>SRSM01000134.1:3999145-4661503 GCA_019593545.1 Apocynum venetum
CCTTTTTTAATGTCTCCAAAGAGTGTAATAGTTGTATTCTATTACACACCTGTCACACACATTAAACATATATTTTAATTTCGATATTAAAATTTTTATTTTGAGAATAAGAAATAGAATATATATATATATATATATATATATATATATGGATAAGGAGAGTGGATAATTTTTGTATTGAAAAATAAGGCATAAATCAAAATAAGATAGAAAGAAAATAAGACATAAAGATTTTGTTGCCTGGTTTAACAATCAACGTCTTATCAAGTAGTATCCTTTGTCAAACACAAAGAAAATGATTTATCCTTTCATAATTGAAGTCTCTCCAACTACTCTCGGCCCATTGAATTGAATGTATGTACCCATTGTAAATCACCAGTATGTGACAAAGCTGGCAAGCGCAAATACTTCAGTTAGGTGTGACAGACTTAAGGCCTTAATTATCTTTTAAATCAATGAGATCCAATTCCTAGTTCCTATACTAGAATTTTGTTACCCCATGAAGGTGAGTATTTATAAAGTAGTCCTCCCAATCGATACACAATAAATCGAAGTAATTTCTAGGTATTGATGTCATCAAAGCTGAAAATTTTAAAGCAATTTACATTTAGCATTCTAACGGGACATATATAGCTAGCAGAATTGCATATAGAGGATTTGAATAATTTACATTCCCTTAAAAAACAAATAGGGTTTGTAGAATTTTGCTATGAGTATTACTGCATATTAATCTTCTTTTTGAAATTTCTATACGTTGAATCAACACAACAATGTGTTCAGTAGCTTTAAACCTTGAAAATATTTTTTATAGAATATTGTTGTAATCATGAATTTTTATATATCGATAAGTCAATAGATTAGTTGTTGATTATCTCATTCGTAGTTCAAAGTTTAAATATTCATCTGTTCATTCGGATTTAAATGTTCACATTTCTATTTTAGTTTGTTCGGAATTGAATGTTCATTCTCCTTAAATAAATATATTTTTTATCTAAAGTTACATTAATAATCTCATTAATTTAAAATATTTATATCACAATAACTCATGATCTTCATCACTCAACACCTTAATTTAAAGAAATTACATTTCATTAATTCATGTGTCCCACAATCCATTATAATTATATCAAGGATAATTTTGTAAGTTAATTAAAGTCAATAATTTTTTAAAATTTTTATCCAAAGTCAAAAGTGGACATTCAATTCCGGATAGGGTTATAAAACAAGTAGATGGAACTTGGTAAAATAATCTCACTTATAATTATAAAAGTCATGGATTCCAATTATACTGAACATAATTGTGTGATGTATAAAAAAAAATTAAAATACTATTGTATAAAAGGAATTTATGTCGCATAAAATTGGAATAAATGCACCTCATAATTTCTCTCCCCTGACTTCTCCCAAAAATACAGTACAGTAACTTAAACATAATTAGAAGTAGAAATAAATGAGATGTAAGTAGTACATAGCAATGTATCTCGGCCATGCTTGTCAATAGTACAATTTGGGCACTTTGATAAACTTCTCACATGTACTCATATTTGCATTTGTTTTGTTGTACATTCAAATATTTTTATTAATTATTTATCATTAATTATATATAAGTGTGTATAATATATATATAGTTGTTACATATATATACATATGTAATATATATTACAATTTTTTATTTTTTAGAAAGATAAATAAAAATTCTTTAAATTAAAATATAAAACATTACACATTAAATATAAATAATCACCAACATTGCACATCAATAATCAAGTACATCAAATATTAAACATAACGTCATTACATAAAAATCAAATTTCAAAGGAGATAGTAATCTTACTTTCAATTTTAGCTCTAAATCAATTTTATCATATTTTTTATTTTGCATATTTCTGTCAACAGACCAGTTGATTTGAAGTATCTCGTGAGCATCTCCTCCATTGAAGTTGTTGTAACAATAAGCACTACAAAAAAATGCTCTATTAGCAACGAAAAATTAGCTACATAAATTATTTCATACCTATTTTTATACTATACTGACAAATTATCAATCGATATTTTATGTCGGTATTTTTCATCATTTACTGAAAAATTACCGATGTCCTGTTTTCTATCGGTAATTTTTTATAAAATATGCATGGAATACCGACAAACATTTTATTTTCAATTTTTTTAAAAAAAATATGTTGGAAATATTTATCGAAATTTTTTTAAAAAAATTTAATTAAATATATCGACGAAATACATACGGACTTTTTATTTTTTAAAAAATAAATAAATATACCAATGGAATATTGATGGAACCGGTTTAAAAAAAATTTAAATATAATGATAGAAGGAATTTTTGTTTTTTGTTTTTTAAAAATAAACATAGCAACAGAATACCAAATAATTTTTAAAAAAAAAAAATTTAAATATATCGACGGAATACATACGGAATTTTTTTTAAAAAAATAATAAATATTTAACGGCAGAAAATATTTAATTTTTTTTACACAAAATTTTATTGTTTTGGGATTAGCAATTTTTTATAATGCTATACACATACACTATATATATTCACACCCATTACAAATGAAATTTTTATATATACTCTATATCATATAATATATATATATATATATATACTACATAGTTATATAATTGCATTGTATATAGTTCTACTAATTGAATTTATACTATATATTGCTATAAAACAATATGTTTTAAACTTATCTACTTAAAACCCAATTAGATGAAGACCATACTTTTATTATTATTTCATTTTATTATTATGTGTTACTTTTATTATTATTATTATTATGAGTTAATTTTTTTTATTATCATTATTATTATGTATTACTTTTATTATTTTTATTTCATTTATTATTATTATTATTATGTGTCAATTGTTTTTATTGTTATTATTATAATACTTGTACCAATAATAACAAAAATTTCGTTGATAATTTATGAACTTCCATCAATAATCTAAATTAGTAAGGAAATTTCTCATATTAGCAAGAGCAATTTTTCATCGATAACGAGATTGGGTTGAAATAGGACCTAAAATTTTTTAAAATTAGCTACGGAAAAATAGAATAGAAAATTTTCATCGATAATTAACAAAAATTTGACCAAAAAATGAAATAATTTTTTTTAAAAAAAAATTGGCTACAAAAATGGGCCTTAGTATTTCGTCGGTAACTACCAATAAAACATGATCTATTAGTAATTATCGATGAACATAATTTTTTGTTAGTAAAATAATTACTTACGCAACTTTTTGTAGAAGAAAATTTTCATTGATAATTTGTGAAATTTTGTTGGTAATTGGAATTAGCAAGAGAAATTTTGTAGTGAAATTTCCTTACAATAAGAGACAACAATTTATGTTCAACTGCTAAATCAATAAATGATAGTAAACTGTCAAATAAATTATCAACATTCAAAATATCAATTTGTTTAGTATGTAATTTGATATTAAACCAAGAAGTGATATTGAATAATTATTATAAGATGTCATAACCTCCTTGCAAAGCTATGAATGCATTAATATTAGGGGTGGCAAAATAAACCCGGCCCGTTGGCCCGCGGGTCAAATGGGTTCGGGCCATTTTAGCCCGCGGGCTAATGGGCTGGCCCGGTTAAAAAAAAAAAATTTCCAACCACTCCCATAGTTTGTGTAGTAAATTATTTTTTAATACACAAATGATGTTTGTGTAGTAAATGATGTTTAAATGATTTTTTTTTGTTTATGTAGTAAATAAATGAATATTATATTTGTGTTTGATTGTTTAAATGTTTTTTTTGTTTGCTATGATGGGTTTGTTTTAGAAGTTTTTGGTGTAAAATTATAAATGTACTGCAAGATATATATATATATATAAACATTACATAACATTTTATTTTATCTTTTATGATTTAAATTTGTTAAAGTTGAGATGACATAGTGGGCTATTTTAGTATTTTTTGGGTCAAAATAAGACTATAAATGTGTTGTTTATTTGTAAATGATTTAATAAATTTATTTTTTTAACCAATATAAAATCATAAATTTAAAAATTATAAATTTTCAGGTCATTTTGGCCCGTTGGCCCGTGGCCCATGCAAAGGCTGGGCTGGACCTCAATATTCCAGGCCCGTACAATTTCAGCCCGGCCTGATTACATTACTTGGCCCGTTGGGTCGGGCCGCCCGTTTTGCCACCTCTAATTAATATGTTTCATTATTATAGCCATGAGTGGCAAAACAGGCTGCCCGACCCCCTCAGGCCAAAGGGGAAGGTCAGGTTTGGCCGGACCGATCCAAATTTTCAAGGACCTAAAATCATCTAGTCCAACCCAACTCCTATACTTGGGTTGGCTCGGCTCGAGGGGTCAAAACGATATCGTTTTAGCCTAAAAATGATATTTTTCCATGTGGCCCGTGGCCCAAGCCGACCTTTCTATTATTATAATAAAGCTTAATCTGGTATAAAAATTGAGCAACACGAGGTAGCCCATCGGGCCGAGTTCACATTTTTACCCCTAATCATAGCTAATCTTTCATAAATAGAGTTCGATTGAATTTCAAAATCAACTGACCTGCTAGAAGTAGTAATAAGTGCAATTTGAAAGATACTTATTGTGAGAGCATGATTACTATAAGTTGTTTGAACAACTATTCCAATTATTCTAGAGTTGCATCATTCATAAACTAGATCAATATTTTGACTAGCTAACATTCTTTATAATTTCAAATATGAAACTTTGTTTCTAATTGTCATTCTTCCAGAAAGACCGATCGTTTTCACTATTTATACTGGAGTTCATTTGATTTTTTTGTCTCTTTGAAAAGATGATACATTAATAATTTGTCCTCATTTGAATAATGTTTCTTTCATGTGTATACAATAAATATAAGAATTGAAATGATGAAAAATAATGGGAACTAAGTGAAGTTTTAATTAGTATATAATTGTAGGGATATTTTTGGTTTGCCAAATTAGAAGGGATTTTTTTCCAAATTACATACTATACACACACACAATACATACATATCTTTTCACTTGTTTATATATCATTCAATTTAAATTCGTTTGAAATTAATATCTCATCATCTCTTTTCGCTTTTGTCTTTTACCAATTTTTTCAATATGAATTTGAATTTTGTGGCATGTCATTACTTAACTATTCTACCTTTTTGTCAATTCTTTCAAATAGGTTTGAAAAATTAGAACATCGTCTCTTTTTCATTTTGTCTTTTTATCCAATTTTTCAAATATATCAAACTTTTGAGATTGAGTAAGGAATCATTGGATGTCATTCAATTGACTTTTTAAACGCATTCTTATTAAAGTATTCAATGATAATTTTTTAAACTATAAAAGAAATTCAAAGATCAAGAATAATATTATAATCTCGAGAATTTTACTTTATACGATTCTACATGCAAGTTTATACAAAAAATTAATGAGAAAAAATTAAATATGTAATATAAATGTATTTTGTGAAGTTAGTTTATTCTCTATTTTATAGATATATTTTATGTACATTTTACACATTTTTAATGTCGCTGGGATATTTTATGAAGTTACTTGATTAGTGTTTTTGACAAGTATATTCAGTAAAAAATGAGGATAAGAATAGAGAACAATATTTTTTCAGGTGGACGGGATTAAAGTAACGTTGCCCATTTTACCATCCCTCTCGGATTTTTGATGAAATATATATCTGGATTTAGAGGATTTCTTATTGAGGAACCAAGATAATAAATGTGATGGCTCAAGATAATAGGGCTTACTTGAATACAGCAGATAGCAAATCAATTAAAGCCTTATGAGCATATTATGAAAAATGAATGCCAGCGAAGTTGATCACAATTCCCAATATCAGATCTTTACATTCAAAATGAGTTAAATGTCCAAGCCCAATACCATAAGGACTTTGTGCTTAAGTTAGAGTCAAACGTTGGAACGTAGCAGGTGCTTCTATATTTCTTGTAATTGAACCCAATGTGTGGCCCATCAGAAAAAAAATGAGAAAAAATGATAATTAATGTCCTAATACCAAGTAATTTAATTTGTTTTTACTCTAAGAAAATAAAATGGAAAAAGTAGAGAGAGATACATGAATTATTTTACAGGAAAATAAAAGATAAAGAAATTCATGAATATTCATTAGATATATGCATAGATTTACATGGCTGTATTTATGGTAAATAAATTTAGAAAAATTAACAAAAATATCTAAATTGTTTTATAAATATCTAAGACAAACTTAATTACCTAAAAAAGATTCTTTTATCCAAAATATATAAATTTAGCACAAGTTAGAAAAACCAATATAGATGGGTAACTTATATATTTTGAGAAACTTATTAAAAATAATAAAAAAGGACTTTATTTTGGGAAGGAAGATGAATCTTTTACACTGGGTGAAACCCAAATCTCCAAGTCTGGATCTCAAGCGCCTTAAATGAGGTAAATACTGGTAAGAAAGTGGCTAGAAAACTCCAAAGTCCCCAACACAACGGCCTGAAACCGCCATCCACCATCATTCCATGAACACCACTAACGCCGCCGCCGCCGCGATTAACAAGAAGAAGAACAAGAAGAAGAAAAACCCGACTCCAGAACTCCAGTTCCGGTTAACCCTAGACCAATGTTCCAAAACCAAAGACCTCCCTTCCGTAATATCCCTCTTCGAATCAGCCACCAGGGCCACTGCAAACCTCCACTTAACTCAGCACCACTACAATTCCCTCCTCTATATTTGCTCCAACTCAGTTGTTTCCGATCACCCATCAACTAAAGCTTCCGCCATTGAGTTTGGTATGAAGGTTTATAATCATATGCTTTCCAATAACATCATTCCCAATGAAGCCACGGCCACTGCTGTGGCGAGGTTGGCTGCCGCCAAGGATGATGGTGATGCTGCGTTTGAGCTCGCCAAGAACGTAGGCCAGCAAGGGAAGCTGCGGACTTATGGACCTGCACTGTTCTGTTTTTGCAGAAATGGAATGGCTGATAAGGCCTTCAAAGTTGAGGAACAGATGACTTCACTGGGATTGCACCTACAGGAGCCCGAACTTGCTATGTTGCTGAGGGTGAGTAGATGGATTGGAGTATGCATTTTTTGTATAGGAAGATAATAATGAAATTATATATCTGCTCAATCTTTGATACTTCTTTGAGTTATTTGGTTTTAAGACTTATGAGTAGTTTTGCTTCCATAATTAGTTTTCTGATCTGGAATGAACTTTCCAGAGTTTATTTTTGATACGTGACATATATGGAATAGGAACAATTCTTGATCTTTATAAACAGGGATTATGAATAGTTATCTACTTTAAATTTTAATTAAGGATACATAATAATAAAAAGCAATTTCTGATAAAGGGTTATTATCAACTCTTTGTCGCTAGTAATTTCAGTGCTTTTGAATATCTAGCAACGCGTCACAATTTATGCTTCTCAATATTTCTTGTGGTTGATCATTTTGCATTACAGAGTGCAAAATCTAGGTTAAGAATATTCTATATTCTGCCTTAGGAAATTGTTAAATTATTAAATCTAGCTTCTATCAAGTAAATAGAAGCTAAGAAAAGAATGATATGTTTTTATACATGAAAATACTGGTAGCTGTATTCCTTTCACTCTGGCAATGAGCACTTGTATGGGATCCTTTTGCTTTTGCAGTGGCAGATGTTATGTGAGTTCTTTTTATTCTCCTCCAATGGAAAATTTTATGGGAGTCAACTGTACATGTTGATGTAAATGCTGTTTTTGGATTTGATACTATTATTCAGGCGTTGACCAGCTTGATTCTTTTAAAGGTTCTAAACAACATTTGTTTGTTCTTTTAGTATATTTTCCCCCTTAATGAGAGATGTATGTTCTACTTACGTGTTACTCTTATTCTTAAAGGTAAGCATGGAGAAGGGGAAGGGAGATAAGGTTTATGAATATTTGCATAAGGTTAGAGAAGCTGTTCGGAGTATTAGTGGGTCAACAGCAGATGTTATAGGGAATTGGTTTGGTGAAGAAATAGCATCTGAAGTGGGTCAGGAGAGCTGGGATGTGGATCAGGTGAAAGAAGAAAAATTCAGGAACGGAGGTGGATGGCATGGACTTGGGTGGCTGGGGAGGGGAAGGTGGATAGTGCAAAAGGGAAATGTTGCTTCAGATGGGAGATGTCTTGCTTGTGGGGAGCAGTTAGACTGCGTTGACATTGATAGAACAGAAACTGAGCGGTTTGCGCAGTCTGTTGCTTCTTTGGCAATGGAAAGGGAAGTCCAGTCCAATTTCAAGGAATTTCAGGTAGGTGGATGCTGGTTATCATTGCAGAAATAATGGTTCAAGTGATAATCTTTTCTGTTGCATATGCTCTTGGCTTTTAATGACTCTAGAAATAGCGTGGGCAATGTGTTCCTAATTCCGTTTTGGAATATGAGGAAGTAAAGATGCAAAGATATGAGATGATGCTGTTTGATGATTTAGAGAAAATGTGGAATTACTTTCTCTTTCAACTTAACTTGATAGATAACTGGCAACTATGGTACTGAACAAAGGTGGACAATGTTTTCTCTTTTTCTTTCAACTATTATACTTGATAGATAATTTTTTATTTATTTAAATTCTGTGCACTGTTCTCGGTTATAATTTTTCATGGACTGAAGGAAGGTAATATTATGATCCCGAAATAATCTGTAGAAGATGCAAAAAGAAGACTTTATTTTTCGATATATGTGAAGTTTGAGCCAATGAACATGAGATTCTGCATAAGAAGTTCTTCTCAAATTTATGATGGATTAGCTTTAAATGTATTTGAATTCTTATCATGAAAATGCAAGATAGTTCCTTTCTTCTTTCTTTTTGAGATTTTCTTTCTATTTTAAAAATGATTAAGGTCTGGCTGGAAGAAAGTTCAGGATTTGAGACTGTAGTGGATGGAGCAAATGTCGGGCTTTATGAGCAGAATTTCGAGAAGGGTGGATTCTCTATTTCTCAGGTTGAAAATCTTGAGTTGATTATCTGATGCTTTTCCTGTTATATTTTGTTTTTGCATGCCTGAAAAAGCCTTGATTAATTGATTTTTTTCACCTTTTGCAATAGAGCAGCTTGGTGATGTTGTGAGAGAACTTTATAATAGGAGCAAGAGATGGCCACTAATTGTCTTGCACAAAAGACGTATTGCAGCACTTTTTGAGAATGCTTCCAACAGGGACTTGCTTCAGGAGTGGATAAATCAAGGAGTTCTCTATGGGACACCACATGGATCAAATGATGATTGGTTACGTCCTGTACTGATTCTAGAATATTGGATTATGTTAATTTTGATTGGATTTACTTGGCAATATGAGCTATTTCTTTCTCATTTTGATGGCTTCTTTATTTCAATCACTTGATGCAGACACCTTTTATACTGTGGGAAACTGATTGACAGCTTTTTCCTTTTTTGGTGAGATTACAGGTATTGGCTGTATGCTGCAGTGAAGTTTAAGTGTCTGCTTGTGACAAATGATGAAATGAGGGATCACATATTTGAACTTCTAGGTAGCAGTTTTTTCCCTAGATGGAAAGAGAGACATCAGGTACGCATTATCTACAATTATTCTGCAACAATTGTGTCACTAATGAATGGATGTTTTCTCCTAGGACTGAATTCCATTTATCTGTTAACATGAAACAGACAAACAGGTGCATTTCCCCCCCCCCCCCATGTTATAAGATCTTAAAGAATAGAATGATAGCATTGAAACTATATTTTCTGAAGTATTGTAATTAGTTTGCCTCCATACGCAATGGCTGAGACCTAAAATTTTAATCTGGAACATCAAACGTGTGGCTGGTGCTATTACTGCCTCCTCTGATAATTTTGCAAAAGGGCAGGAATAATTTATTGAATTGTAGCCTTTTTTTTCTTAAAAAAAACATCTTACTGCAATTTAGCATAAAAGATAATGGAGTGACCTCTGTAAAACCTGTATAATACTGCAGTAGCAAATTGGAACTTTCAATAACTTGATAAATTATTGGATTGAATCTTCTGGGTCCCTCCCCCCCGCCCCTCCTTTTTATTGCAAATTGACTTAAAAAGAAAAAAATAAATAAAGGAGTAAGCTCTGTACAATCTGTATGATACTGCAGGCAAGAGCATTTGGAAATCTTCAGTAACTTGAAGCTCTTAACTGGCCTTTCTCTAAGATTATTAATACCTGTACAGAAAAGTTAACATGGAATATAGCAAAGGAAAGTCAGACTCTTGGAGCCTGAGATTGCAAAACAATGAGGGGAATGTTTTTTTCCAAAACCAGCCGTTCCTAGCAAACAATTTCATGCGCAGAAAGCCTGGGAATCAATGAGTTTCTAATCGTGTTTCTTTCTACCTCTGAAGCAAAATAAAAAATGAAGCTGATCTTGCAGCAACCTTGACTTGTTCCAGTGATATATATATATATATGATGACCAGAGTCTGATGTTGACAATGTTTCCTTCTGATTGTCCTGGAGATTATGAACTTCTAAGTTTCGTATGAAGTGTGAAATTATTTCGTTTTAAATAATGGAATTGAATTTATTAGTTTTTCTGCAAATGCAATGAAGTAACATTATTTTACTTAGTAATGGGTCGAAGAACTCAGTGTGAATTATTTTCTTTTCTTAATTTAAGGTGTATGGTGCTACTCTTTTACTTATTTGTCTTACTTCCTATCTGTTAACATCTCCCGATTATGACTTCACAGGTTAGATATACCTTTGTCAAAGGAAAGTTAAAGCTTATCATGCCACCTTTGTATTCTGTTGTTATCCAGGTATTTGCTAACTTGTTCATTGTTGTGCACTGTCTAACTTTGCAAGTGTTAAATTTCTTTTTTAAGTGTTCTGTTGCAAAGAAAAGTAACTGCCTTAGGTTGTTTGTGGATCTATTCTAGAAGCATGCTTATTTAGTTAGAACAGACAGAATAACTAATGGTTTGTGCTAAGTAGGTATTTTTCTGCATACATATTCTTATATCCCTCCAGAACCTTTGACGTGTGTTCTGTTATTCTAGAATAATGATAGCTGAGTACCAAGGTGATTGGGCTGAGCGAGAATTCTACTTTAGTAGGCAAAGATCTTGGATTCAATCTATGTCCCCTCCCATAGATGAGCATTGTTGGTCCTTGTTCACAACATAGTTTGTTCATCACAGTTTGTTTTAATTTGAAAGGTATCTCTGAGATTAGCCATTGGTCTAGATTCTTGAGTTTTCCCTCTTGTGGATTTCAGAATTTAGCTTGGTTTTTTCAAATTTGGAATCTTCAAAGAATAGTAAAATGGTTTCGCTGATCCAACAGACATGGATTGTAATTCATGTTACGTTCAGAACAGCTGTGCAACCAATCAGATAAAGCTAAGCAAATGTTGATATCCTTATCTTTGGATAATGGGGATGGGGGTAGATAAAAGAATTAAATTTCTTGAAGCTAAGAAGATAAAATTTGAAGAACTATAAATCATGTTTTTGCTGTGCTTGCCCATGTGATTTGCAACTACGCAGTTTATTACCTTTCGTATTTGCATGAGTATATCATCATTGAATTTGAGAAAGGTTTGAGACATTCTGTTTCTGATGTTATTAGGGTGGTTGATCAGCAATTTGTTTTGTTTCAGGAATCAGAAAAAGGATCATGGCATGTGCCTCTAGCTGGTGAAACTAATGATGAGTCCTCAAGAACTTGGCTTTGTATCAGCAGATCAGGCTTTAGTGAAGGTTTAGAAAATGGAAGTAGAAATGCTGAAGCTCCAGAGCCCTGTCAACTGGATTCTGATAAACAATTTCTGAACTCTTCTAATTTGGAGTTAGTTTCACACCGGAACAATTCAAATGGAACTTCTGATTCTGCAAATTTTTTCACTAAATCTCAATCTGCTACAGGCAAAAGAAAAGAGAGGTAACAGTAACTCTGAGCAAGAGCTGTATTTGCATCGTCCTTGTCCAAAATCTTGCATTGTTAATTGACAGGGTTAATAGATATGGTGAGCTTCCTAATGTTTCTGACAGTTAAATGAGATCTTTCTGCCGGTCAGTAGTTACTCGTGTGTAGAATTTTTGTCATGGTTCACCTGGAGTAGAAACCGGAATCGAAATTGTTAAAATCGACTTTTGGTTTGTTTAATGAATTTTCTTTATATTTAAATTTTTTTTATAAAAGAAACTTGTTTTTGTTCTATTCTCTTTTTTTTTTTTTTTTTTTTTTGTGATGAAAATGTAAATGTATATTGATCGAAAGAGAGGATGTACAAATCGATCCGGATATACTCAGCCATATACAAGTAGCACGCCGAGTACATGTTCCAAGCATCTAAAACATCAAAGGCCCAAAGCTATATTGTTATAAGGAGACAAAACAAAAGGAAACAAAGAAAACATAACCCTGTGTTTTGACTTTAGAAACAATAGATGTTACACTTGGACTGATATCTTAAAAAATTGCATCATTTCGAGCCACCCATAGGAAGTAGAGACTGGTTGCAAAGGCACGTTTCTTCACTCTTGATGGCCAAGTAGTCGCACGGCATTCTTTTTTCAGCCACTTGAAGGCGCTCTTAATGGTAGACATGGTTCTTTGAATGTTCAGCTGTTTCCAGATCGAGTTCCACACTTGAATGCTCACTGGACACTAAAAAAACAGGTGCTGAGAAGATTCCGCAGCAACATAGCAACGGGGACATCTCAAATCAGTAAGTTGTGCTCTCAATCTGTCTTTTGTAGCCAACCGATCCCCAGTGGCCAGCCACAAAATGAAAGGATGTCTAGCAGTGACCGCAGCGTTCCACACGATTGGTGCCCAAATTTTCTTGCTTCTTCGGCCTAAAGAAATTATAGGTTAGAGAAGAAGAAAAAGAGGACCACTTGACCCAAGTGTTCTCAGCAACAAATTGGTAGTGTAACGAAGCTAATAAAATCGTTAACCCATCAGAAAACTAACAGATTTTTAACTACCTCGAGATTGTGCTTTAGAAAAAAATTGATCAAATGTATTTAATTTACTGGTCTTATTCTTATATAGGTGAGGTAAATTCCTAATGGACTAGGTTATAAGTAAAACTAAAAGAAACTAATAAAACCCTTTTTTTTATATATTTCTAAAATAAAACTGAAACGGGTATACACAAATCAATAATGGCTATGAAGTATGGAGTTGGAGGTGAAGTGAACAAACAACAAAGAGATTTTCAGAAGTATTGATCTTGCTTTACATTAACATTTACTAAATTATAATTAGAATTTAGAGAGTTTAAATTGTTTGAATAATTGAATGTATAGCTGCTTTCTACTCTACTGCATCATTAGAGTAGTCATCACTTTGCTATTAAAAAAAATGTACCCCTTTTTCCTTTATTGCATGAACAGATATATAACACCCAAATTTCTATGGATAACAATAATTTAAATGAAACCAACATAAATATATATATATATATATATATATATATGTTATCTAGAAATAATACAATGAAGCTGCATAAACTAAATATATCTCCACCACAATTCCTCTACGTTATGACATGGGAGAAGAATAAAAATAGAATAGTATTATTAAATACATTCAATTGAAATGTATTTATTAAAACACTTCACTTCCTCTGTTAAATACAGAGTCTGCTTTTAGTATTGACAATTGATCAACCTAAAAATAGCAATTCCTTCCTGATTAAACCATCCACAGTTGTCCCTTTTATGAATCTTCAAATCATTTGAGCACATGTTTCACCACTCCTGGAATGTGTGTGTTCATGAAATAGTCCTCCCAGTTGATTTTCTTGGGATCAAAGTAGAAAATATTATCTGCTCGCGCTGCCCTACGTAACTTTTCTGTGTTCATATCATCATAACTGCAAATGCAAACACAATTATAGTAATTAAGTACCTTAATACATAGGTCCAATATCGTAAAATTTCCTTTAATTACGAATTAATTAAGCTTGTCTTAAGAGAACTTACAATGCCTTAAAGAACAAGTAAGGGCCATAGAGTTCTATCATCCTCATCACATACTTTATCTTTCTGTGAAGATCATGATAGAATCCTCGAAAATATTGGCAAAGTGCTACATTAGCTACTTCCAAACCCTACGCAAGAAAATAGAGAAGAATATGAGACATCAGAAACAATGTGAAAAAGAAAGAAACAAAAGAAAGCATGAAGGAGAAAGGAAAGGAAACCTTCAATGGGAGTAAGTAACGAATGGCCATGAATCTTTGGAAGGTTTCCATGGTTTTGAAAACTGTGACTTTGCCAACTTTTATGGGATTTCCTTCTTTGTCGAGCCATGGATGCTTTGTGAAGTAATGGTAGGCATAATCTTGAAGAAAACCAAACTTTATTGGATTTGAAACTGATGACCCGACCTGATAGATGGCGTGATCATAAGGTTGATCTGAATGAGCTGCCATGGCTACGATCATCGCATTCACCACCATGTCAGCTGGGATCTGCAGGATTATTTCATTGATCAACTATGAATATATGCAAATGTTATAATTTTCTATTGAAACCTAGAGAATCATATGCAATTTATATTATTTACCAAATCCACTACGGTTTTGGGGTCTCCAGGGAAACATGTTATTCTTCCTTTAGCATAACCCAGAGCTAGGCTATCAATGGTTCTGCAATTGGAAAAAATGAAATGTGTTAGGATGATGCAGGTGGAAGAAGAAAAGGGTGAAATGCAAATCAGTGTCTTGAAATATCAAAGGTATTCAAATCTTTTAACTTAGTTCTTGAACTTTGTAAAGATAATTATTCCTCATGTTACATTTCTTATTTTGGAATATCACTTTTTTTAAAAATAAGCATACTTCATTAAAAATTAAATATCTACTTTTGACTTGTACAAAAAATTTATAAGATAGATTTCACCATATCATATTATCATTACTATTAAGTTAATCCATGGTGGACCACATGCTACTAAGACATGAATTCCATAAATTTTTAAAAATATTCGTGGAATTTTTAATGGTAAATATATTTATATTAGGAAATTAACACTCAATTATGAAGAAGAAGAATATTTTATTTAAACTTCCTACCTTCTAGTCCATATTCTACTAATATATGGATCCAGCATTAAGTGTATTACCTAACTTCAAAGTAATTAAAAGGGCAATATAAAATGAGAGGAATTTAAAATAGTTTGAGTATATTATAAGATAGAAGAAAAGTTTTGGAGCATCATAAGTACGCAGTTGAAGGCCAGTCCTAGAACTATTCTTCCCACTTTTTAAATTTTATTTTATAGAATAATCCAATTTAGATAATTTGACCTTACAAGGGTAAAATAATGGAGAAAAGAAGAAGAATAAGCACGAAGTATCACCTGATACCTTCAACCCAACCAGGGAAAGGCTCTTTATAAGTACTAGTAATGATGGTAGGACGAACAATAACAAGGGGTATGCTTTCTTTCATTTGCCCCAGAAGCATCTCTCCCATTGCTTTCGTAAACACGTAGGTATTTGGCCACCCATACTTCTTTGCTCTACGTGAAGAGTAATTAGATTCAGTGTTAATCATAATCAATATTCATATTTGAAAAAAATAATAATAAAGAAATAAAAATATCTTCACAAGGTAAATTCATATTTATGTGTTAAGATGACCTGGTGGTTGTGACTGCTCACTAACCCTACAGAAGATATAAGAACATTCTTTCAATGCTGTCGAAATTTCTGCCACACTGAGTTTGGTCGTTTACCTAATTTCTAGTCCCTACATCATTCTTATACATTAATTAGAATTGACTGAACAGTACTTTATACGTGTTTAGGGTAGATTTCTTAACTTAGCAAAATCCAGCTTCCCATAGAGTTTCAAAATTGGATAATGTATCCTCAAATACATTCAAGGATTGCATTATCAATCCATGGACATTGCATTCATGTCATATCTATAGTTCATTATAAAACAAGAATAATGTATTTATGAAATGGGTTGTCTTTTTTTCAGTGATACACTCAATGAGCTGTGTCTAATTATGAAATGATTATCTTGGAATTGTTTAAACATTTTGTTAAATATATAAAAAAAAACGAAAATTCTTTTTGTGGCACGTTGAATCTTATAAAATACTTTGTAATCTAACACCTTGTCCTAAAAGACTTGTAAATTGAGAAGTTAAAGAGTTTCATGTTCAAAACATTCTACACAATGAGTCTTATTATTATCCTTTCAATCCCCCTCGAACTTCTCTCCATATCATTTTATCATTTTAATCATGGGCCGGAACAAAGGATTAAAAGCATTAAAGAGAAATCCAAACCTTTGGATTCCAAGATCCTTCATGGCAAAAGTAACAGCTTCATCAGGAATATTCTCAGCTCGAAGCTCGTTCAATTTTTCTTCCATGAGTTTCTGCTCAGCATTAATATCCAGGCCTTTGTTCCCATTTAAAGTCTCCCCCATGGCATATGGGGTTTCCAATATGAGTCCTTCTTTTTCACCTGACACATAAGCTAAACAAAACCAAGTAATGTCAAGACGAAAATTATTTATGAGAAACTAAAATAAAAAATCATAATAATTTTCTTGCAAAAAAAGAGAGAGGGAAATATATACTTACCAGTTGATACATGAAGAAGCACTTTTAATTTAGGACATCTTTTGGCAAAGTTCAACACGTGCTTAGCTCCCATTGTGTTAATACCAAGAGAAACATCATATCTATAGAGTAAAAAGGAAAACAAAACAATAAGGTAAGCTAAGGAGATGGATATTATTATTATTATTATTATTTTGAGAATCATAATTTATATTTTGTCAGGCAGACTACATTTCGGCAACACATACCTTTCATCAAAGTTTGTTGTGGCAGCTAGGTTTACTACAACATCTACTTCTTTCCACATCTCTTCCAGCAAATTAGAATCCTTCACTCCTAAGTTCTCACAAGTGATGTCCCCAGGTACAACTGTGATCCTTTGTGAAATAAGAGAATTCAAATTTGGACCATGTTTCTCTTTTACCACCTTGAACAGCTCCTTTGCCAATATCTTTACAAGAATGAAAAAAAGAAGAAAAAAAAAGATGAAGTTTGCTAAATTAACCTCAATGTCTCAACATTTCAAGACTACATATTCAACATTAATTTACATTCATTGTATGATACTAAAAATAGGTACATGCTGTGATATATAACGTAATTTCTAAAGAATGATATGAAAAATAGAAAAATGAGTACCTCAGTATTGAACCGCTGTAAGGCTGACTTGTTGTCTGAAGCCCTTAGAAGAAGATAGAGTTTGCTCACATTTGGTTGAACCCTTAATATCTTCTCAGTAAAAACTGCACCCAACAATCAAATTATTTTACATCACCTTTTTTTTTCTAAATTGAGGAATACCAAAAAACAAACACAGGAGAAAGAAAAGGAGAATACTCTTTGCAAGAAAACCGGTGGCACCAGTGATTAAAATGGCCCTATTTTCAAGAAACTGGAGGACATCACCCAACTCCATACGGAAGAATTTGAAAGAAAAGATACAAAATCCCTTAAGGTAGAGAAATCAAGAAACTTATTTGGAAGTAAAAATGTGGGATACAAGCACTTGAAGCAGAGCTAGCTAGAGTTGTAACTTATAAAGAAAATGGGTCATGGGGCAGTTCATATATAGTAGTACTTGTGAAATATATGGGACTAAATCAAGGGTCCTGAAATATGGTTGGAGTGCACGCAATTAGGTGTGGAAGATTTCCTTAAATTGGCAGAGTACAGTTGAAATATATAAATTTGATATAAAAACTTATTATTAATTGAATGTATACGTTTTTGTCTAATACTAGCTTTCGGTTCGTGTGAGGTCAACTACATTTTTTAGGTTGGACATATGTATATTTCAAGAGTATTGTGTATTAATATACATATCCGGAACTGTTGGGATTGGGAGTGAAGGTTGGCTTTATTTTTGAGAGTTATTGGAAATATCGGCGATTGAGGCAATCACTCACAATATATTTGATTTAATCTTGTAAATTAATATGTATGAAGTTAAGAGTAAATTAGGGCAAAATAGTAGCTTCTTTCCATTTCTTCTTATACAAGTTGTATATATGCATGTAACTAATAGAATGAAATCGCTCCAAATTAAGTTTTACAAATGAGTCCTAGGTTCTAATTAACCTAACACTTATAGATTTTAACAACAAAAAAACTCCTATATGGGGGATATATTACACGTGTTTGTAATTATTTATTCTCCTTGTATGTACATGATCGCAACGTGTGTGAATGTTTGAACTGAGAAATATACACATAGCCGCATTAAATTCTAGAAGTTGTAATCACTCATGCATGGCCGTCCAAGTGAAAACTTTCTTGACTATTTTTCATGATTTGAGCATTAGCTGCATATCATGCAGAAACTGGTCAAAGCTCTCCTAACATGCACATGGATAGAGAAATTTAAATGGTGAAATAAATGGAGGGCTGTACTTGGCACTGTGGGGAGGGATTGGATATGAGATTAATTGTATATAGTGTTACGCCAAATTACATATATACGTGTCTCAAAGGATTTCAAGAAATTTGGAAGGTCATTGAGTTTAGTCAATATCAAAGTTTTGAAGGTAGTATATACTTCTAAAATCATGTGATCACTTGAATGGTTTTGTTTGGTAAACTTTGAAAAATAAACTATGCATATCCCGAAAGGTATATTATATGTTGCAATTGAATGTAGTTGAGAACTATCAAGATGCCTAGTTTATTGTGGGAAAAAAATGGACCTCAATTTGGATAAATTTAATGTATTTTAACTTAATAATTGAAGTAGTTTTTTTATATAATTTTTTAAGCTGAAGGGATGTTTCCAAGCAATAACTATAAAAAAATTTCAAGATTACATATTGTTAGGTACGTAGTTCGGTTCATTACTAGCTATAAGTGTTAATTATCCCTTTTGGCTTGAAGACATATTCTTTTTCTTCTTAATTTCATCTCTTCTTTCTTTTGTGGATTCTTCAGAGTGGAGATCAGGCTAATTTTCATTTTGAGAGTTCACTTGTATACCTTTAATTTTTGTATATCTCATGATATTGTACATGGTATCTTATAGAAAGATGCAACAAGCATATAATTCAAGAAAATCAAGTTGAAGTAAAAAAATTCTTGAATGTTTATGCAAAATGTT
The DNA here is from genome assembly GCA_019593545.1 of Apocynum venetum. NCBI lineage: Eukaryota > Viridiplantae > Streptophyta > Magnoliopsida > Gentianales > Apocynaceae > Apocynum > Apocynum venetum. The sequence goes on from SRSM01000134.1 coordinate 4,018,281, forward strand.
ATGGAAAATTTGGGATTTTTCCTAAATTTGATTTTATAGATTGATGGTAATTTATTTTGAAAATAAAAGATATGCTATATATTTGTATGAGAATAAAAGATATGCTATATATTTGTATGAGCTGTCTTTGGGAACAAATTTTTATTGACAAAAGATTAAGAAGTCTGCATGGAACAAATTTTTATTCATAAAAGATTAAAAAGTCTACATGAAAAAGGAGAATGATAAAAGATATGAAAGATATTGTAAAATACCTTTAATTGATTCCCACAAGGATTTGGACTCTTTGAATGGCTTCCAATTCTACATAAAGAAGACTTTGTGTAGAACAAATATACAAGGATACAATGTTTATACTTCTGAGTAGAGATTGTGAAGTAATAATCGGTCATCAAATGCTGAGAAATTACTGAGCAATAAGTTTGAGTTTAATCAATATTAGTGAGAACTTGTTTGTGATACTCGGATAAGAAAACACTTATTAATTGTATTGAATAAGTCCCTTTGATGTTGAAGGTCATTTTCAAGTTGACTACTTATTCAAATTGTTGGATTAAGTAGTTTATTAAATTGTTTGAAATCGAGATTATATTATTAGCAAATACTATAGTGAGGAGCTATAGTCATCGAGTAATTAGTTTGCAAGGAGTAGTCATAGGGAAAATTTGTGTTGAATTCCTTCATACTTTTGAGAGCAAACTAATATGGGTGAGGGCCTTGTAGATCTAGACAAGAGAATTGCCGAATTGCGTTAACAAATTGATAAAATAAAAAATTATATGTATTTTTATATAATTTTATTGTGCTATTTATGTTTAATTTCATTTAAGTTATGTTATTTTATGATTATTTTACATTTCCTACTAATATTTTTTGTATGTAGTATTTTTAGATATTTATTGTGTTTTTATAATAAAAACAATTGCTACAGTGAATGACACGTGGCAGTGTCACGTGTGTAAGGGGAGTCACGTCAGCACAGAGAGCGAATCAGAGAATAACACGTGAACTCAGCTTTTACAGATGCGAGAAACAAATGGCGAGGACACGTGTCACGCGTAGAGGATGGTGACGTGGTTGAATCTAGATGCATCTCGCCTTTGGCAATGGAGAGACACACGCCAACACACGCAAAATGAATGGTGATTCGTGTGTTAAACTTCAGACAAATCATATGACGACACGTGGCATGAGCGGCTGAATAAAGGCATAACCAATCAAATAGCGACACGTGACGACTGATGAAACTTTCTCCACTTCACGCGTTTTGTCCCAACTTTTCAGAAACTCCACTTTGTCCCTCACTGCTTTTATTTTTGTCATAATTTATTTATTTTTATTCCAAATTTGCCCCTGTAAATTTATATAAATTGGGCACAAAATTTACTATGTTTGTACAACCTTCTACAACCAAAATCTCTATCAAATTTTCTTAAAAATATTTTGTAATAGATCTTAAGTATTTTTAGAATTTAGAGTTTATTTTGGAAGGTTTTTGGATAAAATTTCAAGAATACCGAGGAACTACTACTGGGAGAAATCCAAGAAAAGTTATCCTTCTTATTCTTGATTTCAATTATTAAAATTCTTCATTTGAGTCATGTATTGTGAGTAGTTTATTTAACGTTAGCAAAGACATGTATTAAAGTTATTAATTAATGGGATTTTGATATAATTACCGTTGCATAGAACATTGGAGTTTATTTTGGAACATGACTAAATTAATTTAAACAATGACCAGTTTTAACGCTTTCACTTCTAACTTTTAACTACTAACTTTCTAATTTCTAACTTCTAACTTTTAACTTTTACTTTTATGTTATTTAATTTTTGTATTTACTTTTTGTTATTTATTTTCTTTTTTTATTTCCTGTCATTTATTTTATTGTACTATTGGTGAGTAAAATCACCAAATTTACTTTTCGTACTTTAAATTTCGAAAAAGTGGAGAGTAATATCTTCATCTTTTATTCTTTTGTAGTTTTTATTGTGGGAGTTAAAATCTCCCTATTTTTACTTTTTATGGCCGGTAAAACCGCCAAATTTATGTTTTCTTTAATATTTATAGTTTTGTAAATATATAATTGTGTAACCATTTTCTTTTATTTTGCAGTTTTAATTGTTCAAATTTATTTAATTATTTTAGTCCTGTTATTTAATAATTTAAATATTTATATAATTTCAGTTGTTATTATTAAATAATCATGTTTAATTAATTATAAATTCTTTTTAATTGCATGATTAATCAACTACAATTATTAATCTTTGATTGCTAATCATAGTTGCATCTATTAGTTTAATTAAGCTGCAACTCTTGGCTTAATTAATTTAACAGGAAATTATATGATTTAAATTATGTATAATTGAAACTCATTATTATATATAATTTAATATTGGTGATATCTTATAAACTTAATGAAATTAATTAAATATTCTATTCATGTTGGTTGATAGTGATATTTAATTGAATTAAAGATTAATCTATTTGAGTTGATCAAGATTAATCTAATTAGTAAGGATATAATCTATTTGAGCTGATTGAGATTCTAAAATCAACTACTCAATACGTTGTATATCAATGATTTATCCCATTAAATAAATAATTTGATACAAATTCTTTGCTAATGTCTTTTATTAATTTCTTTTCATTAAAAATCCTTTGTATAATTAATTATTTTTTAAAAAATAAAAATAAATTTATTTCTTTTAAGTTTGTTTAATTTAATTTTATCTTTATATAATTTTAAAACTTCTCCAAAAAAATTTTTTGATTAACAAATTTGAATTTAAGAATTTTTTATAAATATATGTGGATACGATCCTTATTTGTCCTATCTATATAGGAGTATGAAAGGTTAAATTTGATAGTTACACGACCGGCTCATCACAAATATTTTTGTGTTGTTTTCATTTTTGTTGATTTGTCTAGTTTGAGTAACAGTTATAACTTCCAACGAATTACAACTGAGTATCTATATGCTTAGCATTTCTGTCATAAAAAACCTTAAGAACTCATTAAAGAGCATGAGTATCAATGTAAGAAATGAATTGCAATGAGTTGAAAGACTAATTATGATATTTATACACTGATTTATGTAACTTTAGTTAGTCAATATGAGAATTTTGTCCTTCGAAGAAGAGGAGTATACCAATCATAATTTGGCATTTCTTTTTTTCATTCTTTTTTTGCCTCTTGGTCAAAATATATATACAGGAACTGATTTTCTAAAGATAAATTCAGAGGAAAAAAAAAAACTTGTAATGTTTTATGACAAGTTAACATGAGTAAAACAAGAATGATCAGAGTAATTTTAATTGAGAATGAGTTCATATCCTGCATAAGTTGATAAATATGAGCTAAGAGTGCTGGCTTTAAAGTTAAAAGAAAGAACGAAAGAAAAGAAAAGAAAAGAAAATATCACATGTTGGGACCGACAAATCGACAAGCTGTAACACCTAACCAATTAGTGAGCTGACATATTTTTTAGTAAATAAGTTTTTGGGTAATCTTTCAGCCATGATCCATTTATATGCTCCCTCCCTTCGTCCTTTTCTATAAATAGTTAGAAATAATTTTTCAAAAAAATGTGATTTCTTGGCTATCAAACCCGGGAATCAAGGCCGTGGAAATATCCTTTAAATCTTCAGTAAGCTTATTAATCAGCTATACATTTTGAACCCGATTTCTTTAGTTCACATTTACATAGGGAAGAAAATTTCTTTACGAATTCTCTTGCAAAACTTGGCGTATATATCAAGATCTTCTAGCCTTAGGGCCATTGGCTGTAACTTTCATTGTTTGCCAGCATTTGAGTTTCCTTTCCATTTACATTAGGGTACTTTGTTTACCATGGTGATTTTTGGAGTACAATAGGATATTTTTGTTTTCCATTGTTTGCCAGCATTTGAGGCTCCATGGAGTATTTATACTATTTCATCATAAGGAGCCTGATCCACCGCTGGGCCCCCTTTTTGCTTAACATTGACCTTGGATCATTTTGATTGACAGAAAAGAAAAGAAGAAAAAAAACCCACCATTTGATACTTGTAATAATCATGTGCATCAGCTAAATGTACAATATGTAGTAAAAATTGTACTCAAAACCTTTCCTAATACATCTAGCTTTAGTTAGGATATATATTGTATTTTGGTCTCCCTTTCCCATTCTAGATTTGCATGCTTGCAAACATTGACTTTCCAGTTTGGAGAATAATAGTAGTACTTTTTAATGCTTACCGCCCAGGCCCCAATCAGTTAGGAGTTTATTGCTCACATACCCAGATAAATTTCCCAAAATTTCGATTGTTGTGTACCCAACATTTTCTCCCGATACAATATTTTGGTTCTCATTATACGTGGCATTGCTATTCTAATATATTAAGGAAAGATGAAAAAAAGAAAAGAAACCTTGCTGTTGCTCAGAGTTTTGAGGTTCTTCTAATGTTGATTAGTATTTTTGACTAAACTAAAGCTTTTCTAATTATTTCATCAGTTTGAAATTTAAATATCAATATTTAACTTAATATAGAAATAAAAATAGCTTTTGATCTTGTGAAAGTTAATTAAGGCAATATTAGTTTTATTAATGTGATTAATTGTGAGACTACATGAATTGATAATGTGTAAATTTTTTAAATTATAGTTGTTATTATTGAATTTTTTTGTGAAAAATATATTTATTTAAAAAAATTAAAAATATAAATATTTAATTTTGAATAAAGACGCTTTAACCAAAAATATGAAAAGGAATGATGGCTGTATATAAAAGGTTTACTGCTTCCACGCAACTACTACTTTCCAACAATATCACCTCTCTAAGAACATGAAAGTCCACAAGCTTTATTGTGGTTTGCACATCAAAATGGTAGTACAATTAATATAATACCATGCCGTAGTCCATTAGCAAACTGCGACAATTTCTTTTTTCCTACTTATGAATTTGAATATTAAATTACAATGTTACATTGCTATATATTGTGACTAAGGTTTAGAATTTGAAACTTCCTTTGACATATGTTTCTCAACATTTATTAGTACTACACTAACTTTATGTAAGTTTAATCCAATGTCCCTTCTTTTTCTGATTTCTACACTTCATTTCATAAATCTTTTTTCCTTACTTAAAAGGTCACTTTCGTATTGTTTCCTCTTGGTCTGGACAAATAAGAATTCTTTTTTTCTAGTAGCCAAATATTAAAGTACATGTAATTCAGAGATCTAGCACCCTTTATTAATTGGTTTCTAGAATGGCTGCACATCAAGTTCAAGTATAACTTGGATCAAATATATTGATGTCTTGTATCATATGCACTAATTGAAAGATGTACCCTCAAGTAAATACGGTAAAATGGAAAGAGGCTTTCTTTTCTTGATATCTCGTGAGAGCTATTTAGCTTATATGTTGACACTAGAAGAAGTTAAACTTGAAGATATTCATGTGGTAAATGAATATACTATGCATAAAAGAGAAATCGATTTTGAGATAAATATGCTTATGGGAACAAAACCCATTGGATGACACCAATAGAATCAAAGAAATTGAATGCTCAACTACATAAGTTATCGGATATAAGTTTATTTTCCAAGTTTGTCTCATTGGAGTGCTCCAGTTTTATTTATAAAGAAGAATGATGGAAATACGTGAATTAAATTTAGGAATAAGCCCGCTTCCAAGGATTGATGATTTATTTGACTAATTGAAAGGAGTTTGAGTATTTTCTATAATTGATTTGAGGTCTAGATATCACTAGGATATATGGAAAATAGCCTTTAGTACAAGATATGAACAATACTTACATACAAAATAAGAATTATGAATCGCCATGTGAAGAAATTGAGAATGATCTACAATAAAGGTCACGACAAGTTCTCTTCTATTCAAAAGCGTCATATTGAATTTGCTAGTCCATCATCGAAAGTTAGAAATAGACGAATAAAATTAAAATTGTCTAAAACTCTTCCATTTTTTGAATTTTTATCCATTCTAGGACTCTTTGGCACCTTTCACCTTTGACCTTCTTAAATTTGAATGATTTTCTTAGCTTTCATCCACTGCTTAGATAATATTTAAGATTGTTGATACGTCCATGGTCTTCAAGGTTGTTGTGCTGATGATGTCCGAAAATGCTGATAATGGTGTCAGCACGCGGATGTGTTAGTGCGTGTTTTAGTGCGGATGTGTTTAAAGTATATATTACTATACTTTAAGCCTTCTCTCTCCTATAGTTCCTTACATGACTTTTAAATAAAAAAATTTTAAAAAAAAAAAACAAGAAGAAAGAAAGAAAAGTTTCACTAAATCTATAGTTATTCCAAATTACAACGTAAATACAGTACTTTTATTACTGTTAAAAAAAATAAGTATACAATACAATAGTGGATGGCTTAATAATCTTAGGATACACGAATCGATTTCTTTGATTTTGTTAACTTAAAAATCAATAATTCACAAGTGTGTAAAAAAATGACTGGTGATTGATCTTAGGAAACCAAATTATTAGTATATAAGAGCAAATCACCATATCAGCTTCCATTTTGTTGAATGATTATGTGATTGCATGTTGCAACAATTAAGCTCCAGTGAATGGTAACCAATACGTGGTGCATATCTTATATTCAAGATTACAGTCTCAACTATCAAATAATATGACAATGAAACTCGACCTTTTTGAAGTGAGAAGAATGTAGGGGTAAAGTCATGGGAAATCCCCAACATTAAAATCTTTTAGTTTCTTGTAATTTCAGACACATTGATTTAGTATCAAACATGTCATATCACAAATTAAATTTGTTTTGATACAAACATAATGATCAGTTGAATTACACCAATTTAATTATATAGGTAGGTCTCCAATCAAGACCCAAGAAATTGTTTACGATCTCTAGGTTAATTATCACTGAGGATGTGTCTCATTTGGCGACAATTTACTCTCTGGAATGCTAATTTTTTTTTTCTTGCCAATTATTATCATTAATATTTAGACAAAGTAATTGCATTAGGTAAACTGCACTTGATGACATATCAGTTGGTGAGAGATATCTTAATTGGCCACTCAAAAAAATAAGAATCTTACGACATATCAGAAGATATGTTGTCCACTACTATATCTCTTTTTATAAAATGTTTTAGACAAGTTCATTTATATCAAGAAAATATTTTACTTATTATTGTACCCTTATTTATTGTATTTGGAACAATAATAAATAGTCTATAATAAATAAAATAACTATAAAAAGTAAAAAAAATATTTTATATTTAGAAATAAGTGAATTTACTTGTTTGTTATCTTATAAAAAATGACATGAGGAGTATTATTTTTTGAATTAATCAATTATTTTTTAGTAGTAGTTTAACCATATACTACTATGGTTTATTATGTTATCCAAGACTAATGTCAGAATATTATTAGGTGAAGTTTAAAGGGAAGTGGGAAAGGAACAGAACTTTAATTATTCCATTTGGCCATTTTTTAGTGTGCTACAAGTTATACCATTTGCCTTTCTTGTAAGGATTTGTCATGAAAAGTAACAAATCAAAGTTGTTTCAAAACAATGGGAAAAGAAAAGGTAAGAAAAAGTGATACAATTTACAGCTTTTGTAAGCTTTTGGTGGAAGGAAATTATTTTACATAAGCAATGTTTTGATAGCTGTGGTTTCATTACATAAAATAATCCTCTAAAATAGCAAGCAAAGTATTCCCCATAAGAAATCATATGTCTAGAAGATAATCTAAGGTAGGAAATAATTGTTTGTTCTCATTATCAATTATGTTTGATCTCGAGTGTCATCTTTACATTTCATGCCCAAAAAAAAAAACCAAATCCTACCAATGCAGCACCATGCTAGGGAAGTTCATAGAAACATGCCAAATATCGATTAAAAATGTGTTGAAACATCAAATACATTTAGTCTCAGCAAATCAATGCCTTTATAAAATTCTCATGGACCATAAAAATAAACATGAATACCAAGATTCATTTTAATTTTTATCCCTTCAACACTTTTGACACCTTTGATACAGAATTCTTATAACATCTGAGGCAAACATCAAGGGCCAAGAGTGATTATACCCTTCTAGCAAAGAAGCTGTTAGCTGATGGTAGGAAGTTTTAAATTCTACATTATATTCCTAGGGACCAACAATTAGGGCGAGCAATTTGAACCCATTCACCAACACAACACGGCATGATTATAAAAGGTTAATATTGATACGATATGACACGTTTATTGACAAACGATTTTCATTCAAATCAATTTAAAATTAGATTTAAACTTATTTAACTTATGAAAAAGTTTTTTATCTTTAACTTACTAAAAAAAATCTTTTTAACTTTATAAAATTTGAATAGTAAATTTCATCATTCAATCCTTACTTACATTGAAATTTTAAATTAAATTTAAAAATATTAGAATTTTATTAAGATTTAGTTATGTTTAATTATAAAAATTATAATTGGAGATTTTAAATTATTTTGAATGATTTTTACTTATTAATTGTATTTTATTTGAATTAATAATTTTTCTGTAATATAAACAAGTAATACAAATATAATAAGTTAAACAATACTCAACTCGAATAGTCAACTCGAACACAGACATCATAATCACCCTATCTGCAATTATGCTGCTGATTTTTTGGCTACATGGGCTAGATCCCAGTGTACTTTACCCTACATTCCTCATTCCCTTCTACCCCCCTAGAGTGTGGTGTGATAGAGGGGTGACTGCTCCCATCTTTTGTAATCCTGATGAAGATAATTCTGACTTGATTAATGATTATCGCATTATTTATCGGGAGAAAAAAAAAGTGTATTATACCCTTCACGGATGACCATAAACTTTGGTTGCACTTAGCAAGTAGAACTCCCTTTTTTCTCTCTCAATGGATTTAGTTTTATGCAGCTCAAAACTCGATTCCTGACAAAGACAAATATTTGTGCATTAAACCTTGGGATAACATATGCCTCATGCTTAAGCCCCTAGCTTCCATGGCTAATGAATGCATCCAAGAATAGTAAAGGATAATCTCGGAATCTGGGTTCTATAAAAAAAAAAATAGTGTAAGAGCTCCTAGATTTATTTTTGAGTTGATTCCTCTCTGCCTTAAACATCCATGTCAGTCATGCTTAGCCCATCATGAAAATTGACAAAAGAAATAACGGTTGCATTCAACCAAATCTCAATGCCAATTTTTTATCATTTTCTGAAAGAGAAGTTTAATGCATTACTTAAATAAATTGAAAATAAAGAGTTAAAAGAGAAGAAAATTTACAACCAACAATTCCACGAGTTATTCTTCTTTCAAAAACAAAATTCCATCTATTTTACATAATCTAATGAGACTAACAAGACTATAACTTCAACATTCCAGGAAAATGGTCCTAAACTGCTTACAGTATCCATGTAAGATGAAAGTGTTTTGAAACTCTTCCAAACAAAACTAGATATGCAAGGGGTGGTTCGGAAACAGATTTGTTGTAGTCACCAAAATGAGGTAAATTTCAGCTGTTAAGGCCTAATGCTGAAAATCTTTACAGGCTTAAAACTGGGGAGGAACTACAATAAAGGGCAAAGAATGAAATTTCCACCTACCAGTTACAGTGTCAGAATTAGTTATTATTTGTGAGAACTTTGGAGAAATCAAGAACCTTTCTCTTTTGCTGGAGAAGCTGGAGCAGGATTCAGTTTTTCTGATGCAGGCAGATCAAGGTTCATTTCATTTGTTGTTGGTGGTATGCATTCAGTTTGGTCTGTTTTTTCCAAGTCCAAGTCCATATGATCTCTCACTTGAGCCGTAGAATCAGTTTGCAAGGTAGTTTCATTTTGCTTGGCTGCTGGCAGGTCAGAGCTAGGTTCAGTAGCCACTGGAGCTTCAGAATCCATTTGTTCCATCATAGGCATGTCAGAGTCCATTTTATCTGTTGCTGGCTGGGACACTGATCTTGCAAGATTTTTTTCTTGCGAGTTCGGTTCACTTGTCTCATACTCAGACAGAAGATCCATGAACTCATTCAGCAACCGTTGAACTTTTCTATTTGATGCCATAGCTGGAAGAATATCTTCTCTGAGGAGCTTGTGCTTCTTCAACCCCTGCATCAGTCCAAAAAATTTCAGGATAAAGAATCGAGGCAATAAAAGACAGGAAAGAAGCCTTAATTATTCCAGGATATAAAAACCAATGCAAGACAAGCAGGGAAGTATATCATGTCCTCTGAACCTTGGTTAAAACAGTTAATCATAATGAGCATTGCAGTTAACAGGGAATATCAGCATATGTGAGTGAACCCTAGAGGGGAAATTGTATTGAGATTTTTGTTGTAAAAAGCAAGGTGATGATACTAGTTTCAAAACCAACGACTGTAAAATAGGCATGGCCAAATGAATAAAAGGAAAATACTTCCTCTTACCGAAATTGAATATCAATTAGGATGTTCAAAAACAAATGTCCACTTTCTTAAATAAACATATCTTTCATCCAAAACTTCACAATTTATCTCCTTAAATGAAGAGATGTGAGCCCACTAAATCATGAGTCGAATTAATAAGGATAAGCTGGTAATTTATGGCCAAAATGCTCTCTTTAATATTCATGTCAAATAAAGAGGACAGTAAATTTTTGGACGGAAGGCGTAACAACGATGAGATGGAAATCAACTAAATTTCCCTTACCACAATATCCACACTCATCCAGAATAAAAATCATATTCACCACCCAGAACAACATTAAGAAAAGAGGGAAGTCATTTTAAAGGGCCAAGAACATATTCCCAATCCATGATTCTTCCAAGTATCAGCAAATAATGCCAATCATACCAGGACAACATGTACGGTTTGATATAAGATTGAAGACTTGCTCCTTAAACATCATTCAAGGAAAACCCAAATCTATTTAGAATTTATTACATAAGCAGAAAAAGCTGCAAACTAAAATTGCCATGCACTACAAAGAATTTGCAGAAGCAGCAGAAATTGTTCGCTTCTCTATTAATTTGCTAAAATCTAATAGATTAATATTTGCAACAATGATGTCAAATCATACACCATGTAGAAGGTATTTGTCCAGCAGTTGAGTAATCCAACTAGAATTAGCCATCAACTTTTACCACTATGATTTACGTGCCATTAATCTTAACTAAGTTGCTTAAAATTAGCATCCAATAATTTTAGAATCGGAATTCTACGTCAGGGAAAAAAGAAAAGAAATAAAACACTTCTGTTCATTGATTTAAAATTCCTGATTTCTCATAAAAAATGTCTTATTTTATATAAATTAAAAGTGTCTGCCAATTAAACCTTAAAATCCCAAAACATGAGCACATATACTGATATGTCTTAAAATGTAAAGTTAAAATACCTTTCTTATAAATCAACTTCAGATTGAAATTTTCAATAAACACAACTTTATTAAATTTCATTTTTTTAATATCTGAATGAAATCTTATCACATTTATTTGTCATTTTTCTAACAGTTATTCGCAAATTCTTTTACTAATCATGATATTTAAATGTTTATCATTAAAAGGTTTTAGTATCCAAACAAAATGATTCTTAACAGACATAAAAACGTTTGAAGACAAATACTCCACAGAAACAGTATATAGCTTTTGAAATATGATACCTCAGGATGAGATTTCAAGAGCAACCTTTATCAAAGATTAGATCTACACATACTCATATAATATCACTTTAGCTATTTTACATTGACTATGTACCCAAAATCCCAAAATTTAATAGCATAGAGAGAGAATATGTACTCAAATTATATGAAATGTACGTAAGTATTTATGTATGCGCACAGGCTTCAGCTTTTACTAACAAAATGCATGCAAATGCTAAAATTTAGAGTAACCATAACACAATAACAAGGTAGAGAACGAGAGGCCTCACTAATACACAAGGGTCCCACGACGGTTTCAGATCAGAGGAAGTAGCTTCTGCCATCCCAGTTGGAGGCCCAAGAAAGCTCTCACAAACCTCACGTAAACGGGATTCATCAGCTTCTCTGCATTTAAAACACACTTCTTATTTCTGAAAGGATATCACATACGGTACAGTGTATTTCCATATCAAAGACAATTAAATAAAAAATAAAATAAGTGCAACCATATTTATGATAAAGACAATTAATTCAAAATAAAAGATATTATTTCTCTATCCATCACCACCGGCATCAAGTATTTTAAAGAAAATTCAGTTTAAGATGGAAATGGATCCCTTTCAAAAGTTAAGAAAAGGATACCCAAATAGGAATCAGCATCAAGACTCGACTCTCTCCCTCTATTTTTACATTTTTAGTTTCTTCTGGGGGAAGGGGAGCAAAACCATGGGTAATTTATAGAGAGAGCAAGAGACAGGAGATAAAAAGCAGTCACATCTACAACTTATAAGTCTCTTATTTAAAATATTTTCAATTCCAAAATTCGCCGGCAATAAAGATTGTCCCATCAAAATATCAGGTGATATTTCATTGAAAAGCTTACAAGAAGTTAAATGCGATCAAGGCTCCATTGGTTTTTTTATTATGAACTTGTAATGATAAAAAAGAGAGCATTGACCATTTCCACATATTTTATTGGAATATGACTAAATATACAAATCATGATAGAATTTACTTAAGAATACCCATAATTAATTTTGAACTACACATAGAAATCATGATAACTGAGAACATAATACAATCGATTGCGTGATTATAATTAAGTGAAAATATGTGCCCAAAAGAAATAACAATACATCCTGACTCCAAGCAAATTGAATTCAACTAAAGAATTGCCTCACATAATAGAACTATAAGTAAAATATTGCAGGATTATTTTTCAGGCTTCGTGACAGAAATGATAAAGAATTATATCCCTATCTTCACAGTACAGACCTTGCTAAAAAGCGGATGTATGACAGAAGACATTGACGGTATTCGCTTGGGGACTTCAATGCCATAGCAGAGGCCAGTTGAGTCTCCAAATGAGCACGTGTCTGCACTCCATCATCAGTAACCCTGTTTCAGCATGAAATATCAAAGGTGAAGCTCCCAAAGAAGGAAAAAGAAAGATATATACCATTCACTAGCAATTCAACTGACCAGCTGCGAGAATAAGAGGCAAACTACCATGCTGACATGCAAAGATGAGAATTAGGGGAATATTACTAATTTATATTTTGTCTGAAAGTCAGCAACACAAAAAATTGCAAAATAGTTGCTGGTGAGATGTAAATCCAATTAAAGTTAACATGAGGCTCCTTTCAGAGGTTTATAGATAAAAACCTGCTCCATCCTGGTTTTCTAGCAAGAAACTTCCTAACATCCACCTGCAAGGCAGCAAGTTCTCCTCCATGTACTGAACCCATATTCCAGGAGCTTGCAAAATTTGATGCAGGAAAACTGTCATCTGCGACTCTCAGCCAACACATCAAACTAGGGTCATAGAGATATGCATGCCGCGTTGCTAAAATGACAAGGGGAAAACCAGATTTCGATAATTTTGCAGATATAACTTTAATAGTGCCTGCAAATATGTTTAGAGGGAAACGGATATAGTCATCAAAAAGTGGGCATGTTTATAATAGTTATGCCATTAGAAGAAGAAAAACACCACCAACCTACGTATTTATCAAAAAGAACTAAAGACAGTTTAAATACTTCAACTTTGTATACTTGCCTGCATCTTTAGAGTTGGACAGGTCTGAAGTTACAAGTGAGGCCAAAGAATCATGTAGGAGGCATTTCCTGTGGAACAGATCCCACACATACAATGATCCCTTCCTAGTAACAAGCAACAACTTCCAAGCCTCATCACAATCTATAAAAACTGCAGCAGATCCTATCATCATCATTGGCATGGTCCGTCTCCCACACTTGGTGTAAATCTTAACAAGGACATTGGAAACAAGGACTTCTTTTTAGTTTTATGAATATGCTTGAAAATGGTTTGGCTAGAAAGTATGCATACATATTATCAACACCAGTAATCAAATAAGAAATGCTGATACTCAAAAACATGTAAGTATGTTTATCAAAAGAGAGTTATCCCAAATGTACAATGCAAGGTTGACAGCACCCAGTCGTCATTAAACTCAAATATCCCTTTTATTGCCAATCTCTTCAAAAGGGGTGGGGGCAAACACATACCCTAGTATGCTAATCCACATATTTGAGAATACGTGCTCCTCTTCTAAGCCCTAGGGTGTTAAAAGGTAAGAATTATAAAATTAGAGCATAAATTTGGCAAGAGAACAATAGTCTAATATTGCAGTAACTAATTGAAGAGTGATTAATATATAGACTTAGCTTTTGCCTTGTCCAAAGATAATTCATTTTGAACAAGTGAATGAGTGATCAATTAGAAGTGTGTGTGAAAACCCCCCACCCCATGCTCCACCGCCCCCCCCCCCCCTGGCGGCAAACACACAAGCCGGAAAAAAAAAAAAAAAAACCACCTTGTGCTGCAGAAATGGCTAAAAGGGGACGCGCTTGTCACAAGAGCTATAAAAATAAAAATAAGGAATTGAACCATGCGGATGAGGTAAATACTCTATAGAATAAGAGAGAGAACATTCTTCCATGGACTAAGATTAGATAAACTAATCAAAGCAAGAAAACAAACAAAATTTACAGAAAAACAGACCAAAAAGACAGAAAAAAACCAAACTACATAGCATCCAAGAGATGTAAGACTGTTTCGAGAACAACCTTGTGTCTAACAAAATCAGATAAATCATAATTGAAGATAAGACTCACCTGCAGAGATCCATCTTCACAGCCCACAGCCCAAAAGTTGGCATTTCCAGCCAAGACAGTTACATTCCCAGAAATTCTATCTGACCAAAGGGTTTCACTTCCCCTTGTGCAAGCAATTTCTGTTTCTTTCATCATAGATGTAGTTCCTGTTCCTAAGATATCACTCACAGCATGTTCCCTGGGATGAGACTCCAGGCAAACTGGTACCGTATCTTCCCCTACTTTTTTATCAAAAACCCTTATTGAAAGATTGCTCCCAGATGTTACAGAACCCTGACACCTTACAAGTCCACTCTGTTCAATACTAATGCTTCCATCTTTACCTGCAGAGGCTGGAACCTTCTCAATAACCAGGCTTTCACTGATAGTAGCTCTGGCTGTAACACCTGAACGCTCCTTTATACCAGAGTTTCCACCAACTATTCTCCTCACAGATGCTTCTCTAATAACAGAATCTACATGTACACCATTTTCATCCTTCTGGTGATCTGAAGAAATAGGAAAATCAAGGGATTGAGACTGAGCACTCCCAGATAAATGCTCCTGCTGAGCTGGCACCCCAACAGCTTCAGGGATTATCCTTTTCCGGCCATCAGGGCGCCTATATTCTCTTTGCTTTACAGGACTCGACATCCGAGGGGCTGATTTATTTAACCCATCACCTGTAACACCATCACTCTTCCTTACCTCATCAGTTTTGGGTTGAGGAACAGTAGCCATAATGCCTAAATCAGCAGAGGGTTGCAAAGCTGTCTGTTTCTGTGAGCCATCAGCAGTCACTTTTTTGTTTGAGGTTTGCTTTGCAGCAGCAGCTTCAAGCAAAAGCTGAGCAGGACTTTCTGCTAGGTTAGCCTGTCGACCACGGACATCACCATATCGACTCCTCTTTAACTCATCCAGTTCAGCATCCGTCAGCCGATTCCCGAGTTCATTGACATCAAAATGAAAAGTGGCCACTGTCCCATCCAAAGAACATGCAAATAGCGAATAGCCATCAGGTGTCCTATAATAAGGAAAAAATTAAATCTAGAAGGAAAAAAAAGCAGGTATAATATGAAAGCACAAATAAAAATCAGGATTTTAACCAACCACAGGAGTAACTTACCACGATAAATCCACAACACTTTGAGTAAAGAAATGCTTAGCCACAAAGAGAGGACGAGGACTTGCTGTTGTCCAAACAGTAATGGTGCGATCTTGACTTCCTATAGCGATGACATTATATGGTTGACCATCTTTTCCTCCAGCCTTGGAAGAACCATTAGTCCAACCAAGAGATGCCACTTTTAAATCTGGAGTACTTGTAGAACTCCTCCTGAACATGGAATGATTGAACTTCACCACAATGACAGGAGCATTGTGCCCTAAAAAATCAAAAGTAGCAGACCATTCCCCTCTCTCTAGAACAGGTGCAGAATGTCTTGGCTTTTGGTAACCATGAGTAGTGGTAATAAAATGGCCACAAGGTGACCATCCCAGCCGCCTAAAGAAGGTAGATCCAAGCTGAAAGTGATACAAAAGAAAAGGAACTCATTAGTATAATAGCATGTTCCTCTATGTAACTGTTTTTTACATTTTTTTTTTCCCTTTGGGGGTTAATGGAGTGGAGAACAAATCTTGTAATCATGTAGCGACATACAGATTTTGCCCAATGACCATCAGTTCTATGAACAAGGCTCCAATCACTTGTTCGCCAAATAATGACAGTTTTATCATCAGACTGACTTGCTATAAAGGAACCGATTGGATCCCAAGCAACCCCTTTGACCAGACTAGAGTGACCTCTGAGCACAGCAGTGCAGATGCCATTTGTCATATCCCAGATGTGAATGGTGTTATCCAAACTCCCACTAGCCAATGTTGAGTCATCTGGAGACCAATTAAGATCCACCTACTTCATGCATGGAAAAAAGAGCAACTTCTTGGTTAGGGCACAGGGTAGAAATTGAACAATTCACTATACAGTCAAATAAGATAATCAAGTACACTTTACAGATGAATCTCATGAATAAGTAAACAATTAGTCTAGATCATCTTTAGTCCAAGCAGAATGTTAAAATATTTTAGAACTGAAATCTGGAATCCATGATTTGATCTATAATTTTTATTATTATTATTTTGGATGAATGATGTGATCTATAACACAAAAGACCAATTAAAGCAAATAATAAATATTATAAATAAAAGTTCTTAAGAACTGCATCCCTCTTATTACCACATCTGCAGTGTGTCCCCTCAAAGTTATGGCAACTTTCCAATTCTCAATATCTGGTGGTTCTCCACTACCAAATTCAGTAGTTCCCGAACCAGGCTTGCGCTCATGAATCAGAATCACCTGGTCATCAGACCCAGATGCAACGTATCTACCATGTTTAGCCCACCTAACACAATTGACTGACCCAAAATGATCACGGATAGTTGCAAGTAACTTTGGTGTTGACACATCATTTTCCAGGTCCTTGCCGACACATTTCATGTTCCATATCCGGACCTGCAATCATATTTCAGGAAAAAAAGAATAATAATAATAATAAGGTCTAAAGCAATTGAAAAATTAAGCACATTGCCAACACATTTAATATGAATACATGTAAACAAGGATACATTAAAGAGAAGGTTGAATCATTCCTTGCATCATATAAATTAGTAAACAAATGTTTTTCAATTGCATAACTGCAGTAAACAAAATAAATCATCATGCCATCTATGGAAAAAGAAGCAAAGGCTCTTGTTATTTATTGGAAAAAGATTATCCCAGTACTCAAATGCAGCAAACAAGGGACCTTAAAATTAGCCCAGAAACTCAAACATCATGGAGTTCTCTCACTTGCTCGAACTCGCTCGAAAGGATTAGGAATGGAAGGGATTCTAACTGACAAATATGCAGTAGATATATTGCATCTGAAATAACAACTAAAAAGTCGAGTTAAAGTCGAGTTATAGATTCTATCCTCTTCAGCAATTCCCCTCATACATATAAACAAAGCACCGCCCAGAAATTTTTCTTTTCAATCAGTAACTGATACCTACTTTGCAGAAAATAGGGAGCTGGAGCTAAATGTATTAGTTCATATTTCGGTAAATATACACAAAATCTGCAAGACAAGCTCTCCAAGATGATTCATTGTTGGAGTTCATATGTCAAAGAAAAGAAAAAGCTTTTAAAGCATGTAACCCTTTAGAACAAAAATCAACGGAGATAACCCTTCAACCTTTCTCTCCTAACTACACACTAATAGCGGCGCATCACGGCCACTAATAGATAACTTGAAGTACCCAAAGAAAATTTGCATCATTTTTAAAATTAAGCACCGTATTTAAGAACGTGCACTCCTCAAAGTTCCACACTTTCTAGCATTGCCAAGTTCAGTGAGCAAAAGGGCATTTGAACAGGAAAAATTATTCAAATCAACCAATAATAATAAGACATAAGATAAACGAGTAAAACCAAGAACCAAAGAACCATACCTTGTGATCACCACCCCCAGTAGCAAACCTAAGGCCACCAGGCTGAACATCAACAGAGAAAATCTGCATATGTTCATGCCTAATCCAATTGGGTTTTTCCGCAATCATCTTCAGTTTCTTTCTTTCTATACCCTCGGATACAAGTTCAAATGGACAATTAAGAACGAAAACCTCTTTGAATTACCATAAATCCACAAAACCCACCTGAAGAGTCTCAAAGTTCATGCCTTTTCCATTCCCAAACCAAGAAGAATTCACCATAAAATCTTGTAAGGAATGAAAGAAAGGGAAAAGCTAAAACCCTAATTGAATTTCCTGAAATTTTCCCCACCCAGAAAAATTTAACCCCAAGACATTAACTACCAAAAGAAACCCAGAAAACAGGAAAAACAAAAAACCCAGAATTTAGTTAAGTTAAAATAATTTAGTAAATATATAATTTTTGTTTAAAAAAAAGAATTTAAGAAGAAACCCTAGAGGCCTAAGGTTAGCTGCACATTGCCCTGAGGGTGATGCAGAACTTTTTGGTAAGTGGTCAACATAGTAAGATAGATATTTCTTGACTTAATATTTTGTTCCTTTTTCTTATTAAAATTAAAAAATAAGACAGTTAAACCTTTTAAGAAAATTAGGGAAAAGTTGGTCCTGGTTTAGATAATGATGAAGATGATTTATAAATGATAATGCACTACTCAGTGTAGGAAGAAATATGAAGAAAACTGCAAAAAGAAAGGAATCAAATCATTAGCCAGTATTAGAGTTATCCATATTCAGGGGGCGGGGGGGGGGGGGGGGATGAAAAGGAATTATGAGTTTTTTTTTTTTTTTTATCAGAAGATAAGAATTAGAGTTAACTACCCTGGGAGTGCAGTCCAAAAAAAAACAGGGCAATGAAAACGACAGTGAATCAGAGATGCATATGGTCTGTTTTCTTACCATAGTTTACAATGACCAAATCATCCAAATATAGAAGTTAATTAATTCCTAGTAGGTAAAATTGTATTCAAGATTGTTAATAGGATTAAATGGACTTGCCATAAATTTTGATTTATACTTATTTATTCTTTTGAAATTGAGAATTAAATAATTAATTTACAAAGTTAAAACAGAAGCATTTTTCTTTTAGTTTTCTGGTTGTTAAATTGATATTATCAAAATTACATTTATATTTAAATAGTTCTTACTTTATTCAAACCAAGCCGAATTGAATTCATTGTTAACCTGAGTTTATATTTTTATTTTGTAAAATTATTTAGATTCTATTCTTTGAACTCAATAAAAAATTGTTCCTAAAAAGTCAACGAAAATTAAAAAGAGAAAATGTATTGTTATTATGGCATAACTTATAAATTTATTGTTTTGAAAATTTTAGTTAACTTAACTCGAAATAATCATCTGACTTAGTTCAAATTTAGTTTTAAATATAATTCAACTCGATTCAGTTTCAAGAATTTTTTGAGAAAAAAGTTATTGAATTCTAAACAAATGTCATTTATCTTCATAATATTCAATATCACTTTTAAATTGATTTATATTTTATTTGTACTTTATTTGCTTCTTATTTTGGTTAGAAGAGCTCATGATTATTTCTTTAATATTATAATTTTACTTATGTGATATTGTTTTTTAGATCTATATCATTATTAGTTATTTGATGCATTCAATATTGTTATTTAAAAAAGGAAATAAAAATTTGTAAAAGAGCAAAGACTGTTTTTGTTTGATAATGAAATATGTTTTTGTACATGGAAGAACGACCAAAGTCAAGCCCAATATATTTCTTGGATAATTTCTTTTTCTTTTTTTGAAAAAAAAAATTAAATCATGTGTATTCGACTTGAAACTCTAATTCTATATATGTAAGTGTAAATCTACTTAGTACAAACTTGTTGGATAATTGAGTTGTATTCGGGTGTATAAAACTATCATTGGATATAGATTTCAAACATGAAATGGTTAAATTAAAATATTATCTTAACAACAAGGACTATATTATTTACATAATATATAATGTATTTTATAGGAGTGTAAAAAAGAGCTGTCAATTCGACCGAATCAAAATAGAAATTCGAGCCAGTCAAAACTTTCATGAATCTAAAATTTTACAGTTCAATCCAGATTTATACATGGATTGGCTTGGCCCAAAAGTGTAAAAAATAACGTTTTTTTGTATAAAAATGACATTTTCTCATTTGACTTGTGATACGATCTAATCTAGCCCGAATGGCCTCGCCCAACGGGGACAAGATAGAAATACGAGTCAGGCTTAATTATTCTATATATTTATTATTATAGATTTCAACCCGATCTAAAAATCGAGTTGAACTTAAATTGTCACCCCGAACATTTTATGAGAGTTTGTAATTGCTATGAGTTTTTGCCTTTATAGCCACCAAACAATAAAGACATTAACTCCCAACAAAAATAATCAAACTTCCTAAATTCATCAATGAACTTGAACTTCAAACCAACTTCAAACTGATAAATCTCAAAAAGAATAGATCAAGCATCTGATATTGAACCAAAGAATCATCTTAGCTAAACCTAAAGTTCCTTCTCCTGATCTACTTACCTTTACGTTGTTGTTTCTAAATTCATAATATACAAACCAATGAAATATGGTAAATTACTTTTTATTAACAAATAAAATTTTCATTTTAATCCCCAGAAACTATAAGTAATACAAAATTGTCCAAAACTTGGGTCATGGCCAAAGAGGCTCAATTATAAGCTCTAATTCTAAAGATTAGTAATTATGGATAAACACGTTGAATTCCAACTTCAAATTCCCATAGGATATTCACTTATAATCTAATGTTTAGTTGGTAAAAAGACTTATTAAGGGTGAATCTTAATTGGTTGAGAACCTTTTTCTACGAATTCAAATTGCGGATATCTATTGAAACATGATTATTTTGTATGAGTCATCTTCAAATTAGACAATTTCTTGATAAATTCCTCTTATAAAAAAATCCAAAAATAGGCTTATAATAATCATGTAGTATCCTAGAACATGTCGAAAAAGTTGTGGAAATTGTACCTTTATATAAGATAAAATCACCTCCTTTGGTGGCTTTTATCTAATGTTTATTCAACCAAATCCAAGCCTCTAGTATGTCTTAAATTTAGAAAATGAACAATGCATAATTTATGGTGAAGGCATTGAATCCATTCAATAATTTTTGCTACTTTGTACACTAATGCTTGCATTGTGGTGGAATTCCAAGTGGCAAATTCACTTGGAAGTTTTATTTGGATGCATGGGAGCCATTGAACTGGATTTTGGAATTGTTAAATTTGATACTAACGATACCTATTGACTTGGGAAATATAGATTTCAACTTGTGCATATCTAAATGGATCATGAGTTAAAAAAGTTACTAAATAATGTATGAGCAAAAAGTACCTTGGCCCATTGATTTAGTAGGGTATTAAAAATACCTTAACTGCAATTTTAAACTTGAGATTGTAATGGTGACATACTTAATGCTTGGACTGGCAATCTCAATTACTTTTGTAGTTGAGCCTTGAGTTGCACTTCAAGCCCTTTAAGTTGGTTGATGAAGAAAGATTGCATGGCATTTACATTGAAGGCCACACTATAATGTCATAATAAGTCTTCTTGAAGGTAAAGAGGTGATGAAAAGACAAGTTTGATCTTCAATTATCCAAGCCAAAGTGATATTAGCTAAAATATTGAATTGAAAATTTTAGTATAGTCTATGATCTTATAACATCTCTCTACTTTAACCTTATTGATCTAGAATAATATTGTAGCCATTTTGGCTTGGTAGGATTGATCATCTACTAGTATCTCCATTAATCTTTTCCCGATAATCAATTTTAAACTTGAGATTGTAATGGTGACATACTTGATGCTTGGACTGGCAATCTCAATTACTTTTGTAGTTGAGCCTTGAGTTGCACTTCAAGCCCTTTAAGTTGGTTGATGAAGAAAGATTGCATGGCATTTACATTGAAGGCCACACTATAATATCATAATAAGTCTTCTTGAAGGTAAAGAGGTGATGAAAAGACAAGTTTGATCTTCAATTATCCAAGCCAAAGCGATATTAGCTAAAATATTGAATTGAAAATTTTAGTATAGTATGTGATCTTATAACATATCTGTACTTTAACCTTATTGATCTAGAATAATATCGTAACCATTTTGGCTTTAGTAGGATTGATCCTCTACTAGTATCTCCGTTAATCTTTTCCCGATAATCAAGAAAAAATTATTTTAATTTTACCCATGTTCTTATTGTTAATAATTAATCAATCATTTAATGTAAAAAAATAAGCACAATGTTACTTAGGGGTGAGTATTTGGTCTTTGGTCTGAAAATTTGGTCTATTCGGTTTTCGGTCTGATGAAAACCGAACCAAACCGTAATATTTATAAGACCGAAAAATCGAAGACTGAAATATTTCGGTTCGGTCCAATTCGGTTCGGTCAAGACCGAAATTCTATTTTATATATATTTACATAAAATTTACATACCATTCATAAAAATAAAAATAAAATCATCTCATTATATGAAATTCTTGTATCATTTGCAAGATTTTTATCAAGAGAAAAAAAATTATGAAATTAGAAAAAAAATGATTAATTATTATTTTTATAAAAATAGTAATTCGATTTTCGATCCAATTCAGGTCTTTAAAATTGAAGACTGAAGACCGAACCGAAATAATTTCATTTCTTCAAGACCGAATTGGATTGGATTGTTTGATCAAAAAACCGAACCAAATTTTAAAATACAATCCAATTCCAATCCAAACAATCGGTCCTGGACCGAATATTGCCCACCCCTAATGTTACTAGCTAAATTTGGATTGTATTTTGAAAACATTTTCTCAATTCATTATAAAAACATCTCAAAATGTATTTTTTTTTATATTTTCTTCTAACTCCAGTTATGGATCACATTCAATCATATAAATAATAATTTTTTCATTACTTTTAAATTAAAATCACAATTTCAAATAATTTATTAACTACATTTTATATTATTATTAATATTATGAAACTCAAAACATATCATATTAAACTTTCAATTCCCAATAAATAATTATTATCCAAACACAACTCATCTAAAAAAAACTCAAAAAACACCCTCAAAATCCAATCCAAATTTAGTCATTTTCTTTGAAATAAAAATTGATATTCAATATTCATAAAATACTTATTTATTTAAAATTATGCACATGAGCAATCAATGTATTTTTTATTATTTGTACAATTTTACTTTTTCTTTATAAACGTGATAATTCAATTAATGAAAATATATTCAAGTGCCCTCTAAATTAAAAAGACTAACGGATCTGTAGCCCGAACACGACAGGGTACCAATTTAAATTTTGGCTCCATCTGCTTAACGGTAATAACGAACAATCCCTAAAGTCGCCATGATCTTGAGACCCTCTGTGAGGAGGGCAAAATCTTGCAACCATATTGGTTATCAAATTCAAACCCATTATTTATCTGAATCCCAAGCCGTTTCTGTCAACTCCGGAGTCTTGCTGAAGTACCTTCATCCCAGTAAGTTTTACCATGGATACCAACTGTTTGATGAAAGTCCCCAAGGAGACGTTTCTTACTATAACAGTTTGCTTTTCCAGCACTCTCGCAATGATTTAAACATTGAAGCTTTGAATTTGTTCAAGGTGATTCATCAGTCTGGAAATTTGAACGAGTTGAGCTTTTCTTGTGCATTTAAGGTCTGTGGATGCTTATTTGATGATGTAGTTGGGAAACAAGTACACAGCCAATGTATTAAGTTTGGAGTTTTTGAAGATGTTAGCGTTGGGACTTCTCTTGTTGATATGTATATGAAGACTAACAATGTTGGTGATGGGGAGCATGTGTTTGAAGAGATGGGGGAAAAGAATGTGGTTTCGTGGACTTCATTGCTTACTGGTTATACGAGGAATGGCTTGATCGATAGGGCAGTAGGACTTTTTAGTTTGATGCAAGTGGAGGGAGTCAAACCAAACACATTTACTTTTTCTGCTGTTCTTGGAGCTTTGGCAGATAAAAGTGCTGTTGAAAAGGGAGTTCAGGTACATACGATGGTTGTTAAGAATGGTTTCGAGTCCACTACATTTGTTGGCAACTCTTTGATTAATATGTACTCAAAGTCTGGGATGATTAGAGAGGCTAGAGCTGTTTTTTATGGTATGTTGAATAAGAATTCTGTTTCATGGAATGGGATGATTGCTGGCCTTGTAACCAATGGGCATGATCTGGAAGCTATTCATTTATTTTATCAAATGAGACATTCTGATGTCAATCAAACAGAATCTATTTTTGTTACGATTATTAAGATATGTGCAAACCTCAAAGAATTAAGTTTCTCAAGACAGCTTCAATGTCAGGTTATTAAACATGGATTTGAATTTGATCAAAACATCAGGACCGCTCTCATGGTGTCTTACACTAAGTGTGGGGATATGGATGATGCTTTCAAGTTGTTCTCTGCCATGCATGGAGTCCAAAATGTGGTGTCTTGGACAGCATTGATCAGTGGATACTTGCAGAATGGGGACAAGCAGCAATCAGTTTATCTTTTTTGTCAAATGAAAAGGGAAGGAGTTTCACCCAATCATTTTACTTATTCTAGTATTCTAGCTGCACATCCTATGATATCTCTGTTCCAAATCCATGCAGAAGTGATCAAGACCAACTATGAGAATTCACCTTCAGTAGGAACTGCACTACTAGATGCATATGTTAAGATAGGGAATACTAAAGAGGCTGCTACAGTATTTGAAATAATTGAAGAGAAGGATATTGTGGCATGGTCTGCAATGCTGGCTGGTTATGCACAAGCAGAAAACACTGAGGGAGCTGTGACAGTCTTCTGCCAAATGTTAAAGAAGGGGGTCAGACCAAATGAATTTAGCTTCTCCAGTATTCTCAATGCATGTAATGCACCTGTGGCAGCAGCAGAGCAAGGCAAACAGTTTCATGCTAGCTCTATAAAGTCAGGATATAATAACTCTTTATGTGTAAGCAGTGCTCTTGTGACTATGTATGCAAAAAGAGGGAATATAGAAAGTGCAAATGAGGTTTTCAAGAGGCAGCTGGAGAGGGATCTAGTTTCATGGAACTCCATGATCTCCGGATATGCACAACATGGTCATGGGAAGAAGGCCCTAATGGTTTTTGAGGAAATGAGGAGGGAAAAGGTAGAAATGGATAGCATAACATTTATTGGTGTAATTTCTGCATGTACTCATGCAGGAATGGTGAAAGAAGGTGAAAGTTATTTTGACATGATGGTTAAAGATCTTTGCATTTCACCAACAATGGAAATCTATTCCTGTATGGTAGATCTATTTAGTCGAGCTGGAAAGCTGGACAAAGCTGTAGCTGTCATTGATGAGATGCCCTTTCCTGCTGGTGAGACCATCTGGCGCACACTCCTGGCAGCTTGTCGTGTTCATCGAAATTTAGAGCTAGGAAAACTGGCAGCAGAAAGACTCATTTCACTCAAACCACAAGACTCAGCAGGATATGTCTTGCTTTCTAATCTATATGCAGCAGTTGGAAATTGGCAAGAGAGAACTAAAGTAAGAAAGCTCATGGATGAAAGAAAGGTTAAAAAGGAAACTGGTTACAGCTGGATTGAGGTTAAAAACAAGATTTACTCATTTGTAGCAGGTGATGCATCACATCCTCTTTCAGATCGTATTTATATGAAACTTGAAGAGTTAAGTATCCGATTGAAGGATGCTGGATACCAACCAGATACTAATTATGTCCTTCATGATGTTGAAGATGAACTTAAAG
This sequence comes from Apocynum venetum, assembly GCA_019593545.1. Lineage (NCBI taxonomy): Eukaryota > Viridiplantae > Streptophyta > Magnoliopsida > Gentianales > Apocynaceae > Apocynum > Apocynum venetum. Next base: position 4,044,283 of record SRSM01000134.1, read on the forward strand.
AAGTCATTCTTTCACAACACAGTGAAAGATTGGCCATTGCTTTTGGACTAATTGCAACTTCTCCAGGTTGTCAGATTCAGGTTGTTAAGAATCTTAGAGTTTGTGGGGACTGCCATACTGTGATTAAATTGATATCAAAGATAGAAGGGAGAGATATTGTTGTTAGAGATTCAACTAGATTCCATCATTTCAAAGTGGGATTGTGCTCTTGTGGGGATTATTGGTGATTTTCCTAACATCCTTGAGGTTCATATTCTATGGTGATCTTATGAAGCAAGCTTGAATGACTTTTGCTGTTGTGGTAACTTTGCATCATTGAAAGATTTAGTGAAGCAGCGTGGCAATTGTGTCACAAATGCAAGGAGGCATCCTTTTGGTTCCATATCACTAGCATTGGCAGAGGTTTTTTTATGATTACAATGTTTCAGCCTCGATGTTGATTGTGCTACAGTAAGGGGAGCAAGAGACTTCACTTCTTGGGCCCAGGAGTAATATATTGGAGAAGCGATTTGCAAGCTTTAGAAGGAAGAAAGATTTCCAGGAGATTGTACATCTTCAAGCAAAAACAATAGAGAGATATGCCGACTGCTAGGCCAAGATGCTTGCCGCGCCCTGCTACCAGAACTGTGCAAGAATTCTATACTACACTGTAAGAGTGTTGTGGCTGAATAAAGACTTCTTAGAAAGTTCCAGGCGAACAAGAAAACCTTAAAGAATTCTTCTGAATTAGCTAGTGTGATTCATTCTGATGTAAATTGGCACATCAACTGCCATTTTTCCTATTCTAGTGGTGCTTTCTTGATTTCATTACTAATGTTTCGTTTGAGATTTCTTGTCCGTGGATTTCAGGAACTTGTAAGACTGATAAGTTGCAGCTCCTGGAAGATGAATTTATGAGTTGAACCTTGTTGGAGAAGGTATTCATTTGCTTGGATATTCATCACATCATTGGCTTTTAGCAATATAACTGTTACAACTGGTGGTTGAGTTTTGAACTGGCTGTTTCCAAAAGTTCCTGCTTGCTGCTTTACCTGAAATAAAGGGGGGTAACAAGGATCTGCCTGCTTGTAGTGCACCATACATTAAATGGAACACACCAGAAACTGGATAATGGGAAGAAGTGCTTTGTTATGCTGGAGATCTTCTGTCAAAGGAATAATCATATTAATAGTTGCATTGATAGTTATCTTTAGTCTCAAATCTGAAGTCTTCTTTATTGGCGATGTAGATTATCCTATTCTATGTATCTTAGTGATATTTGGAACTTACTGTATGAGGTGTTAATTACGTTAAGCTTTTAATGTATTGATGCTATATCCTTTCAAAGGCTTAAGGATGGAAAACAATCAGCATTCTGATGAAAAAGATTATCAAGAGACACCCTACCCTAACCTTCAACTTTTGTATGATCTTCCAGAATCAGGTGGTGTCTATTGGCTGAATCTTTCAAGTTTGATTTACCAATGATGGTTTATGTGTGGAGAAAACCACGTGGGGAGAAGTTTGCAATATCAAGGACTTCGATTCGTGGAAAAGAAGTGAAAGATAATCAATTGCCCTTTGATGGAGTCTTGAAATTTTGTTGTGATCTTGGCAGAGCTCCTTTTGATCACCATTGGATCACTTGCATATTTTCTACCTTTCATTTCCTGGAATCAGTGGCAAGTTGTGCATATTTCTTTTCCTTTCCTGATATTCTCTATATATATGGCATTTACCAGATCTTTATTTCTGCCAACAATTGAAATGTATAATAACTAATTATGATGTGCATTTGGCTGTTAATTGTTGCAAAAATGGTTGGAACTCCAGTCAACTCTTGCTAGTTCTGTCTAAACCTATTGAACTTTGAAATTCATTTTGCAAGTTTTCTGTTTCATCGGTTAAACACATTGCATTATCCCAAGGATCAAGCTGTTCACTATATACAGAATTAAACTCAAAACATGCATCACAGGCAGGCCAACTGGAGATTATAATTGGAGGCCAAAAACATAATCGCAACTAAACATGGTTATTCTCTTTTAAATTGTTAAATCTTTTAATATTTCTTCTTCAATAAATTCTAGGTAAGAAGATGGACTTAAGTCTTCTTCTTTTTTTCCCTTAATCTTCACATAGTTTCTAAGCAACTGATTTGATTTCTATTCATTATAGAAATAGTAGGGGGAAAAATAATCAAAAGATATCAGTTACCTAGATTTTCTAGTAAGACTGATTTCTCAAATACCTAGATTTTCCAGTAAGACTGATTTCTTAATTTTTAGCAGTTTCGTTGCATAATGTTTTGGAAGAAGAATGAGAAATTTTGTTTTCCAGTTTTTATGCTTTGACTGGACTTTTGATGGCTTTAGTGTTACATTTTTCCCCAATTGGCAGGCATTTGGTAGCTGGACCACCTCTAGCTTTCCCATCTCCTGTGGCTTGGTGGCATGGAAGTGAGTTTTGTGCAATCCAAGATAATCTTTACTTCTAGAAATATTGTACTATGCCCTTCTTGAAATTGTATTCTGGAGATAGATTAGGAAGAGAAGGATTGCTGTAGAGCCCGCTGAGTTTTTTATATACTTTTCTTTTGGGCAACTTGGATATGCCCAGTTGCAACATCCAAATTGTCCAGATTCTCTTCTGATGCTGTAATTCTTATTCATTAGTAGTTTAATTACATAATATTTTGGAAGAGGCGAATTTTGTTTTCCAATTTTTATGCTTTGACTGCATTTTGATGGTTTTACGGTAACATTTTTCAAGTCGGAAAGAAGCCCTAGAACTTTTTTCAATTGGCTTGCATTCACTAGCTGGAAGCTAAGGAGAATACCACTGACTTTCTCATCTGCTGTGGATTGTTGGCACTGTAAGTGAGTGTTTTTGTGCAATCCAATGTGATATTTACTTCTAGAATTATTCTAGTATGTCCTTGAAATTGTAATCTGGAGATACACTGGAAAGAGAATGGTTACTCTGCATCATTGTTTGAGTTATTTATCTACTTTTCTTTGTGGCAATTTGGATATGCACAGTGGCAATATTATCCTTGTCGGATTTTGGTATGTCTAGTTGCAGTTAACTTCTAAGATATTTCCCTTTTCAATTTTGGAGGTTGATTTTATTCTGTTGGTTCCTTCTTCAGTTTGAACATTTGGTGATTGTAGTAAACTAGATCCTTCTCTTTAAACAAAACAAATATTGCATTCCTTATGGATATCACACCATAGTATGCATACTACGGAATTTTGAGTAAATAGTAGTGGAAATTGAGTGTTGTCCTAATTAAATAATATTGTATAGACAAAGAAAAGTTCTTTATTTTTTATCTGTTTATTTTTTTTTATTGGACCATGAAACCATAAAATTACTACCAAAGTAAACAAATAATAAAAGTAGGAAAAAAAAAAGAGAAGGAAAAGACAAACTCTAGAGAATAAATTTAGAAAATGACATTCCCTGCTGAAGCAGAAACAATAATTCCTCTCTGAAATGCATGGAAAGCTCCAATATCAATGACATCATGGAAATACCTAGGTTGGGGTGGTTTCAGTGAAGAGAAAGAACATTAACACTATCATCAATTGCATCGTCTGGAGCAGAGAGTATGTTTGCATCAGCATAGAGGCCAAACCATTAAAATCTTGCAGATAGGTAATCTAGCACAGGTTGCACATCCTCTTGCTTCCCCAGATAAGCTGAGGTTGGAAACGAGTGCTCCAGTAACAGTAAAGGCAGTGTGAATTCCATGTCCATCACCATCTCAAGCTGATTGCAAACTCACAATCTCATTCACCTATAGTTATGAAAGCTGTAATGTTTATGGTATTTTGGAGTATCAAGACTTATAATAATAACCTGTAACCTGAATGTTGCAGAAATGCGCAATCTGGCAACACGTTGGAACAAACCTAGGATGTTTCGATCAAACCACGTACTAGTTTCTTGAATCTAGATTGTTAATCTCACCGTGTCTGGTCTGATTATAAAGTCCAATGGAGACAGATGAAGATCTTAAGAAAGATATGAAAGCGTGAGTTCGCGAAGTCAAGTTTGTTTGAAATTGTACTGAAGCCTACTACTTCTGAATAACAAAAATTAGCTGATTAACTCTTCCTTTTTGATGAATTAGGAGTAGTATGAAAGATTATTTCTAGATTAAGAAAGGATGCTAGGCTGGTCGAAATTTCCTATCATACCAACATACAATAGAGATAGAGAGTGAGAGTGAGAAGAATGGGCTTAAAATAAATTGCCTTGACTGGTGTACCCCAAAGTAGCATGACTGGTGAATGACTATGTAAGTTGGGAGTTAGGCTGGAGATGAAGTTTGAAGGATTTTAGGAATTAAAAATTAATTATGCATCAGTTTCACTGGTAGAAGCAATTATAGATCTGGTTAACAGTAGAAATCAGTTAAGTGAGAAATCCTGCTAGTCGGATTTTTTTCTGGTGAAACAGCTCATTGGAAAAATAATTTGACGCATTACATGAATTAAAATTTGATACAACATTTTCAGGAATACATTGACATTGCAATGCTCTAGATTTTCCATTCCTAAACAGAAAGCACATTAAGCGCAATAGGACTCCTGACCCTGTGGATTCCATTGCTCCAGATCAAAGCTCCAAAAACAAAGCTCCCATTGCTAGTCTTTGAAGGTGTAAAATCTAGCCTGAAGGAAATCTTCTCCCCTGTATTAGTAAACTTTAGTGCAGCAGGTGTGACTGAAACATTTACACCAGTTGGATATTCTAACTTTGAGATGTAAACTGTTGGTCCTCTGCCATAGTAGGTAACTGTTCTGTAGACTGATAGATTTCCTTTCATGTTGGAGACTCCAATTGAAGGATAATTAAAATTGGAGGCAGGTGTAGGAGGGTTCTTGCAATGTAATATCTCTCCAGTAAGGTTTTTCAGTTGTGCAGGATTTGCACCATTACTGCAGAGAAAATCAATGATATCATTGGACTCAAAATCATAAATGAGTCCAGGATCAATTGCAGCAACTGGATCTATGTTCCCAGATCCATAATCAAAAGGTGTGGCATTACTATTATCAGGATTTCTTCTGATATCATTTCCGGTGTTATCAAGTGCTCTTGCTGTTACAAAATTGAAAAAAAAAATGTATATTAAGATCATGAATTTGAGAAAATTACAACTTAAATTCTCAGGCATGATTTCTCCCCAAACCTGTTGTCATAATTGCAGACTTAATTGCTGCAGGGCTCCAGGTAGGATGGCAAGCCTTTATGATGGCAGCCACAGCAGACACATGTGGACAAGACATGGAGGTACCAGAAATAATGTTATAGTCTATTGATAGTCCATTGGTGACGGTGACAGATACTGGAGACCAGGCTGCAAGAATGTTTACTCCAGGTGCTGCTACATCAGGCTGCAATAGATCATGTCCAACCATGAATTCTAAAGTTTCTTTTAGTTTCAGACTAGCTTAATATAAAAATGAATTCTATCATTTAATGCTAACATCTAATTAATGTGTAAGCTAAATGTGATCAAGAAACAATAATGAGTAACTATTGGAAATTCATAGTAGACATACTTTGATGATGTCTGGGGTGATGATATTTGGACCCTTTGAGGAGAAGCTTGCCATTTCTGGTGCTGGTCTCGTGGACGAAACTGTTGTTGTTTGATAAATACTGGCCACTGGATTCCTGTAATTAACAAATTGCATTATAATAGCATGAGAGTTGCTTGTATATCATTGAACTTTTAACATCGCTCAGAAACTTACTTTTCTGCGGCTGTATATGCTTCAAGCTCCTCTGCTGCTTCTTCTCCTACCAAAGTTACATGGATTTCAAACTGAAAGAGAATATCTTTTCTTAATGAATCAATAAGTATCACCCCAACTCCTTCACTGTCTCTGATGTATTTGACCATTCCTCTTCGATTATCTGTAACTTTCTCAACTCTACAGACCACAATCTTCCCTTTGATCAAAGTAGGATCTAATGAATTGATCTGGCAGAAACTGTGAAAAGAAAGAAATTTAAAGTCATGTAAATACTTTAGAGCAAGATAGGAAGTGTTTACATCTGAACTAGGGCATGACATACGTTGCATTTTTAGTGGGAATTCCTGGAGCTACTGCATCCCTTCCTGCTACTAAACCATAATCATTCTTCAAGTTTGAAAGGTTTAGGCCAAAACCCTGAAACAAAAAATATTCCATCCTTCAGATAATTATGACTTTTGAATATGGGGTATGACCAAGGTTGGGGAGAGGCAATTTGTTTCTAGCCCATATTAATCAAGGAAGTTATTTCTGTTTCTCAAATGCTCAGGAACTCTGTCCAAGGCTACAAATGCAAGAATAATTTTTTTTTTCTTTGTATTCATTTGGTAGAGGTGATTATTTTGGAAACTAACCTTTATCATTTTTGAGTTTCCAAGGTAAATGTTGGACTGGAATTCGCGATTTATAGTGCTTGCAGCAACAGTAAGAATCCACGGAGCTACATTTGCTGCTGTTCCAGGAAAGAAACTATTCCCTGCTGAAGCAGAAACAGTAATGCCCTTCTGAAATGCATGAAATGTTCCAACTGAAATTGCATCCTCGAAGTAGATAGGTTGGAACGGATCAGGGCCAAGAGACATAGAAACAATGTCAACTTCATCACTAATGACATCATCAAAAGCAGCAAGGATGTCTGCATCAGAGCACAAGTTAAACCAACAAGCTTTATAGATGGCCAATCTAGCACTTGGTGAACCTCCTCTTGCAATGCCTTTAGCTTGCCCAAATAAGCTGACATTGGAGACAAGTGCACCGGCAATGGTTGAGGCAGTGTGACTGCCATGTCCGTCACTATCACGAGGAGATAGAAAGAATGTACTGTTGAATGATTCGAGAGGGCCGTTTTCTGCTATAAATCCCTTGTAATAGAATCTTGCTCCTATTATTTTTCTGCCAAATTGTTCAAAGGGTGTGCGCAAAATTGAATCATCTTATTCATAAACGGGAACCCTTAGGCAATAATATTGTTACTCGATCGTACTTACTTGTTGCAGTGTTCTAATGTGAACATTTCGCCAGTTTCACATTTTCCCTTGAATTTTTTTGGAACAGGACCAAGGCCATAATCATTAAAACTCTTGGATTCTGGCCAAACTCCTGGAAGAAATGTATTTTTACAGTGAACCTTTCAGGTAATATAAAAGCAAAATGTTTAGGTGATTGATTCAAGAATGAAATGTTTACCAGTATCGATAACGCCAACTATTACATCAGATTTCAAATCCATTGGTATTTGATTGTATTGTACAGCAGAGTCTATATTGAGAAAATCCCATGAATGGGTAGTGTGAAGCTTGCTTGTCCTACTCTCAAACACTGAAATTACAGAATCACTTTCTGCAAGAATACAATTAGAATGAGGTTAGAGTAGAAATGTTTGTTACTTGAGACCTTTCAAGTTATCATTGATATGAGTTTTGTTATAAAGAAGATCATCTTTATCTTTGTGAAGGTGAAGTGAAAGGGTAACAGAAAATTCAAGAACCATTAGAAAGAAAGCAAACCAGCCAGCTTTTGAGCTTGATCAGGGGTTAGCATAGCAGAAAAGCCTCTAAAGCTTTTCGTGTAATGGTGAACTGCCACTTCCTTTGCTGTTTCATGGCTGAAAAAGAACAGAAAAAAAAATTCAAAGAATGAATTTTTAAGTTTATCGACGAAAATATGACTATGTGCTACATTGTTTTTATTATGATTTTTTAAGTTGATGACTACTACATAGATCCATTCTTAGATATCATTTTTCATTCTTGAGCAATGTAGAATGGAGTATCATCATTTCAGACTGAATAACTTGGAATGGAAAAAAAAGGAGAAGGAATGAATTTAGGCTGAGTTCTATGTACAGGAAATGGGAGGTAGGGGGAATATAGAGATTGATTTAGTCAAAAGATGTCTAGCTTTAGAATCCAGGACTCTAGAAGGTAGTGTACCTATGTAATCACCTTTGGCACAACTGTTGTCTGATGATTAATATACATTGATCCCATTTCAGATTAAAAAAAAAGAAAAGAAAAAGATGTCTAACTTGGTTTTTGTGTGACAGGAAATGAAACTAGTTCTGAATTTACTTTTTACACCAACTAAAATCTTCTTATTTTAATATACGACTTTAAAAAGAGAAATTAATTTAATAACTTATTCCTTCTTTCTTTCCGATTAACTATGTAAATGCAAAAAACACACATAATTCTTTCTTCCCACTCCTTTCCACTCTTATTTCTTTCCTCCTACTCCTGTCTTTCTTACTTCTATCCTTTTATATATATATATATATATATATATATATGAATAATGTCTATATATCTGACAAGTTAATTAATATAAACGATTTCACATATTATTATAAAGGTTATAAGTTTAAGTCAACATAACATAATGTTTTTTTATAAAATGTTTATTATCTCTTTCTGTCATGGTGTTTTAAGAAACATTATTCGTTTACTTTATGATTATTGAACACACTCTTACGAATATTTAAACCGTGAGTAAACCCAATATGCAACGAATCCATTTTTTCTTTTTATAGATGGGATTCAATAAATTAACCAGTTTAGATAATAATTCCATTTATGTAAGGGGAAGAAGACGAGGTGCTTGCCTTCCAAGTACTGAAGAAATCACCACATGATTAGCATTGATCACAGAATCCAAGCTATGGTGCGTTTGATGACCCATGTAGACTATGTAATGCTGCGTTCAACAAATTCATCCAAATCACAAATGAATTCTACAACCATGCATGAAAAAGTAAATACAGTAATAAACTAATCACTTAGAACTATAACTCGTGATTATACAAACAATAAAAATGATCAATGTGTAAATAATTTATTGGATATAGACTAATATGCATTTATATCTAAAACCACATATATATTTCTTTTAAACGTTTTTGCTTAAAGACAACTTTCTAAAACTAAAAATTTAAATTAAAAAAGGGAAATGAAGGAACACAGAAAAAAGATAATGAACTTTAATCCAATATCAAATTCAAATCTTCAATTTTGAACAACTCTTTTATTACCAAAGATTTTATTTCTTTAATAATCTACTGAGTATCAGAAAGAACTACCAAGTATATATCCACATACTTAGATAAAATACAAATACAAAAATTTACAATGCACAAAGCCATTGAAAGATAAAAATCTTTTGTATATAAAGAACTTCACACACTTGTTACCTTTCTACTGGAGGTGGCTGCATGCAAGGATGCAAACCTAACTAGTAGGAGAAGAGTGAAAAGTATGCCCACTTTCATGGCTCAAATTACAAACTCAACAAATATTGCAAGCAAAATGTGTGTGTGTGTATATATATGTATATATAGTATAGAGGCAGAATGTTCTAACACCAAAGATTCACAAACCTTTTTATAGATGAAACAATCCATAATTTAGCAGACTGAAACAAATTAAGGACAAATGAAGTTAAGTTATTATGAGTTAATTTTCATTAAACTATAATTGCCGGCTGCAGCTTCCCTATAGAATTGAAAGTTGGCTTTTTTTTTTCATTTCTATTTTGTTTGGTATTGGATATAAGCAAAGCATCGGACTTGATCAACTCGGACAGTAGCTCATATCCAATATTTGGTAACGGATTTTACTTCTTGGATATAAAATTTGCATGCTAGATGGTGAGAAAATGCCTATCAACTGTCCAGTACTATGGACAGAAGCTCTTACCCTCTAAATAATTTGCCGTTATGCTTCAATCAATTTGTTTACCTACTATCATCATTTTTTTTTCCTAATTTTTTTCCATATTATACATTTTATTTTGTTAGGATGATTTTTTTTTTGTCTTAAAAATAATGAAGAGAATATATAGTATAGTATGATGAGAAAAATAATAATAAATGTTTTTTTTTTAATTTTATAAGATTGACAATGTATTTCCTTTCAAAAAAAAAAATGACAGAGTATTTTTAATAGCGAATTTTACATTGTAACAAGTATTTGAAAATGAAGTATGATAGTAAAATTTAAAAGAAATTCTTAGACCATCCTAGTCTTTATGAATTATAAATTTTAAAAAATTATAATTTCTAAAGAGATTAGATGCAATACTCTTTGTGTACAGTGCATTGACGGAAATGCCCTTCATTAATTAATTGACCAAAACAAAACCTCAACAGCTGGCCTTGTCTAATTTATTACATTTTTTTTGCCAAAAAAGACTTAAAGTGCAGCATGTAAAAAGATCAAGGACTCAAAAAATTAAAGTATATCAAAGGAAAAAATTTCAGGGACGAATTTTTCAATTTGCCAACTCAACAAATATAAGCTTAACGTTTCTGACATTTTATCAAAGTTTGTCAAAAGCAGGAAAATTTGTTGAAACACATAGCTAATTAAATAGTTAAAACACATAGCTAATCAATCAGCCATCTCAAAATGATCAATTGATTGAATTTTTTAATATAAAAGTTACGTTTCAAAATATAAAATACTTTGAATTTTTTTTAATTATTTTTTATATTTTTTTCAATATTACCCCTACTCTTATACTTTTAGATAAAAGATAGAAAAAATAAATTGTTCAATTCTAAATTTCTAAAAATGAGTATGATATAATAAACGAGAGTATTTTAAATAATTAACATATATTCTTAATTATATTTTGGGATCGAATGAGTATAATATACTAAATTTTATTTTATTTTAACTTTCTTTGAAGTATTATAAAGTTTGTTAATTAGTCAGGTATAATATCCGCAAGAACAATCTTACCTATCACTTTATTGTTTTGATAAATTTTGCTCATCTGCAAACATTTACTACATGATATCCCAACTATCAAGTTTGGCCTCCAATTTGAAGCCGACAACAAGGGCTTACATAATATTCTCAGTATCTCATAATAACGTTAAACTAAATAATGTATAATCTTTCTAATTAACTAAATAATAATAATAATAATTATTATTATTATTATTAATCCGTCATTCAAAATCATATGTCACAATAAACATCAAAATGGCAGCGAAAACCTTCCCTGCATTTTGGCAACAACAATTTCCTCAACCCAAAAAAAAAAAGAGGCAAAAACAGACTAAAAAAATTAGTTGATTTTCTCAAAGTGTAGATAGGGGTGGCAAAACGAGTTGTTCGATCCAATCCAAACGAGTCAAGATAGAAATTCGAATTGAATCAAATTTTCACGAACTTAAAATTATATAGCTAAGCTCGAATGTATACATGGATCGATCCGACCCGATCCAAAAAGGCAAAACGAAGTCATTTTTTTAATCTAAAACTGACATTGTCTACCTTGGCTCAATCCAACCTGAATTTTTGTCCTAATGAGCTAGTTCGAACGGGTAAATATAAAATACGAGCTGAGTAGGGTATAAAATTTTACAGTTCAATCTAATTTAAAATATAAGTGACACGAACTGAATCGTGGAGCCGAACTTAAATTTTTACTCTATGTGCAGAGGACAAAATGTAAGTCTAACTCTGAAACTTTCATCATAATTTTGTTTGTTTTTTCAAAAGAAACATTCAAGTTCTTTTGTCCTTATAGTGTAAAAGATAATCATATTTTTAAAAACAAAAATAAACTAAATGAAATCCATTTGTAAGCTTTTTAAGTAGGGTTCAGTAAGATTTGATCATACAAAACAAAAATCACAGAAAATTTATTTAAGAAGTTCCATACTAATTTTGACTTATTACCAATTGTTTGTTCTATTTGTCCTTTAAATTTGAAGTCAGCAGAGAAACTTTTTTTTTTTGGAGTCATTTTAATTTCTAAGGATTTTTTTAATCGATTAAAAATTTATTCAGTTCTTTTGAGAAATTTTTGTTATTTGTTTGTATATGAGGTAATTCAAAAGGTTTAATACTGAATAATTATAAAGATGACAAAGTGAGAATCCATTTTCTATTGTTTCTTCCATACATGTGATTCATTGTCTCAAAAAGGTAAGATTAATTAGATCAAAATAATTATGATAACCTCTCTCTACGTTGTATATTTCCAAAAAAAAAAAAATGTAACATAAAAATAGAGGGAAATGTTTTCAATTATTATTAAATTGAGAAAAGGTGAGATTGACCCAAAAGCGTAGCGGTTTCAGGTTCACTTCGACTGAAAGCGTTGTTGGTCTCTCCATTTTGAGGTTTTTCTTTTGTCGGAATTGAATTAAGAGTATACCCGCTGCCGCCTCTGTCTCTGTGTCTCAGACGGCTGCTGTTGTCGCAGACCGGGAAACCATGGGGAAGCATGGGAAGAAGCAAAGCCACCAACAGCAGCAAAAGCGCAGAGGAAGGAGAGATTTTTCCTGTAATCTTGAAGGAGATTATGAAGAAGAAAAGTGTTTTCCAGTAATTTCAAAGGAAGAAAATGGTTCTGATGAAGAAGTAAATGATGATGAAGCCGAAGAAGAAAAGGAGGAAGGAGGAGAAGGAGGAGAAAAGAACAATGAATTTAAGCAAAAACTGTCAAATAATGATGTCCCTTCAAAGTTTTGGCTCTACCAACAATCGGTTCAGGTGAAATAGCCCACAATATTACATTGCCTTTCCGATGAATTCTTGATTTTTTCTTCTTCTTTTTATTCATGCTTGGGATTTAAATTCTCCTGTACTGGGTTTTTTTTTTTTTGATGAATTAATTGCAGTCACCAAAAGGAGATGTTAGTTATCTGCAAAAATTCTTTTTGATGTATGTTGGTGGGCGGATACCGCTTCATTTGCAAGAAGATTTTTGTGGTACTGCTCTTTTAAGGTACATATCTAAACCTTCCTATTGAATTGAGGGTGAATTTTCTGTACGCTTTTTACTTATTCCCGTCCGTTTCATGGTGCTCTATGCACATGAATAATGAATTGAGGGTGGTTGAGTTTCCCGGCATTTAGTGAAGATGTGGTCAAGGTTTAAGTGTGTAACAAATGCATTCCGGCTTCTCACCTGATGTACCCAATAGCCATTAGGCCCCCTTTCTTGGCATGGCTTTTCTCATGTCTCTTTTTAGTGAATTTGGTGCTTCAACATGGATTTCTTATTGCACATTTGCAGAAAAGGCTCCACCTTGTTTGGTTCCCTATATAATTATTTTGGTGGTTGTAAAATTTATGCAATGGGAATGTTTGAAATTCTCCGGAAGATGGAAACTATGGGTTGATTCTTTATCATATGTTTTGGTCTATTTTTCATGGTTCAAGCACCCTTTCCATGAAATGTCAGACTGAGTATGTTTGGTCCCCCATAAGCAAGCTGTTATTTTTGTATTTTCCTTTCCTATTCTGTATGCTGAACCGTTCAAGTAAGTCTTTTTAGTCTTTCCGACTGAGATCTTGCAGCTGCTAATAACTGCAAGTACATTCTCTTCCCATTCATGAATTCTAATTGCTCTTGGTTATTCTCACCTCTAGTCCACCAAAGTCGAGTGTTCATTGTAATTTAGGGGGCTAATATACTTTTATTCTCGCATTTTCATGCAGTTTAGTTTTTTGTTTTCGCTGGAGGTGGAATTACTGCCAACATGATTTCCTGAAACACTAGATTAGTGATTCCAATCTCTAGGTAGACAGACATCATGATTATCTTGTTTTATGTCTACCTTATGGAAAGTTTTCTTGTTACGCTTGAATTTTTTAAATTCACCGAATGCTATATTATTGCTAAATATTCTTATGGTTCATTAGCTACTTGAACTTTTAATAAGCTTCTACTGTATGGTTAGTGCTTGGATATCTCATGTTTTTCCATAAATTGCTGAGGAATTTATATATGGATCAAATATTAAAAGTTAAAACAGTTCTTTCTGTGAATTTGGTAGTACGGAGTGGCTACGTGCTGATGCAAGAAGAACTGCTGTAGGTTTGGATTTGGATGATGAGGCACTTGCTTGGTGCATGGAAAATAATGTAAACAAAATTGGAGCTGATGTCTACTCCAGAATATTCCTGTTTCATGGCAATGTCTTGGACCCTCTCGAGGCCAGATTGGTCAATTTTAATCCTCAAGATTTTGAACAAAGAATTACATTAGAAGATGAGGAGGATGGTTCAATGACAGGTTCAGAATCGACTTTGCATGGTTACTCCAGTGGTGTTTCTAGTCATAAGTTTATGAAGGAGACTCAGCTACCAGCTAGAGATATAGTATGTGCATTTAATTACAGTTGTTGCTGTCTCCATACTCGCAAGGAATTGGTTTCATATTTTAAGCATGCACATAGTATATTGAATAAAAAAGGGGCGATATTTGTCATGGATTTATACGGAGGTACATCATCTGAGTGTGAGCTGAGGCTGCAGAGGAGATTTCCTAATTTCACTGTAAGTTATTGGGTAAATAGTTCTCTCCATTGTTCAATTGCTATCTTTATCTGTTAGATATATTATTGCTTTTCCTGGTAGCTTTTATGTAATAGCATGGAATACCAATGATTTGATGAACTCCAAAAATTGATAGTGGAGCAAACTCTGAAATTTGTTCCAATTTGCCAGCTCTCTTTGTAAATACTGAAATTGAGCTCATGACATAAAATTCCTGTGACTAATATCGTAACATGCATTGTTATGCTTATGACCTATTCCTAATTTTATTCTGCATACACACAAGGCATTCTTAAGAAATTAGTTCTCCTAGTCCATGGAAAATAAACTTGATAACCTTGAAATCAAGAAAAACTATGAATTCATTGAGTAACAATGTGTATGATGGGGGTGTCCTATTTTTTGCTATTTATTTTATGTCTCTATTCAAAATAAAAGGACATAAGAGTTTCCCAAAACCTCCCAAAAACTGTGCAGTTCCACATTTTCTTGCATCACAACTAGGGACTTATCTGAACATCCAGGATTGGGTAAAATCAAGAGCAAGCCTAAGCCCTTTAAGGACTAGAGATTTGACAACTGATTGAAAGATAAATTTACTGCAACCGAACAATTTATGAGTACTTGGGGACATTTTGGAGTGATTTGAAGTAAGATGTGCTCTGCAGGGTACAGATTGGTTGACTTTGGGGTGAATTTCAGGCATTGTTTGGGTTGAGGGAACTGGTTTTGGTTTGGTTTCAGAGGTAGTGACATTGATAGAGTTTAAGACAAGGGTTGAGTTTTTATTTATATATATATATAGAAAGAACAAAGAGACAGACATTACAGATACTGAAAAATATATGCTCCGAGGTTTAAAGAAAGTGAAAAGAAAAAGAAGAGGAAAGGGATTAGACACATGATGTGCATGCATCTGTATTGAAACACTAATCTTTTCTAATGTTCTAATTTGTGTAATTGTTAGGGATGGCAAAAACTTCGGTTTAGGTGCCGCCCTGCTAGGGTCGGAGATTCCGAGCTTAATGGGGTCAGGGATGGGGATTGATTTTTTTTCCTATGGACCCCACGAGGCTTCGCCCCGCAAATCTCTGCCCCACTTTCTATTCCTAGTATAAATATCATTCTATCTCTAGTAAATAAAAAAAAGTCATCTTATCCTTTTATTACTTAAAAAAGGAAATAAAATTAAACTCAAGTCTAAAGTACTAAATAATAACTTTAACTCCAATCAATAGATTAATTATATTTATATTAATGTTGTATTTTTTATTGGATAATGGATATTTTAAATTTTATATTTGATGTACGAAAATTTTTATTATTTTGTATTTGATGTATTTTTAACTTTAAAATGTTATTTTTTAATTTGGTGAAAGAATAGGTTTATTTTGGTGATATAATGAAGATTTTAAAAATTAAAATGGAGTCAAATAAGGTGTCAAAGCGGGAACAAATTGAGGCAGAGGCGAGGTGGGGATGGGACAGTTTGCGAGGGCGGGGCCAGGGCTCCTTTATGATTTTTAAAGTGAAGACGGGGTGGGGACGGAGACAAGAATGTAGAAGTGGGGTGGGCTGAGGTTAGGTGCCTCCAGCCCTGCCCCATCCCATTGCCATCACTAGTAATTGTAGTTTCCCATTTTAAGATCCTGTGTCTGAGAAAAAACTTTCTAAAAATGCACCACATAAATTCATCTTTACTTTGAATACCATGTTTTGTGAATTAGTTCTGTTTAGTCTGCTAATGCCTCTAGTGGGATAATGGAACTCAAGCGGGCAGGAACCCCTTGTTTAAACTGAACAACCTCAACTGATTGAAAAAGGAAAGTTTTATAATCAATTTTGAAGTATTAATATTGCACATGTGAAGCCATTTATTAATTTTCTTAGGAATTAAATGTCTTAAATCATTTCACTTGATTGATAAGGACTTTTGTTCACTTGGTAATTCCAAAATTGATTTCTCTTTTCCTTCTTTAAAGTTAATTTGTACTTCAATCACTTGTTCTTACTTCTAAATATGAACTGTGAACTTCTTTCAGTATGTCTGGGAGCAAGCTGGATTCGACATAATTCAGCGCAAGACCAGAATCAGCCTCCATTTTAACCTCCAAAACCCAAGCAGAAAGCTTCGCCATGCATTTTCCTATAGCTGGAGACTGTAAGTTGGTTTGTCCTTTACAGTTACCAAGGATTTAGTCCTCCCCCCGCCCCCCTTCCCAAATTTTTTTAATAACAATAAAAATAAGAAAAAAAAGAAGAAATTATCTTGCTGTCCTTAAAACCCTACCGCAGCTAATAGTTGTTTAAATCAGGATAGCAAACTTAATGTCTTTCTGCTTGATAAACCGACACGAGCCACATGCACATTAAATTTTCCATGTTTACTTTTTTATTTATTTTTCCTACATATGATAATATGCACAAGGATTTTAAGAGCTACTTTTATGCTCAGCTGGTCATTGCCTGAGATTAGAGATTGTCTGGAAGAGGCTGGATATCGGTCTGTCCACTTCTGGATCCGCAGTATGCCAAACAGTGACGAGATCAAAAGCATAAAGGGATTTGGTGTTGGGCGAGACATAAAGTATGAAGAAGCCACAAGTTTTCAACAACAGGATTCATGGAATGCATATGTTGTAGCTGTTGTCTAGTTATCACTAGGCGTTGTTTTGGCAAGTGGTTTGCTCAGTTGAAGTAACTATCTGATGGACAAACGCTGTCACAAATGTGCTTGGGGAGACTGGTAAGATACTACCCCACCGTATTGGACTTTATGAAGCTGCTGTTTTGTATCCCGTTTTTTTCTTTCCTTGTATTTTGTCATAAATCCATTCCAAATTTCACTCATAATTCGATTGAAAGTCATTGGGGTTTGGCCTTTGTTCTTTCTTTGTTGGCCATAAAAAAATCCATCTCTTCTCCTGGATTATACCCTTGCTTATACATTAATTTGGCATTGGCATGATGATGCACATCATGTGGCAGGTGTCTTCCAAAACAGGTGGTTCTTGGGAAGGTGGTGATTTCCAACAAAGCAGGGGATGCCAAAATATGGATGGAAGTTAAATTTTCTGGTTAATGATGCAACAAGAAAATTAAAGAACATATATCTTTCAAATGCTGAAATTGATAGAAACCCTTTATTTGTCACCTGCAAAAAAAAATTTACAAACTGACTAGACACCAACGATTCCTTTAAATGCAGAATGATTATATACGACATTTACCAACTTTCTTCCACTTTGCACTATTCCGTTACAATAGCATATCAACTTCTAAGTCACTATGGCAGTAGTATAACGTCTGGACTACTAGTGGGGTTCAATTTCTATTGTTGCATATAGTTCTTGAAGTTTAAAATCATTGCAAAGCTTTGGACAGAAACTCCAAGGTTTGCTTCCATTAGTAAGCATTGACTTTTTTTTTTTTTTTTTGGGAGGAGTAGTAAGCATGACTTATATGTTAGGTTCAGGGATCGATTTTTCAGACATAAGAAATTTATTTCTTTGATTGCGTTAGGAAGAATCGTATTACAAAATTAATAAATTATTAGAAAAAGGAAAAGAAAGGTTCTTACATGAGGGCCTCAATTCTTCCTTTTTCAATTGTACAAACTTTAATACATAAAGCAAGTTGTATAGAGCCATAAGGAATCAAGTCGAACAGAGCTACAGGGTTTTGGCTTTTGTGTTTGTTCATCTATTATTTGAAGAGTCTTTGAGTTCGTTTGAGTTAAAGATTTTTTTTTTCATATTCATTCGTTTATTATTTTGTGAAGTTTGTATTCGATTAATTCACAATTGAGTTTGAACCATTCAATTAACCAAAGTCATTTATTATATATTATTTAATAAATATAAAAATAATTAATACTGTATATATAGTATAAATATAAAACGTAATATATTATAGTAATTATATTGAGAACGAATGCTCAAATTTATTCACACGTAAAGTCATATTAAGTCATATTTTTCAAATTAAAATTCTTGAGTTCAATTAATACTTAATTAAACAAACAAACTTTCAATCAATGCAAATGACAGAGTTCGAACGAGTTTTGTTAGTAAATTATTGAGATTGTTAATCAATATTATCTCATGAAAGATTAAGAATTAATGATGTTACAATATAAATATTAAGATGTATATTATACAATTTATCATGTAGGAAATACAATGTATTTTATAGTATGAGATCATTGAATATTCATAATATAGTGTTTTTTTCTTTTAACTAACTATGCAAAAGGTTTGTTGACATCAGTGCCAGACAATCAAGCTCTATATGCTAAGTATCTGAAAATTAGAAAGCATTTTTTCTATATAAGCCGATGAGTTCTTTTTTGGCCATTGTATTTTTATTCAGTGTGCTGTCATATTTTTACCAGCATTCCCAAAATTGAGAAATTTGTGATTCGCTAGATTTCTTTTCTTTTTTTCCGTGGAAGTTTGAATTTTGCATTTGAAGAATTGTTGGGCCCTTCTTTGTTTCTCAGTGCTTTTATGTTATAAAAAAAACGTGAGTTGGCCTTAGAGTACTTTTGTACATAATTGGGGCCTCAATTAAAGAAGTGAAACTTTTCAAAAAAAATTAATTAATTAAAGAAGGGAATATTTATGCTTGGTTTGAGGCTTTTTTCTTTTTTCCTATTTTTTTTAATGTATATCAATATATTTGTGCTTTTTTTCTTTTTCTTTTGGAAAACAACTTTGCAAAATTTCAAATACTATATTATTGTCTCATTTTAATTATTCATATTACTTTTTTGAGTATTTCGTTTCAATTATTTATTTTTAATTTTAATAGACATTTTTTTATAATTGTATTTTTGTTTATAATTTTTGAATAATATATTCATTTTCTTGAGAATGCATTTTTTTATAACATATTAGTTATTAATAAATGTAATTTAAAAACAATAATTTTTAAAATTTTAATATAACTTCAAAGTCAATAATTATAACGTGATGGAGGGATTCATATATAAACATCTTGAGAGGTTTCCTTGGGAACTAACCACACGGGTTAGGCAGCTAAAAGCCTAAAGGGCAAAACCACACGAGTTGTTGTCATAGGCTTTCTTTATTGGCACAACCGCCCATAGATTAAGATCACTTTGACTATTCCTGAAATGTTTTGCAGATGTTTGAAGTTGCTTTCATCACTACAACAAATGTACAACACCAGAAGAGCCTTCAACTAAACGCATCTATGGTGCTATTTAACACTCGTGAATCAACCCTTTTCTTTTTTGGATTAAAGAAAGAAAAAAAAATTTACTTACTTTTGTTTCAAAATAGAAGTTGGTTTGGTGTCATCTTCATTTTATTTCAAGATATTGTTTAAATGAGATTTTTTTTGTTAGGATAAAAAAAAATTATTGAGAATTAAAAGTTTGATATGATATTTTTTTAGTTAACATAATATAAAATATATAAATATATTTAATAAATTATTTTAGATTGTATTTTAATTAAAAATTAATAAAAAAGTAATTAATGTGAATATGTGAGACACATATGTATGTAGAGTTTAAAAAAAAAATTTGGATGGGAATCATGCCGTAGAAATTGTAAAGGTGAAATAATTAATTTAAAATATATTTTTATGAGAAATGATGAATTTATTTTTCAATTTTTAATCAAATACCTTAGTCATTTTATAAGAATCGATACATAGTTATGATAGTACCTTCTACATAATTCACTCTTCTTCTTTTTTTCAAAGATTGTGAAAATTACATTCATAAATAGGAGAAAAGAATTCTTTAATTTAAGAATATTTTAGGTATGAGAGGTTTATGCATAAGAATTCTTAATATATTTACAAAAAAGGTGAAAATAACATTATATTTTGAGACAGATACTTTATACAATCAAGCACCCTATGCCTCTTATTGATCTTTCAAAAACTATTACTGTAGAAGTTGACAATTTTACGAATATATTTCTATTGCACTTTTGTTTTGAAGTTGACGGAGTATTTAATTTTAGGAAGATATTTTTACATGTTTTTGAAGCAGTATTTTTTTATTTTTTGATGAACAAGCAGTATATAATTTTATGAAAATAGTACAATTGTGACTTGTGAGTATGTGCCATTGCCCATCTTCTCAAAACCTTCAAAGCCAACCATTGCCACAAACCTAAATCGACCCATTTCAAACATGTCCACTTCCTACCACTGCTGCGACTCTAGTTTTCCCTCACCCGGCTCCTCCTTTAAAGGTGTAAGCCCTTTTCTTTTTTTTTGGTAAGCCTTTCTCTTGAATAAATAGCCCTTTTTCCACTTATCAGAAGAAGAAAAAAGAAAAAAGCCATTTTTCCAATAGAAGCGGAAAGGGCTATTCTATTGTATACTTCTTGTCAATTCCTTTCATGGCGTTTATTAGGGTTGGGAGGTTTTGGTTGGAAGGCGAAGGATTTTTTTTAAAAAATTATTATTTGGTTCACTTTTTTTGAAGGGAGAAGAAGGAAAATTTGGGATAAAAATCCCTCTTCTTCCAGTCTTTTTTCTTCCCTCCAAAAGTGGGGAAATTTAAAGGAAAATATAGATATATAATTACTAAATTGTCCTTATTTAATAAAAAAAATCATCCATCACTACAATAAACATTATGATGTTTTAATATTCAATTTAACTATATTTTCCCATCCCTTATAAGCCAAACAATGATATTTTCTATCATTCCCTCCCCTCTCCACTTTTGAACAGGGCATTGTCTCAACTCTCAAATGTCTCCATAAGGGATATTGACGTCATTTGCTTGGATAGTTTGAGTTGTCTGGATCTGGGTGAATGAATAAGAGTAATATGTACTATAGACAAGGGTTCTTTTCTAGACGAGTTGATTTCAAAGCTCAAATTCGAGCTGGAGGTCAAGGGATCAAAATCGAACCCCACAACCTTACAGAAGGATCTATTTGCAGAATAGGGAGAGAATAAGAATAATCACATTATAAGAAAATAATAAGAGTAACCTGATAAACAAAGATTCTTTTCTAGACTGATTACTAATATAAAGATTGACATAATTTATTATATATCTTATGTTTAATCTAGATGAGAAAAAAGACATTGGCAGGGAGAAAAAGATTTACTAGCATCTCAAACATCAAACATATTGAGGTAAAATTCTCTCTCCCACATCACTTTGGCATGGATCTTAAAGGGTTTTTGTAGGCAAAATTTACTCTGTGTGGCCTATGATTCCAACAGTTTGATACTCTAATTAGGGAAAAGTAAATTTAGCAATTTATAAGGAAAAAAAGTCAAGAAATATCTATAAGATCACATAAAATCACATATATGTAAATTCAAATAAAAATGATGCTTCTTTATCTTTATTATTAATGTCGTCATATCTAAAGTACTCTCCTCGTATTATCAAATTATTCATAGAACTTATTTTAAAATTTTATTTATTTATTTAAAAAAAGAAAGCAAGGCTTCAATTTATCCTGGAAACAGAATTCATCATTTGTTGAGGATGCAAAATATGCATGCACCAAGGCAGCATATTCTTTTTACTCTCTGTCTCTCACTATTTTCAATGATTTTTGTCCACTTCGTTGGTCAACTCAAATTATTGCATTGACTGAACCCATTAATACGTCCTTTGTGGACAACTTGAAATTTCTACCATTCGTTTTTCTTTTCTTTTTTTTTTTTTAAAAAAAAAATTGTTTACTATACTCGATTCCTCAGTCCGTTCCACCTCAACACAAGGAAAAAAGAAAAAAATAATATTTTTTCTTAAATCGCTTTTACTGTTAGGTTAATACTAATATAAACTACTGTTTCACTTCCTTATTTTCTTTTTATTTTTCTTCGTGAAAATTTGTTATTTAATGCCTTAATAGTGTAGGGAAAAAAAATTAGAGGGATGTAAAATTACATACCATACACTATATTTGTATCAAGAAGAATTTATTGTGGGTAATAAGAAATAACTTGTTGATAAGTTGTCTCGTCCATCGGTCATTGATTGTGTAATGGAGTTTTCAATTTTCCATTCTCCATTTGTAAAATATAAAAAAAAGAGTTTACTGTATTTAAAAATTTTTAAAAAAAGTGTTTAATGACTTGCAGTGAAGAAATTCATCATGGCGTCAATTTTTTCGGCAACGTTCAAAATCATCATCAACAATGATACGTTTTTTCACATTGTATTAATAATTGATGAACATATCATGATTTCATACAGGAAAAAGATATAAAGAAATAACAAATCAAGTGGTTAGATACCAGTTAGATTTCAAATATGATCGATCAGAACTGGGATCACTATTGTGGAGAATTGTATCTTTTTTATAAAAAAAAATTAATAAATGACATCCACTTGTTAGTTAGTTAAAGAAGTAACAATTTGATTGCATTATACTATTTTTTTCCCTCGGATATGAGTCAAGAAAAACTTTTTGTTTGGATAATCTTTCAAAAATCACTTTTTCCAAAATTTAAAATAAAAATTCAACTCCTACATTTTTCGGTGCGGAACATATAGAAGGCTAGGAACACTTTGTTGTTTGAACAACTCTAAACAATAAAATAAATTAAAACTTGAGTTGAGATAATTATATTTTGAATAGGGAGAGCACACATTAGCTACTCCTCCGTCTCACGAACAAGTTTATTTTTTTTATACGAATTAAGAGATTATATTTAATATAATTAAAAAAATTAAAATTTCCTTCTTCCTATTATACTTATATACTTATATTTAATTGATTGCAATAAAATTTGATTTTTTTATAACAAAACCATATTCATATTGGAAGAGAAATTATTTCGGTGGAGTAATGGAGATAGCGGTGTCCAAATGGATACGGGACAAATGGACAATCTTTTACCTACCATCAATGTGGTCATTGAGCATGTAATTATAGGAAATATACACCTTTTGTGTAGGTTGAATGAAAATGCCAATTTAAAATATTGGCACTTTTGTGGCTTGAAAGTTGAATCATGACTCCTTATTCTTCTTTCACAATTTTCATTCTTCCAAAAAAATAAAGTAAAATAAGATAAAGATCCTGTCCTTCCCTACCCTAGGCAATAATTTCATACCTAATTACACTTATTTCAAGGTACAACATGTGGAGAGTATGTTGCCAGAGTTTGGTAGAGTAATTAAAGAACTAAACAATTATTTGTAATTTGCATCCAATACTTTTGAGGAGGGTTTTTCCATTCCTTAATTAGTCGGATTATAAATCGAGAAATATGTTTGAGTGAGAGGGAGACATGGAAGAGAGCCAACAGGACAAAACTCATGATAAAGCTTCATAATATTTCAGTGAAAATTTGCTCCACACGAGTTTCAAATACGTATTACCGAAAATTTCTCCCCACATCACTACCTCCCTTACCAACTCGGCTATGCCGGGATATTTGCATCCGATACTTTGTTGGTACTTGGTAGTCATTCTCATTTCTCTGACTTCATATTTAATAATCATTTTAGGAATTAGAATCCGAATTTGAAGGTTGTTTAGCAGGAATACGTTTAGATAGGTCAAAGACTGTCGTGAAAAAATAGAATAAAAAATATTTTATTTATATGTAGAAGAGTTTGATTTGCTACAAATTTTTGTAACCCAAGTAAAAAAATTATGTAGTATAATTAAATGTTAAAAAATTAAAATAAAAAAATTATGAGACGTCAAAATTAGTTAAGTATACTCATATAATTAATAAAATAGTTTTATTTAAGGAAATTTAACCTATAAATTAGACGTCGCCAAAAAAAAAAAATAGACATAAAAAAGTAACAAATATATAAACTTAAAAATGAGACTGGGAGTATTAAAACCCAAGTCAAGCTTGCCTAAGTTATATTTAAAACTCAGTTTGAGGTGGAGCTAAGCAAAATATTCAATCTTTTATGAGCGGGTAGTTTGATTAATTTACACTACTTATTACCATTGCTTACATGTTAGGTTTCTCTTGTTGTCTTCCAAATACATATTGTTGTCTTCTCTTGCACAAGAAACAAATACTTAGTTGTTGTATTCAATGATTTGTTTATTCCTAAATGAATAAGCAAAATAAGTACTATTTTGTTTCTTCTACTCCATAAAAATGTTTAGAAAACATTCCCTAAATTAAAGTGGTGATACCAAATGTAGGGTTAAATAAGTAATTACACTAGAAGAATCACAAATTTGTGATCCAAAAGAATGTATTTATAAAATATTTTTTTATTATTCTAACGAGACATGGGTGTATATTGTATGAATCGATCTAACTAATTCATTCTTAAATGAATAAGTGAAGCAATTTTTGTTTTTTGTTTTTCCTGCTTGTTAAAAATGGGTAGACAAGATTCCCTAAGCTGACATGATACCTAATATAGGGGTTAAATTCATACAAAAAAAAAAAAAGAAAAAGAAAGAAGCTAAGCATTCGATTTTATCCTTTATTTTCTCTTTTAAAAAGGGAAGTGTATTGTCCCATTCAAAAAAAAAAAAGAAACTCGGATGCATGCCACAGCTTACTATACTATAAAATTAAAAGGTCATCTCGTGTAACACTTCAATGATGAGTATCTTCTTGAGTAAGAAATTTGAATACTATATATAAACTTATCAAGAGCGAGAACCATTATTTACTAATCCGCATCACAAAATTATATATATATACTCCTTCCTTCTCTCTCTATTGTAAGTTATCTTAGACCTTTTTTATTTAATCTTTAATTATTAATCGTTTTACACTTTTTAAAATATTTTATAATTTATTCATAATAATAAATTTATTTATTTATTATTATTTCTCCTCTTCCATATTTTTTTCAAATAAGAAACTTTATTATATTTTTATCATATATCTCAATCTTGTAATTTTTTTTATTATTGTCATTATCCCTCTTCTTTCTTCTCTTTTATTTTCAAAATAAAATAAATGAGAACTCATTTGAACTCGATTCGCTAATACGAATGATTATAATAGATTAAGGTTGGCACGATACGACATTTATTAGCAAATAATTTTTTTTCAAATCAAATTGAGTATTGAAAAATTAAATTTCTAACTTGTTTAATTTATAAAAAAGTTTTTTTGTCTTTTAACTTTATAAAATTTGAATAGTAAATTTAACAATTTCATCCTTACTTATACTAAACTTTTAAATTAAATTTAAAAATATTACAAATTTATTAAGATTTAATTGTATTTAATTTTAAAAATTATAATTTGAATGTTTAAATAATTTTCACTTATTAATTGAATTTTATTTGAATTGATATTTTTTTATAATATAAATGAATTGAGATAAGATAACATGAAAAAATCCGAACACTGCACATATACCCAATAAGATTGCCCCAATTTCGTCGTGGGTTGTGACTACACTCAATAATATAATAGTATTATGGAAATGCTTATCCCAATGAGAAGCTTTTCTGGGTAGTCATCATTACAGAAAATATAGAATGACAATTTATTTGTTGGAGTTTCTCTCCCTTTCTCTTTCAAACAAATTTTAGAAACAAATAAATATTTGCTCATTTTCTTAATCTATAATTCCAAGTCCTCTCTAGAAAACAATAAAGGTAGTTTGATGGTAAGTAAGAAGATAAATAAAGAAGAAAGAGAGAGATGAGAAAATAAAGGAGAATTAAGAAGGAAACAGGAGGGGCAACGTTTAAATGGAAATTTTCCTGCACTTTATGCTTTATGTTATGAATTTCATAAGAGAGATTTACTGCAAGATGTAATCCCAAGTAACAAAGTACTCCCAAATTAGGGTGTTCATTTGGTCTTTGTTCAATCTTTGATGTTTTCCTAATAAAGATAAAATTAGATTAGATTTTCCATAAAATGGAAATACCAAAAATCGAATTAATTCAGTTTCATCCATCCATACAAAATCTTCAATTTGATACTACTTGAATAATTCAATGGGAGCTGCAAATACATGTGGTGAACACTGGAATATATTATTGAATTTAGAATGATAAAGAATTTAGTTAATAATAATTAGCTCTAAAAATACTTGTATGCAAAAACCATACAACTATTAATAAAGAAACTCTTACACACTCAAGATCTCTAAATAGATCCAATAAATTTGAACTAAATGATTGCTCATGCACAGCAAGATTTTGCTCGTTTATGAAGAAATCTTGATAATTTGGAATTAAGGTCAGCATCAAAACACAGCCAATGAGAATAAAGTATCCAAAATTTTGATATTAACATACATGACAATACACTTAATAATGAAGTAAAAAGAAACCAAAAAACAATCATTTCTCTTTTATTTTTTCAAATAGGATTAATATTATTATAATTATAATTATAATAAAAAAATTTATTTTCAAAAATAAAAATTCGGTTTCGGTTTATTTAGTTTATAATTTTTAAAATCAAAGACCAAAAAATAAAATAAAATTTGACCTTCGAAATCAAATCGAATTAGATTAAAAGACAAAAAAAAAAAAAATCAAATCGTGTTTTTTTAAAAAATTGGTCCAATTTCGGATTTCGATCTAGACTAAATACTGGATAGCCCTATTCCCAATCATTAATTATCCTCGCCATTTTCAATCTAATAGAGACCTAAAAATGGTTCTTTAACATTTTTGTCATCTTTGTTTCATAAAATAGATATACTATGATTAAAAAGAAAAGCGTGTACAAGTATTAAGAAATGTACAAATGTTTTTATTTTGAGAGAAGGGAGTGGGGAGGAGAGGACCACCAATTTCACTTTTTTTTTTTTTTTTGGAACACTCTAATTTCACTTTAGTCAGTATTGTATGTATTTACAGTTCATGACTAATCTAGTTGACTCCACCAAATTGTTTACTCAAAATTCAAACACAAAACGTTTGCTGAAAACACCAAATGTCTTCCCACTATCTATCAATAGAATAAATTTTAAAATATTTTACTAAATATAAATCATTTTATTCTCAATCTCTTATCTCAAAATATTACTACTTCAATCGTTTTTTAATTACCAATACATATTTTTATTGTTTTTTTCGATTCTTACTCTCCATTTAATAGTTTTATAAGAAAGAAAAAAAATTAATTTAAAAATATTTGAAGTTAAGTATTTTTTATAGAGAGAGTTTTAATATATTGCAAAAGGTTAAAAGGGACAATTTAGGATATTAGACACTCACAAACACAAGATTTTTGAATCTACCACCTTAGAGAAGAATTAAAATTACCCCCAAATCAAAACCTTTACTTAGAAAAATCATGAGAACAAAGTTAAACAACATATGCGAAAAAACAAAAGGCAAGAAAATCCAGCCGTCTGCTCATATCCTCCCCCTCCTTCGTGATCATAAACTTTTTATTTTAATCAAAAGCTCGTGAAAATGAAGTCTCCCCAAGACAACCCCCATCTTTTGGATAAAAACACAGTTTGTAGATGGCAGTAACAAACCATACACACACATATATCATGACCCAACAAGGCCTACAAGTCTACAGCGCAACGAATGCCCACGTTCTTGATTCCATCTATTCAGTTGAATCATCCACCACCAACAAGTGTTCTTCATTTCCTTCTCCTCTATTTATAACTTGGGTTTCTCCTATTGTCTCCATTAATTCAAGTAATTTTTCTGATCTTGAAGTTTAGCTCTGTTACTGCCAGAGTTCAAGATTTGGGTTAGACCCTACATTTTAGCTGTCATGTAAAGATTCAGTGTTCTGTGTTTCGAGTTTTATTATGCGTTTGTTGTTGATAGCTAGTTCTTGATGTGCTTGGGGAGGTTGTATTGGCTTGTTTATGTTTCTTGCAATATCAATCAGATTCGAAATATTCTTATTTTTTCGAAGTTTTTGCATATTATCGGCCATTTGCTTTAGCAATACTGTGGGTTAGTGTAGTCAGATCTCTTTGTTTCTGGCTTCGAGAGCTACGCTGTAACTATCTTGCTTGTTTTCCTAACAAATGAAGCGTTCATTGCGCCCTTTGTTGAGCATACTGTTTCTGATGGTGGTTGCAGCTTTGCTCACCTTTCGTGTGGCGCTTCACCATGGCTCCATTCAGTTTAGACATGAGACCCCTTTTGTGAAAATCGAGAAATTACCAGCCTTTAATGAGACCCTTTTGAAATATGCTTCAGTTGATATTGGTGAACCCAGGTTGAAGGAGGAAATTGAGGAGCTACTGGAAGGAAACTTTAGGAACCACGGTCGGCATAGATCATTTTTGTCTTCGGGAAGGTACCATATTGATGTCAGAGCAAGGTCAGCTAGGGGCTTGCCCGTCCAGCTCCGGTCACCGGAGTTTTATCGAGTTTGGTTGAGTTTTCGCACACATTTACATGATTGGGCTAGGAATAGGAGGTTTCAGTCAGATATAATGGTAAAATTGGCGAATGAATTAGGTGATTTCAGAGGTAAATATGATGGTGGGAAAAAGGGGTTGGGGAGAAAATACAAGTCATGTGCTGTTGTTGGGAACAGCGGAATTTTGCTGAAGAGTGAGCATGGAGACCTAATAGATAGTCATGAGGTTGTAATTAGGCTCAACAATGCCAGGACAGGGAGTTTTGAGCGCAATGTGGGGAAGAAAACTAGCATCTCTTTTCTGAATAGTAATATTTTGCATTTGTGTGCAAGGAGGGAAGGTTGTTTTTGTCATCCATATGGGGCAGATGTGCCTATTTTTATGTATATATGCCAGCCTGCGCATTTCTTGGATTACTTGGTCTGTAATTCTTCACACAAAGCACCACTGCTAATCACTGATCCTCGGTTTGATGTGTTGTGTACCAGGATTGTCAAGTACTATTCGTTGAAAAGATTTGTTGAGACGAGTGGGAAAAATTTGGAGCAATGGGGTCCTGCACATGATGGTGCTAATTTCCATTACTCTTCTGGTATGCAAGCTGTTATGCTTGCTGTGGGGGTTTGTGACAAAGTGAGTATCTTTGGGTTTGGCAAATCATCTGTTGCTAAGCATCACTACCATACCAATCAGATGGCTGAGCTAGCTTTACATGACTATGAGGCAGAGTATGATTTTTACCACAATTTGGTTACAAGACCACAGGTAATACCATTCATCTCGGACAAGTTCAAGTTCCCTCCTGTTGTTCTATATCAGTAACGTAGCATACACAGTCAGACATTTTGCTCTTTGGAATTGGAGACGCGCTCTTGATGTTTTATCTATTTTACCTTCATATTTTAGTGATAGCGTTCCACGGGACAGATGATGGAACGAGATTAGCCTAAGGTTTGCATTTTGAAAACTAGGCCTTGTTCATCCCAGGAAGTTTGGAGTCAAATGTAACATTACATTTCAAAGAAATATAGTTGTACACATTCCAAATTCCAATCCAATGAATTGTTACTTGAGTATATATCTTTTCTCTCTGCAATTTCTAAGTTGAGAAATAAATCTATAATTCCATTCTCTTGAATACATACCGAATAAAAACATGCCTGTGGTTAAATGTTTAGCTAAGAGAAAATGATACAATAATATTCGATTTAAGATGACAAAACATTCTTAGATTCTTGCAATTTTAAAATGCTTGTAGAATGAATTTCTGAGCTGCAGATGGGAAGAGAAGGTTACCTTTCTTGATCTCGTCACCCCATGAAAAATGATACGTGCCGTTGTCCAGAACTTTCTATTATTATTATTATTATTATTATTTTTCCATGGAAAAGGAGTCTTATTAATACAAAAACAGCAAGTTACAAGTTTAGGAGGGAAGTTCACTTCACAGTAGCAGGAGCAGAAGAAAAAAAAGAAATCTTTATCTATTGCCTGATGTATACAGGAGGAAGCTGAAACTGATCATCAAGTAACAAAGAATTCCTCCAAAACCATCTCTCTAAATGGCCACAGCCTCTCTAAAAAGGACATCCTAATCAGCATGGGTGTCCATTATCTTTTATGATACTGATGTAAGATCTGATTTGACTTTAGCTTTAGGAAAATCTTTAACCTGGTCATATTGCAGGCAATGCTTGTGTGAAATAGATTTATCATTCTGTCTATTTGTAGCTAGAACTGCATTTCTTTGGAATTTTGTGTCCGGTGTCTCAAATTTAATTGAGGTATGGTGCTATGTTCTCTATGTACTAACTGCTGATCGACCTGCAACCAACTGCATCTGTAGTTCCACCAGATTTTACCGCACCACTGGGATTGCTCAACTTCTTGGTTTTAATGTCTGACCGGTTAAGTCATTCTAGTTCGCTGGATATACTAGTTTTACAATATAATGGTCTCCCATTTCGTTCATGTATCTGTACATTCCTTTTGCTTCCAGAAAGATAAAATTTTGTACCAGAAATTTTGGAGGATAATCAAACACCATTCTCAAATAGTTGGTGCCTGACGGGAAAAACTACATCTCACTGCCGATTGGAGTGCCTACTGGTATAACCTTATATGCATGATTATATGTCCTCTGTAGAATTCTCCCTAGCAATATCACCTAAATCACGCAAAGGTTCCTAATTTGTTTTCCCTTTGTGCCAAACCTGCAATCATGATCACCTCCCGTTTGGTGGTTCCAAGAAATTAGATCTCATCCCATGACTTAATACAGTTATACCATACATTTTTTCGAGGAAAGACTTATACCCTACTTGGTGCAGGCAAACCGACCTGCTTGGGGAGACTTCTTAGCCATACTGCATGATTTTAGCCCATTCACAGAATCTTGATAAATGACATAGGGATATGATGACTATTAGAAGTCAAAAGCCCTGGAGTTCTCTGTTAGTCTTTCCTTTAGAACCAGTAGAGAGTTAAACTGACAGTATGTTCCTGCATTTTGCAAGATTCAACATCGCTAGAATTTACGACTTATAGAATTGATTGCCCGGTAGTTCATCCTCATTTTCATCAGCTGTTCTTGGAAAGCTGCCTTTTGTTTTCCTCCTGATTATGTAGAAGCCAATCATATTTTCCCAGCTTTAAGATTTGTAGGATAGAGATGTACACAGACCTAGCAACTAAGGCATCAGTACCTCTTCATTATTCCTCAGAGGCACAGTTTAAAAGAGCTCACAAAATTCATTGGATCCAAGGTCTAAAGATGTTTGCATAGATTACAGAGGCCAAAATACAACAGAAAGCAACAACCTGTCATCTACAAAAGCCCATGTACCAGTATCGATACTACATACATCAAAATTACAGTCCTTACACAAACTAAGCCCTAACTTACAACTACATGACATCAGTGATACTGTCTCATTGTAAGAGATAGAAGGGGGCCAAAAGATCATATGCACAACCCTTCTCTTCCAAAATGTGGGTAGATTTGGTTCTTCATTCAGCTGTGTCATACTCCACGTCCATCTCTTCATATTTCACACTCACCAAGAACCTTATGCTCACCTGACCAAGGAAAAATGTTAGGTTCTTGAGAATGTGATTTCATTCCACACCTGACTATAGATTGAATAGCTTGAGAGTTTTACCTGTTGTGGATCATAGACGGCATACTCATTGTACTCGAGAGGGCTATCTTTGTTTTCTGAAGGAATTAAGCGTCCGCATGGCACTTTGATGTCGTCTTTCCAGACAAAATGTTCGGATTCATCTGTCTTCTTTTTCCCGAGTCCTTTAACCCCATCCTTCTTCTCTTCCAGTGACTTGGTGTCCTGCTTGTTCAAGACATATAGAGGGTCAATACTAAATAAGTATATTCTCCTAACGTTGCCGAATAAACAGGACAGACCTCTGGGGGGCTGCTAACTTCAATAACCTCTTTCCCTAAAGAGGCGACAGCCAGGACCAGGAAGCCTTCTGGCCTATTGATAGCAGTGAAACCATATCTAGCAGCTTCAGCTGCTGCATCTGAGCAAACAATTGCCTTCCCAAACTGCAAGCCACACTAACAATTAAGGACCTATCAAAACAAATCAGTAATGCAATTCTGAATAACTCTTACCATATATCCTGGAACAGGAAGTGAGCAGACAGCAGGTAAGAAGCCTTTATGCAGATGCCTCAACAGATTACAGCTGCGAGTCCCTGAATAATAACATAAAGAGGACTTGAAAACTGCAATTCTGAATAGCAAAAAGTATACAGGACAGGAAACAAACATGACCATCCTTACCACACCAAAGAAGAACTTTATTTGGCAACTCTTTTATCTCATCGAGGGAGGGACAAGCACTCAATTCAACAGCAAATATGTTCTCAACTGATATGCCATAGCTCTGAGATAAACAGAATTAAGCCACAAAATCGATCAAATGTCTAGAACGGCCATTAGATATGCAATTCTCAGACTGTCAATCACATGACGAGCTTACAATTTCTCCAACTTTATAAGGCTCATAAGTCTTCTCCAGATAGGTCACTATCATTTTGTAGTCATCTGTATGTTTCTCTAGCACAGAAACAGAACATCCTAGTTTCTTGTATCGGTCAAAAAGAGGATCATCCAGTGTAGAACCAGACATGTCCCCTATAATATGAGAAGCCACCGTGATATCTCGTATAGTTTCAAATGCAGATGCCCCCTACATTATTAGGTCAGCAGTCAGAGATAATTCCATAATCTTTTCAAGTCTCTAATCATGATATTCAACTGCAAATTTTTATCCAAGATTGCCAATGTAGCAATTCACTTACATGGTCTGCAAGATCACCAACATCCTGAAACTTTAACAGTCGAGTTGAAGGTAGAAGTGTAAACCATGTTTGAGTGAAATCAGCCCACACCCTCTCATCACCCTCCCGTGATATCAATTTTTCTGCAAAATCTAGAAGTAGATCTTCACCTGTATCAACCAAAACAAGCGCTTAACTTCAGACTCCACACAAAATCAAACACGCATGAAAGAAAATTACTTACAACGTTTCAGATGAACAGTAGAAACCATCCCCATTGGTAATTCAGGAAAATCCAAGGCCATCTCCATCATAGCATACCTGGAGCATGGAAAATCAGAGTTAGTCTTACGTGTGGAATAGAAAACATTGTCGGTCTAAGAAAATGCTTAAGAACTGAGCTACCTATAGATCTCTTGGCTGCAAAGAACTTTCATAAAATTTGCCACCAACGGATCAAGTTTACAATGTGTGACAGCAATCCCAAGCTGCCTAAGTCCAAGTCCACCATGTCTGACTTCAACTCCATTGCCCTATTCAAGTCAAGGCTACAAAAATAAGAACGAGAAGAATTTGAAGCATTTAGAACAGAAGTAAGCACCATTTACCATGTCAATTGGATAGAACTTATGAGACTTCTTTTCAATTTTCTTCTCCATTTCCCATGGCTCAAACTTATTTGAAGTAAGCTCTTCGAAGAGTCTAGCAAACTCCTTGATGGCATCATCGATGCTATCCCACTCTTCTAGTCGATCATCTACCCTAGCATCTTCCCCAATCTTACCCTTTCTGTAGTACATGTTCAAGGGCTTACCGGGCACTGTGATCAATTGTGTAATACAGAAACTGCATGCATTGGATTACTCGCTCAATGTCCATTCTAAAAAACAAAGCAAAATGTAGTACTACTTGATAGAGGGTTTGGCACATACTCATTGACACCTCTTGGTTGATTGGACTGAGCAAAAGCACAATTGTAAAGTAATCCATCTCTTTCGAGTATTTTTCCACCTTCATCTTGCAACTTCGTATCCTTGTGGACTCCTCTCTTTCCGTATACTTTCAGCTGCAGTTGGCACTCTAAATATCAGAAGGTTCCTAATTTCAAGTTTTAGTTAATCAACGGTTCTCTTTCTTTCAATTTACCTCAGCTGAAATGGTTTCAAGTGCTTCTTCACTTGCGTCCTGCTTGTCCAGTGGAATGCCCCTTCCAGCTACAGAAAGATCACTTACAATGTCATAAGCATCCAAAGGCTGTGCTTCCTTTTTCTCGATGCTATCATGTAACCAAGCTTCTTTTACTACAGGTAAGTCCCTCTCCCTGATAAAATCC
This sequence comes from Apocynum venetum, assembly GCA_019593545.1. Classification (NCBI taxonomy): domain Eukaryota; kingdom Viridiplantae; phylum Streptophyta; class Magnoliopsida; order Gentianales; family Apocynaceae; genus Apocynum; species Apocynum venetum. Next base: position 4,078,516 of record SRSM01000134.1, read on the forward strand.
TCTGAATTAGATAATAGGATACATTTCCTTGCTTTTAAGTTTAGTCAAATCCATGCAACAATATGCCAGTGACGTACAGAAAGAAATCCAAATTAGCCATACAATTTTTCAGAGATGCAATTTTTAGAGATTCAAAAGTCCACATCACAGTACTAGAACTAGGGAGAAGAACAAGGATAAGCAAAGAAAATTCCAACAATTGACCATACATTGCTTCAGCTAGTTTGGAGGAGCCACCACGCTCCCGCTCTACTGGAGGAACAACTAGACAAGTGGAACCTATAATAAAATACATTTCTTATTTCAGTTAGCCTTAAGATGACATTTTCCAGGATAGCATGGATCCAGAAGGTTACCTATAACGGAGTTTGAAACCACTCCACCATGTTTCTCAATCTGTGATTTCCAGTATTGCTACAAAAGAAAAGAATGAGCAGTCAGGAATCTCTCATTCACCATGCTGCATAACAACTTGTGATGGGAAATTTTATAGAATGTACATGTGTCCAAGATAAACGACCCGATAGAGAGATCGTCATTCCAGTGAACGGTTTGTCTGTCGCAGTTAATTCCCTTTGAAGCCGGTCCTTCGGATCCTTATGTTTATTTATCAACTAAGCCACCAAATATAGATGTTATCAATTAATGCCAAATAATTAAACAAGTCAGTAAGGCTTTTGGAAGTAGTAAAAGAACATGTTCACCAATTACATTAGAAACAGGCGAATTTTGAACAGAGTCAGGAATTTTAAGGGGCCTTCTTGGTGGATCCCCAGTTGTGTAAGTGCAACTAGACCATTCACTGTATTCTCCTATGCAGCTGTAGTTTTTCCCAGTGCACTCCAAAATGCCACCACATACTGGACAGGTATCTAATGGACCATAAAACAGAACATCTTGGCTGTGTATTGGAAAAACGTGTTTATCAGGACAAATCTAATGATTGAATCATTACATGCCATGCAATAACAAAAACCTATCATAGTCTGTAAGTTATTTGTACGAGAATAAAAATATTTACTAACATAATTTCTCTAAGTCACTTCTGTCAACTTTAACATGGATAAAATGAACAGCACTAACCATCTTGGAACAACGGCATCGTCTGAGCCAGAAGCATCCTGGCCATTAGCTTCAAGAATTTCACGCATTTGTTTAATAGAGAGGTGCTCACTTGTAGCTTTGCAGAACTCCTCAAACTCTTGTACAATTGTAGAAATTGATTTCCCCTTTTTTTGGCCATCCTCTTTCTCATTCTCTGCTTTTGCCTTCTTTGGGGACTTTTCTGATTCATGTGCTTTTTGCTGCTCAGCTTTTTGTTTCCTTGTCACCATCCTCTCATCATCAGCAGATGATTGAGATTGCGATCTTGCTTCATGCACCTTCAAATGTGTAAAGGATCCATATTAACTAAATCTTTTATGCAAGTATACCAGTTCTGCATTTCAGGACACATTTCACTAAACAAGCATCTGAAATTATTATGTAGAAGTATCCCCTCTTAAATTCAATCATGTGGGTCATGATCCAAGTGCCAAACAGTTGTTTAGCTTTTTACCTTCTAATCATATCCTAGCACTCACATCATAACTCAAGAGGGATGCATTTGAAACCTAGTTAATTTTACCTTCTGCTTCCCTTTATCTATCTCCGTAAGAACTCAAATTCGGGGGGGGGGGGGGGGGGGGTGGGGGGGTGACAATAGAGGGAAACCCCTCCATGGGAGATGGCCCGGTTCCATTTTGAAAGATCTCTTTTTGATGTAGTTCCATGTTGTAATAAGAAAAGAAAACAATCTATAACCATTTAAGCCAAGGTTCTATTTAATATTTGAAGCATAATTCCACTCTCTAATTATTTGTTCATTGCACAACAGCCCACTTCAAATCAAAGCATAAAACACAATCAACATTTCTCTCCAAAATTTATCAAGTGCACTTTCATGTTCAAGGACAAATCCAAGATCAGTATGAACTAAATCCTTGTTTCATTATATCTGAAATTTGACACACTCATTCAGACATGGTGACCATTACTTATCAAGTCCTTCATTATTCATATTATTCTCCTACACTTAAGCGGGAATATCTTGCTGGTTAATCTTGACTAATGATATGAGAAAACCTACAAGGACAAAAAACCCAATCTTGAAACAAAATGATAATCTATTCTTGAACATTTGGTAATAATTTCCCTTCAGCAAAGGCTGATTAATTAACATCTTGAAAACTAGAAATTAATGCTCATTCAGCCAACTATATATCATACAAATTATAACCTTAAAAAATCAAAAGATTTCAACCCACTTATCTTTGATAATTAAGCAACATTTCACCACATAACCAAAAGAAAACACAAAAAATGCAGCATATATAAGAATAACAAACCTTCATCTCGAGCCCAAGCTTTTCTCGTCCACTTCTACTCAAATTAGTACCAAAGAGGAAAAAAAATCCCGAACTAAAATTTCAAACAGCTAAATACCCAGAATCTTATCACCAAAAACAAACATATCTGTAAAAGTAGTAGTGAAGGGAGTCTCTGCTCCTTTCAACTCGGTGGTGTAGACATGCAAATTCCTGTATGGACACGTACTTGATTTTCTTGAAGATGTGTCTCTGTTGGATGTTGACAGGTGTGTTATATAGTGCATCACATGCCACGCTTCCTGTGATCAGAATCCTCCCCCATGCTATGGACATGTGTGTGTTATTCTCTTTTAAATTGCGTGAACGTAAAATCCCCTGTTGATGCTTGCTGCATGCAACAATTCTACAATATTCATGCATGGTTTTTTATTTCTAGGGTTTTTCCCCAAGACATTGGTTCTTTGGCTCTTATGCAATTTTCAATGGTTTAAAATAAGTAATAAATTACGTTCCTTTTTTTAACACTCTTTTTTTCTTTTTGGGTGGATTTTGTCCATTTTGTGCCTTGAAGAGGACACTAACCTGTTTGGAATTGAATAACACTGACACTAACATTGAGGTTGAAGAATATGCCAACCTATTGCTATTGGAAGAGCCCATAACTTCTTCCAATGTATAATTTCTCAGTAATATCTATTTTTATAAAATAAATTTATTTTTTATTTAATAAACATATTTCATTAATACCTTTTTTAATCAAGTATTTATTTTTCAACGTACTCATATGTTACTTATGTGATAGCATTATTAAAAACTTAGGTAATAACTTTATTGAGGTTAAAGTGGGTATATCCCAGACTTTAAAGTTAAGTATTCTATATCTTTTGTTTGAAAATTCGTACAAATATTTCAAATTCTTTCTTTTCTTTAATTATGCGTTCAAAAAATATTATAATAATATTAGATTAATTTAGTCAGTTGATAATATAATAAATGGAGAAACAACACTTCTAGAGGTTGAAGCATCGATCAATGTGGAGAAATCACATTGTTGTTGTCTGTTTTAGGTAGATGTCTGTTTTTTTGTTTCCAGTTTAGTTTCCTTTCATTATTGTTGTTGTTTTCATCGTTGTCAGTTTACTTTATACGTATCCATTATTTGAGCTTTTGCTCCTCTCTTAATAAAATTTTGCTGCCGTTCAAAGAAAAAAAAAGTGGAGAAATCAAACGTTGAATATAATGATGCTTGATGATAATTCAATTTACTCTAATTTACGTATGATTATTTGCAGAAGCAGTGTTGCAGCATATGGTCGTTTATTTTTGTTTCTTCACAAAACGTATTTTTGAAGAAATGTCAAATGTGTGCTTGGTTGGGAGGTTGTCAAGATTTCTAGAGTTTGTAATTCTGAGGCAGATTCCTTGGCTAAGGCAGCAATTGACAGAGTGGAGGATTTTTGCTCTTAGATTTGGGGGCAAAAAACTATAGCAAAATTGATTCACTCTTATGTTACTCCTTTTGATTCAATTATAAGTATTTGTTCTATTTTTTTTTGTTTGTGGTTTTCATGTTTGGTGTGGTGATACTTGCTCTCATGACCTTATATTTCATTCTAACCATAATATATTTGATTCTAGAATCATCCAAGTAGAATTTCCAAATTTACCCCTGTCTATCTGGATAGATTTCTAATAGAATTACCGATTTTGTAAAAGTATTCTTTACAAATAGACATATCTTCAGAAATATAAGAAGAAAAAAAAACACATTTACAAAATGTGTTGTTGGAGCATGTGGGTTTTGTTCGATTTGAAAAGTAATAGTCCGGATTGGCTTATTTTGATTTTGAAAAATAAAAGCCCCAAATGTTAACCAGACACAAGTGAGATTTAGGGTTTAGCAATACTACTTGTTGGTTTACCAATCTCAAACCTAACAAAGGTTGAGAAGCCAACCAGTACCAATCTCACATTTGAATTTAAACACAAGGTGTAGCATTCAATAGATATACCAAACCTTTCGAAGAGCCTAGATCGCAGTGTATTATCACAACTTACCAATCTTAGCTAGATAAAAATGAAAGGAAAATCGGACATCAGTTTCCGTCTCGAGAGACTTTGAAAACAGCTCGACAAACAACAATAGACTATGATACCACTGTTAGGATTTTTAGTCCAGGTTTTAGGTAAACAAAGTAAAGCGAAAGCAATAAAAACAAAGAACACAATACAAGATTTATGTGGTTTGACTATACATACTACACGGTGCTCTATCAAAGCAGTCTCTCTTATTGTGGATCAAAGAGCATAAAATAGTCGAGTGGAAGAGGAGAAGATAGCAGAAAAATGGGGCAACCCTAAATGTTCTCAACCTTAGGTTTACAAGAGATAGAAAAAAAAATTATATATATATATATATATAGTAGTTGCTAGGGTCGCGTCAGATTTGACCCAATTGGTAACCCACTAACAATAGTGTAGGGCTTAGCTCGGTTCTCTTCTTCAAAGTGGATCAGATCCAACCGAGGTCCAGCAATATGGTCCAACATCACTGGGTGATAAAATTAGGTTGCGGAAGTGAACATTATCCAACAATTATTATTTGGTAAAGGCCTATCTTGACTTTGTGATAAGTCTTGAATCTATTTTTAAATTTTAGATTTTATAAATTGAAGGAAGTTGATGTGCTTATGTGATAATAGATTTATCATTAATCCTAGCATAAAGCTTAAATGTTAGTGCTTCATACAAGAAGAAACAAAATTAAATATGTGGAGTTAGTCTATGTTAAGTAGTGAGGTAGAAATGAGTATAGTTCATCCGATCACTAGTGTAAATATGGTAAGAAAATAACTTGGTTAAAATATTACTATTTGACCGACATAAGCATTGAATTTAATGGGTCTGAGTTACATTTTTTAGCCTTAATATATCAAAAAATTGACAAGTATGTATAATTTAGTTAGTGAAGTTGCATCGTCTATGATTCTAAATGTCATGGTTCAAGTTATACGTTCTATAATTGTTGTGTATTTTTAAAAAATGAGAAATCAAGAACAAAATAAGGGGGTAGGGTGGAAGAGAAAGAGCTTCAAGTTGGTATTTTATGTGTCTACCTGACATATATATTCTCTACTTTTGTTTTTCAGGTAAATAAAAGATGACTGAAATCATTACAAGTTTCTAAAGGTAGTATCCATAAACTCGTCAAAACACAAGAGATTTCTTAAAGTAGACATTTGATTAAAAAAACAATGGACCTCTCAATAAATGTGGACATGAATCATATCTAATCATCAATTGAGTAAATCTTTGATTTATTAAAGTTAAAATGATCTGATGGTGGGCTTGGAGTGTATGTTCCCTTCAATACATAGTATTTGATATGAAGATCGATCGCTTGTCTTTTCAAAGACTCCTTTTCCTCTAAGCAATTAGCTCTTGTTGTGTATTCTTGTGTGAGAGTTTAACAGGAAAACATTGAATGAATTCACCAAGATGATTTTCAATAACAGGTGGAGGAAGTCATTCGACATATATATGATAGTTTTCGCTATTCTGTTCTTTAGAGTCAAAGCATTAATAGATTCAATGAACTCAAATATTCGACATATATCTATATGATATATTTATTTTTATATAAATTAATCTAATTTTATTTATAAAGAGAATAGTTGTTTTGAAAAAGGTAAACAAAAATAGTCAATTAATTAGTCAAAGTATTTGATTAAGAAAGATTTTGGAGAGTGGAGTGTAGGATTAGATTAGAGTGCTGATTTGACTGTATGATCTCCATTAGAAGAAATCTGGTTCTTTGTATTTGCAAAAAAAAAAAAAAAGGAAGAAGAAGAAGACAATAAGCAATGCTGCTTACTATTATTGTTGTTATTGTTATTTTATACGGAGTATTTACTATTTTTTATATAACATAAATAAAAAATTTCCATCTTTTAGAAGATTGCAATATATAACTTATTTTATTGCATAAGAGAAAAAAAAAATCAGTGCAAATTTCTTCTGAGGGATGCCAAAAGTATTTGCTAAGAATTGTACAACCTTCTGCCACATATGTAGTATTCTGTATGATACAATTACAAAACTTTTAGCAGTAAAATGCTTTATATAGAAAATGATTTTAACGCCTCTATAATACTCCTAAAGCCTCACTATTTTTTCCCAAAATTCACGAATTAATATTAATATACATTGTTCGATAAATTTATTGTTAGATTGATTAGAGTAGTTATTATAGTCTATTTTGCTTATAATATCAATGACTGCTATAATAAGCAGTTCTTGGTTGTTGATAACAAGCATGCAATAAAAACAGAAATAAAACTTGATGAAATGGTAATGCAGTTTAGCCAATTATGCCAAAGACTACAGCCCTCACCCAAAACTCAATTTATTATTTTTTTTGGAAGGAAAAAAAATATTGTTGAGATAAGGAAGATGTTACAAAGTTTTCAGCCAAACATGGCCAGCCAACAGTTTCAACGGCATCAATGCAATCACCTGTCCTCTCGAAAGGATTTGATTCACCGCAGTGATCGTCTTATATGATAAATAAGTTTTGGAGTCTTTTCAAATGATCGTCTGATTCACCATAATCCATATAATTGGATGAGTGTCACACATTGTTGCCTTAAGAGTTGCAACACGCTGAAGAACAGTGCGTGCAAGGCTGAGCTCGCAAAAAAATACAATGAGAGTTGCTCCGAAAAATTATTTCGGGACTCTTTTTCATTTGATTTTCTCTTATTTCCCTAGAATACAACAATATCCCATTTCAATTCTCCAAGATTCCTAAGAGTTCAGAATATTTTTTTATATTGAAGATCATAATCATATCGTGAATATTCATAACATCTCTGAAGTTTTACCTATATGAATGGAGTTTTGAACATAAATAGTGGTGACAAAGTCTCTCGTACGACTCTCAAATTTTAAACTTAATAATTCTTATATAGATAGGGGAAATAGAGATCGAATCCATAGAGATTTGTCAACTCTTAAATTAAAATAATTAATCGTAAAGGGTTTTGAGGGGTTTTTTGTATTTTAAGAAATAAGATAATACAACAATTAAAATAAATAATTTTTTTGGGGTTTTGGATTTGTGAATAGAATTTTAAAAAGAATTTGGAATACAAATGATATAAAAAGACGTTAACAAGTAACTAGTATCAAGTTATTTTTTTCATTGGATTAATCATGATAAATAGATTATTAAGTATTTGGTTTTAGAATCTCAATCAGCTCAAATAGATTTCTATCATTACAAATTAGATTAATTCCGATCAGCTAAAACAGATTAATCTCTAATTTAATTAAACACCACTACCAACCATGCTCAATAAAATTGCATTAAACAAATAAGGCATCATCAACATTAAATTGTATATAACAATTAGCTTAATTATATACAATTTAAAGTATATAATTCCACTATTAATTTAATTAAGTCAATAGCTGCAACTCAATTAAACTACTATATGCTACTTGAATTATTAATACAAGATTAATAATCCTAGCTATATAATCACATTCATTAACTAGATTGTCAATCAAATTAATTCACACAATTATATTGGTTAAAATAGGAATTATATAAATACTCAATTAATATATATATATATATATATATATATATAAAGAAAGATTGGATTTATATTAACTAAACAAATTAGGTTGTTCAACCAGTCATTTAAATAATTTAAACTAAAAGTATGGAGGCTCGGCCTTCCATAAAAGGAATTAAACACATAAACAAAATTAAATTAGTTAAAATGCTTGACCTTCCATAATAAAAAAAAATAAAAGACATGAAAATAAATTAAACTAATTAGGTGGCTCAGCCATCCATTTGTGATATTTAAAATGCATAAAACAAAATAAATAAAGACTAGGCAGATAAACCGACCATAAGTCTAGTTAAATAAATTCAAATAGAAATTAAGTGCAAAGAAAATTATCTCATAATCCTATTTATTAATAACTCAACACATATCCTTGTTAACAAAAGGAAATTACTCACAATACATATTTAATAAATATATGATGAAATTTATAAACATTAGAAAGAAAATTTAAAAGATAAAATCCCCGAAAATATTGAAATTATTCAGACATAATTTTTTTACTAAATTTTACAAAAAGACTTCAAAAACTATTCTAAAAATTTTAGAAATTATATTAATATGAAGATAATAATAAAAGAAAGTAATTACAAAATAAATGGAGAAGATTAGAGCTAAATTGGTATCTCAAATGAGAAAAAAAAGCTAGCATATTTATAGGGAAAATTTTAAGGGTAATATGATCATTTTGACTTTCGGGTACGATAGCGGGATTGACTTGTTAACTTTGATCAACGACGACATTGTTCATGACGTAAGCAGTGACATCGACGGTGGTATTGTTCACAGGACTTACTGTTAATCAATTTTTTTTTCTTTCATTTTCCATTTCTTCTTATTCTTCTTTTTATTTTCAAAATGTACTAAAATATATTAAAAAACTTATAAACAAATAAATATAAAGAAAATGTGAAATATATTCATTAAATAATACAATTAAACGATTTTGAAATAAAATATAATAATTAAATAAAATAAAAATCAATTAATTTATAAATATATCAAATGGCAATCGTAAATGATAATAAATATCCAAATAAATTCCTTATTTTTTTTATATAATTCATTGGAAGAATAGAGAGAGAGAGAAAGGGGAAGTATTTAACTATTTATTCTATCTTAGAAATAGAGGGAGAGAAACTAATGTAAACACTAGAAAATAATGAAGAAATAAAAATTCGACCCGATCAAAGTTCAAACAAAGCCGGGGGAGGACATTAAAACTGATGAAAAATCTTGAGACGAGCTATTGGAAGGCAGAAAAAGAGAGAGAGAGAGAGAAAAAAAACTAATGTAACTAGTATTATTGTTAAAAAAATAGTTCTCACTATTAAGAATAAGAAACATATGATAGAAAAGATACTGATAAATTATATTAATTTTGGAAATAAAGGTAAAATATTTTAAAAATTGCAAAATATAGCTTATAATTAATTTCAAGGAAAAAACTTTAACAGCTTAAACAAAAGAAAAGAAAAAAGGACAGAATGTATAGTATTGCCTACTTTAATTAATTAATAAGGTGAGTATGATTCAATCCTATAGAATAACCATCATATACATCCCCATGTCACGTGAACACACAGCGTTGAGAGGGGAAAAAACAGCAAGAAACGAGGCAGCAAATCTCTCTTTCAGTCATGAGTCGGTGAGTATTCGATTTTCGATTTGATTTTAATTTGTTATATTTGATCTTCGATTTTTTATGATAAATATCGAATCAAACTATAATATTTATAATATCAAAAAATCAAATATTAAAATATTTCGATACGATAAAGATCGAATCAAACTATAATATTTATAATATTAAAAAATCAAATATCAAAATATTTCGATTCGATTCAATTTGATTCGATCAAGACTGAAATTCCATTTTATATATATTTAAAATGAAATATTAGTTTTTTTAATTATTTTATAATATCTACGTGAAGTTTACATATCATTCATAAAAATAAAAATAAAAAATTATCTCATTATATGAAGTTATTCTATCATTTACAAAATTTTTGTCAAGAGAAAAAAAAATTATGAAATTAGAAATAAAAATGATTTTTTATTATTATTATCATAAAAATAAAAATTCATTTTTCAATTTAATTCGATCTTTAAAATTGCATATCTAAAATCGAATCAAAATAATTTCCAATCTAGAAAATTGTATTTGATTAAATTGTTAAATAAAAAATCAAATTAAATTTTAAAATCTAATCCAAAGAATCTATCAAACAATCACAACTAGTCCTGACTCCTAAAAAAAAAAGAAGAAAAAAACAGTACTATTTCATGTGCGAACCCATTGAAATTGAGAATTTTTGTGTGTATTTTTCTCTATTCACATTCCCGACAAATCGTAGTGGCGGATCCCTCTCTTGACCATTATCTTCAAAGTGCAGACTCCCTTTTGAATTTTATACCTCTCTTTGATTTCATTTCATTTGGTCAAGCCTGCCTAAAAAAGAACTAATTAAATTCAAATCACTCTCTAAAGATAAAAAAAGGAGCAACTAACATAACAGCCTCATTTAAATGCATAAATTATTACTGGTAAAAAGTAAATATTTTCCCTTAACCCCTAATCCTTTTCTTTTTTGAAATCATTTGATTAGATTACTTTAGTAACTAAATTGTAATACATATATTCTATTGTAAATAAACATCCGAACACATGCTATAAAAAAAAAAAAGAAGAAAAGAAAGAGATCTTCATAATTTATTGGAATATTGATTTCTTGTATAGTAGTTATGTGGATATTGAATAAAAGAACTCCATTAGGTGATGGAGTCAAATCTTGATGAACGGACAAAAGAATTAATGGACAAAATAGTTAAATTACAAGGTAATAATTCTATGGTAAAGAATAATTTTGTAGTTTATTAGTTGAAGATGGTATTGAGGCCTCCAAGTTGGACCAACTTTTTCACAACTTCTCCAACTTACAAGAAAGAAAACTGTCGAAGGGAAAAAGTAATGGCGATGATGCCGGATTGACTTGCCAATTTAGTTTGTCCCTTTTAATTATCTTTCAGGAGACATATCTTTTTTACTCTCTTTTTTTTAAAGAAATCTAAAACATGTGATCCAACAGTTTTGTAAGAGATATTTACATTAATTAGGAATTTTTTTTAATATTTTATTGAATTAATAGATAAATAGTTGAATATTTATTCATTGTTTAGTGGAAATTTTATGTAGTTTACCCCCACCCCACCAAAAAAAAAAGTAGATAGTGATTTTGGAATTGAACCAACTCTCCAGTTGGTTTGATCAATTAGTTTGTGGTTTGCATAACAATGTACGACTTTGAGTTATCAAGAAGTACTGAAAAGTTCGATCATCATCACGGCAAATCAACAAAACAATAAGTCTATATCTATATATTTCCTATTTCAAAGAATGTTTGGAGTTTTTATAAATGCTATTTTTAGTTTTTAAAGCAAGGAGCAAAGAGGGAACAACAAGAATAGAGATGAATTTAACCGATCCTAAATCTAATTATTGAGTAACAAATCCCACCACTAAGACAATATTTTTCAATGTAATATTTATGAAGTTTACTTATCATAAATTTATTAATCAAAAAATTCACAAAATTATACATCCATTCATTGCACATATTGAAATTTCAGAAATTGGAAGAGACCTGTGATTGTGAAGAAAATGATTTTCCATTTTGTAATCCAAAATACTAAAGTGATTGAATTAAAAAATGACACCATGCATGCACAACAATTATTATATATTTATATATTATCGTAAACAAGTCATATGTAGTTTATGATATGACGTCACCAATATATTAGAATTTCACTCATAGCCAAAAAAAAAAAAAAATACAGTTGCATAATACTCCATAAAAGATTGACCATATCTATTGAGTAACATAGAATGGTGTCTCTATATTTGCTCATGTTTATGAGAGAGAGAGAGAGAATGACATAAAAAGAGAACAAAACTGTAAATTCATAACTTGGGATTACAAGATTAGTAATGAAGCTGACAAATTTTCTCCATCCAAGATTATACAAGCTAGAGAAATCCTTGTACTTAGCACACTCAAAGGGAGGAAATTCAGCTGCTTCATGACTTTAAAGCACTCACCTCTCAACTTATTGCAAAACCTAAACTCAAAACCATCTTTATATATTTTTATGTAACTTTAATAACCAATATATGCTTGCCACACCTAGCAAGTGCTCCATAACAAACCCCTCTCTGAATATGCAGCCATGGCAAAAGAGAATTTTTTGTAACCGAGCACATGCATGGGAGAGCCCTAGCAAATTCATTTTTGTTCTTCTTCTTTTTCAATTTTAATTTAGAAATGGAACAAAAACTTTAAAAACTTATCGATGATTATTAGTGAGCAATATCATCTTCAGAGCCACCAGTGATGCATTCCCTTTCTTCTTCAAAGCCCTCAAGAGAAGGGTGAGGAGAATGGCCATTTCCAAAAGACCTAATGTGATCCTTAAGTGATCTTTTGTGTTTGAAGTCAGAGCCACAAGTGCAATACCATAATTTCCCACAATTTTTTTCATGTGTTCTCCAATCTCCTTTGACTGCAAATGTTTTCCCACATTTTCTACAAATGAATGGCTTTGCACCATGCTTTCTCTTGTAGTGAGTTTGAAGGGTTCTGAAGTCTTTCAATGGCCTTGCTCGAGGATGGTTGATGTTGTTTTTGCAGCCTTGTGCACAGCAATAGCAAGGCAGCCTCAGCATTGCTGCTGGCTGTGTACCTCTTAAGGATTCTGGTCCTTTCCTAAATTCTGAACCATGCCCCCACATATGCATCTGTTTCCAACAAAAAAATATTACATTTTAACCTCAAATATTTGTAGTAATTTGAATATCCAAATCTTGTTAATAAATAATATACTGCATAAAAGAAATATTTAACTTGGTGATGATTGTACATAGTGACTAATAAACTCGTGATCTTACCATTTGAACATAGTCATAACCAACATTTTCCTTGTTAGGAAATTTAATTTTGATGGCCCAATGAGATATTTAACTATGTATCCTAAGCATCAAGTTGATGACCTATCTCCTTTTCTCTCTTATCCGCAAAACACGGATTCTCCTTTTACCCTATATAAACTGCCAGGGTCAATTTTTCATGGAAAATGTGCATAGTGCTTAATTAAAGGATGTTACTAACTTTTGAAGCTTTGACACTCAAAGATAATGTTGTGGCTTAAAAAGAAATACAGAACCAGAGAATCTTCAAAGAGAGATTCTAATCTAAAATCATCCATAAATCCCCACGCCTTAGTCCTTGTTGAATATTTCCATTAGTTCTGAAAATGGTAGTACGTACAAGGATTCAAGTAAAACAAAGTTGATCAGATGCTAGGGAGGAATGTGATCTTTAAATTTTTATTCTTTCATTCAAACGATAAGATGAAAATCACAAACATGGAGAACAAAAATTTCAAAGCATGCACCCTTTTTTTGCCTTTCAATTACTGTGTTTATCCATCCAATAGAGTTAAAAATGGATTATGCAAAGTTGAATTAATTTAAACAAGGCAAAATTAAGTTGAACTTATTGAAATTCAACGCAGCAGCTTATATGTATATATGTCCACAGAAACATCTTCCATTTACGTACTAGGAATCATCAATTAATCTCCCCTCGGAAAAAAAATTTTAAAGAATTTTGAGACAATAGAATAAATCAATTTTAATAAATTTAAAGGTAAATAATCATAAATTTCAATATCAGTATTAAATTGAAAAGCTAATTAAGAAGCTTTTACAAGAATTTGAAATGCATTCGTGATTCTAACAGAAGTAAAATATGATTTGTGAAAGACAAAAACATCGGTATACCCTGATTAATTAATATTTATGATCAAAATTGGTGACTGACCTGCATATTGTTGTACCTATTGAAGGTTTTGTTACATATGTCACAAGCAAATTGCATTGGTCCAACAAGGATCTGTGCTGGTGTTGGGATCCAAAATCTACTTTCATTGTTGAATTTGCATCCACTGGAGCTCATCATGTCATTATTCTCCACTACCTTTTTTTCCTTCACGTTGAAAGACTTAGTCTCAGGATTAGAAACATGACCACCATATGAATCAGGCAACCCTATTTGCAAAGACACTGTTACCTTCTCCTCTTGCATCCCATTTTCTTGTTCCTCTTTCACCGCCTTCGTTGTCTCACTTAGCCGGCTAAGGAGAGGGAGACATTGGATATTGGTTTCATGAACAATTTGTTGTTGTTGGTAGAATAAAGGGAGTTTCAAGAAACTCATGGTAGTGTTAGTGAATTGTGCTTCCTGAGATATAATCGATGAATTCGACATCGATGAAGAAGAAGAAGAAGATGATGATGATAGAGGCGGTTGTGGAGCTGATGGCTTCAACCATTCAATGAAGTTTGGAGCTTGTAAACACATGTTCAAATCTTGTATATGGTAATTTCTAATTACACCCATGTTGGAGTAAGAAGAGCTCATGTTGAAGTCACTCGTTTGATGTGTTTATATGTAGACTTTGTGTGGGAAAGCTTGCATCAAAGGTTGATATACAAAAGGTGGTTTGGTTTGTCCTTTTGGAAACCTTTTACATTTTCCATCCATTTCTTAATTTTCTCTCCTCCAGTCCTTGCAAAAGAGAGGGGAGATTAGTGGTGGGGTTATGGAAAATGACATGCAAATATGTGGCTTACTAATGTGGGGAGAGAATCCTAGAATAGTAAAGATAATTTTTTAGGTTAATTTGTTGTGTTTGTTATGCTTTTTGATGTCACAAATGCATAATCAAGTGAAGAAGGCTATGAAGAAATTGTTTCATAAAGAGAAAAAAGGTATAATAATAATTCAGGGATATCGAGAAAGATGTATTTGTTCTATTTGAAGGATATATATATATATATATGTATATATATATATATACCTGAACACTTACTCCTACTTTTTCTTAGCATTAATTGAGTTTTAGCATCAAAGTTGACTAGATTTTCCTTTCTAGTTCATAAAATTAGGAATAATCAACAGTTATAGTTTTGCCCCTAGAAAAAAAGAAAGAACAGTTATAGTTTTGCAAAGAGTTGTTGAATTCAGCAATATACGCTTATCGTGTATGAAAGAAAAACAAAATAATTTTAATTATAAAAAATTTCAAGAAATTGAAAAATATATGACACAAAAGATAAGATTATATATTCTAATAAATTTTCATATTCTTTTTCTCCAGAAAAATAATATAAATATGGGCTTACCTCCTAAAGATTTTGAAGAACGTGAGAAAAAGTTAATAGTTTCATTTTAAAATATTGGTAAACGATTAACATTAATTTACATATAATAGGCTTATATATGTCATGTGGAAATATGGTTTGTTTTAATTCTAAAAGAATTATTATTTGAGATTTAATTATCAGTTCAATACCAAGTCTCTCTATAATCTTATCCTCACCTTCTATTTAATAAAAAAACATAAAACAGATTTATATCACCATTTAGAAACTATTATTATATACCCTAGAGATCATCATGATGATTGGATCTCTCATCATCTCTAGCTAATTGGTAAGCTATAGTATGAAGTTGGGAGATAAATAACCCGACAAGATATCATGAAACCGGATTTTCAGGATATTAAAAAGACTAAAGAGCCCTTCAACCCTCATCATCTACTCTCTCTTTTCAGGTCTCCCTTAAACTTTTCCTTTTGTATGTTACTAGTGTTCATGATTCTCTATAAAATCACCTCTTTTCTCACTCATTCCGAACATGCATATACATTTCTCATAAAAATAAAAATAAAAAAACATGCATGTACACACACACACGTAAGGGACAAAAGTCTTGCCTTAGTTAAACAGTTTACGCGTCTTTCCAATTTAATTATGAAGCTAATTAGTTTTAATTAAAAGGAATGATCATATAAAATTTATAGTTTTGGAGCTCAAAGCTTTGAGATTTGCTCATTTCAGTGTCTTGAAATCTTTTTTGGGACTTTTATTCTGGTCATTAAAAATAAGTTACATTTTTGCCAAGCCTATGATGTAACTTATTTTTACAAAGGATAAATAGTCATTTTGATATTTACATTATTATATTTTAGTCAAACTGATGCATAAAGTTTATTTTTCAGTCATTTTAATATCTTAACTTTTTTTAAAATTTGTCAATTAAGTCTTTTGGATCGAAATTTGACAAAAAAATGTTTATCGTGCGAGACAATTGATCAACATTTGAAGGGCAAAATTGTCAATTTGCATAAGACCAAAAGGGCTATTTATCCTTTTATAAATGATACCGTTTGTTAATTTCCTTTCATATGTGAGTGATGGCATTACGATCATCCTTGAAATTTTACAATGGCATTACGATCATCCTTGAAATTTTACAAATTAACATATAAAACTTATCTATTGTCAACTTACAACTAATTAACTTAAGTTTAACACACTCATAGTCTTTATCACACAAACCTAATTTTCAACCTTTCATACTTCCAATCTTGGAAAGAAACTCGTGGGAGGTGGTTGAGTTTTGTCAATTCAGTGTCTTACGCCAATGCTGAAGAGTGATGATGTTATGGACGTGCATTTTTTTAGCAGTTTCTGTTGGACCCCAAAGCAAAATCGCAATCTAATCTTAGCTTGAGAGAATGATGCCAATTAAGCAGTAGTTGATAAACAATCTCTTTGCCTTTTGGCACTAAGTGTTGCTTTAGATGAGCAGATTGTAGTAGGGCTCCTAAAATTACAGAAAGCAAAATAAAGTTGAACACGGTTTTTCTCGCTATTTGTCTCTCAAATTTTCTCAAAAGTTTTGTTTATTTTCACAAAAAAAAAAAAATGCAGTCCAAATCTCTATAATCCACTGTCACGCTCTTTTATCGATAACTTGATTGATTTATATATTATTTTTAAAAAAAATAAGAGTTTACAAAATTATATATTTTTTATTGTTGAATGACGTCATGAATGGTAATGCATGACAATTCTTCCCTATTTTTTCCCCTTTTCTTTGGAATTCTAGGCAATAACTAGTACACCAAGTAGCATAGGAATTTGTAATAATTAGGAAGATTCGATTCTTATAGTATCAAAAGGAAAGATAAAAGAAAAATATCTTTCTTTTACAAATTCACAACTTTTATATCATGATGTTACGAGTCAACAAACAAATTTGCGCGTTCCAAGAAATATATGATATTATTACGATTGGAAAAAAAATCAGAAAAGAAAAAAATGCACAAAAAAAGGATAAACAAAAGAGTAAACTCAATTAAGTAATAGCTTAACTTTCAAATTGGGGTGCCAAAATGGGTTGTTTGGCTCAGCCCAAGGAGAAAAGTCTAAGTCATGTAGAGTGGAATCCAATTTTTAGGAGTTTATGACCATGAAATCCAATCCATTCTCTATATTTGGGATATTTGGGACGACTAGTTCGAAGGATCAAAGTCATATCATTTTATTTTTAAAATGAATTTTTTTTCATTTGACTTGTGTATTAGCTTGATTCAGACTTTATAACTTGACGATTAATAAAGTGTAAAAGACGAGTCAGTTCAAATTTTTACATGTATATGAATATAAAATTTAGTTCAATCTAAAAATCGAATTATATGAGCAATTTCATCGAACCAAATTCAAATTGACATCCCTATGTCCAAATATCAAAAATCTAAATAGATAAAAAGAAATTAGAATATTCATGTATTTAATAATAGACTTGAATACTTATTATATATATATATATATATGTGTGTGTGTGTGTTTTTTTAGTATAACAAAGGTGAATATTATTTCAATTTAGAATATTTATTTTATTTTTAACAAAGAAAATTGTCAAATAATTTATAATTATCAAATAATTTATTATAAATATTGTCACGCATGTGACATGAACTGTGACAATTAGAGAAAATGAAAGGAAGAGAAAAAAAAGTCTCCCCACGTTTTGAAAATATCAGTCATCTTTGCATAGAACTTGTTTTTGGTAAAGGTGAACAACTACTGATATCATCTCTTGGGCATTGTGGAATCGCGTCTTCTTTTCTGAGTCAGTATCTGGAAAAATAAAATAAAAACACTCTTTCGTGACGAATACTTTGAAAATTAAAAGGAAAAATAGCTCCAGAGTTAGGCAGTATACATGTAATGGAAGACTTGCAGAGAGACTTTGACCTCCTTCAAGCTTGAAAAGTGTCCTCTAAACCCAGTTTGCTTTGACAAAAACGTTTAAATAAACGGAACCCATAAAAGAAGTTAATTTAATCATGTGGATTATTTACTCGGTGTTTACCATTTATTAGCAAAAGAAAATTTATGATCCCTACATATTTTAAGGAAAACGATCCTTTTCTTTGTGAGGGCCAAGAAAATGATACAATTTAGGAATATTCATTGATTTGGCCCCTGAATTATGGTTTCTGGACCACTTTGGTCTTAGATAAATGTGTTTAACTTTCTTGGTCCTTGAAACATTTTTGGAATAGCTAGTTTTAGTCCTTCTGGCATGTTCAAAGGTTATTTCCAACAAAACAATTTTATAAGAAATTCAAATGGTTCTCATAATTTGATTGGAGAAATAGAAAAATCAACTCATTATTTTCAAATAAAATGGTCACTTAACCACCAACTTACCATCTTAACTAATTCCCATAAAATAATCAAGGTTATTGAGGCCTTGGGAGGATTTTTGAACTAAAGTCAAGTTTGAAACTACAAAAATGAGTTGAAGAAAATATTTAGTATTGAAAAAAGGGTTATCGTGTTGGAGAACAAATTACTACTGAAAACAATTTCTAAACTTGTCAGAAGAATCAAACTAGCTATTAAATATATATATATATATCTTAAGATTAAGAAAGTTAAATATAGTTATTAGGGACCAAGATGATCAAGGACCAACTTGGTAAATACTCTCACTGTTTAACTAAATAAATAGAACGGGTACCTGTGATTGCAAAGCAATTTGTATTATGAATGTATCACAAATTATAAATTTCCTGATTTGTTGCTATAAGTGAATAAAAATGTTGTATGTTTGCAGAAGAGCAAAAAAAGACAAGGAAAAAAAAGAGAGAGTAAAAGAACACACACACACATTCACATACATAGTTGGTAATTAATCATTTTTCAAGAAAACCATTTTACTTATTACTCTTATGCTTCCTTTTTTCTAATTTTTTAAAACTTTTTAGAACTCGAATCTACAAAAGAAAGAAAAAGGGTAAATTTCACTAAACTCTCCATCTTTTATTTTAAAACACTAAATCTCTTTCATCTTCTAATTGAAGCAATATGCCATAATATATTCAATTTTATCAAAATATTATAATTAGTAGCCTTAATTTCATTTAGGTCCCTTAAACTTTCCATGAAAAACAAACTCTCCACTCAATTTTTCAATTGTCTTAATATGTATCATTCATTATTTCAATTATTTTAATTAAGTATAATTTGTATTACAATTTATCATTTTTTTTCAATTAACCTTTTACTTTTTATTAACTCTCATAAATTAAAATAAAATATTACTCAAATATAAAAAATTCTATGAAATTTTTTATTTACTTGAACATATGAAGAAAAAAATCTTGATTAAACACATTAGAAAATTAAAAACAATAAAAAAAGAAAATCATTATTTTTTCCCCTTTTAGTAATATTTTATATTAATTTATAAGAGTTAATAAAAAATAAAAGGTTAGTTGACAAAAAATTGATAAATTGTAATAAAAATTATACTTAACTAAAATAATTGAAAAGATGAATGAGGCATATTGAAACAATTGAAAATTGAATGCGAAGTTTGATTTTCATGAAAAGTTTAAGGGGTTTAATGAAATTAAGCATACTAATTAGACTATTTTGATAAAATTGAATAGATTAGATGGACATATTTCTTCAATTAAAAAATAAAAAGAATTTAGTGTTTTTGAATAAAAAATGAAAGAGTTTAGTGAAATTTACCCCAAAAGATGGTAGTATTATCGTGTAGGCTATAAAACAGTAACACAATGTTAGGCCTTATTGTACGGCCATTAAGACCAGATTAATCTGTAATAATGATTAAGAAGAAGGATTTTATTAGTGCAGTAAGTACTAATACATGAAATCTTCCAACATTTCGGCTGCTTTTCAGGCTTAAAAATTATAATTAGTTTTATTAAATATTGCTTGATTAGAAAATTGGGATTTGTTATTAATTATTAATAATATGTTGGGGAAAAACAAACAACATGATTCACACCTGCCATCATTTCTTTTTTAAGTTCTCTAGAAGTAAAGAAAGGAAAGAAATGGAAGGTACTATAGATATTATATTATACTACTAACTATTATTCAGGGTCCTTTTTTTCATTTAATTGTCCTGTACGAAGAAAAAATTCTAAGTATCATTTGGTTCAAGGAAAAAAAAAACGTAGAAAATAGAAAACCAAATATTGTCTGCAACGCATCAAGTGAAGACTTCATTGACTTCAATGGAGTGCAATCATTAACATACCAATGGACCGCCATGGCCATATTAAACCTGGTGGTACACTAATGACAATATTTGTTTGAGTGTTTGATTTAGTCAAGTCAACCTTAGGTATATCACATTGAATTGAGATGGAAATTTGGCCACTACCAAGATCTGTGATGGTGGCATTTGTTGAAATTGAGATGATATGAACATGGTACTTTAGATCAAGTCATATAAATATTTTGAGAATGAAATGAATTTGATATATAAGTTATAAATTAAGGTTTTTTTGTTATCTTGGTTTTAAAATATAATTTGTTTTAAACTTTTTAACATAAATTAAGAATTAAGAAAAGCATACATTCTTCTTAAACAACCCAACGAGTCATTGATCAAATTTTAAAAAATAAAATAAAATTGAAGAGTCATACTTGCCTAATGTTTAAGATGAAAGAGAGAAGTGTGACAAGTAAATGTAGGTAATTTTTTTAAAAAAAATTCGTCAAATTTTACAAAAATTTATATGTCATAAAATATAACTTATATAATCAAATAAAAATAGTAGAATATTTGAATTGATTAATTGAATACTAAAATTGCAATTCAAAAAATAATGTTTCATTTAGATTATATCTATTTTTTATGATGTTTGGTATATGCAGTACACGACTCCAACTATTTACATTATACTTGAATGGCTAGTGGACAAAGTAAATTCCTTAATGCGGAGTTTGAGAGTCATTATTATGGAAGTGAAAAACTACCAAACTAAGGGCATACATTCAAAGAAAAATACTCCAAAAGTTGAAACCTAAGGAAATCTAATGCCATTCTGCCATGTAAGGTTGGAAATTATAAATGTTTGTTCAGGAATCAAGATCTTCAGTCAAGCTGTTCAACTTCAAAATCTTCATCATTGGTATTGACTCATTTCTAGGTTCTACCTTGGAATTGATCTAGGTAATATTCATGCCTCCTTAATTAGTGTTGACTTATTCCTCATCATTCTACACTTTCTCACACACACATAATAGATAGAATATAGATATATAGATGTTAGAGTTAGAGATATAAAATATATTGTTCTTTTATTTGTTTTGAAGTACTTAATTTTCTTGAACTTCTAGTTATGATTAAGACCTTAGCAATTAGTATTATATTCCCTGCATTCTTATACATTACTTGGTCACTTGGCTCTAGTGCATAGATTAAGTTCTGAAATTTATCAAGTTTTGAGAAGGGAAGAATCAGTTACCTCCCACACCCCACCCCAAAATAAAAACAAAAACAAAGAAAGAGATAAGGGAAAATTAAGAAAAGACCTAACAAATATGTATTTGAATTCATAAAGTGAAAATTAATTATAAAAACCTTTAATACAGACAAGTAAAACAAAAAACAAAGGGTATTTTAATATGTAAGCGTGATTGGTATAAATATTATTACGAAATTTACGGATATTGTAAGGTGTATAATGTATGGTAATTCTAGAAAAACATATTTTTTTTTTTGGAAAATTAATCGATTTGGTCCTTAAAGTTTACTTTTTGGCCAAACTGGTCTCTAATATAATTTATCAAACAAATTGATCATTGAAATTCTTTTTTTTTCTTTTGTCAAATTAGTACCACTAACCGCATCAATCATATTAGAATAGAAAAATTATCAAATTTGAACCTTGAAGTTTATATTTGTAGCCAAATTTGTCTCTTATGTATTTTATCAATCCCTTGAAATTTATTTTATTAGCTAAATTAGTCATACTTTTTAAATAATAACTGAATTTTATATTTTTTTAAAAAATAGATTTAAATAAAACTATTATTTTAAAAAATAGATTTTAATAAAAACTATTTTTAAATAAAAATATTTGTTTATTCAAACCTCGTGTTATTCGAACCAACTCATCATGCCGAGCCAATTTCACCGCCCGTATCTCCAGCTCACCTACTAATTCAGCTGGAGTTCTTGTACTTTTATTTAGTTGGAAGATATGTACTTCAAACATTCTTTGCTTCATATGACTAATTCTTAATTAAATTGCTTCTTTTTTTTTTAATTCCAAAATACATGAATTTCATTTATGTAGATTTAAAATACTATTTTTTCTTATTTAGCTTATCCATGTGAATCTTCAATCTTGGGCTGAGAAATTTGTTCATAGACTAACGGCTACGCCATGATTAGCAAGGTGATGTAAAGATTCAGTCCAATAAATAGAGTGTGGGTGAACTTAAGCCCGATTTCTTCTAGTTCAGCCCAACTTTGTTGTTCAATAAGCAAGCCCTCAATCTCTAACATGGAAAAAGTAATTTCCTTCTTTTTTTTTTTGGAAAAAAAATGTAACAGATTGAAAATGAAAATGAAACTGATAATCTTAGCAAATTGAACTAGAGAAAACGGATGGGTGGCATAAGAAGAGTAAAAATGCCCTTTTAGTCTCTCATCTATGCACCTTTAACTATTTTTGTCTTAATTATTTTTATCAATTTTTTTAATGTCTTGTCTTTCAGATTTTATCCAATATATTTTTTCCGGCCAAATCAATGTCTCAGTCCGGCTTTAAAACACACATGACATGCGCGGTCTTTTTGTAGAAGGATTAAAAAAGATAATGGACTAAAAAAGTTAAATAAAAAGATTTATAACCAAATCGAGTAAAATTACAAAAATGAAGGACCAAATCAGGCAATTGACTGATAATAAATTTTTTAAGTACTCTTTGCTGCTCACAGGTAAGAATTATTATCTAGGAGGGATGGAATGGGGGATTGGAAATCCAATCATTCTGTAACTTTCAAAATTGGCAGAAATCCTTGTCCTTGACCCATAGGGGACAAAATTATCATCATCCTGAATCCGTCTACAAATGGGAATCAAGTTTAAAGAGTCAAATGGAGAAGAAGAGAAATAAAATCCTACTTTGACCCACAAAAAGTTGAAAAAAGAAAAATACATTTTTTTTAATTAAAATCTTCATGAAACTAAATAAACAGATAAACATTAAAATAATAAAATGGTCTAATTTAAAAAATTCAAAATTTATATTTCAAACAAATAAAATTATTTCATAAAAACTTATTTATTCTTCACTTTAAAATAATAGTTATACTTTATTATTCACTTCTTCTGTTTAGTATTTAATGTTTATATTAGACTTATAAATATAAGAGAATTAAGGAGAGCTTCTAGTTTGGAGGAAGTTATCAAATATCATAAATGTGATTAATGGTAAGACCATACATAATACTTTAAATTAAGAAGTTTATTAACAAATTTTTTAATGAAAAATGTTTATTTTAAAAGAGTTAACATGCAATTTTGACATTTTAAAATAAAATTATCATAATTTAATTCTAAATGAAAAGTGTAATATTGCTACATTAGAAAACATAATTTGAGTTGGTTAATATATAAAGATACACAAGGATAAAATAGAGGGAGGGGCCGGGTGGGGGGGCGGGGGGGGAGAACTACTCCTGATTTCCAATCGGTCTCCACTTGACAGAGCAAAGGGCAAGGCTCATCCCCTCTTTCCTTAATAAAAATCTCGTTATTAAATTTGTCAAATCGAAGTATCTAAGTTTGATACTGATTTGGACATGGATGCCCTTTTTGTTTCTCTCTTTCCTCTGTAACAACCTAACAAATGTATCTGCTTTTCTTTCTTTTTTGCTTTGGTGAATAAACAAATGTATCTGCTTAAAGAAGACAATAGACAAGACTAGGTTTTTCAAGGGGTGATTATTATTATTTTTTCCCGTTAGGAGAAAAGTATTTTCAAGGTTTTGGTTCATTCTTTCTCTTCCCATACTAGGGGCTTCAAAAACCAAGGTGCCAGAGAGAGGATTATATAGGAGTGGTAGTAAAGTAGAAGAACGGATAAGACGGTTACTGATCATACACAGTGGTCTATATAACTTGATTCAAGAGTTGGGGTAAAAACCTTGCATACGATTTGGTTCCTCAACTTTATACTTTGCCTATTTTAATCCTAATTCTTTTTTATTAACATTTTTAGTTTCTTATCTTTTAGATTTTATCCAATATAATATTTTTGCTAAATCATTGTTGGAATCCGACTTAACACGTGACCTGCCTCCCTGTTGAGGGGCAAAAATTAGAAGTGAAAAAATACTAATTTATCCAAATCTATATTTGATTAAAAGAACTCAAAAATAAGATAAAATCAATCTTAGTTTTAATTTACTAAAATTAAGTTAGCCGTTAGATTTATTTACTTTTACTTCTATTTTTGCCCTTTGTCAAGGGAGGTCGCACATGCCATGTGGGTTTTAAAGTAAAATTCTAATATTGATTTGATCGAAAAGATCATATTGAATAAAATTTAAAAGATAAATAATTTTTTAAAAAAAGGAATTGAAACCAAAATGAACAGACGTGCATAGATGAGGGACTAGGAATGACATTTTTTCCACTCCCCATAGTCACATGAGTGATTTCTCCTGTAGATCAAACTGTTTTTAAAGTCCCAAAAAAACCCCAAGAAAGGCGTCCACATTTCTTCCTCTGATTTTGATACTTTTCCTCTTCGCCACATGGCAAACCATTTAACAAGAGCCCCCCTCCCTTCTTTCTCTCTCTCTATCTCTCTGCTGCCAACTAACATTATGAGGTCTTAGCCAAAATACTTAGCTCCTATGAGAGTCAGAATTTATGCCTATAAAGCTATAAATGACTTTTCTGAGTAAAAAATAAAAAAACAGAGAATAGGTTATATGCTGTCGTAGGTTCAAAAGCAAATTATATCAGCTACAACTCCTGAAAAGTCTGCTGCTATCACAATGGGATTCTCTTTTGAGCCAAACTCGGAGTTAGGATGTCAATTATGACATAAATCCCTTTTGGAGTTTTACCAATTAAGGTGAGGCAATCGAGGGTCTGAGCCAATAATTTCATTTCTTTCATACTCCAGACACCTATGTGGAGCAATGCCCTGCAGTCGAATTTCACCTAAAATTTGAATTTTTAACCAAAAACGTCTCGTGAGAAGATTATAAATAATTGCTTCGGTTAATTTATTTTCCTTTCAAACTCATTCTTTATTTCAAGTAGCAAGAATTAGTATATATCAACTCTCTATACCATTTTTTTAAAATAAAATGACTGCAAAAGTGACTATGACAAAAGCGAGACATTTGAGTTAGAAATTGAGACAAAATAATATCTAAAAAGAGAGGTTCTTTAACGTGTCTTGGTGACTGTCTTGTGTTAATAATCCTGAGCTTCTTTTTTTTTTCTTTTTGGGGTGAATAGACCTAAGCAGTTTTTGGTAATCATGAGAGAGTGAAAAGTCCTTAAAATCTTGCATTTATGCAAATTATATCTGGGTTTTTATTTATTGACACGAGGAGAATGTGGATGTACTCATTCATACCTTGTTCAAATAAGATTTGGACAAGGACTAACAGTCTAGTTGCACATAATGCTTTTCCTTTTCTGACAAATTAGCAGCACATAATGCTGTTTCGATAGTAACTGGACATTGTGCTAGTAAGATCAGTGATTCAGTTCCTTTCAGCTGCAATGTTAACGTTTATATGAACCAATCAACAATTTATAGTAGATGGTCCATATATACCTTCTAAAAAGACTTCAAGAAGTGACAGTTGAATGTTCCATTGATATGTGTGTCAAAAATAAATAAAAAGATATCAATTTTTGTGTAAGAAGAGATTTTCATTAATTCTGAATCATTTGATAGAAAAGTCCTCAGGGAGAAACCCCCCATATATGTCAGAGAGTTCTTGACCAGCAATATAGAAAAGTCCTCGAGATATGTGCATGAATAGTAATAAAATAGTCAAATACGATTTCATAATATTTCATTATAAATTTATTTTAAATGAGATTCAAATTTATCGAAAGATTTTTTGTATGTTTTTAGATCACTTTAAGTATTACTATCTCGTTTATAAGTTTATTATAACTTTTCGAAAGTGAAGAATGAATATTATTCATAGATTAGTTAAGAAGGAGTTGGATTGTTCTGTCCCATTGTCCATGTATAGCCAAACTGACTAATAAAAAAAGAAATCAGATGAATGAGAGGAGTGAAAACATTCCATCTTTTTTGTGATTGTTTGGAGGCCTTGTAAATTCCCACATGCTTGTAAATGTATCGGGCTTGGTGAACGTCATATGATGTGAATAAAAAATTTAAACTTAACCAATTCATCTCGGATTTTTTACTTCCAAACTTTTAAGAAGAGATGCGGGAGATGAATGGAAAGGAATGAAAACACTTCATATTTCTTATGAGATAACTCTTTTTTAAGTGGAAAGACTCATGTGGTTTTTTAAAAAAATTCTAATGTGGGATACTACCTTTTTAAGGCATATACACTAGAACCGAATTTTAAAAAAAGAAAGAAAGAAAGTAAAAAGACAAATAATTTTGTAAGCTATATTTACTATCTAAATGAAGAATGTGTAAGAAAAATATACCCTAGCCGTGAGCCACATGTGATTTAAAGCCTTGGTAACAGTAGAGACCTCATTTTACATGTTAGTCTACCCACAGCTGTTTGCGACCAAAATAACAGAATAGGCTGTGATCATGAATTATGAATATATATCGCTAGTCAAAAGAACATGTCATTACATCCCCAAACCAAAGGGACGGAAAAAGTAAGAGAGGAAAATGTAGAAACTATTGAGTTACCAATAATAGGTGATTACTTAAATCAATCACTGTGCATATCTATATCCTGTATCCTATACTTAAAAGGCTGATTGCTCAGTAACCTGCAGTATAACTAAATACAGTATAACAATCGAAGTGTATCTATTTTAGAATATCACTGTAAATTTCATGTTATGGAGTGCAGGCCTAGATTCATCTTTGAGCTTGCCAATTATAGAGTTACTGAAAAGTGATGTCTGAATTTCCAGAAAAGCACTCATCAAAAAAAGAAAAGAAAAGAATTCCAGAAATGCGGATGGTATTTGGATTAGACCTTTTCATGTAATTTTCTTATCGTTTGGTTAAGTAATTTTTGTTTGATATGATCTTCTTGAATCTCACATAATATATACTAACAGATACTTAATGTTATAAAATAGTCAAAATATTATTTAAAAATGTAATTCTAATTAAAAAATATTTTAAAAAGTGGATTTAATGTGAATTATATATAGAATTCATATATAGACTAGATTAGAGGAAAATTTAAAATTTTGATTTGATAAAAAAAATTATAAATGATAACCAACAGCAGGGCAGAACCCATGACTTCGAGGGGATTTTTTTTTTATCATGGATTAGGCGTATATTTCAATATATATATATATATATATATATATATATATGGATTTGATTGTTCATAGACTATATTTTTAAAAATAATTGTATTCTCTAAAAGGTATAACATACAATAAATGCTTGCATTCTTATTTAGATCAGAATAGTAAGTTTCTTTGGAGTTTTATTATAAATTGGATTTGGAAGTTACTATTGTCTAATATTTAGATTTGAGAATGATTAAAACTTGTACTTTATATCTCACATGTGGTTAAAAGTCAAAAGTTTCAAGGAGTCAGTACCTATATATCAGTAAAATTAGAATCTTGAGTCTGTGGTACATCCAGCATAATGGAGAGAGAGTGAATGCAATTCAAATAAGTGCATGAATGGTGCAGGACAAGGGTGAAACCTGGGGTGGTTATGGGTTTTGAGAAGAAAAAAAAACCAATAATACCTTCGTATAAATATCCTAAGATCCCCGTAAATCTTTTATTCATTATTTTTATTCTTTATCTTCTTGTTTATATATACTTTTTTTTTTCTAACAATCCCGATTTAAGTTTCACAAAATCAAACTCACTTCAAAAAAAATTTTCAACATCTTAATTAATACAAAATTTTTAAAAAGTTAAATGTATCATACTGTAATTAGAAAAATTGTTCTAAGTTAATTATGATTAATTATATATATTGATTTTCTTAAGATGATCGACGACGGTAGAGAAAGCCATCTTATTACAGCAAATCCAGATTGCCAAAGTACAATAATATTCCCCCCTACTATACGTACTTAATCAATAAAGGTTCATTAATTAACGCCTTCTTGCTGCAGTTTCCCTCTGGCAATTGAAGAAGACAGCAGCCACAGGACTTCCAAGCTCGTTTTCTTCAGCAAATTTCCGAGTACTGAACCGATCCCTTGAAATCGGCGCTGTCACCATCTGCCTTCTCTTCTGTTTGAACAGCAGAAACACGAACCTATGGATGCCTATATTTGGCTGTGGCTTCTCATAGCTAACCACTTCTTTTCCTGTTGAATAATTTTCAAGAAATCATCAATTAATATTCAGTACTGTAATCAAGTATACCATAGAATATATATATATATATATAGCGCCCTTTTTGCATGACTTTGTACTTTTTTAAAATCTTACCAAATGAGGTGTCTGTTGTTCCAGGGATGTCTGTAACAATCCTGCAATAACAGTCACATCATAGAGTTAAATTACCATTTTTGGGTTGTCATTATAGAGTCCTTTTAAAAAGAATCATCTAAAATATACTCCTTATAAAAAAAAAAAATCATCTAAAATATATGTGTATTTTCATCTTGTACCAGTGCAAGTGTTCCCGAAGGTAAGGATCACTTGGGCCAGGAACATCCGGGTCAGTCATGATCTGCCAAAATAAGAAAAAAGAGGCTGAGCAAATAACAGATTAATGCAGCTAAAGCTAAAAGGGTTGGTTGTAGAAACAGGTCATGACCAGGGCTTAATTACCAAAGTGAAGAAGGATCTCATGTCTCCACCATGAACCTCAACTCTCGGCTTAAGGGTAACAATTGAAGGGAAGAGTTCATGGCCATTGTAGACCTGTTTGTTTGAGTTATAGGTCACAGCCATCTTCACACAAGGGAAGAAGTTGTCAACGACATCTCCCACAACACGACTTATTACCAGAGGGTCAGCACAAAGTTTGGCCATTTTCAAGAAATGAAGGAAGAAGAATATGACTATTATGAGGAAGGAGGACTCGAGATGTTTTGGCAAGGTGACCAAGCCCCCCATATTTATAGTGACAAAGGAAAGAACTGCTCTCAAGCCTTGAGGAATAAACTATTACTCCCCCTCCGGAATTGAATTGAATTTTCAGATTTATTGATTTATCCTAAAAAATTAAGAAGAGACTTTCACTTCTAAGGAAGTTATATATTTATTTTTATTATTGATTAAGTTAATAGTGTGAATAATTAATTAGTGAATGTTAATTTTTTAAATTAAGTAAATTATTAATAAAACTTTAAATAAAAAAGAATTTTTTTTAGTAAAGTATACATTCATTTTTGAATATTTCAAAATAAAAACATTAACCTTCTATTCGAAAGTAGTAAATGATGTGTTCAAAAAAGGAAATGGTAAACATAAGGAACCTTTCTCTAGGTACATTTGGGATCAGTCACTTATTGTCTTGCAAATTGAGAATTTTTATGGCATAAAAGGATAAAGTAGTCCAGAGAAGAAGAATAATTTGTCAAGGTCTTTTTCTTTTTAAATCATAATACTTTGTCAAAGTTTATGTTAGTGTAGTTCATTTCTGCTTCTAATTTCCTCTCACACACCATTTATTTTATTTTATATTTATTTTTTGAGGAAAAACACCATTTATTTTGATATTCATAATACTCATTTCGTGCCTAATATAAGATGTTATAAAGCATCTGTTTTATACTTAAATATAAGATATTTTTATTACTTTTTAGATATATTTGGTCTATTATTTTCAATATTGTCCAAAAACCTTTTTTAGAGAAAAATAATTTCATAAAAAGTAAAGAATTAGTTCCAATAAAAAATAGGCAAAATAAGGATGATATTTTAGGAAATAAAATATATTTTATCTATATGAAATTTCTTCCAACGTCTTAAGAACGAAGGGAGTAATAATAATAATAATAATAATAATAATAATAATAATAGCAAAAGAAGCCGCTTCTTGTTTTCTATTTCTACGGAAACGTTATTAATGTTCTTTTACATTCATAGGAAATATTTTCCTATTGGTCTGAAATCATTATATATACTAAGCGATATAATTACCATTTCTGGCATAACATTCTAATCTCTTTTTTCCGTTTTTTCATTCTAGGCATCATAATTTCATAATGGCATTTTCCTTTTTTATTTTCAGCAAAGAAGAACATAGCAATATACGTTGTCCATTTTGTTTCTTGAGTAAAAAACTATTAATTATTATTTCGACATTGGTTTACAAATCATCATCCTAATATTCCTATCATTTTCTATCCCAGCATCCCGAATATTTTTGTGTTTTTTTCCTAAAACTTCTTAAGTTTCATACAATGGGATGTTATTTTTGTTTTGAGAAAATATAATAAAAATGGGGAAATTGTTGGATTGCAGACCAAACCAAAACTATACATTGATATGATATCAAAGCTTCCACATCTTTGTTCTTGAGCTTTATTTCAAAATCCTTCCTGCCAATTGAGTTTTTATCCAAACTTATAATATATTCTATTTTCTTTTAATTTTCCATTGTGAGACTTGGGTTGTCTTCCCCAACAATTCTCCCCACAAGCCAAGGACCACTCTATTGGGCCTCCCCACCAATGACAAAGTTAAAATTCTTTTATTTTTAATTTTAATCTTATGCTTTTCATTTGAACTTTTATGCGATTTTAAGTATTATTTTCTTTTAATTTTTTAAAATACTTTATACAATTAATTATATTTTTTAGTCAAAGTAGCATCTAATTGATGTAATATAATAAATTTTGGGGTTAACTAATGTTATTTTGAACCTATATGATGATAAGCTCACTATCTTTGTTGTTTACTTTTTTTATTCCTTTGATGTAACTTTTATGAATCTTCGTTAAATGGAAAAATTTATTAGCAGCCCTTAAACTTTTAAGAATTTCTATTTTCACCTTCAAACTCTGAAATGTGTGATATTAACCCTCAAATCTTTGAAACCGCTAAAAAGAAGTCATTTTGTTCATTAGATCCATTAAGTGCTAACGGGATCTGATTTCCCTTAAAGATATTTTTGTCCCAACTTGAGTAGCTTATTAATGAGTGTCTCCAACTTTAAGAAATGGAAAACAAGAGTGTGGTTTATTCTCTTTTCCTCTTCAAATGATTGAGTCCTACAAAATCATCCATCAAATTCCTAAAAACCCTCAAGTAGAAACCTTTGAACCTTCTTTCTAACTATTCATTCATTGAAATTTCCACAAAATTCAGAAAGAAAAGGAAAAACTCTATACAGATAGCCTGGATGTTCAGAACAAGGGAAGCGTGTGTTGACCCCTACAATCTATATGTTAAGATTCTCGACCTTTCAAGGATTAATAAGGTCTCCTTTTTTTCTTTTTTTGTTTGAATTGCGATTATGAAAACAATTATGGCTTTCGGTTCTCTTTTTTGGGTTGATATGAAACAGAGTCTTCAACCCATTATGGTGTTTATTGCACTTATAAGGGACTGCAAAAATCCACAACTCTCACCTTTTAACAAAAGGAAGAAAAAGAAAAGGATTAGAAACATAGATTCAATTCTACTGAGCAGAACAGGTTAATTATAGGCCAAAAAAATTACTTGACCATTCCAACATGCATGTTGCGAATCTCCTCCGTGGATTTTTTCTTTCCGGTCCATGAGGAGCTTTAATATGGCTAATTTTCACAATGGCACTTGAGAAGGAGCAGTTATCTTCTTCTTAGCATGTTGCAAAAAGGAAGAAGATATGTGAAAGGAGATGACGAATATGTTAACGAGTGGATTGGATTTTGATTATTGTTTGTGATAAATAAGAGGGAAATTGGTAGATTTAACCTTTAAACTTTTTTCGATTGACAATTTGAGTCTCTAATCTTTATTTTCAATTTTTTGAATCTCTAATCTTTTTTATTTTGGTGAGATTGATCATTCCGTTAAATTTTTTTTTTGTTAATTTTGACTCTGTTAACGTTCGGTGAAGGATATTTTTGGAAACTTGTTGTTTGAATTTTCCTTTATTTAGACAACTTGACATATTTAGTCCTTTATCTTTTTACGCTTGGTAAAATGAATCCCTAAATTTTAGATTTTTTTAAAAAAAAAGTCCCTTATTTTTTTTGATTGGTGAACTAAGTACTTTCCATTTTTTCTTTTTTTTTAATAAATTTGATCAAGTTAATGCTTGCTAGCCTTTTTTCTTCAAATGTTTAGGTTTTTTGAAAAAAAAAACTATTTATATTTTTCTTTTAGTGACTTTTCAAAAATACGAAAAAAGTTTAGGGGTGACATATTTTGTCCTTCTTTTAAATACTTTAAAAAGTCATATTATATCACTCCATATTTGAGCAATACGCTATAAGATCAATAGCAATACCCTTTGCAACGACAGAGATTGTATGCAAGTTTGATTGGTTGGTTTGCATACAATCTCCTGCTTTTGTTATTCTTCCAACATGCTGAACCAATCAAATCAGTTCTAGATCCATGTAAAAGCTCAGAACAGAGAACTAACCTTTCAGTAACATGCAACATATATAAGTTAGTTTCTCTCTCCGTGTGTGTATATGTTCAATCAAAATTGGTAGCCCAAAAGATGGAACTAAATGTGGGTATCTATGCACTATTTGATTCGGACCTAATTCTTTATTGAATTTGTTAAAGGGGGAGAAGAAGGAATTTCCTAAAACCATTGGGACATTCTGAAGCTGCTAAAAGCATAAAAAACCTTTAGTATATAAGGAAAAATAATAAGTGAACTAATTCCCATCATCCAATGGGGTGGCTTTAGAACCTTCCCAACTTAGAAAGTCCTTTCCATATCTAGAATTTGTTGAAAGAAAGAGATAGTGGTATAAAGGAACTCCATGACAATGTCACAAACAACGATAATGAAAGTGTGGGAGGTCATTTCGAGAAAAGAAAAGAAGGGTTTTAATTGGTGCACAGAGTTGTTTTCTTTTTCCTTTCTTTTTCTGATCTCTACTTGAATTGGTAAAAGGTGGTGCATCCCTAACATTTTTGTTTTCTTCCTCTAATGATTATCTTCCTCTGATATCTTGCTAGCCCTCATTCTTTGAAAAATCGCACAATTTTTTCTTCTTTTTGTTTGATGTCTCTCTAGAGATCAAATCATCGCACCATATAATACATGCACATTTGTACTAAACTAGAAAAACTTTTTTCAAAAAAAATTATCAACTAGTTATAGGGGGGAATCTGTTATTCCTAGCTTGAAGGTGGCTATATATCCTCAGTGACTTCCTACAGATAATATATAAATAAAAAATCTGCGGAAGAAAATGAAAACAATGACTGTTATTCCTCGTACGATGCACTTATATAGTTAATAGATTCTATGTCTATGAACTTTCTTAAATTTGATGAAGTATCTGTGATGTCATTCCAACACTTTGGGTTATTGCTAATTGTAAGGTACTCTCTGAAAATATTTTCTAATGGTAGTTTTTATTTATGATTTGGAACACCACCAAGTTAAGCTGAGATATTTATTATCAATTCAAAATCTCAAATCTCTAAGTCATGACAACACAAGGATTAATTAGGTTGGTGGATGAACTCTATAACTATAAGAGGATTTTGGGAATTGTCATGAATTATTATCATGGTTGAATTCTTGAATGTTGTTTTTTTTTAAAAAAAAAAAAAAAATTCTATGATATTGATGTAGTATGGAGGGGCTATTCCGTCTTAATTACCTCAAAACGTGCTTAGGAAAGGGAAAAGGAAGAGAGAGTAAAGGTGTGGCGTTAAGAAGACGAAGGATATATTCTTTCAATGAAGACACATTAAATAAAATGAGTCATGGATTTAAGATAGAGGGATGCAGCAATATATGAGTATTGACACGTAAATAAAGTTCTGTCTTCTGACAAAGTTACAAATGGGATATGCTAAGAAAATATGGTTTCATTCTTTGTGGCAATAAGTAAAGAATCACAAAATACAAATTCATTCTTTTATAATTATCCTTAATTAAAAATTTTGGGTGGTAGAAAACGATGTGCAAAAATGTTCCTCTTTTCAAAAGCCTACTTCCCTTTTATGATACTAAGAGATTAACACGTCGATAACTTAGACTAAGACAGCAAATGTAAAGAGTTTGAGTTGACATAGTTCTCATGATCTATTATTAATCATCATGAGTACTAATTTTCTTTTGTTATGATTTGATTGATTGAATAATATTAACCTTTTTTTTGTTCTTAAGCATTTTATATATTTCTCATCTTGGCTCAATCAAGATTGTACCAGCAGAATTTTACTCT
Source organism: Apocynum venetum (assembly GCA_019593545.1). Classification (NCBI taxonomy): domain Eukaryota; kingdom Viridiplantae; phylum Streptophyta; class Magnoliopsida; order Gentianales; family Apocynaceae; genus Apocynum; species Apocynum venetum. Next base: position 4,113,276 of record SRSM01000134.1, read on the forward strand.
TATCCAGGAAAAAAACTTTAAATATTTGATGACTTTTGGCTTATTGCCGACACTAGAGAAGTAATGTCAATGTAAAAAAAAATCATGATAAATAACACTTAATTAATGAATATTAAATAATATCAAATTTTAAAATTGCCTTCAATGCATAAATGTCAAGAATCAATGTGACGCTTATTTATGATGTTTATCTTTATGATGTATTTATTCTTTTGACATTTTTCTCCAAATTTTTTTTGAAGTATTTACTTTTTCTTCTAAATTTTTGACGTTTTTTTCATTTGTTTTCCTGAGTCAATCTATAATACATGCAGTCATCATTTGACGGTCTTCATGACACTGCCAATAAAATTTATTCCTACATCACCATGGTAGCCTCTCAGACTTTGTACATTGAAATGAAAATATTAATTATAATGTCAATTTTACTTATGTGGCATGACTTTTTCTTGACATTAACAATAATTTAGTAATATAATTATCTTATTGGGTGTGGAGAATTTTTGTTTTACCAACAACTTTACACTCAAAATGTGACCACGAATTCATCAGTCCAAGTCCAATTGGAATCTTGGAAAACTTTGACCTATTAAATTCTAGAGGCGCACATTCAAGAGAAATATAATTTGAAAATGTTGTATATATTGTTGAGGTCATATTTCAATAATCAAGCACTTAATCTTAGTTTTTAGTAGGAAAGAGGAGGTTTTGAACATATAAGTTGGGAAGAGATGGTAAATAAGACAAGGCTTAGGTCAGTGTCGAACAGAAACTTCAATCTTGATCAATAGCTCTCTTACAACTAAGACGAGTTATTTTGATTATTTATTTATAGTTTAAGAAAATTAATTATAGTTCAAATATTCATGTAGTAATAAAAATTAGAACCTGAAAAATAAATTAGTATGTATGAAGGAGAATTACATATTCGCTATTCTTAAAAAGTTACATTTGAAATTCCTAAATATTTAAACAAAGTATAATAGTCAAAAAACAAAAATTATTGTAACTAAAAGAGAACACCAAATATATGCATATCACTATATTCTATTCAAATTATTAAAATAAAAAAATACCAAAATCTAAAAAATTTCAAAAAAAATCGATTCATTCATTTACTTTATAATCTTTTATTTAGGAAACCCTACAAAACAAATTTCAAAAAGGTCCCTGGGAAAAAAAAAAAGGATTAAAGGATTTACCCATGAAAACTCGACATTTCCAGGCCCATAAAGGAGAGCCCATAATGGACAAGAGAAAAGGAACAAAACAGATTTATACTATTGGATTATGAATAGATTGGGTTGGGCTTTGCTTAAGATATTTTTACCAAAATTTATCCTCTCCTTGCCCTACATCAATCCTTTTTATCCTTGCTGCAGAAGTCCTTTTTATCCTTAGGAATTAATGTTAAAATTTTTCAAAAAAAGATAAAGGAATCAAATGTTAAAATAAAGAAATGATATAACATTTTTAGTTCATGAGAGAAGGCTATGTTTGGGCATTGTTTAATTGGGGGAAAAAATGGATATTTTGTCTACATTGGGCCAATTCGGATAAGTACAAAGATAAACATAAATTTCACAAAATGTAAAATATCAATTCCAAAAAAGAAAAGAAAAAAAAAAGTAATCGATACTGTACTGAAATAAAAAATATGGAGATCATAATTGACAACCAATTTTTTGTGATTTTAAAGTGATATGATTGCCTTACACCCTACTGTTTATTTTTTATTACCTATTTTGCAAATGAAAAAAAAAAAGAAAAGAAGAAGAAATGAGATGGTATTCTTATTCAATTTGATTATCATTTTACTTTTCTGTCTATAAACAATTGTTTTTGAAAGTTTCTTTTCTCCTCATTTTGAATTGGTAAAAGTTGAAAACTCGTTGCTATACAAATACAACGGTCAACCTTTGGAATCAGGTAACAATTTATGTGATTATATACATAATTCCACGACAAGGGTTAACATACGATACCATACCATACCATTTTGTTGAATCACATGGGTATGTTTCTAGATGACAATATGGCTTGACAAGAGGGAGCTTGTTTGGTTGCAATTTTGTCAAAAGGAATGAGCTCTTGTATTTGGAAAATGAGCTGGGGTTAACAGACCATTATGTTGAATCACATGAGTATATTTCTAAAAGACAATATTACTTGGCAAAAGAGAGTTTTGTTCAGTTGCAATTTTGTCAAAAGGAAGGAGTTGTTGTACTACGAAAATGAGTTGTATTTTTTATGACAGTAATCATGTCAAGTAATAAGTTTCTTTGAGAAGCCTTTAGATTTTATTACAAATTGAGAAGTGTTTCTCCTCACGTAAACCCCTTTTAACCTTTGAATTGTGTAGTGTTCAAACTTTGTTTGAATAAAGCGTTTGAATATATTTGAAGAGAAATGACGTTTTGAGAATTTAAAAAGTGAGGTTAAGATTTATTTGTATTTTACATTTGTTCAAAATTTTGTAATCTATTTTTGTGGACATAGGCATTTTATCAAATTATGTAAATATTTTACGTCTCTTTATTTTTGTTATTTTATTTATTATTATCTTTTAATTGCTATTTTGACATATATCCGCATGACACATTAAATAAGAAGCTGCAAAATACAATGTTTAACATAATCTGTGCTCAAATGTTCCTCCATTCAATTCGAGATGAAGAGAGTATTTTCTAGCTCTTTTGGTGTTCTGCTGAAGGATTGGACTGCTTTATCTAGCGTGTATTTTCCAGCTAAAGAAAATGGCTTCAAACTGTCGCATTATAACAATACCTTTTCCTATCAACTTCAGAGAAAGTTATGTACCGAGCTTTGCCTCATCTATTCTTAGAAATTACTAATATAAAATAAGTATTAAATATGAAATCTTGTATAGGTTGATTCTATGCCTAATATAAAATAAGTATTAAATAGAAAATCTTGTATAGGTTGATTCCATGTCTAATCTACAACTTCCTATGGAAGGCTATAAATAACTTATTCTTTTAATTTTTCTTTCTTAAAATCAGTTTTGATGTGGAGTATAAAGATGTCATTAATGAAAATTTGAGTTCAAGTGCAAATACGAAGAAATTTTAAGGGCTAGAATTAAAAAGATTAAAGATACCTTTAATAGGCTTATTTTGTGTTATTTCAATCAATCATCTCAAGAGGAAATTGTGTGTGTTGTCCAAAACTTTTGAATTTAATTAGATTTGATATAAATGAGAAAAAAATCGAATTCCAACGTTAGGAATTTCATCCTGCTCATAAGGATTTTAAGATTTATTTGTTTTCTATAAGAATTAAAAAATCTTAAAAGATTTGTTATTTATTGGATTTATCGTGTTATTTGGTTCTTTTTTTAATAAGAAAATCTGAGTAAATTTGGTATCTTAGTAGATTTATTATGTTATTTGGTTTTTTTTTAAATAAGGAAATCTATGTAGATTTGGTATTTTAGTAGATTTATTATGTTATTTGTTTTCCTTTTTGAATAAGGAGAATTTTTAATCAAATAAGGATTTGAATTATTTCCGTTATATATGTAATTTAAACAATTTAGATTATGAGATTTTTAATATAATTTTGAGATTTCTTTTGATTTAAAATTTTCTAAAAATTTCGCCACTTATAATTATGATTCTTAACTATTTGATGATTAAAGGCTCTTAATTCATAATCTTTGATAATAATATCAAGAGATTGTTACATATCTTGTTTGATACATAAATAAGTATCATATTAAGTTTTGATATTAGCAATTCGATATTTCTAAGGATAAAAGTAAAACAGCCAACAATGAGATTTGTGTGGTAGAGATGTTTAGGTAATTATAAATTTATTAATTATAGAGATAATTTTAATGTGTCACAGCAATTCACGTTAGTTTAAAATCACACACAATTTTTATAAATATCATCTATATCAATCTTAAAAAAAAAATTAAAGAGCAAACAAATCAAATTATATCAATGAACAACAAACCTCAAGTGGACATATCCAAAATTTATCTCTATCATTGCATTCATCAAACTCAACATGGAGTAGTCAAATGGATTATTTTCCAATTGATGTTGATTTACAAAGAACACCCGCTTTTGACAATGGTCATAACTCTATATTATTTTCTTATCTTGTGACTGGTTTTTGTATAGGATAGAAAATTTCCTTAAAAATTAGTGCTTGATTTGTTTTATTTAGTGAAAATAGAGATTCTCCAGTTTAAGTGGAAATGGAAATGGTGACCAATCTTGTCATTTATCTTGCCAAGGGAGAATTAAAAAGTCATTGGTGAAAATGATCGATAACTATTTTATTTTTTATTCAATTTTTTTCTTAGAGATATAGATTTCTATGGACTTCTTGCATGATTTTATGAAAAAAAATTACTGGTTTTACATTATAAAATATTTATTTTTCTTTGTTCTATTTTTGTATAATTTTTTAAGCAATTTTTTATTCTCATTTAGTCTATTTAAAAATTAACAAATCAAGGACGAGGATTATCCTTGACGAAGGGTTATGAAGAATTTGAGTTTTGGAGTGCTAAAACATGCATTTCTTTCTTTTTTTTATTACAATTGTGGGAAAAGGATTTTGACGGACTTGTATCCGCAATAGTGAAGGCTGACGTCCAAATCACTAGACGAGGACGTCCATGTACATAAGGAATTTGCCTTTGAATCATATTACTATGATTTGTAATAGGTAGGCTCATAACTAGCTCATTGGGTAAAAAACTATTGTACTTTTGATTACATTCTGGTATCCCTTCTCCCTAAGATATGGGTCTGAACATGGATGAATTATTTTGGATAATTGTACAGTTAAAGATCATGTTAATGTATAATTTACTTATTCATAAAAAAAAATAAAAAAAGTGTTTGTTATAAATTTGTGGACCGAGGTATAGAAATTGAAGGGATTATTAAATCTGAATTGAATTTAAGTTTTGGAGGGAAGAAATGTTTTAAGTTAGGGAATAAAAAATGGAATAAGTTTTGAGAGATAAACTTGATCCAAATGTACCTATATTTAGTGTAATTATATAAAGCTATGCATAGAATCTGAAGTATATCTAAAAATTAAATTGAATGCAATTTTTGAAGAACCATTTAAATTTAAAATGTAAATTGAATTGAATTTTGTAAAATTATGTATAAATTGGGTCCATCTGATAGTGTAAAGATACAAAATATGAAATAAAAATATAAAATAAAGCTGAACAGAGTGGACACGTACCTGTGTCTTTGTGGGCAATAAAATCAATATTTCACTGCTCAAAATCAGAAAGAATCTTACATGTTTTTCTCCTTTTTAAAGTAGGAGGGTTCAAACAAAAATTGTATTTTTATTTTTGGTAAAATATATTTTAAAAAATTTGTATTTTACTTGTGAGTCGCAGGTTTTCATTGGTTCCTGTTTCTGTAGCTTCGTTCACTTCAATTGTCCACTACTCTACAAGTACATTCTCCTTGGAATTCATTATGGCTGACATTTCTCAGCGCAAGAAAATATCAGCTGCTTCAGCTCGAGGTCACACCAGGAGACTCAAGAAAACAAGCCCTTTTAAGATTTCTCCAAGTATGTATCGATTTGACCTGGTTCTGTTTCATCATCATCTCTCAGTTTCTTAAATTTTATTGATTTCTTATTGTTTCCATTTGTTTGTGGGTTTAGTAAAAAATTGATCTTTATTCCCTTGAGTATGAAGATTTCTATGTCAATGGAGAGTTTTGACTTTGAGTACTTAGTTCCATTTGTATGTACTAAATTAAATCGAGAGTTGAAAGCGGATCCTGCTGTGATCGAGAAATATCATGAACCAATTCCATGCTAAGTTGATAATTAGATTAAAAGGTTATGATATTTGATTGGTAGTTGCATCTGTGTTAATTGAATCTTTCCTCAATCCCTCAGTTTGCACCAATTTTCGTCGCAATCGTTGTCACTCTGGCTTTATGTACTTATGTTCTGGAAGAAAGACCCCTTTTTCTTCTCATATAAATAGTATACAAACTTAAACCATAACCGAAACCATTTACAGTGTCCACCTAACCATCATGGCATCCTCTTCAGTCTGCTGTTGTGGCATCACTGCCAATATCTAATGGACTTCGTGAAGAAGCATGTGATTGTTACTTTATTAATGCTACACCCTTGTATTTCTGTGCTAAAATTTTTTCTGTTCCTCAATTTTCCCTGGAGTATCAGCTGCTACCAAGTAGTACAACTTTCCTTCGTGGAGTATTCAATGTGTTAGTACTGCAAAGGAGAAATGGGTCTGTGCCTAAATCTTAGTGAAAATTTTCAGGTCTTACATCCTTGCAGTGATGCAATATAAAAGCAAAGTGAAAAGAACTGAAGTGCACTGAGAAAGCTTCACTTTAATTCAGAATACAGAAAGTTCAAAATAATTTGGAAACTAGAATGAAGACAAAGAAACGAATGAAAAAGTTCAAATGACATTTTAAATGATTTCAAGCTGTAAAATAAGTAGTGGAAATGATGAACCATTCTGGTTTCTACCTTGCAAGTGCTAATCTTGATACAAATAGTTTCAATTAAAAATGGCACCTTCAAATTGAGGTGGATTGCCAACCATTTAAAATGACAATCTACTATCTTTATTGCTTCAAATACTTCAACCGACATGGGGATGCGGGCAATATGTCAATCACATCTTGCGTGAATGGTTAAGGATTTTGTTCCATGAAATTCAAACTCTTTCATTATTCTCTTTGCATTCTTAAGTTACTTAAATGTTCCATCATTGTCCTAACTTGGCTGAACTTATATCTGCTGATAGATTCAGAATTTATGTTTTGTTACATTACCTCACATCCTCCTCGCACTCATTTCGTGTACCAAAATTTATACATTCAATGAAGCTCTTATTCGATGATTTGTCAATTTTCATTTTTTATGGCCGCATGAGGATAGGAAAGTTTAGAGAATGCAATATATCTTATTTGAATGCTGTCCATAATAGAAATCTTGGCAGTAAAAGAATGCTCTAGACCTTATTTAATTGTTTCCCAAAAAAATTCTTGTTGAATCTGTGGTTGCTTTTTTTATATAGAGAATTTCGCAAGGGAAATTTATGAGTACTCAAGTGCAACCACAGAATTAGAGTACTGAATTTCTGATGAGTATCTCTAGTCCCATAAATTTGAGAATATAGAATAGAGTACTCAAGTGCAATAGCTGGGATTAAAATTTACAATAATGCAGTAAGTGATGAAAGATTTAAAATCATATCGAAAGTTTGGCTATATGCATCAATGCCTTGAAATTCTCTACCTTAAGACTTCAGAAAAATGCAGTAAATAATGAGTGTAGTTAGTCATGATTTTCTCCTCCTTAGCTTGTTAAACTATGGATTTTTATCATGTTTCTATGTCCACATTTTCTTTTCAGTTATGATTGCAGAAGTAGCAGTTGGAGTTATAGCAAGTTTTGTGGTCTGGGCTTTCCTTTCCATAAAACCTCCCCCTCCAAAAATTTGTGGCTCACCAGGTGGTCCTCCTGTGACTTCACCCAGAATTAAACTCAGTGACGGAAGAAATTTGGCCTACAAAGAAAGAGGCATTAGCAAGGAGGAAGCTATGTACAAGATCATACTCGTTCACGGTTTTGACAGCTCTAAAGATGTTCATATACCAGTTTCTCAAGTAAGAAAATTCTCTTGCTCAAACTTTACTTTTCCCTTTAAATTAATTTCTCTGTGAGATTGTGCTGGTGTTCCAATTGCTGCCATAATAATGAAATAAGTACAGCAGTAAAACTATGTCAAACAGGAGAACATAGGGTGGGGAAAATAATGAAACAAAGCAAACTATTGAAAACAGTGAAAAAAATGAGAGAGAGAGCGAGAGGCCAACTGATACTTATTTTTCCTTTTAATTAAATTCTGGATGCAATATTAGATAGCATAGTGGTAATCTACACAATCCAAAATATTGAAAACATGGGAAAAGAACAGAAAAACTTAAATGAAAATAAAAACAAAAGCAAAAAGGAAAAGGAGGAGCAGGAGAGAGAGAGAGGCCTTTTAATAAAATTTTCAATACAAATATTAGATAGCATAGTTGTAATATATGCAAAGAGATCTATAAGAGATTGCTTTGAAGATGCTGAAGTGTTGTTGGCTATTTATCCTTCGAAAAGCATAAGTGGAAAAGAAAATGATGCACGTCCAAGACTGATATGATATGACATTCACAAAGTCGGTTGCTAGTATATAAGTTAATGCAATAATTCACTCGTGATAAAAGTCTGTTATAAACTTTCCAGGTTAATATCCCAAGAAAATGCTTAAAACACTGCTTATTGCCATTCTTACACTGTTACACTTACACATCATAAATTTGTGGCCCTTTCTTCACTTGCAGGATCTTATAGAGGAGCTCCAAATATATTTCCTCTCATTTGATCGTGCAGGCTATGGTGAGAGTGATCCAAACCCAAAACGCTCAGTAACTAGTGAAGCATATGAGATTCAGGAACTAGCTGACAAGTTAAAGCTGGGCCCAAAATTTTACATTATAGGAGTCTCCTTGGGAGCTTACCCTGTTTGGAGCTGTCTGAAACACATTCCACATAGGTACGATGCTTTATGGAACTAGGAATCTTTTTGCTTCTTTATCTGATTTATGCATACCCAAGTGTTATTTACATCAAGTTTCTCAAAGCATATATTACATGGCACTGGGGTTCAAATTATTATGCATGCTGCTATTTGTTTTTTTTTTTCCTTCTCTCCTCCATTTGTTTAATATAAATACTTCAGTGCTTGGCTTTGGTGGTGTCATAAAATTATTAGATCGTCTTCTTGCCTCTTGCAATACATCAAATGCCATCTTCCATGTTGCTTAGTATTTCTGATGCTCCTATGGTTTATTTGCAGGTTATCTGGAGCTGCACTTGTGGTTCCATCAGTTAATTATTGGTGGCCTTCTTTACCTTCTGAACTCTCCAAAGCAGCTCTAAAGATGCTACTTGTACAAGACCAAAGGTCATTTAAAATAGCACATTATGCCCCGTGGTTGTTTAATTGGTGGATTACTCAAAAATGGTTCCATTCCTTGAGTTTCCTTGAAGGGAACTTGGCTGCTCTGAGCAGCCAAGACATAGAGATTTTAAAGCAGTTACCAAGTGATGGACAGGTAATTATACTTTCCTCTTAGTTTCATATAGTTTAGATATAAAAGCTCATGTGTTACCTCTAATCATCCTTATTTATGACATCTTATCTCATCCTTTTTTCTCTCTTTTCAAGTGGTATTCCTTCACTAAACTTGCTCTCTCTCTCTCTCTCTCTCTCTTTGTGGTTTACAGGAAAAAATACGACAACAAGGCCTTGTTGAATCATTAAATAGAGATGTATTATTAGCTTATGGGAACTGGGGATTTGATCCCACTGATATTTCTAATCCTTTTCCTAACAGTGAGGGTTCAGTTCATATGTGGCTGGGCCAGGAAGATAGAATTATTCCACAAGAGGTGAATCGCTACATATCCCAGAAGCTCCCATGGATTCGATATCATGATGTTCCTGATGCTGGGCATTTTCTGTTCTTCAACGGCAGTTCATGTGAAGCTATATTGAGGGAACTCTTAACAGCTTAAGCCTAAATAACTGTGTTTTTGCATGAGGGCTTCTGCTGCTGTATATACATAATATGCAAATTTCCTCAGTCCATGGCATTCAGAGAGTTTTCTATATTTATGTACTGATCATGTTGCACAAGTATATTTGATCTTTTGGATCAGAGGAAAACGATGTGTTTCTCTGTATGATAGTGATCCAGGTTCATCTGCAATACTAAGCAAGTTGAATCCAGTTGTACCTGATGGTGTATTAAATGCAAATTGGACCAACTAAATAATTACAGGTCTCTTTTCCCTTTTTAGTGTGAACAGAATTCACAGTGCATTATTGTGGATTAAATCCCTCTTATGTAATAGTCTAGAAATAACTTATTACTATATACTAATATATACACCGTGTTTCATGTATGTATAAAATAATGGTTTTGAGGCATTGGCACGAAAGAGTACAAGTTTTAGTATTTTTTTTTTGGGAGAAAAAGAGATTTTTTATTATTATTATTTTTAGGGAAAAATGCATTTCATTGAAAAGGGGAGTCAGCTGAAAGTACATCCAATGGATAGTTATGAATCTTATGATACCATTCTAAAGCAAACAAAAATTCAAAGGACCTAGATGTGCTAAACTTATTCATCATGACATACTGATTGAGAGGGTGGTGCTAAACTTATTCATCATGAATCAAACTCAAAGGATATCCTCTATCCAATTTACATTTGAACCACGTACCTAGAGCCAAAGGAGGCTAGACTATGTGTCGGCAAGTACCCAGGATTGAAACAAAAACATTATAATGATTTGTAATCAAATCACCGAACAGATAAGTCTACAGCAGATGAATGAAATTTTCGAATGATTATGGATATAAGTTTTATTTTGAAAAAATAGATAAAAAATACATAAAATCATGAATTGAATAGAATTGGCACCCGTAATTCAAAATGGGTTCCATTTTTTTAAAAATAATATGTTATATATGAATTGAGAGGGCATTGTCTAAAATTGAACCCATCAACTTTGACAAACTTGACATCGTCGATATTAAAAAAATATATAAATATTTAATTTGTCAAAGTTGACGCACATAAAGTGTGATCGACCGTTCATGATACTTTTTTACCATTGTTAACATGTACAACATACATTAATGTCTAATTTACCAAAATTGACATGTATAATATTCATTAATGTCTAATTTACTGAAGTTTATATTGAAAGTCTTAAAGTTTTTAATGTTTTAATTTTTATTATTGAGTTATATGATATTTTGAATGCTCTACTTTGCCTCAAATTGGTTCATTATCGTTCATAAGTTGTCCAGATAACTTGCGTAGGATGGTTTGGACGATCATGCGATCGGCCTGACCTCTTTAGTGGGTTACCAATAACTATTTTTTATAGTTATCGGCGAAGCTATTTATATCTATTCCTACACAAACTTCTATAAGACTTTTGAAAAAATATTTTGAGCTAAATCTTTTATGTTAAACATTTCTATACATTTTATATATGATTTAAAATTTTTACTGCTTCAAATTGTTTGAAATCAAACAATAAGGGCTTTGACATCAAAGAGCAATTTATTGAGCAATCTTGAAGAACAACATTCTAATAAGAAGTGTTTGAGTTTCAAATTGATATATCTTTACATTAAGGTAATATCTATCAAATTTTCTATCTTTTATCATTGATTGTAATAGTATCAAAATTGCAAGTAGTATAGAACCCTAACCCTAAGTGTTGGAGTGAGTATTGTGTATGTTGTTTTATATTCAATATTGAATTGTAAAACCTTTGAGTGAAACTTAAATTGAATTGTATTTTGAGGACTTTGTTAATGAGAGTAGTGAGATTATGTAAAACTCAAGATTTGAGAGTGAGCCTTGATTGATTGAGAAGTTGTTTGGAAAATAAAGTGAATTAGGTGAGCTTCTTTTATAATCTTATTTATTTGATGAATGAAAGGATTTGGTAAATCTTGTATGTAACTCAAAGTAATTAATTATTAATTATTGTGTTAATTGTTCTACTCTATGCATTTTATTTGAACACATTATTCTTCGTATAATATGCATATAATGTGTTTGATATTTGTTATCAAATATGTGTTTTATTAAATTAAGTTGAAATATCGGATAAAAACTCAATTCATCTCCTTTAGGTTTTTAGATATGTCGGTATTGTACATATTAACTATGAGAAATTAGATATTAATTTGTGATCGACATATCAAATGTTGGAAAAATAACTTTTTTAAAAATATTGTAAACCGTTATACTTTGTATATGTCAACTCTAAAGTTTGACATGTTTTATTTTGGCACCATCCTCTCAATCAGTATATAATCGATTAGTTTTTTTAGAAAATAGATACCAGTTTGGGTAATTGCTCAAACTTGCGGTGCACCCAAACACCACCCAATCCTATTGTCGGGGGTTGGTGCCCTAGCCTTAAAAGTTGGCACCTCGACCTTAAGCCTTATGATGGACAAATTGGGAACTTTGGTGCTTTGTTACCTTGCGTTTCCATAAACTAATTTTATAAAGGAACTTTTGAAGTTCCAAAAGGACAATAGTTGTATTGAACTCATTTTCCAATGACTAAGACAACTTTTTTCAGGATAATTTCGTCATTAACAAACTATTATTTTTTTATTAGATTAGGTCTGGATTAGAATTTCTCTAATTTTAGAATATCCTGAAGAATTAAAATTATTTACTTAGTAAATTAAGAAAACTAAGTAAATAATTTTCAATTCTTTACAAAAACTAAGTAAACCTAAACCAAACATACCATATTTTGCAAAATTGCTACAACTATGCATAGAATTTGGGGAAGATCTAAATTTTAAATTGAATGTAAATTTTGAAAAACTTTGTTTGGATGAATGTAATTTATATAAAATAGATTCACGTAAATCTTTTGGTAATCACTATAAAACTATAATTTTTGCTATTGTGATTCATGTCCATATACATAATAGACTTTTCCAATTAAATTAGAAAATAAATTTTGGAGAAAAAATTCAAACCAAATGTCTTCTCTCTTTTTTCTCACTAATTATTTGTCTTGTAGGTCAATAAAGTCTAACTTATATTTTCTGCCCCTTTGTCATCCCTCCTTGGTAGTAATTCGCGCCAAAAATTTATTGTATGAATTTTTTATTAAATCTGTGATAAATTTTAAAATAAAAAAGAATACTTATTTGTTCCTCAAAAAAATAAAAATACGTATTAGATTATTATGAAAATATTAAGCAGTCACAAAAAGGGTGGACAAGAGACACACCGTATAAGGCGTCACAGTATGCATTTCAAAAAAGAAAAGAAAAAATCTTACACGTTTAATTCGGGGTGTCACTGTTCAGACAAAATGCTGTGTTTTGCTTTGTTCTGTGATTCGCAGGTTTTCTTTAGTCGTTTTCGATTGTCCACTTACAAGTACATTCTCCTATAATTCATCTATGAATAACAATTCTCGGAGTAGGAAAATATCAGCTGCTTCAGCTCGAGCTCACACCAGGAGATCCAAGAAAACAAGCCCTTTTAAGCTTTCTTCAAGTATGTCTCGATTTTACCTGGTTCTGTTTCAACATCTCTCAGTTTCTTAGATTTTCTTGCTTTCTTTTTGTTTCCTCTTTTTGTGGGTTTGATAAAAAATTGATCTTTATTCGCTTGAGTATGATATTTCCATGTCAGTGAAGAGTTTTGAGTGCTTGGTTCCTTTTGTTTGTATGTGCAAGTTAAATCGAGCGTTGAAAGCGCACATGTTATGCTCGTGAAAAAGTCGATGAAAAGGTTTAAAAAAAGGTATGATAGTTGATTAGTAGTTGCATCTTAGTTAATTGATTCTTTCGTCGATCCCTCAGTTGTATTGGTGTTTTAGTGCTTCTGAATGGTAATCGCTAGCGAGGGGTAAAAGATATATCAATCATGGAGCGATAACAAAATCAGTTGATCTCTACTTGTCATTTTCTGATTAAACTGGGAATTGAGTCTTCTCTAGTTTAATTTTTTGGTTCATATGGTTGCCCTGCAATCTTGCTTCCATTGTGCTTATGCAGTTTCTATTTCTTTGCACCAATTTTTTCTCGGCATCGTTGTCACTTTGTCTTTATGTACTTATGATCAGGAAGAAAGCCCCCTTTTTCGTTTCATATAAATAGTATATACAACCTAAAACATAACCATAACTGTTCCAGTTTCCACCTCACTATCATATTTTGGCATCCTGTTCAGTCTGCTTCTGTGGCATCATAGCCAATATCTAATGGACTTCATCGAGAAGAATGTGTTTGATACTTTATTTAACTTGTATTTCCATGTTAAAATTTTCTTTATTCCTCAATTTCCAATAGAGTATCAACTGCTACCAAGTGGTATATTTTTCCTTTGTTATTACTGCAAAACAGAAGTTGGTCTGTGCCTTAAATCCTGGTTCCAATTTTCATGTCTTACATCCTTATGTGGTGAAACATAAAAACAAAGTGAAAAAAGAATTGAAATGCATTTAAAAGAGCTTCACCAGAGTTCAGAAAACAAAATTTTCAGCGTGATTTGGAAACTAGAAATGAAAACAGTTCAAATGATATTTAAATGATTTCAAGTTGTAATATAAGTTATGTAATTGATGAACCATACTGGTGTCTACAATGCATCTGCTAATTTAGATACAAATAGCATCAATTGACAATGGTGCCCTCAAATGAAGGTGGATTAGCAATTGAATAGGGCTACTTCTGCAATCAATATGCTATAACTTGTTTTCTATGTCCACATTTTCTGCTCTTCCAGTTATGATTGCAGAAGTAGCAGTTGGAGTTATAGCAAGTTTTGTGGTCTGGGCTTTCCTTTCTATAAAACCTCCCCCTCCAAAAATTTGTGGCACGCCAGGTGGTCCTCCTGTGACTTCACCCAGAGTCAAACTCAGTGATGGAAGATATTTGGCCTACAAAGAAAGAGGTGTTAGCAACGAGGCGGCCAAGTACAGAATAATACTCATTCATGGTTTTGACAGTTCTAAAGATATTCCTATACCAGTTTCTCAAGTAAGAAAATTCTCTTGCTCAAATTTTACTTTTCCCTTTAAATTTCTCTTTCTATGAGATTGTGCTAGTGTTTCGAATTGCTAGCATAATAACGAAATGAGTACAGCAGTAAAACCATGCCAAACAGGAGACTGTAGGGTGGGGAATGTGATGAAACAAGGCAAACTATTGAAAATAGTGAAAAAAAATAAAATATGAAAATAAAAAGGAGAGAGATATAGAGAAGCTAACTAATACTTGTTTTACCCTTTTATTGAGATTCTGGATGCAATATTAGATAGCATAGTGCTAATCTATGCAAGCCAAACAATTGAAAACAGTGGAAAGAAGAACGAAAAATTTAAAATAAAAAAAGAAAAAGAAAAAATAAGGAAGAGGTGGGGACAGGGTAAGAGAGAGAGAGGCCAACTTAATGAAATTTTTAATGCAAATTTTAGATACCATAGTTGTAATCTATTTAAAGAGATCTATAAGCGATCCTTTGGAAGATACTGAAATTTTGATGGTTATTTATCATTCGAAAGCGCAAGTGGAACAGAAAATGATGCACGTCCAAGACTGATATGATATGACATTCACAAAGTTGGTTGCTAGTATATAAGTTAATGCAATAATTCACTTGTGATAAAAGTCTGTTATAAACTTTCCAGGTTAATATCCCAAGAAAATGCTTAAAACACTGCTTATTGCCATTCTTACACATCATAAATTTGTGGCCCTTTTTTCACTTGCAGGATCTTATAGAGGAGCTCCAAATATATTTCCTCTCATTTGATCGTGCAGGCTATGGTGAGAGTGATCCAAACCCAAAGCGCTCAGTAACTAGTGAAGCATTTGAGATTCAGGAACTAGCTGACAAGTTAAAGCTGGGCCCAAAATTTTACATTATAGGAGTCTCCATGGGAGCTTACCCTGTTTGGAGCTGTCTGAAACACATTCCACATAGGTTCGATGCTTTAAGGAACTAGGAATCTTTTTGCTTCTTTATCTGATTTATACATGCCAAAGTGTTATTTACATCAAGTTTCTCAAAGCATATATTACATGGCACTGGGGTTCAAATTATTATGCATGCTGCTATTTGTTTTTTTTTTTCCTTCTCTCCTCCATTTGTTTAATATAAATACTTCAGTGCTTGGCTTGGTGGTGTCATAAAATTATTAGATCGTCTTCTTGCCTCTTGCAATACATCAAATGCCATCTTCCATGTTCTTTTGTATGTCAAATGCTCCTATGGTTTATTTGCAGGTTATCTGGAGCTGCACTTGTGGTTCCATCAGTTAATTATTGGTGGCCTTCTTTACCTTCTGAACTCTCCAAAGCAGCTCTAAAGATGCTACTTGTACAAGACCAAAGGTCATTTAAAATAGCACATTATGCCCCGTGGTTGTTTAATTGGTGGATTACTCAAAAATGGTTCCATTCCTTGAGTTTCCTTGAAGGGAACTTGGCTGCTCTGAGCAGCCAAGACATAGAGATTTTAAAGCAGTTACCAAGTGATGGACAGGTAATTATACTTTCCTCTTAGTTTCATATAGTTTAGATATAAAAGCTCATGTGTTACCTCTAATCATCCTTATTTATGACATCTTATCTCATCCTTTTTTCTCTCTTTTCAAGTGGTATTCCTTCACTAAACTTGCTCTCTCTCTCTCTCTCTCTCTCTTTGTGGTTTACAGGAAAAAATACGACAACAAGGCCTTGTTGAATCATTAAATAGAGATGTATTATTAGCTTATGGGAACTGGGGATTTGATCCCACTGATATTTCTAATCCTTTTCCTAACAGTGAGGGTTCAGTTCATATGTGGCTGGGCCAGGAAGATAGAATTATTCCACAAGAGGTGAATCGCTACATATCCCAGAAGCTCCCATGGATTCGATATCATGATGTTCCTGATGCTGGGCATTTTCTGTTCTTCAACGGCAGTTCATGTGAAGCTATATTGAGGGAACTCTTAACAGCTTAAGCCTAAATAACTGTGTTTTTGCATGAGGGCTTCTGCTGCTGTATATACATAATATGCAAATTTCCTCAGTCCATGGCATTCAGAGAGTTTTCTATATTTATGTACTGATCATGTTGCACAAGTATATTTGATCTTTTGGATCAGAGGAAAACGATGTGTTTCTCTGTATGATAGTGATCCAGGTTCATCTGCAATACTAAGCAAGTTGAATCCAGTTGTACCTGATGGTGTATTAAATGCAAATTGGACCAACTAAATAATTACAGGTCTCTTTTCCCTTTTTAGTGTGAACAGAATTCACAGTGCATTAGTGTGGATTAAATCCCTCTTATGTAATAGTCTAGAAATAACTTATTACTATATACTAATATATACACCGTGTTTCATGTATGTATAAAATAATGGTTTTGAGGCATTGGAACGAAAGAGTACAAGTTTTAGTATTTTTTTGGGGAGAAAAAGAGATTTTTTATTATTATTATTTTTAGGGAAAAATGCATTTCATTGAAAAGGGGAGTCAGCTGAAAGTACATCCAATGGATAGTTATGAATCTTATGATACCATTCTAAAGCAAACAAAAATTCAAAGGGCCTAGATGTGCTAAACTTATTCATCATGACATACTGATTGAGAGGGTGGTGCTAAACGAATTCATCATGAATCAAACTCAAAGCATATCCTCAATCCAATTTACATTTGAACCACGTACCTAGAGCCAAAGGAGGCTAGACTATGTGTCGGCAAGTACCCAGGAATGAAACAAAAAACATTATAATGATTTGTAATCAAATCACCGAACAGATAAGTCAACAGCAGATGAATTAAATTTTCGAATGATTATGGATATAAGTTTTATTTTGAAAAAATAGATAAAAAATACATAAAATCATGAATTGAATAGAATTGGCACCCGTAATTCAAAATGGGTTCCATTTTTTTAAAAAATAATATGTTATATATGAATTGAGAGGGCATTGTCTAAAATTGAACCCATCAACTTTGACAAACTTGACATTGTCGATATTAAAAAAATATATAAATATTTAATTTGTCAAAGTTGACGCACATAAAGTGTGATCGACCGTTCATGATACTTTTTTACCATTGTTAACATGTACAACATACATTAATGTCTAATTTACCAAAATTGACATGTATAATATTCATTAATGTCTAATTTACTGAAGTTTATATTGAAAGTCTTAAAGTTTTTAATGTTTTAATTTTTATTATTGAGTTATAT
This sequence comes from Apocynum venetum, assembly GCA_019593545.1. Classification (NCBI taxonomy): domain Eukaryota; kingdom Viridiplantae; phylum Streptophyta; class Magnoliopsida; order Gentianales; family Apocynaceae; genus Apocynum; species Apocynum venetum. The sequence continues at coordinate 4,131,147 of SRSM01000134.1, forward strand.
GATATTTTGAATGCTCTACTTTGCCTCAAATTGGTTCATTATCGTTCATAAGTTGTCCAGATAACTTGCGTAGGATGGTTTGGACGATCATGCGATCGGCCTGACCTCTTTAGTGGGTTACCAATAACTATTTTTTATAGTTATCGGCGAAGCTATTTATATCTATTCCTACACAAACTTCTATAAGACTTTTGAAAAAATATTTTGAGCTAAATCTTTTATGTTAAACATTTCTATACATTTTATATATGATTTAAAATTTTTACTGCTTCAAATTGTTTGAAATCAAACAATAAGGGCTTTGACATCAAAGAGCAATTTATTGAGCAATCTTGAAGAACAACATTCTAATAAGAAGTGTTTGAGTTTCAAATTGATATATCTTTACATTAAGGTAATATCTATCAAATTTTCTATCTTTTATCATTGATTGTAATAGTATCAAAATTGCAAGTAGTATAGAACCCTAACCCTAAGTGTTGGAGTGAGTATTGTGTATGTTGTTTTATATTCAATATTGAATTGTAAAACCTTTGAGTGAAACTTAATTGAATTGTATTTTGAGGACTTTGTTAATGAGAGTAGTGAGATTATGTAAAACTCAAGATTTGAGAGTGAGCCTTGATTGATTGAGAAGTTGTTTGGAAAATAAAGTGAATTAGGTGAGCTTCTTTTATAATCTTATTTATTTGATGAATGAAAGGATTTGGTAAATCTTGTATGTAACTCAAAGTAATTAATTATTAATTATTGTGTTAATTGTTCTACTCTATGCATTTTATTTGAACACATTATTCTTCGTATAATATGCATATAATGTGTTTAATATTTGTTATCAAATATGTGTTTTATTAAATTAAGTTGAAATATCGGATAAAAACCCAATTCATCTCCTTTAGGTTTTTAGATATGTCGGTATTGTACATATTAACTATGAGAAATTAGATATTAATTTGTGATCGACATATCAAATGTTGGAAAAATAACTTTTTTAAAAATATTGTAAACCGTTATACTTTGTATATGTCAACTCTAAAGTTTGACATGTTTTATTTTGGCACCATCCTCTCAATCAGTATATAATCGATTAGTTTTTTTAGAAAATAGATACCAGTTTGGGTAATTGCTCAAACTTGCGGTGCACCCAAACACCACCCAATCCTATTGTCGGGGGTTGGTGCCCTAGCCTTAAAAGTTGGCACCTCGACCTTAAGCCTTATGATGGACAAATTGGGAACTTTGGTGCTTTGTTACCTTGCGTTTCCATAAACTAATTTTATAAAGGAACTTTTGAAGTTCAAAAGGACAATAGTTGTATTGAACTCATTTTCCAATGACTAAGACAACTTTTTTCAGGATAATTTCGTCATTAACAAACTATTATTTTTTATTAGATTAGGTCTGGATTAGAATTTCTCTAATTTTAGAATATCCTGAAGAATTAAAATTATTTACTTAGTAAATTAAGAAAACTAAGTAAATAATTTTCAATTCTTTACAAAAACTAAGTAAACCTAAACCAAACATACCATATTTTGCAAAATTGCTACAACTATGCATAGAATTTGGGGAAGATCTAAATTTTAAATTGAATGTAAATTTTGAAAAACTTTGTTTGGATGAATGTAATTTATATAAAATAGATTCACGTAAATCTTTTGGTAATCACTATAAAACTATAATTTTTGCTATTGTGATTCATGTCCATATACATAATAGACTTTTCCAATTAAATTAGAAAATAAATTTTGGAGAAAAATTCAAACCAAATGTCTTCTCTCTTTTTTCTCACTAATTATTTGTCTAGTAGGTCAATAAAGTCTAACTTATATTTTATGCCCCTTTGTCATCCCTCCTTGTAGTAATTCGCGCCAAAAATTTATTGTATGAATTTTTTATTAAATCTGTGATAAATTTTAAAATAAAAAGAATACTTATTTGTTCCTCAAAAAAATAAGAATACGTATTAGATTATTATGAAAATATTAAGCAGTCACAAAAGGGTGGACAAGAGACACACCGTATAAGGGAGTTGCTAAATGCAGCACCCATATTACTTAAACGCAGCACCCCATTTGACAATTACGCCCCTTGCCTTTCTCTCTCTAAGTTTCAGAAGAAAAAAAATTCTCTCAAATGAGCTAATGAAGAGTTTGAAGAAATTTTAAAAAAATGTCAACCAAAGATGATTTTAACTCATGTGACGACGAAATAGAGGTACATTTAATGCTTTTTATACATGAATTTACATTAATAGTATAAAAAATTGAAGAACGGGAGGTCCTACGTCGACGGTAGGTCGAATGGCTAGTTGACCGTCCGAGATTGAAGGTGGAAGGGGGTGCGATCCCGAAAGGTCGGACATGGTGCGATCCCGGAAGGTCCAAATGCTTTGGACCGTTCGCGAAAGTAGGGCGAACATGGTGCGATCCCGGAAGGTCGAAATGCTTTCGACCGTCCGCGAAAGTAGGACGAACAGGTTTTGTCCCGGAAGGTCGAAATGCTTTTGACCGTTCGCGAAAGTAGGGCGAATAGCTTTTGTCTCGGAAGGTCGAAATGCTTTCGACCGTCCGCGATAGTAGGGCGAACAGGTCATGGCCCTATCGACGCGACCGGTCAAATATTTTATGATTTTTTTAAAAAAAAAATTTGTATGTTATTTATAATCTTTTGTTTAAATCTTGTAGGAGGAAATTGTACTTGAAGAGTTTCCGGATGAGCCTATAGACAAGACGCAAGATTTTATTACAAACCGTACATTTTCCGATCGAGAGGAAATGATAGAGTGGGCTCGTAGTAAAGCAGCAGAACACAATGTTTTTCTAATAATAGAAAGGTACAAGAAAGACAAAAGGGTGTTCATTGGTTGCGAACGTAGTGGTCGGTACAGGATGAGTTGCACTGATATTAAGCCCGATAGTAAGTGCAAAGAAACATCGACAAAGAAGTTAAGATGCCTATTTTTGCTCAGAGGTTCGAGGTCATCCACCGGTCATTGGTTTCTTGAGGTATTTCAAGGCACTCATAATCACCACCTTGGAGTTTATCCGCATGGTCATCCTATGGCTGCAAGATTGAAACCATCAGAATTAAAGGAGGTGGATGGATTGTCTAAGAGTCAAGTGAAGCCCAAAGATATCTTGAACTTCTTGAAACAAAAATTTCCAAGCAATGTAAGTCGGATTAAGAATGTCTACAATGCTCGTACTAAGTTCAAGATACAAGAATCAGAGGATAGAAATGTGATGCAGCAGTTGTACCATATGGCAAATGAGGCGGGTTGGGTAGTTGGACACAAGGCACATGAAGGTACAAATGTTGTTAGTGACCTAATGATTTGTCATCCAGATTCTATAGATTTGCTTCGAGTGTATCATTATGTGTTGATCATGGATTGTACTTACAAGACCAATCGGTACAAGATGCCATGTTTCGAGATCGTAGGAGTGACCCCTACGAAACTAAACTTTGTCACAGCCTTTGCATTTATGGGAGATGAAAAAGAAGATTCATACGCATGGGCATTACAAACATTCCGAAAGATTCTTCTCATGTCATCATTCACTAGTGTCATAGTTAGCTACAGAGAGCTTGCCCTTATGAATGCCATTGATGAGGTTTTTCCAGATGCAACGCACTTATTGTGTAAAAGACATATCTCAAAGAATGTGAAAAGTTATATGACAAGGGTTGCGGGTGACAAAAGTTATGGAACAAGCTTCTCTCAAGGCGTATGGCGCATTTTGGTTGAGTCAGCTACAGAAGATGAGTATGAAAATAACTTGTTGACAATGAAAGCAAAATATCACAAGTTCAAAGGTGTCTTGAAATATGTAGATGATACATATTTGTCAAAATATAAGGAAAGATTTGTTCGTTGTTGGAGGGATCGACGAATGCATGTTGGTTGTACCACGACCAATAGAGTGGAGAGTCAACATTCGGTGTTAAAGAAGTGTTTAATGACATCGACAGGTAGTTTTGATACAATTTTTCCCAAGTTATAATGCATGGTGCAAACTCAAGTTGGAGAGATCAAGTCTTCATTAGAGAAATCAAGGATGAGAACACTTCATCTTACAAATGATGCATTCTATCAACACCTTAATAGGAATGTCAGTCATTGGGGGCTAAAGTTAATTCTTACCCAGCAAGAGATAGCAGAGTCATTGGAATCACTTGATGATTGTGATTGTTTCTTGAGTCAAACTCATGGTCTACCTTGTGGCTGTCAGGTATTTATGTATATAAACTTAGAGACTTCTATTCCATTGGATGACATACACATTTTCTGGAGAACACTACACTTTCAACCACATGAGTCTACTAAGGATAATGAGGTAGATTTGTTGATTATGAGATGTTGTGATGAGATGTTACAAAGGCCGAGACACATTAAGGACCAACTTGCTGAACAATTAAAACAAATGGTGTTTCCTGAGGAGCAAGACTTGGAGGAACCTGAAACATGTGCCAAACCAAAAGGCAGACAGCGTAAGAATTCAACTAGTAGGGAACCATCATGGTACGAGAGAACTGAGAAGATGTTTAGCAAAATGACTTCAAAAACTACTGGCTCTCGTCATAGTAAGGGTAAGGGTTCTTGTCCCACATCTTCATTTGGTGATTTCAGATCTCATTCAGTGTCTCGTATAGATTTGGATCTGCCCCGTCACTCGAGTTATTTGTCTGATATGGAGCGACCTTATACCTCTGGTTATATTCCTGATTTTGAGCCTCCTCGTCACTCTAGTTATGTGTCTCATACTGGACAACCAAGTAGTTCTGTCCCCCTTGCTGACCCATTATTTTTTGTCAGACATGAGATTCCATCTTTTGTGTTGGATTACATTAATTGTGTTGTAAATATAAAAGGGGATGGTAATTGTGGGTATAGAGCAGTTGCTCACCATGTGTATGGTGATGAGATGTATTGGGCAAATGTTAGAAGAGATATGCTTCAGTCTATTGATACCCATTATGGTAGGTACATCATGCAATTTAAGGCACATGAGCGATTGAATGAAATAAGGTACATGATTGATCACATGGATGGTCCGGCAGAACGTGATAAGTGGATGGAATTATCAGAGCTCGGATTTGTGGTTGCCACGACATATGATGTGGTGTGTGTTTGTTACTGGAAAAAATGTAGTGTTACATATGTCCCACTATTCAGTCAGGAAACTGACTATACTTGTATTGGCTACCGGGTGATTACTATGGCATTCCTTCAGGCAGCTGAACATTATGTATCGGTATGTAATATGATGTTTTTATTGTGAAGACAATTTAATTACCTATAATAATGTGATTTAGATTTATTTTCCTTTTTTGCATGTTGTGATGAGAGATAATTTCCCCACACCTCCGGTATCTAATTTATGGAAGTGGTGGCGTGACCCAAATTTTCACGAGGATTGGCCCTCTATTATGTCAAATCAGATCTCACTGTGACAATCATTACTATAAGACATTTGTAGTCATGTTTATTGTTTATATTTTTATTATTACTGCAACTTTCATGAATTTGAATTTTATTGTAATTGTTTTAAATTGCTCACCATAATCTCCTCATTTTTTTTTATTTTTCATTATTATTGCATCTTTTATGAATTTGAATTATAATGCAATGGTTTAAAAAAAAAACAGCATGATCTCCCCTGTATTTTGAGCATATAACTGTGTCATATAGACATATAATATAAGACCAATTAACCTGTTATCACATTTCACAATATTCATACAATATAACAAAGTCTAATAATACAATAAAAGTATGAAAGTAGGTGAGCCCCTTATACAACACAACACAATATAGCTAGCCACCAATAATAAATAAAGTCTCATAACACACATCTAACACAATAAGTCCACAATATAATCAAATATGCCTAGAACGGCGTCTATAGCTAACACCGTGTCGGGCTACAGAAGTACTCCCCCTAGCTTGCACATAAGCTCTTGCCTCAGTCATGTCCTCTGTATCCTCTGTGTCAACACTAGGTGCCACATCAGCATCAGCATCAGCCTCAGCCTCAGGGTCATCAGGTATATCTCCTTCACCATCTCGCAAAGTGAGAGCATCATATGCCCTAAACACACGCTCGTAGAACTCGGCGTGACCCAATCGATGCCTAGCATCTCGCCTGCAAGGGTGGAGGAACCGAACTGCCTTATTTATCCTCTGCAAATTAAAGCACAGTCATTAGAATTACTCAAAAATCCGGCAGAGTCTCCCCTGCAAATAGAATGTTTTACCAGGCCATAAAGGCCACTCACAACACAATAAGCTCAATCTCAACATCAATATCAAACCCAACCATCGAAAAATGCAGTTTCAATTAAAAATCCAATAGTTTTGTCACTTTAAAGAACACGAGTTCATTTTACCTCCAAATGTGATGCATGTCTAGAGGACGGAACATGGATGCCATCGGGTATGCGATTCGGGTTCTGAAGGCGTGGATGTGTGCGCTGGGTAAACCACTCAATATACGCAGATACCGTAGCATGTGGCAATCCTACAGGGACCCTCTCTCTCAAGTCTACTACATATGACTCCGGAGTCCACCAGTTTGCTAGGTTTGCACTGTACTTGATCACATTTCGTCGTGGATCTCGGTGTCTGATACTAGTCTCAGGTGGAGTAGGTGAGATAGGTATTCGCTGGATGTATCCAAACTGACGAGCGACACGCATAGGCATATAAGGCTCCACCATATCTAAATAGCGTATACACCCGTGAAACCTTGACATCCAGCACTTCTCGACATCCTCTAACGGATATGGCATCCAAATAACCTTTATAAAAAAATTAGAGTTAATAGGATAAATATGAAATTTAAACAATTTTAACCTTTATAAAAAAATTATAGTTAATAGAAGAAATTTAAAATTTAAACAATATACCTGAGATGCTTGTAGCTCATCTAATATCATCCGATATGCACGTAGACTATCGGTGGACCTACACTGGGCCCTAGGTGACTGCCACCTCATGGCCCAAGGATCGGAAATAGTCCAGCTAACAAGAGGCTCATGAGGTCTGAATATAGGAAAATGCTCGTATATCCATGACTGCAATAAAATTAAACAATTAAATAAATGAATCAAAATTCTTAAATTAAATATTTAAAGATAATTTTTAATATGAAGTCTACTTTGTACCTCCAATAATGTCAAACAACCAGCTATCTGACTACATTCTGCCCTGGTGGCAATTCCCAAATGCCGATATAAGTAAGCTAGCGATGCAGCACCCCATGAATGGTGTGGAACAAGATGGAGCTGACGAAGCGCAGGCAATAGTAAACCAGTGACCATGTTCGAGGTCTTGTCAACAAACAATGTACAACCTAGCAAGTACCAAAGGTAGCACTGTGCCTCAACAATGTCACCTACATCCAATTCCTTACACCTACTAGAAAGTGTCTTTAGCTTGATGCCACCGTGCTTCCAGTTAGTGTGAAGTGAGGCCATGCTAACCTGAATGCTCACTGATATATGATATAATTGAATCCTTATCAGCAGTTATTGCTACCTGCAAGACAAAATCATAACACGTTACATTATAACAGGAATACATATAATTTAAAAATACAATAAAAGTGATATAAGAAACATACCTCCGACTCAGTAACACTAACATCCAATCCTAGAATGAACTGGACGTCATGGAGTGTCACGGTCATCTCTCCAAATGGAAGATGGAAACTATTAGTTTCAGGCTGCCATCTCTCTACGAAAGCTGAAATCAGGGGAACGTTCACGTTTGTGAACATGCACCGACTCATGTGGCTTAATCCAGACATAGCAACCATCTCCCTGGCCCGAACTGATCGAGGCTCATCCCAAAGAGGCAAGTAAGAAGTACGCAAATGACATTTAAGTGTACCCCTTTCCTACAATTATGTACAAAAATATAAACCAATTAAACAAACGATGCATTAAATAATATTTTAAAAAAACTAATGAAGTAAAAATTTATTAATTCCAAATAAAGACACGTACCTCACCACGCCATACGTCATATGCCACATGACCCCTAAATCCCTTAAGCAACTCTGGGATCTCTGGTCCTCCTGGAGTGGCAGTTCTCAACTCCCACTCATTCCTCGGCCCGCTCGATGTACTAGAACTGGTCGATCGAGAACGACGAGAAGATGAAGGCAAAGCTGCCGGAGGCGTCATGAATCCAACACCCTTACCCGCTCCACGTCGACGTGGAACGGGTATCTCTGGATGAACCTCCGATGGCCCGGCATCTGCGCCGGGAAGGTCTATCTGCACATCATCGTCATCTCCTCCGTCGCCAGGATCGATAAACTGCTGCTCATCTATCTCAACATCAGTAATGGTCTCCTCCCGAACTGAAAATCCAGGTGTCGGCACAAATATAGATCCACCAGGAGTCATAGGATCTCCTACAAGTGGAGAATATGTACTTCCTGAATGACGAGGTAACACGTTACGCAACCTTCTGAGCGAGTTTGAAACACATCGATCCTTGAAGCGGCCTTCACGTTCCGCCATTAGCTTTCGTAATTCGGACTCTGAAATTGATCTCTTATTCGACATCTAAACAAATTTAGACAAAATTAATATAACAATTTAAACAACTATATTAAATTAATATTACAATTTAAACTATTATAGCACATATAACAAAACAATTACAATATAAACAAAATCAATTAACTAATAAATCAATTAAATCAACTACATATATTCATCATATTAAATTCAATAAAAACTAATATTAGATAAAGTTAAATATTAACCTAAACCAATTAACTTTAAAACTATAATGTGACATCTACGCAAATTAAAATTAAAATTAAAACTAATATATTAGATTAACTTAATTATTATAAACAAAATCAATTAAAATCTAAACATGTCAATTAATTATTAGTTTATGTACATAATTAACAATAAAATTATATACTAATAATAAAATTGATGAAATTCAAACATTTCACTAAATTATATCAATAACAAATTTATTTTAAATTAAATTAAAATATATAATTATATAAGGATTTTGATTCCACTAAAATTATAAAATTACACTAATTTCTTTCCATTCAAATTATATAAATTTTTTTCCTGATTTTATTTTTAAAAAAAAAATTGGACCAAACTGGACCGGCCCGACCCGACCGTTTGACCGAACAGGGCCAGCACAGCCCGCCCGCTCGGACCGAACGGGCGAACGCAGCTAGCACCGGACCGGGCCATATCTACCCTGCCCGTCCAGCCGAGCCGGTCCATGGAACCATCACCCGATGCGGGCGGAGCAAGGATAACCGGTGCGGGCGGAGCAAGGATCACCCGGTGCGGGCGGAGCAAGGCGAACCGGCGCGGGCTGGACGGTCTCGACCATTCCAGTCTGCGGGCATTGATGCCGTCAACCGGTCGAGCCGGCCGGGCGACATTTTCAGGCCAAATTTTTCCATATTCGATTTCTTATTTTTCCCACACAATTTCAACTTTTTAATCCCATATAAAGCCAATTAAATGTATATCAATCAAAGCCCAACATATAACAATCACCAAAACAAGTTTTTAAAGCATCCAATTCATCATTCAAATTCAACTGAAATTCTAGCCTTCTTTCTTCAATTTTGCATCAAAATAATACGAAATCTAACAAAAAAACTTATTAAACATTCACAGATAGTACAAAACTAACCTATTTTGACTTTCGTTTCGTTAAAAACGACTTTAATTTGACTGTTTTTTTATTTGATTTGGGATAGAATTGGTTGAGTGAGAGAGGTGAAAAGGGTATAATTGTCAAATAGGGTCCTGCATTTAGCAATTATGCCGTATAAGGCGTCACAGTATGCATTTCAAAAAAGAAAAGAAAAAATCTTACACGTTTAATTCGGGGTGTCACTGTTCAGACAAAATGCTGTGTTTTGCTTTGTTCTGTGATTCGCAGGTTTTCTTTAGTCGTTTTCGATTGTCCACTTACAAGTACATTCTCCTATAATTCATCTATGAATAACAATTCTCGGAGTAGGAAAATATCAGCTGCTTCAGCTCGAGCTCACACCAGGAGATCCAAGAAAACAAGCCCTTTTAAGCTTTCTTCAAGTATGTCTCGATTTTACCTGGTTCTGTTTCAACATCTCTCAGTTTCTTAGATTTTCTTGCTTTCTTTTTGTTTCCTCTTTTTGTGGGTTTGATAAAAATTGATCTTTATTCGCTTGAGTATGATATTTCCATGTCAGTGGAGAGTTTTGAGTGCTTGGTTCCTTTTGTTTGTATGTACAAGTTAAATCGAGCGTTGAGAGCGCACATGTTGTGCTCGTGAAAATGTTGATAAAAAGGTTTAAAAAAAGGTATGATAGTTGATTAGTAGTTGCATCTTAGTTAATTGATTCTTTCGTCGATCCCTCAGTTGTATTGGTGTTTTAGTGCTTCTGAATGGTAATCGCTAGCGAGGGGTAAAAGATATATCAATCATGGAGCGATAACAAAATCAGTTGATCTCTACTTGTCATTTTCTGATTAAACTGGGAATTGAGTCTTCTCTAGTTTAATTTTTTGGTTCATATGGTTGCCCTGCAATCTTGCTTCCATTGTGCTTATGCAGTTTCTATTTCTTTGCACCAATTTTTTCTCGGCATCGTTGTCACTTTGTCTTTATGTACTTATGATCAGGAAGAAAGCCCCCTTTTTCGTTTCATATAAATAGTATATACAACCTAAAACATAACCATAACTGTTCCAGTTTCCACCTCACTATCATATTTTGGCATCCTGTTCAGTCTGCTTCTGTGGCATCATAGCCAATATCTAATGGACTTCATCGAGAAGAATGTGTTTGATACTTTATTTAACTTGTATTTCCATGTTAAAATTTTCTTTATTCCTCAATTTCCAATAGAGTATCAGCTGCTACCAAGTGGTATATTTTTCCTTTGTTATTACTGCAAAACAGAAGTTGGTCTGTGCCTTAAATCCTGGTTCCAATTTTCATGTCTTACATCCTTATGTGGTGAAACATAAAAACAAAGTGAAAAAAGAATTGAAATGCATTTAAAAGAGCTTCACCAGAGTTCAGAAAACAAAATTTTCAGCGTGATTTGGAAACTAGAAATGAAAACAGTTCAAATGATATTTAAATGATTTCAAGTTGTAATATAAGTTATGTAAATGATGAGCCATACTGGTGTCTACAATGCATCTGCTAATTTAGATACAAATAGCATCAATTGACAATGGTGCCCTCAAATGAAGGTGGATTAGCAATTGAATAGGGCTACTTCTGCAATCAAATATGCTATAACATGTTTTCTATGTCCACATTTTCTGCTCTTCCAGTTATGATTGCAGAAGTAGCAGTTGGAGTTATAGCAAGTTTTGTGGTCTGGGCTTTCCTTTCTATAAAACCTCCCCCTCCAAAAATTTGCGGCACACCAGGTGGTCCTCCTGTGACTTCACCCAGAGTCAAACTCAGTGATGGAAGATATTTGGCCTACAAAGAAAGAGGTGTTAGCAATGAGGCGGCCAAGTACAGAATAATACTCATTCATGGTTTTGACAGTTCTAAAGATATTCCTATACCAGTTTCTCAAGTAAGAAAATTCTCTTGCTCAAATTTTACTTTTCCCTTTAAATTTCTTTTTCTATGAGATTGTGCTAGTGTTTCGAATTGCTAGCATAATAACGAAATGAGTACAGCAGTAAAACCATGCCAAACAGGAGACTGTAGGGTGGGGAATGTGATGAAACAAGGCAAACTATTGAAAATAGTGAAAAAAAATAAAATATGAAAATAAAAAGGAGAGAGATATAGAGAAGCTAACTAATACTTGTTTTACCCTTTTATTGAGATTCTGGATGCATTATTAGATAGCATAGTGCTAATCTATGCAAGCCAAACAATTGAAAATAGTGGAAAGAAGAATGAAAAATTTAAAATAAAAAAGAAAAAGAAAAAATAAGGAAGAGGTGGGGACAGGGTAAGAGAGAGAGAGGCCAACTTAATGAAATTTTTAATGCAAATTTTAGATATCATAGTTGTAATCTATTTAAAGAGATCTATAAGTGATCCTTTGGAACATACTGAAATTTTGATGGTTATTTATCATTCGAAAGCGTAAGTGGAACAGAAAATGATGCACGTCCAAGACTGATATGATATGACATTCACAAAGTTGGTTGCTAGTATATAAGTTAATGCAATAATTCACTTGTGATAAAAGTCTGTTATAAACTTTCCAGGTTAATATCCCAAGAAAATGCTTAAAACACTGCTTATTGCCATTCTTACACATCATAAATTTGTGGCCCTTTTTTCACTTGCAGGATCTTATAGAGGAGCTCCAAATATATTTCCTCTCATTTGATCGTGCAGGCTATGGTGAGAGTGATCCAAACCCAAAGCGCTCAGTAACTAGTGAAGCATATGAGATTCAGGAACTAGCTGACAAGTTAAAGCTGGGCCCAAAATTTTACATTATAGGAGTCTCCATGGGAGCTTACCCTGTTTGGAGCTGTCTGAAACACATTCCACATAGGTTCGATGCTTTATGGAACTAGGAATCTTTTTGCTTCTTTATCTGATTTATACATGCCAAAGTGTTATTTCATCAAGTTTCTCAAAGCATATATTACATGGCACTGAGGTTCGCATTATTATGCATGCTTCTATTTTTATTTTTTTTTTGTTTTTCCTTCTCTCCATTTGTTTAATATAAAAACTTCAGTGCTTGGCTTTGGTGGTATCATAAATTTTTCTTGCCTCTTGAAATACGTCAAATGGAATCTTCCATGTTCTTTTGTATGTCAAATGCTCCTATGGTTTATTTGCAGGTTATCTGGAGCTGCACTTGTGGTTCCATCAGTTAATTATTGGTGGCCTTCTTTACCTTCTGAACTCTCCAAAGAAACTCTAAGGAAGCGACTTGCAGAAGACCGAAGGTCATTAAAGATAGCACATTATGCCCCGTGGTTGTTTAACTGGTGGATTACTCAAAAATGGTTTCATTCGATGAGTCTCCTTGAAGGGAACATGGCTGCTCTGAGCAGCCAAGACAGGGAGATAATAAAGCAGTTACCAAGTGGTGGACGGGTAATCTTAGTTTCATATATAGTTTACATATAAAAGCTCTAGTGTAATCTCTAATTTCATCCTTGTTTATGACATCTAATCTCATCCATTTTTCTCTTTTCAAGTCGTAGTCCTTCACTAAACTCTCTCTCTCTGTGCTTTACAGGAAAAAATACGACAACAAGGCTTTGCTGAATCATTAAGTAGAGATGTAATAGTAGCTTTTGGCAACTGGGGATTTGAACCCACTGATATTTCTAATCCTTTTCCTAACAGTGAGGGTTCAGTTCATATGTGGCTGGGTCAGGAAGATAGAATTATTCCACAAGAGGTGAATAGCTACATATCCCAGAAGCTCCTATGGATTCGATACCATGATGTTCCTGATGCTGGGCATCTTCTGTTCTTCAACAGCAGTTCATGTGAAGCTATATTGAGGGAACTCTTAACAGCTTAAGCCTAAAATAACAGTGTTTTTGCATGAGGGTTTCTGCTACTGTATATTCATAAATCGCAAATTTCCTCAGTCGATGACATTCAGAGAGTTTTCTATATCTATGTACAGATCATGTTGTGTAACTATATCTGATCTTTTGAACCAGAGGAAAACAATGTGTTTCTGTATGATAGTTATCCAGGTTCATCTGCAATACTAAGTTGAATCCATTAGTACCTGCTAGTGCTTGTACGTATTCAAAAAAAGAAAAAAGCTAGTGCTTGTACGTGACCACTTGTTGAATTTTTGCAGCCAAGGATACAGTAGCCGTCTTTCATGATCTAAATAAAACATTCAGGTTTTTTTTCTTTTCTTTTTCAATGATAATAGAATTTGCATTGCATTAAATCGTTTTATATAATAGTGAAAAAATAATGTAGAAAAACTAAGTTATTATATACACTTGTTTCTTGCAAATACGATATGTAATTTGTGCATTAGCTTACAACTCATAATAAATCACACTATAAGAACATAATCTATAGAAACAAGAATAATTTCATGGCAAACTTCATATCTATCAGGAGAGGTTAAAAGTCAGAACCTTCATGTATTTATCAATTTGACTAACTCGTTGATAATTTCTAATTTTGAGGGAACTTGTTTCCCACTAATTGTTTGAATTTGACTAAAATGAATGAAGAACTAGGTTATTTATATTTGGATTTTACCTCTCTTTATATAAGTACAATTAGGTCTTACAATTGGAATTTAAACAAATTGATAGGTATATACATACACCCATTAAGTGATCTGTGTGTTAGATTAAATGATTTCTAAAAATTTGTATAAGACACATATTTAGTATAATTTGCAATTATTTAATCCAAATGTTTCAAATTGAAGAATATGCACAAGAATGGTTTTGGGGCATTGGAATGAAAGGGTGTAAGTGTATAAGTTTTATTTTTCTTAGAGAAAAAAGAAAAAGAAAAAAGAAAAGGAATATCCTCTAAAGAAACTACATTTGACCCACATGTAGCCCAAAGGAGGCTAGATTATGTGCCGGAAAATTGAGCAACCCAAGCACAAAGGAGAAACCTAAGAATGGAACAAAAACATTAGAGTCTCCTCGTGGAGATAACCCAACAGCAGATAAGTTAAGTTTCAAAATGATTATGGACATAACTTTTATTTTGAAAAAATAGATAAAAGCACATAATTGTTACTATGAATTTTTTAGAATTTGTAGATGTTCATTATCCTAAAATATTTAGGGCTCCCTATCCTTATATGTCATAAGTCGAATGAGGTATGCAATGACATTATGAATGTGCAGATATAAGCAATGATACCATTAAAGTAAAAGGTGATTGGTGGCATTTTAATTTCTTGAAAATCAAGAACTTAGCCCTATAAATATAAAGTCATGGGAACTATTTATGTCGCATTGAATAAAATATTTAAAATTTCTTATTACTTTTTTCTCTCTTTTTTTCTTTATTTAGTCTTTCTTTTAAAATACTATTATTGTTTTGTAATTGTAATATAAATGGAACAAATTTATAATAAAATAAAAAAACATGAATTGAATAGAATGTGCATTGCCTCAATGCCTAATTGTGCTCTGGCACCCAGGCACCACCCAGTGGCAAGCTGAACCCCAATTTGTTGTGTCTGAGGCTCTTAGTCCACCCCTTTACCCGAAAGGTTGGTGCCCTAGCAAGCCTTTAAAGTTGGACGCTTCGAGCCTTATAGACAAATTGGGCCTTTTATTTTTTGATACTATGTTCTTGCATAAACTAAGTCCGTTGAATCCTTTTGAAGTGCGTAAATGATACGAAATGGATTTAAATGTCATATTTTCATTTTCATTTAAAGATATTTGTAATTAATATTTACTTCTTTTTTAAATAAACATATTTTTATTTAACGTTTCATTAACAACTTTTTAATTTAAAATATTCATTAATTAATAATCTCAACACTAATTAAATTTATTAATTTTAGACTATATAAAATATAAATATTTAATTTCGGATATAATAAGTAATATTTGTACGAATTTATATTCATCTGTTTTTATATTAGAATTATGAAGGACACCTGTCATTATTTCCAAATGAGAATGAGGTAAAATATCTCCATTTTCACCAACAAAAGACTAATAGATATATTTCACCCGCTTTAATTTTTTAAAAAAAACTTTAAACAATATAAATATTTAACTATTGTATATAAGTTTTCTTCTTCTTTTTTTAAGGTAAAGTAGTATTAACATTTTTTTTTGAAAATATATAAGTATTAACATTGAAAAATTTAAGAAAAAGTATTTGGCCTTTATCTAAAAAAAAAAGCATGATCGTTAAATATCACATCACCAAATTATTATACTATCCCTAAGCCCTTGACCTTGATTCTCTCTCTTCCCCCAAATTCCCTTTGCTCTATGACGAAGGGCAGCGATTTCTTCCTCATTTCAACCATAATATTTTGAGAGATAGAATTAGGGCAAAGCGTGTGAGGGTAAAAAAGTTAAAAGGAAGATGTAATATTGAGTAATAGTGTGTGATATTTAGTAACTAAAAAAAATCACATAAATTTAAAAAATTCTTAAAAAATGTGAAACTCTTCTATTTTCTTCTTCTTCTTTTTCTTTTTTTTTTTTTGATAATTAGTATGAAACTCAAGTTTGCTACAAGTATTTGAAAATGAGGAATCCTATGGCATGACTACTAAAGTTTTTTGTTATATGAAATATTTTCTTCCTTTTCAAATACTCGTAACAAAAATTGAAAAAGTATATTCACGTATTTTCGTATCAAACTTCATATGTATTGTCAGACCAAGACGTATTCTAGATAAAATTTTATGCTCAAATTTAAATAGACTAAGCTTGTGTTTGCTTAAGTTCAATTTATCATGTGCCCAATTTCATTTTACATATAAAGATATATTACTAGGAACCAATTACCAACATAGGTAGGAACTTTCTTCCTTTGTTATAGGTATTTTTCCTCTACATTAAATGGTATATAATAAATATAACTTCATTCGTTATTTTGTTACAATAATTAATTTAAAATGCTTTTAAGGTTTCTATACATAAATAACAAGAAAACACCTTCCCCACCAATAATAATAATAATAATAATAATAATAATAATGATGATAATAATAATAATAATAATGGTAATAATCATAATAATCATAATAATAAGAAGAAGAAGTAAAGTTAAAGAATAAAGGGGTGTTTGTGTGAAATGGAGGAATGCCATTTCATGGGTGGGCCTCTATCCCGGCACAATCCAGCCTTGCAGGCTGCAGCTCAAGCAGCAATGTTCTTTGGATATTCTGCTGGCGTCAAGCGTGTAGCACTTGGCCACGCGCTTACTGTTGTTTTCATAATTTGACACTTTTATTCTTCATATTTTCATTATTTGTTTTTTAGATTATTGTTAAAGCATTCTTCAATGATACTATCAATGCTGAGTAAAAATCATGTTATATAAGTAAAATTGATAATATAATCAATTTTTTCATTTTAATTCATAAAATTTTGGAAGCCTGATATACTGATATGGTAATATTTTTTATTAAAAGTGTCATGAAAATTGTCAATAAATGATTACTTGTATTATAGATTAACTTAGTAAAAAATGATAATAGAGACATGAAATTTGTGGGAAAAAATGGAAAGAAATAAAAAAAAATTGAAAGAAAAAAATATGTATATTTATTTGAACATATTTAATTCTAGTTGATTGATATTAAATATTGATAGTATTACATTTGAAATTATTATTTTATTTAATTATCTATTCAGTTTATAATGATATGATGTGACTTAATATTTTATTATTAAATGTTATTTAATATAATTTTATTTGACTTTGATAATGAAGCATTGGAGATGTATTACATTCCTTATTAATCCAAGGGATAAATGCATTTGAAGTCTAGTTTTTAGTGACATCTAAAAGGCAAAAATGATATAAGAAATTATTTGAATTTATACTTTCTTTTTTAAAAAATCAATTTTATATCTCTACTTTGGGGGGGGGGGAACTTTTATATCAGTACTTAATGAATCTTTTTTTTTCCCTTTTCCCATTTTTTTTTTTATCATTTTCCATTTTCCTTTTTCTTATCATCCGTCTTTTGTTTTTTTCTTGTAGCTACCGAACACGGGTGTAATTAGTAAGGAGCCCAAAGGACATTATAGGACCGAGTGA
Organism: Apocynum venetum; assembly: GCA_019593545.1. Lineage (NCBI taxonomy): Eukaryota > Viridiplantae > Streptophyta > Magnoliopsida > Gentianales > Apocynaceae > Apocynum > Apocynum venetum. Next base: position 4,148,887 of record SRSM01000134.1, read on the forward strand.
ATTTTTTATATAGGGGTATAATAGTCTTTTTCAGTTTAAAATATTTTTAATCATCCGCTGAGTCACTGACAGCATTTTGTAACCGCCACGGAGATAACGAACAGGGAAAAGGGAATGGTAAAGAAATAGAGTTAAACATTCCTCTCTCTTATATAATACTCATTAGGTTTCTATATAAACATTTACACATTTATTAAAAATAATATTAAATTTAAAATATATTTTTATTAAATATTTTAAATAAATTATCTCTTCATATTAATAATTATTTCATTATCTCTTCATTTAAATAAAAATAAAATTATAATATAATAATAAATAATATTAAAAACACACTTAATATAAAAACAAAACTAAACTTTTAAAATGACAATAAGGTAGTAAAAACAGAGAGTAGTATTTCAAGAAATGGATCCGATGGGGGAAAGTTAGGCACCCAAAAGAATATTCTTATAGCTTGGCATAAACCAATACTTGATTCCCATATTCCAGTTTTGCCAAATTATTCTGTAGTATATACGATTATTCTTTTCTTCTTCTTTTTTGTATATATTAACAAAAGAAAGATATAGGTACAAGTTATATAGTATAAAATGATTAATGCCCGGTTATAATTTGAATGACTTGAGCATTAGTCATTCTTTTTTCCAAAAAAGATAAAGAATATTAATCATTCATTACTAGATACAACTAATTTCAAAGTAATTGATGATATCAAAATAAGTTACGTATTTAAATTCTATTTGTAATGCCATCATACCAAATTTTAGCTCAAATATTGTTTCTTGAATAAGAGTTACACTTTTCAAGTACAACTAAAATTAAATTTGAATTAGTGTTATATATATATATATATATATATATATATATAGTTCACAAACTAGATATATTCACAGACGTCTATTTAAATTTATAATGGTTTAGTTGGTTGATGATAGATAGATAGATTTCTTGGTATATTTATGGTTTAAGCTGAGCATTTGTTCAAAGCCTCGCATTGAACATTTTAGAATGAAGGAAAACTCCCAATTATCATTATTCATTACTAGGGAAGGTATATTGGACCGTTGTGACTTCTATTTAATTCCTCACAATAGAAAAATTCATCTTTGTTTTTTAAAAAATTGATGTATATAATACATTCAAAAACTTAATATTTTTCTCAAACAAATTACTTAGTCGAACCATTTTCTTTCTTAATTTTGAGAGCTTACTTTTTTCTAATCCTTCCACATTTCTCATGATGACTTATGTGGGAAAACCAAAAAAATGGAAAAACCCCTAATTCGAGACTTTTTCAATACCCCCACCAATTTACATCTTGAGCGGAACTTGCCCATATGGTATCCACTAAACTTATATTGTAGTAATATTTCTATAGTTGGAAAAAAAAGAAAAAGAAAAAAGAGAGCTTGTATTCTATATTGATCTTCATTTTTTTCGGCTATCTATGAAATCCTCTGAAACTATGAAACTACAAGCACATGATAAAGGGTTTTATTTTTCAAAAAACTTCCCTTTTGAATTTTAAGGGAATTCAAGTTTAAATATTTAATTTGGTTTGAACTATGGTCATGAATATGTTTGATATACATATTATTTATTATATTAATTATTAAATAAATAACTAATACTTATATATTAATAAAAACATTCTATAATTTGTATGTTTTATTGCATTTTTGTGCATATTTGAGTTCAAGTCCGATTTATTAAATCATATTTTAGATAGAGCTAAAAAACTTCAAGATTTTGGTATCAAATTAAATCAAAACATAAGATCAAAGTTCGTATTTTTAAAAACAATTTAAATTTAAAAATAAAAACTACAATCATAAAATTTCATTATCCGGACCCTCCTCCCATCTGCCAGCAGTAAGTGATGTTATATATTTATGGCGAATTTGACTAATTCAATATGAATTCAGTGAATAGATATTTTTAAAATCAACTACATATAATCGATTACAATATGAAATTGCATTCATAGCGACTTAGATTAATACATCTTTGTTGATAAGTCAAGTAAATGAGAACGGTTGGGTGACTGACTTATCTAAATCTACTTGTATTATGATGCTATTTCACAAAATCAGTTTATAAGTTGATTGTAAAATTAGTTTGATATATTTACAAATTAAACGAAAGAGTTTAGACATGTAGATTATTATTATTATTTTTTAGGGAAATAATGAGAAATTATTAATCCAATATTTTTTAGCACACATTCCTCCCACCAAAAAAAGAAAGAGATAAAGTTGTCTTCAGGGTATATAGTCGAGTTGGTAAGACACGTGAGTTATGTGGGGATAAATCCTCGGGTAACACAGATTCAAATCTTGTGTGAAACAAATTTTTAATGAAATATTATAAATATTTATCTTGAATTTGAATTATACTAACTCTCTCATCCCTTCCATACGAGTTCTTTTCTCCCTCGTCAAAAGAAAGAGATAAAGTTGTATAACCGATCAGAATATCCAAATCCGTCCAAAAGAAGAAAAAAAAATGAAAATATCCTACTATATCATCTGATTATTACAAGCATGCAAGTTGCAACTTGCCCGAAAACATTTTCTTGCTGTTGGAACTTGTCTCCATGATATGTATGGCAGGTTAGGTGGGACCAAGAAGGACAATTTTAAAGAAACATCTCCTTTTTTTTTGGCGTATTATGAATAGGAACTTCTTTTTTTTTAAAATGTTTTTTTAAGGGAATATGAAAAGGAACTTAACCAATAAAATCTAAGGGATTTTTTTTGCAAGGTACCTATGAAGTTATCTCACTTGCCCATATTTTTACATTTCTATTTAATGAGACGTTGAGATAATAATTTAATTGGTATTTAAATATTTAATTTATACTGCCTAAATAATTATTTTTTATGATTATGTTGTACCATATGTGATTAGTATAATTTTTAAATAGATTTACAACATATTATACAAATCGAAGACGGAAAAATTGGAAAGTTCCTATGATAGATCGATGGTGGGAAGTGGTGGGCATAAAGTTCAGTTGCTCAGCACCTTGACAAGTAGGAATAGGCCAAGACTTCAACTTTCAAACTTTCCAATAATATTTTGTACCTAAAATTTCAAATTTTGCTCAAGTAACTAACCCGTTAAAATTATAACCCTATATTTGTAGTTTATATATATTTATTTATTTTGTTTATTTATTTATTACAATGGGAGATAGGGTACAAGTGGATTAGATCCCGTCATCCCATGCAATGGTGGGCAAAACTTGATGCTATTATCACTTAACCAAGTTTCTGGTCTTGTAGTTTATATTTTAATTAAAGAGGGGTGAAAATAAAATAAAATTGACTATTATATACTTCATAATACTCATTCTTTCTCTTGTTTAATTGTTTTGATAAATTTTAGTTTTTTACATGGATATAACATTGTTTAGTAGGTGATAAGGCTTAGTAGAGATTAGAAGAAGAGAAAATAAATGGAAGATGAAGTTGAAGAAGAAAAATGATAAGAAAAGGAAGTGAAATTATTAAAAATGTAACAAGGATAATTTTGTAAATATAAGATTTAATTTCCCTCTTCTCCAAAACCTCTCACTTTTGGAGGTGAAAAAAAAATGAGGGGAGAGGAGGAATTTTAATCTCAAATTTCTTTCATCTCCCCTAAAGAAAAAAAGAAGATGAACACAAAAAGAGATTATTTTTTTAAAAATTCCTCATCTCTCCTCCAAATCTCCCAACCAAAGAGATCCTCCAACAAACTCTCCCGAAATAGGTTCAATTAAATCGTCAGCTAGACTAAACTGGGGTGAGCTTGGGCTACTTGGCTTAAATATTTTACGACCAGAACTTAAGCAATTGTTTTAGTGCGTCAAGTTTGAGTTTAGTCAAATTTAAAATGAGATTTTGGGCTTCAACCTAATTTATTAATATGAGTCTTGTTCACAATGTCATGAATATATTAGTATTATGTAATCTCAAAACATGTGTATTTTTTTAAAAAATTTAATGATATTATTAACTTTGATAATGTGATATTTTTTTATATATTGAAAGTATAATATTAGAGATATTCTAATAGTTTTGGACTATTTATTTAGTACTTGATATCATTACAACTATGCTAATTTGCACTCAGTCTAAATCGATATATACTATATAATTTAACTCTTAGATATTTTAATAAGGTATTATAAGTAAAGTCGAATGTAAATTTAATCTTATTTTGACGATACTAATGTTTATTTAGATCGCATTCTAGGCCTTCCCAAAGTGAGGGAGATTTGGAGATAAAAGTCCCACCTCTTTCCACTCCCTAAAGAAAAAAGAACCTAAAGAATTGGACTTCAAAGAGTAGTAAACCATACCTTAAGAAGGAGGTTTCGCAACAATTCCCAAGTTTGCATTGCAGCAATAAAAAATCCAGCATGCCAAGAAGCAGTTTTTTCCAATAAAAAATACTTCAATTCAAGTATCCAACGAGCAACAGCCAACATGTGCTGATAGTTGTTAAGTCAAAAGTGGTAAAGGTTAAAAAAAGTTATGTACTAAGTACAAGTTATGAGATCTGTATTTTTTAAAGTGTCAAGGATTTATAGTGTAAGCAACACGAAGACTCCAAGCTACAGCAATTATTCGGAGAAACTTTCCCCTGTTGAGACCAATTCAAGCCCAAAGTACTCTGCTTCTGCTGAAAAAGTTTCGTCTGGTGAGCTTTAATCTGACCCATGTTTGCATTTCCTTTGAACATTCATTCACTGACTGACTTGTTTTTTACTGTATCAGAAATGGTTTTCAGGAGATTTGCTTGTATGATGATGGGTTGTCTGGGATTGACTGATCAGCGTACACTTCCTTCGCCTCCCTCTCCTGAGACCACTGAACCTCTGCAAGCAGATCTGTCTGAGAGTGAGAAGAAATCACCAAGCGTCAGACTCAGTGATGGAAGATGCTTGGCGTACAGAGAGTTGGGAGTGCCCAAACAGGAATCAAAGTATAGAATTATTATTGTTCATGGCTTCGGCAGTTCTAAAGAAATGAACTTTTTGGCATCCCAGGTACAGAGGCGGAATCTTTAGGGCTTTTGGATTCCCTGCTTATTTTGAAACTGTACCACTTTTGGTATTGGTATTCCTATAAAATTATTCTTTTCTTTTTCTGATTTCAAATAAATTGAGGAAACCATACATCCATTTGCTTCTACTTTGCATCAATTCTGAAGATTTCATTTTAATACTCATAGAATGGTATTGAAGATTTTGAGAATTTGGAATAGTTGGTCTTTGGCTTGTATGAGCATCCTCAATTCTGGTTATTGAAGCAGTGATTTTGATTGTTCTTCTTTGGTAGGGATGAATTAGTTTGGTAGCAAAAATGATTTGAAATATGCATGTCATTAGACTGGTGGAATATTCATAGCAGGAATTTCTGATGAGGTATCAGTTTAGGATATACTTCTAGAACATTTGTTTCTTTGAATTATCAACAAGGACTAACGTTTCTTTTAGCTTATAAAATGCACCAAGAATCCCCCTGGTTCAGAAGGATAAGGAAACAGTATTTGAATTATAATCATGTAGGCAATCTCATAGTTTTTCGATTTCCAGGAACTAATGGATGAATTGGGAATATATATCCTCCTCTTTGATCGAGCTGGATATGGAGAGAGTGATCCAAATCCTAAGCGTTCCTTAAAAAGTGAAGCATCTGACATAGATGAACTTGCAGATCTGTTGCAATTAGGATCCAAGTACTATGTGATTGGAGTGTCTTTGGGATGTTATGCAGTCTGGAGTTGCCTCAAACGTGCACCACAAAGGCAAAGCCCTTTTCAGATATCTGTTTGTTAGGATTTGTAATTCCAATTAGAAGCTTAAGCATGAGTTGGTCTGACTTTGAGTATCTCTGGAATGCAGGCTAGCAGGAGCTGCTATGATAGTGCCAGTTATCAATTACAAATGGCGTACTCTCCCAAGTGAACTTACAAAGGATGACTACAGGAAGAACCTTTCCAGCTGGATTATCTGGCTTTTGCGTCACACTCCTGGACTGCTGCATTGGTGGTTGACCCAAAAACTGTTTCCCTCAGCTAATGTTCTTGATCACAATCCTGCATTTTTTAACAACAAAGACTTGGAATTCTTACGGAATACACCAGGATATCAGTTGTTTGCTCAGGTAATTTCATCACTGCATGTGGAAGGTACAGAAAATTATTCCAAAGATTTCTGGAAACTCAAAACGGACTTGATAATTTTGTTGAATAATGCAATGAAGATTTCTAGTCTATTGATTCTTAGTTTTAATGAGCATCACACTACCAATTTCATGAAAATGATTAAATTCTTACGGAATACACCAGGATATCAGTTGTTTGCTCAGGTAATTTCATCACTGCATGTGGAAGGTACAGAAAATTATTCCAAAGATTTCTGGAAACTCAAAACGGACTTGATAATTTTGTTGAATAATGCAATGAAGATTTCTAGTCTATTGATTCTTAGTTTTAATGAGCATCACACTACCAATTTCATGAAAATGATTAAATGCAGATTGTGACATGTAATTTTTTTTGCCTTAATAGAATGGGATGCAGCAACGTAGTACCTTTGACTCCATTCGTCGTGACTGCATTGTGGCATTTAGTAGGTGGGATTTTGAGCCAATGGAGCTAACTGATCCTTACCCTCAAAACGAAAGCAATATTCACATCTGGCAAGGTTGTGAAGACAAGGTTGTACCTGTTAAATTGCAGAGGTACGTTACAGGAAGACTACCCTGGATCCGATATCATGAGGTTCCTGGTGGTGGACATATGCTAGTGTATGATAGTGCAGTATGTGAAGCCATCTTGAGGTCTCTTTTGCTTGGAGAAGATCCTCCAGAGTACAAACCTAACTAGACAATCAAATTCTCATTCATTCTTGTAATCAATTTGTCATTCCTGTAAGTAAGTTGTTTCCTAGAAAATTTGATCACAAGTATGACATTGCATTTGTTTGAAGAAACATCCAGTGATAGAAAGAAGCTACATACTATCTGTGTTAACTGTATATAAACTAACACAATTTAGGTGAAAGAAATCTTGGAAAGTACGTATTATTTTTAGAATATTCTTGCCTTTAATTTCCAAATTTTCCAGAGTTTGATTACTTGAAGATCGAAGAAAACGAACCTGGTAAAAAACTTCTTATCTTTAAAAGATAACATAGCACTGTTAGCACCTGTTCTAATTTGCTTAAAATAAGTAGTTTGTAGTTTTTTTTTCTTCTTAATCACAGGCTGATTTGAGCTGTTAATTGGTTGTTTCTTTTACTTTTTTTATGTTATTCTGCTTATCATTATTAAGTTTAAGAGTTTTCTCTTATTTTCATTTATCTTCTGAAACCTTAAACTTAAAATTTGTCCCCTTTATCCCTTTCCATTCAAAGGATAAGTTCAGTAAGTTTTGCTGTTACATGTGGACAGTTGATATAACTCTCTATATATTCTAACAAGTATGTTTACTCTCTCAATATGTGCATAAAGTATGAATTTACAATAATCAAAAGACTTGTGCTATGTAAGGAAATAGTAGTATATTTAAAGTGTACCTTATGAAATAAATATAAATTAACAAATCAAGATTGAATTCTCAAAGATCAAACGATATATCATTCATGTTTAAGTGTGAAAGGTCTTGAATAAACACCATTGGATTTTATATTATAATTGATCTTTTGGCTGTATCCCTTTGTGAGCCATTCATTTCTTGTGCTTCAGTAACTGGGAAGATTTTAATTTTTGAGCAAACAACTCTTATACTCCTGGAAAAATTTGGAGTAGAGATATATATTTTAACGAAGCTGCTCTGAAGTTGATCTGGTACCACAGGAATTTCCTTGTGCATGATCCCAACAACTGCTACCCTTTATGACCTTGATTTTCTGTTGTCGAAGTGAAAATAGTGGAATTAATAGAAAAAAGATAGAACTATTATTAATGTCTCAAGATTATGAATTGAAGCATGAAGTTGCAAATTAACCAGACATTGAAGGGGTTTCTTTTGATGTCTCCTCCATGAACAGAACTCGGTCTTCTGTTCAATGTTGGGAAGTAGTGCAGTTGTAATCTGTAAGTTTTTGTAAATGTGCAGTTGTAATCTAGTTGGATTATAACATAACCAGATACTAAATGCAAGTTGATTTCAAACCCTTAAATGTAATTTGAAGGACACATTCTACTATTCCTTTTCCCTTTTATGATCTTTTTTCCACTGGAATTCATTTATAAGAATAATGGATCTTTAGTTCTGAATAGAAAATGTGAAAATAATACTTGATGCTGATCTGTAGGTTACCAAGAAAAGAATCAATATAGAATTTTTCTTTTCAGTGGCATCTAATTGAGTGGCATGCTATTAGATCATATTTGGCACAAGAATCTATCCATGTGGCAGTTCCACAGGGGTTAGTAGTTGTCCAACAGATAAAATTTCTCTTGAATGCGCTTGGTGTGTCACAATCTTGCAAAAAGGACAAACTGATTTCATCACGGATAATATTGAAACGACAGCAGTCAGAGAGTTTGAAAATCGATCAATACTTTTGATAAACAAGTTTCGATCAAATCAAATTAAGTTCACAAGATTGTATTTTAAATTAAATATCATAAAATTAAATTTTAAATTGTTTAACTTACTTTTTTTTTTCTTTAACTTACTAAAAATGAAAAAAAAACCTTTATAAAATTATAATCGATGCTTAATTCTTCTTACACCTCACATTTAAATAAAATTTGAAATATTATGAATTTTATTTTTCCCTTTGTTTGAAATTGAATATCAATATTTGACTTTATAAATTAAAATAAGTTTTATTTTAAGAAAGTTATCTTATTATCCTTGTTATTAATTAGATTAGTAATATAGATAATTAGTAAAAAGTAAATATTTTAAATAAATGAAATTATTAATAGATTTTTAAATGAAAAATATGCTTTAAAAAAAAACTTATTTTAAGAACTTGGACATTCAATTCCGTTCAATTCCAAATCAAAGAGCATAATATTAAGTGTATAATTATATTTTTGAGATGTTTAAATTATGTTAAATGAGTTTAACTTATCATGTTATATTTGGGTTCACAATTTTGCAACTTGAATTGCGATACAATTGAAACTCTGGTAATTTTCTCCAAATGTGGAAAATTCACCTCCTTTGTTACTTAGAAACTATTAAAGCTGAATGAACTTTAGAACTGAGTTTTGGCTAAAGCTTAACTTATACTCGTGCAAAGAAAAATCTTGAGATTTTTTATTAGACTTTTCTTTATTATTGAAAATTGAATGTCTATTTTTAATTAAAAAAAAGGAGTAGGTAAATTAATTTTTATCTTTATTATTAATTAATAAAATTAGTGGTGAGATTTACATATTAGTAGAAATAAATTTCTTATGTTAAGGTCATTTGTAATATATTATACCAACAAAAATATATTTATATTACGAAAGTAAAATATTTAATTTAAGTAAATTTTATTGGGTATATAATTTCTGACCTAGGAATATCCAAACTGCACCTCATGTGAATAAATATAGCTGGGCTTTCTTGAAGAGATCGTGAATGCGGCAATAAGATTGGGATTGGACCTAGGAAAGGCTTGATCACAATGATTCTTAGATAATCTCAGCTCATGGGCTCTGATGACGATTCATGCAATTACTCAAAGGAAAAAAAAAAAAAAAAACGAAGTGGAATTTACTTAGTATTGCATTGACGTCTTGTTCGTACCATTCAATTTTAATAAGTAGGATTAGGCTGCTATATAAGATCAATTTTGTCATTTCAAGTCATGATATTTTTTGTTTAAATCTCAAAATTATTACTTAAACAATAATTTTGCATAATACAAATTATTATTATGATTATTAAGTAAATGTAATTTATTTGATAAAACGATTTCATGCCATAAATTTTAATTATACTTGTGATAATTATCGTGTATTTTTTTTTAAAAAAATTATTACAATTTTTACAATTATTATTAGCTAAAATCATTCTGAAGTAAAATTATACTAAATATATATCTACAGAATAAATTAATTGTAGTATAAAAAAACCATAGTAGAGTTCGTGGTAACCAAGGACATAACATTACATGCATCCCTTGGATCGATTATGTGTTATTACGATACAATTTACTCTACTATAGGATGAGGGGTAGACCCATTTTAGTCATCCTTCCTATCTTTAGGTGATTTTGGGTAATATGCAATTATAATAATTGTGTGTGTATATATATATATATATATATATAGAGAGAGAGAGAGAGAGAGAGAGAGAGAGAGAGAGAGAGAGAGAGAGAGAGAGAGAGAGAGAGAGAGAGTTATAACTGAGATGCAAAGTGAGGAGAAAAAAGAAAGCATGTTTATCTGCCTTTTCTGAGCTGTATAATTTGTGAATGTTTGATGACAACTAAATGGTTGACAAAAAAAAGAAGAAGAAGAAGAAGAAACTAAATGGTTGACAAAGAATTATATAATGAAATAGAAAATTACTGAAAATTTCGAAAGAATATATAAATAAAAAGGAAAAAAAATTGCATATGAAAATTGGAGTTTGTGCTTTTTCCATTCAAATCCCATATGATTTCTTTATGAAGTGTGAGGTGAGCTTTTGCAATCATGATAGCGATCAAAAGCCAAAAAAGATACTAAAAAAAAAAAAAGATTTTTAATTTGACTTATTTATTTGGTAATTCCATGCTTAAGTTGTACCTTCCTTTCTTGTTAGTTGTAATCAATGTGGAAGCATTGCTTTATACATATGTAAATGGTTAAATATTGTAAGATTAGGGTAAAATTGAGAATTGTTAGACACACATTTTCAATTTTCTTATATTAATTGAAAATTTTATATACGGTGCTTGAAAATCCAAAGTGATTCTCCAATGTGCTACCAAAAAACCTCTTGGGTTTTTAATTTGCAGTTTAGAAAATTAAGATTCAATTCCTCTTAACTCTTTTTCACGAGTATCACAAAAAGGATAAAGAGGCATATAAGAGGAACAAGAAAATCTTCTTCAACTTCATATAAAAATGGGACTTCTATCATTGCTTTTTCACCTTTTAATCATTCAAAATTCAATAATGGGAGAATGATTACACTATGATAATCGAAACCTAATTTGTAAAATGACTTATTGATTAAATTAAGAGATAAGGTCATATAGTTACCCAATAATTTTATAGGGTTAGCAAAAGCATGATGATAATGACTGATATTACCAACCTTTTAAAAGTTTTTAAGATATAATTATTCTTATATTGTCACCAAAAGCAAATACCACAAACTACAAAATCACATTAAGTTTATATTTTATAGCCACGAAAGAGAAGAAAAAGAAAAAAAATGAAAAGCATGTGTTAGTTAATATTGTTTTGTTGTTTAATGTTTATAAAATGCATGTTTAAAGATAAGAAAAAATCTCTTTAGATTATGCTAATTAAAATATGATATTTTCATATCCACTCAAAGTTTTGATGTCCCATTTTATTTATTTATTGTTGAGAAAAAGGTTGATGACTAACAATGTACAACTAGTTAATGCAGGTCAAATCTTTATGATTAAGATATTGAGAAGTTATATATAAATCTAGGGCACTAAATCAATGAGAATTTTAGGCATTTTAACTTTTCCGTTGACTTAAAGCAAAAGGTGGGGAGAAGATAAGGAGTAAAAAGGAGGTAAGAAAAAGAATATAATAAGAACCTTAACCTAGAGGCTTAAACTCAAGAACTTGCATTTCATTAATCAACAACTTATTCACTAATAAAACAAACTATTTCAATCGAAAGTAAAGTTATATATGGTCGGATTTTATATTACTCTTTCATCCTTATTCCACAAAAAAAAAAAAAACCAATATGATAAATGAGTTTCTCAACTTATTCTTTTCATAACAAAGCTACATACAATGTAAGAAGTGAGAAAGAAATAATTCAAATAATAATTGAGTGATCTTAAGGTATGTATGGTTATCACGGTAAATGCAAACTTAATTGTGTGCGAATTGAGTGAATATGTATTTTGTTTTGGTTTGGAAATATTGAGAAGGGATTTCATTTTTTATTTTTATGAAATGCAAATTGAGATGTGCAAATAATGATGGGAATGATTAGAGCAAATTCAACTTGAAAATAATTGTTCAACTATAATGCCAAAGGAGACAAGAAGAGAATATCCTCACTTGATTAGGTCAAAAGTGGAGAAACTTTGTGTTGGCATGTCTTGGAACAATCTTAGCTAATCTTAACATTGCCGCTTTCTTAGAGGAATATATTTTAGTTTAAGATTCTCAATCTTGACATTGAAATTATGATATTAGACTGAATTAGTATTGTAATTAAGCACATAATTTATAGTCTAAAACATTTATGATTGATCCTTCAATTCTTTTTTTTTTTCCCAAGTATATCAAATAAGAAAGGAAAATGATTAACAATTGTTACCTCTCAAATCCTAGGATTTCTCAAAACCAAAACAAGTTTGCTCTCTAAAATTCAATCTAAATATATAGATGGGTTCATTTTTGGAGAAGAATAATTGATTTTTCTTAGTATATTTTATTTGTACAAGAATGGTCAATTAGTCCGGAAGCAAATAATAATAATAATAATAATAATAATAATAAAAATCAAATTAAATTGTTTCCCACAGTTTGATATGGTGATATTAGGATATATAATAGCTAGCAGCTTTTTTTCCCCTTCCCAGTTTGCTTTACCATTAATTTTTAGTTTTGAGTTTTTTTAAAAAAGAAAAAGGAAAGTAAAAGATATTTTCTAATACATCATTACCTTTTTCCTTTTAAAATTAAATAAAAAACAGTGCAATTAATGTCCTAGAAATTACTTTATTACTCTCTTCATAGATCTCAAACTTGCTAAAATGAAAATACGATTTTAATTTTTAGATATCTTCTCCTATTCTAATCTTCCTTTAATGTTGTGTCTGATTTATTTATTTTTCTTCTTAGTTGTTTTATCTTCAGTTTCTGGGTTGTAATTGTTTTTCTGTTTTCTTAGTTTTTAGAGGTTCTACCTCTCTTTTGGCTTTTTGCCTAATAATACTTGCATTTAAAAAAATAATAATAATACGAAAAAGGCAAATCTAAAGCCAAAGTTGTAGCCTCGTAGTATATTTAAGAACACTTAATTTGACTCTTTCTACCTTTTTATTTTATTTTAATAGAGATACATATGTTTTTATAATCGAAGTAAAAACTTGTATATTTATTTAAATTCTAGTTAGAAACATTTTTTTCCCATGTATAATAACGACGATGAGTATACATTAATAAAGAATTATATTGTGTATATACTTATTTATTTAATTGGGAGGAGGAGGGGGGTTGATGGAAAATGACAAGCTATTTTCAAAGTTACAAATTATAAACTATAAGGGCATTTTTCATTTTGGAAATTCTTCAAATCAAATATGATATTTGCATGATATATGAACAATGAAAACTCCATAAATAATGCAAAATACATAATTTATAATCTCATTGATTACGTATTAAAATGAGAATTTTCTTTTTCATGTTAACTCTATCAATTTCGATATTGAGTAATTTTATATAGAGTAGAGATTGACACAAAGTATTATTATGAATTACTCTTTTGTCCTAAATTAAATATTCATGATTAGTAATAAATATTTACATATCATTTGACTCTATTTAAATTATCATCGTATATTCCTTATCTCAAAATATAAGATACTTTGGATATTTTACATATATTAAGACAATATTCTAGTTTCTTAAAATACGCTCATTTATTATGTCATACTTTTTAAAACAAATTTAGAATTAAACTATTTATTTTATCTCATTATTTAAGAGTAGGAGTAATATTGAAAAAAAAAACATTCAAATAACTCTAAAAAATCTCAAAGTAATATCTTATATTTTGGGGACGCTGAGAGTAGTTATTGAATGTTAATGATTTAGATATATTAGCCAAAACTCAGGTCCTAAGAAGGTTAGCTGTTGAAGTTTAAATAGAAAATATAATTATGTTTTAATCTCTCTGGGGAGAAAAAATCATTCCCCGCCCTAGCTAATTTCCTAGTATTTTAGGCGAATATTTTCTCGGTCGCCATTCCTATACTCTCCTTTTCTTATTCTACTATAGAAGATATCCTTTGCATGAACTTGAACATCTTCACCAACCACCCTACCCACCCCTCCACAGAAAAGCCAATTAAGGGAAAAAAGAAATCAAGAACAAACCAAAGAAGACTATATTGGAACTTAAAGCAGCCAACTTTTGGCTACATTAAAGCCAGTTTTTAATTTCTTGAATAAACTTTGGTGAAAGAAATTCTCTCAACCCATATTAGCTGTTTCTTTGCTATTGGAACCCTCATTTTTCAATCAATAATATGTGTCATCAAACCTCATCTATCTGCTAATCTATTTTATAGAATGAACTTCTCTCCAACCATCCAAGTTCTTGCATTAAAAACCATAGCCTTATGCAAACAAAGAGCATTCAATAACTCTTGCGTTTTATTATCATAATCCTCTCCTTTTCTTCTTGAAACAGTATCTTCTGGAAATTTTCTACTCAAAAGAAGACAAGCCCACCTCCCCATTTTCTCGTCCTTATTGCTATATCATAATATATAATCTTCTCCACAACCACTTCATAGTTCATATAAATGAATTGAGCAACCAACTACTTTCTCATCCTAGTTTTTTCTTTGAAATTCCACCTGCTGCAGAAGAAGACACCGATCCTTCGCTATATTGCTATAAAAAATCATGCCAAGAAACTACAAATGCAAATAAATAATATACTTTTCAATACCTTAAGTTCCTAAAATATCTCCCATCATTTTAATTTAGCCGAAGATATCTCATGGAGGTAGAGTTGATTTGTATTTACAACATAACATAATACATTACACCATAAAATTATCAAGAATCTAGGGATACATCTTTCTCCACCTTTTTTTTCCTCCTTTAAAGAAATAAGCTCTATTTGTTCTAAGTACCGAGTTTGAGAAACCCTAAAGCTAATGACAGACATTTGGCCTCAAATATATCAAGAAGTTGATTAGAAGTTGGAGAATTGGTTCTGAGAAGATTGGACCATTTGCAAATCTGTGCTAGTTTGACAAGAGTTTTCATCGCCCATCAAAGTCCTGAAATCATATAAAACTAGCATTGATGAGTGTATTCAAGTAGACCTAATTTAGATATAAACCACTTTCTAAACCAAAAGCGAGAGAAATTAAAAAGAAAATCATTATTTTAAAGAAAAATGTTTTTATTTTTATTTTTATTTCCACTACCTCAATTCTACGATGAATGACATAGGAAATTGCTAAAAATAAAATAAAATTGAAATATGAAATTTATCTTAATATTGATCAATCTTGCATAAACAATTGTTCTTACTCTCTTGGCCGAGATGCCCACAAAGAACTAAGGGCTCGTAATCGACCGTAATACTCTCCAATGACCAAAAAGCATCTTGCAGCTTGCCGAACGGTCAATATTCGCCGTAGTTGGTGAAGAGTTTGTTGTCTTAGATTATCAGCCTAAACCTCAAATTCATTAGGAAAATATTGAATAGAAAGGGAGATATGAAACAAAATAATGACTTGGAAGGAATACAGAAATAATTTAATCAAACATTTAAAAGCAAACAAACCCTTCAAAATATACTAAAATACCTTTAAAGAAAACAAAAAAACTTGAGATGTAGACATATCAAATTTCAAAATTCTCATTGCAAAACTCCAAGCAGAGTTGCTATGGGTTCAAATCATGGAGTTTGTCCTATCCATAGCATTTGGCCTGTAGCAATCATGGCCTCAAAATGGGATTTCTATTCTAGTTTTCAACTAACTTATTATCCTCCATATAATAAAACTACTGCCAAAAATATTTTGTTGATAGGGGCAGCAAGGGGTTTCATTTCAACAGGTGTCCCTTTCAAACCAACTCTTGAAAGCAACAAGTTTAGATGCAAACATTACGTCACAAGAACGTTCTTAAATGCTTTAATAATCACTAAAAAAATTAGTGGAAAAAAAAATCCCTGATTAGCAAGAATCATGGTGAAACAATGAAAAGTTGGCATGTGAATTAACAGGAGAATGATGTTCATTTTATTGCATGCCTGCATTAAAGTTGACCAAGACTTTTATCTTTAAGGGACGATTCCTTTGAATCATCACTAAAGCCTAAGCTATGAGCTACTACATGTCTATGAGCTGTGGTTGATTGTCTCTCTGCTGCCATAAAAAAACTCAAAAGCAAATGCACTCTACGTTAAAGATTTTGATTAAGTCAACTAAAGTGGACCAATATGTTTCATGATTTTTATTAGTGAACACCAATTTTATTCTGCAAAGGTCATTCTCCTAAATCGTTCGGATAAAGATAATTACTTGAAGAGGAAGTATTCTTTTCTCTTTTCCTAAAAGGTGCAAAGCACATTTGAAACTTTAACAATAGTTATTGGCTTCTTCAAGAAAACAATAGATATTGGAACCCCATTCTTGAGATTACTGTGGTATTTCTTTTCCTTCTTTCCACACTTCCATACATCATCTTTAAGATTGATCCCAAGGGTTCAAGGTTGAGAATATCACCTATTAAGAACTTACTCATAAAGAAATGTAGAGTGTATGGAATGAATTTTAATCTTATCGAGTGTTAATTAGGCTCACAAACTATTTTCTAGACCAACAAAAAAAGCCCTTTACAAATCTTTCACAACAGTTAGAAACAAGGGATCTGCACAATTTTTAGACTTTGCGTCCCTTATGTAAAAGGTCTGCACAATTTATTTGTCTAAGCAATAAATCTCTCCCGATTTCGATAAAAAAGAAACAAGGGCTCTATTGTCATTCTTATGTTGAAACAGGAACAGTGCCTAGAAGAAGAAGAAGAAAAGATGATACACCAAAAGGAAAAAATGGTTGTATCAGCAAGCCGCTTCTTTAAGCTTTTTGTCATGCTGGGCTAAAGGGGTGATTTATTTGCTGTCTTATCAGTTATCCCATCTTTTTCACTCATATGGAACCACAACATTCCTAACTCTGTATTGGAGTTTCAGAATATCCACAAGAAATCTATTTTAAAGTATGCTGACAACACCACTACTTTGTGCTATCAAATTAATTACATTATGTCAGCTCATCTTCACAGTATCATTCATCATACTTTATGTTATGTCCTTAAAAGTTAAGCCTAAAAGCTAACCTGATAAACAAAGAAATTGATAAAGGCCACATTGCCTATGATTTGAAAAATTCCTTTTCCTTTTTCTGTAAACGTGCTAATCTAATCAATTCCAATGCGTGCAATGTCTAAAGCAAAACCAACTAAAGAGGAAATGCAAAATTACAAGCTTTAAATAGTTTTACCTGGCGCACAAAACCTTCAAGATTGGTAAGCTTGCCTAAAGCAATAGCCATGTGATGCATGCCATCGTTGATAGATCCACTGGCTATTGTATCAATCAGAGATTGTTGCAATTGTTCTAGGCCTTGTGAGAGGGCCTCTTCTGCTTGTTGCGAAGAATGCTGGAGGCTGTATATCCCAACAACTTGCTGCTCTGTTAAAGGGTCTAGTTGTGCTATTAGCATCTGACATTCATCACCAAAAAAGCAACAGAGATTAGAAAGGGAAGGAAATGTCAGCTATCAACTAAAAAGAATGCCACTTGTTATAAAACTGGCCAGAGGAGCTATTCTTTGCAGTTTCCATGCCAAGCACCACAATCATGAATTGAAATATCAAATGACAGCAATTAACAAGTAATAAATAGTTTCTTGGACTGGTAAGCACAAAATATGACTATATGAACACTAGTATCAAGAAAAAAAAAAAAAATTAAAGAGGACTTTCCTTAAACCATTCTTAGAAAGTCGCTTCTGCATATTTTATAACTCAACACGAAAATGCAAATGAAATGTGAGAATGATAAATCAATTTTTAATGCTCAAAGGAAAGGGTCATACTAATTGTTTT
Source organism: Apocynum venetum (assembly GCA_019593545.1). Taxonomy (NCBI): domain Eukaryota; kingdom Viridiplantae; phylum Streptophyta; class Magnoliopsida; order Gentianales; family Apocynaceae; genus Apocynum; species Apocynum venetum. Next base: position 4,166,907 of record SRSM01000134.1, read on the forward strand.
TCCTTCTTGCTGTTCCTTCTTGCTGGAGCAAATATCATTATAGGAGGTCTACAAAATACTACCAAAAATTGACACATTCTGTAAATAGATAGCTCTAGTAAAAACGTTCACGAGATCTTCCTAAGATTCACTCTTTTGATCTGCTATCACATCCTCAAGGGTAATGATCAATCATCAAGAACAGGGTCCACAGATGTTGGACTCTGAGATAACTTGTTTCACATGATCCATGCTGGTGTCTAATCAAAGACAAAAGTTTTCAACACGTACCTTGATTAACTCAGAGGGCCTAAAGCCACCCATCCAAAGAAAGCAGCGTTCAGCTGGAGTTGTCCACATTCCATTGATCAGATGGAATACATCAGATTTGGCTGCCACTCCTTTGAGACGGAAAATTTCGTCAAAATGAGCAATATATCCATCAACTACAACCCTGAGATCACCATCAGACAAGTGTGCTTGCAATGCTGTTCGGAGCTCCGACATATGCCTGTGATCATCATCCAGCCATCTAGCATATTCCATGTCAAATATTGCAGCTCCTGAAGTAAGAGCAAGCATATCCAATTATTACGAATCTCAGGGAACAAATGGAACAGTTACATGGTCCATAGCATGGGTACTACTGTAATCAAATTTAATATTATACTTGTTCTTCTTTCCATTTCCTAAACTAGATCAATCGACTTATATCATGAAGAACTTTGTTATTTTGCAATAGGAAAAAGGGTCTATTTTTCATGATTGTCAACTCATAGGATAGAAACTTAGGAAGATGTGCAAGCAACACATCCATTATAAATGTTAAAAATCTAAGACAGTTTTTTCTGGACATGTATTTTATAGAAACTCTATTCATGTTCATATCTGGATCTTCTACAAAATCTCTATTTCCAAATCATAAAGGACAGTAGGAAGTGGACAAATATTAGTCAAAATTTAGAAGTCACTTTCGCAACCCAAGATTCTAAGATTTGACATGTGATGTATACTTAAATTTGACAAGTTCAACATAGAAGTTTGGTTTGGAGAAGCATCACTTGGTCAAAATTGATGGATTTAGCAAATGGAATTTCATGCTAATCAAAAGGAAGTGAGTTTGTCAAATTAAATTTCTTCACTTAGTAAGATTAAAATGATTCACCTTCACCTATTTCAATCACTGTTTTGACTATAGTGCTTTCTTTTTGAAAAGGGTTCTTGCTATTTCCACACACATTAGAGTTATACAAGACTTGCAAAAGGCCAAAAGTCCCCATCAACTTCTTGCCCCCACCTTATCATACTAACTCAGAAATATTAATTGAGGCAGAAAACAAACTTGAAATAAAAAGAACACAGGCAGACAATTTGAGGCATTTTTCTAAAACAATGACTAAAAGATAAGCTCACCTGAACTTATATTCCCACCAGGAGCTCCACCTCCTCCCAAGAAAAATCCCTGTTGGTGTAAAAGTCAAAAACATGTCACGACCATTTGAAAATAAAATATTAGAATAAAGTTTGTGCAGCATTTTCAAAGTTTATTTACATATCATTTTAGCCAGCTGACCAACCTGAGCCCTGGCTCTCTGAAGGTCTTGTTCCAGTTGAGTAAGCCTTATCCTACTTGATTCCAGTTGCTGTACATAGGCCTGCAAATCAAGAAAGTTTTTTTTTTTTTGGTAAGTAATCAAGAAATAGATATATGTGGAAGGGTTAGTGAATCTTTTTTTCAATCTTACAAACGAATTGGGCAAGCCTGAAAACTGGCAGATACCTTCTTCCTAAGCCTACTTTTCCTTGCTGCTTCTCTATTTTGAGCCAAACGCCTCAGTGTCTGTAACCAGAGAAGGAAATACAACCATTTCCTGAGTACTTCTTTATCGGTCTTGCATTGACTAACTTAAATGAGACTAAGAAAGCAAAAAACATAGTAAAGGACAAAACTTTGCATATGGGTTTCCATGATAGATTATGCAGACGCTATATTTGAGTATGAAATACCTTAGCATCGAACACTTTCTCTGACGTCGAACCAGCACCCCTCCTCTGCAGCATCGGAAAGAAGACGCAGGTGAAAAAGAAACGTTTGATGGAGAGTATAAGAAGAGTATGGTTAATATAAAAATGTTATTCTACAGTATTCGGCTATTAAATAAAAAGGTTGGCATTTTGTCCTTTCTCTCAGAAGAAGGGAACCAGAGAAGAGAGTGGCGTGTCAGCAAGGAAGAAATATTATTCAAAGATTTTTGAGAAGAAGATCAAACTAGTAATTATTTGACTAACTTAAATAATATGTAAGGCAATCCTGATTCTGCTGCTGATGTGAACGCTGTTTTTCAAGAAAGTAATGATGAGGAACCCAAGAACTAACGTGTTGTATCAACCGCTATTTTCTTGGATTACGTTTTTATCTAATTCCAAAAGGAAAATTAAAGACCTAAAAAAACAAGGTGTTAAACTCCAGTTCTCGGGATTGGAAAAGGTTGTCATTATTAACAGAAGTTAAACTAGAGTTCTTGTGCTGAGTAAAGCAAAAGAACCATCTATGGATAATGATAAAAGAGGACCAAGGAACAGTGATACTGCTGGTACTCAAAAGATACTCTCATTACATGTCAGAAAACTCGGAAGAGAATCGCTCAGAAATCAGAAAAACTCTGCCTTTGATTTGATTTTTGACGGTTTTTGGGATTTGTGTGGAAGAAAGAAGAGATAGATGGAACCAAAGTGACCATAAAAGATGCCAACTTTTTCCTGAGATTTTGGGATGTGATGACCGGAGAACTGGGAGACTTGGACTAGACATGGAAGGAAAGTGTAAGGACCTTATCTGTTGTGGGCTTTGCAGCAGCTCCTTGAGCCTGTGGAATATCTGCTCTTGAACAATCATTAGACATCTCTACTTGTTGCTGATCTTGATGCTGTGGTAACTGAAGGGACTTCTGATCAAAGCCTTGAGGGTGGTCCGAAGATGTCTTTCTACTGATGGGAGATTCTGGCTCGAACCTGACCTCTGCTCTACTTGATACGGTGGTGTTCACTGCTGAACCTGAATCAGTACTCTCTTCTCCTGACCTGGAACTTCCCTGTCAAACAAGATAATAAAACCGATGGACAATGCTCAAATTAGCACTCAAAGTAATTCCAGTTTAGAAATCCCTTTTTACCCTCACAGAAAATTCTGCCATTTCATTTTTCCTCCTTATGGAATTTCAAGAATCTCTCAGAAAGGGCAAGGAAAAGAGCTTTGTCTTGGAGTTGAAGTACGTTTTTCACAAAGAGAGCATATATAGAAACGGGAGTCAATTGAAAGAAACGAAAGAGTAAAGGGCAAGTACTCTGGTTGTCTGAAGGAGTCTCGTGGGCCAAGAAGGGAACATCTCCAGCGTAGCAGGTCTGGCTGCTGCTGCTGCATATAAAGCTGCATAGAATCACAAGCCAAATCTTAGAAGATCAGCTAAAAATAAAGACTTTGCAGGACTTTCAAACCCCATAGAAGGGTAGAACCTAATCTCTCTTTCCCCTTTTTCTCTGCAGTTATGGAGTCAGTAAATCGTGTAAGGAGGTCAGGTTTCCTTGTTTGTAACCCCACGCCATTCAAGTCCTTTGTCCAAGAATGATTACTGTATTAGAAATGGTAAAACCCTCAACTTGCTCTCATTAGACACGTTCAACTCTCCCTCTTTGTGCTTTGTAAGTTGGTTATACTTTGCAAACGTAAGAAAAAGAAAAGACAGGTCATGGAAGAAGAGATGCATACGTGTTTTGGATTCATCATTGCTGATCGTAACTCCTTGCAGCACAATAGCTTCCTCCAGTTCTCCGAAATCAAAAGCAGATCCTTCTTGATTACTAGCACCACAAAATATTGACAACCAACCCATGTCAAAAAATTAAAAGGAGAAATCAAAATGAACCTGTCAAAAACTTGAATGGTAAAAGAAGAGAGAAAAAAGCCAAAAAGGAAACAAAATCATATATACATGAAGGAAGTAGGAGGAGGATTCAGCCCACGAAAAACTGCATATGACATGGTGCTATGGTGGTGTGACGTTCCTGAGCCTGACAAATTAGTTCCTCCGACTCTTTGACTCGCCATGCAAGAGCTCTTCAGACCATTCTTGTGCTTCAGAAAGAAGGAACTGTAGAACCCAAGTTTTGAAAAAAATGTCACAAGAAAATAAGTCAGAAGATAATATAAAAGATGGTTTTTAAAGGAACAGGGGAACAGGAAAACCAGTTGCTGGGATTTTCTACATGTTTACCTCAGTTCATTTTCTATGGGATTCCCAAACAAAAGTCCTCCGTTTTTTTCTTTTCCCTCCCTAAGTTTCGTTTATAAGAGCAAAAAGGACTCTTCTGAGAGAACAATATCACAAAGAGGAGGAAAAAGATTATAAAGCTTTTAGCTTTCTTGTCAAAGTGTATATGATAATATATCTAAGTAGCCACCACTCCACAAGAGGGTCCAGTATTTTTCTTCCCCCATAACATGCTTCACATACTCTCTCTCTCTCTCTCTCACACACACACACACGTACAAAATTTCTACTAGAAGGGCATCTTTTCTTGATCTCTCATGGGTCTCTATCTGCTTGCTTCTCTCCTTCTTGGTGAAGGAAACTGTCAGATTATTCTGTTTGAATTGCTTTATCTGCTTCTGAAGTAGCAATGAGTAATTATTATGGGATTTGAAACTCAGACTCATCTCACGGTACACAAAATCTTGTCCTTGCAAACCTGTCTGAGGTTCCTTTTCTTTTCTGCCCCATTGTCTTTGTGGGGTTTGAAAACAAACCACAACTATGCAATAAAAACAAGAATTTCGTTTGTACACAAAGAAAATAGAAGTGGGGTCTTTGGCACGAACCACTAGAGTCAAGTGACTCCTACTCCACTCTCTCTCTCCGAACTCTAACCGCCTGTGCTTTTTCATTGGTTCTTTTTATTGGGCTGTTCTGAATTGGAAGTACAAACACCAGAAATGAATAAAGAAAAACTACCATCATTTTTCAGGAAGATAAAAAAAAAAGGAAAAGAAAAGAAGGAACTACATCAAATTTCAATTTTCAACGTTCAGTTGGAGATAAGACAATGCTTTCATTCAACATAAAAATAAAGGTAAAGAGGGAAAATAAATGCATTAACAAAAAGATGTTTTCTTGATATTATACCCCTTGGGAAAGTTGGGTTAGAGAGGCTTTTGGGAGATGGGGTGGGGGGATTGTTTAAAGGTGGTTGATTGAACTATTGACAATACATGGCCTTGGGGGGGGGGGGGGGTGATAGAAAATTACAAATCATGAAATTTTAAATTTTGGTTTATATAGCCTTTCAACCAAAACCTTAGAATAATGCCCAATAAGAAAAACCCACTTGATTTAGATTATTAAAAAAATTAACTTTGAGATGGATTTATTTGGTATTATCCCCTTTGTTGATGGGTCAACATCCATTCCCTGTCATCACCTAAAACCATGCCACAAAAAGATTCCTTTCCCTTAACAGAAATCTTGCATTTAATAGTATCCCTTGGTACAGTTTCATATCTTGATAGACTTCACTAACATACATTAGCCATGCTTTAGGTTATCCTAAATAATGCTCCTAACTCAACCTTCTTTAAGATAAAAGCCCTTATGCAATAATCTAGAAACAACCCTTTACTTATCTAAGAATGAGGTTGAAGAAGGATTTTGTTTGCACTAACGGGGGTCGCTTTTAGGCATGCCCTTTACATAATGGACCCATGAGCTTATAATAAGTAGGTGGAATGCAAATATGATAGCTATGGTGCTGTGTATCATCCCACCACCTTTGTTGGAAAATTGCCCTCTGCCAATTATTCCATCTCAAAACCAATGATTGGTCATTCAAAAGGTTAGGCCAGATATAGAGATGTTTTTGTTCTATGAATTAGGTATAAATGTAGTAGCTAACTATATATATATATATATGCACTTCTTCTAATATGATATATAAAAAACTTCTATACTGGTCATATATCTCAAATGTTCATCAATTCAAGAAAATTAGAAAGATTTTGTGCTTTGGGATAAATTCTGACTTTGGGGGATTCCCCTGAATCTGCTGCATTTTTGTCCAAAGCCTGTAGTTGCTTGACGGTTTCTTTATCTTATAAAAGATGATTTGGCTGAATCATATCTAGAAATATTGTTTATGAATTTACAATCTTGTTAAACTAGATTAATTCCTTGCTTGTTATTTAAGCATGGAATTAAATTATATCTAAACACATTAAAATATTCTGAAATGCTTAGTTGAAACAAGGCCATCTTGTTTTCTTTTCCAGATTTGATTAGCTAATCATTATCCGATAACCAATTTCTTTTTTGTAAATTATGAAAAGCTGGAGGTTAAACTGAAGAAATTGTTATTTAAGAAAATATAGTGGTCTCTATTTTCTCTAATTATGTTGCAGCAGTAATTCCTCGATTTTCATGATCTTTTAGTATTTCACGAGAGCTTTAATCTAGATCAAATTTTCCTTTCTTTAATTATTTTATCATGTGTTTTATTTCCCCTCTCTAGGTTTTCCTCTTCCCTTCTTGATTTTTTTCTTCTGAGAATAAATTGCGGATCTATGAGATCCAGTCCAAACCTGTGCTAGAGACGCCGCAATTTTATGTGCCACCGTTTGGTATCTTTGGACTGCCCGAAACCAGTGCTATTTTTGTAAGTTCTTTCACCCGAGCATCTACTATTATTGCTTCCAATTTCTCTCTTGTTGATGAATATATGGCTGCAAATGGAAGACTCTTTCATTACCATATGTACCAAATTCAGGTTCCTCATGAGGGATTTGCAAAGATATATTTGGATAGTTCTTGTTTGAATTCTATTGCTGCAACTGGGGCAATTATTTGGGGGTTGGATAAGAAAATTCAAGCTGCTTTTGCTTCAAGAATTCCTTTCAACTCTCATGTGGAGTTTGTCAATGTTTATGAATTTCTTTATGTTGTTCAATTTATTTCAGTTAATAACTTTGAGAAAATTATTTTGGAAGGAGACTGTTTGTTGGGCTAGTAATTCTCCGACAGATTGTCTAGACAAAATTGGTCTTACCTCTCTTCACTCTTTGAAATGGTATTCCGATTTCTCATCTATTGTAATCTCTGCTAGTAATATTTGACGGATTCATTCTCAAAAGTTTAATAGTAATATTTTTATATCTCAAAAGTTTTTTTTTTTATGAAAAACGGAATAGAAGAAAAGGGTGAGATTTATTATTCTGATCATCATAAATTAAAATACTAAAATTGAAGTTGGACAATGAGATTGGTCCCCTTTGGTCTCGTTCTTCTTTAGTTAAAGGGAATTAATTCTAACCCAATTCTAAAAGTTTGGAATCATTCATGTGAGGATCCCTTTTAAGTGCTTATGCTCTTGCTTCTTTGACTCTCCAATTCCTTCATTTCTTAATATCTCGCTGGAATTAATTCTAATTTTTTGGTCAAATTATTCCAAAGAAACTGGTACACACTACATCCCATGAAGGTACCTGATAAGTGTTTTAAGAATTCTTCATTGATCTTAAAGATTAATCTTCCGAACTGTTGTGCATTTTTTTGGGGGTGGGGGGGTGGAGGGTTGTCAACAAGGAAATTTCAGGCGTTGCTCGAACAAGTTTGAGCTGGGATAGGTTAAATCTTGTTAACTATTGTTTAATGTAATGCAATCTGAGTTTTGAAAAATAGACCAAGTATAGCTAGTTCAAGCAATCTATGGCCATTGGTTTGATAAAGGACAAAAACTGGAAAATGATTTAACAAATAATATTTTAATTTTTTGTTAAAAGATAGGGCGATGTTAAATATATGTTGATAAAAATTTAGACAAAATGTAATATTTATTGAGATTTGTGAAAATTGTGATTTTTTCATAGAGAAAAGTACAAAGTTTAAAAATTAAAGGAACTCAAATTCTGCCAATATTAGAGCATGACACCAAATAATTAATAGTTGAGATACATATAATAATAATATGTACTATTATGAGTAATTTTATACCAAAAAGTTTAATTAACCTTAGTTCATATATATTAGAAATTTCTATACAATAATCCCATGTTTCTCTCATTTTATTTAAAAACTAAAAAATTGAATTACAAATAGTACCGCTTTATTTTTCATATAAAGATATCCTCAAATAAGTAAAATATAACATTTAATATATATATTTCTTGGGTTAAAATACAACAAAAAAAAAACAATGAAATTATTTTAAGTACAATGACTATCTCTTGTTAATCCCATTTAGGAAAGTGAAAATATAACATTTGAAATCTAACACTTACTTAGGATGCGACAACAAACTATATATTGAGTATGTATGCATATTCTTTGTTTCTCATGTGCTTGTCAATATTTTGACAAGTAAATGCAATTTAAAATCTGACATAAAATAACATATATACTACTTCCTTCATTCTTAAATACAAATTGCTTTAATCTTTTCACTCATTAAGGCTTCTTAAATGTGAGTATATTAGATCTACAATCCCTAAATTTTCTCTTATTTATGACTACAATTTTCAATTCCTTTTCAAGATAAAGAACATTAAATAAAGGATAAGATTCAAAAAGTATCATAATATATAGATAATTGTAAAATGACTTATATTTATGTAGTTAAGGAATAATTGTTTGTTCTTGAAATAAATAAAACATGTAGATGATTTGGAATCTTACATTAACTTAGAACACAATCATCACTATGTAGATGCAGATAAACGTACTGCTAAATAATTAAAATATATCAAGTGAAACCTAACCCTCTTTTTAAAAGGTCATGCCAAATACTAAATAAATAAAAACAACAACTAAATCTAAAGTTCTTTTAAAAATGAAAAATCAATTCAGTGAATAAAGTACAGGTAAAACATAATACTATTCTTAAAATGCAACAATAGACACATAATAAAATAAAATACAACAGGTGATATATAACACTTTCCTTAGAACTTTGCATCAAGCATGTAAGAAGTAAAAGCTAAATTGAAATTTAATCACCTCCTTATAACGTAACACTGTATATTGTTTCTCATGTGAACATTACCATTTTGTCTACCAACACAACTAAAAAACAAGCACTTCATCTTTATCGTGCACAGTTTACATAAGAGAAAAAAAGAAATGAGCTATGTTATATATATATATATATATATATATAAAGACTTAGTTGCATCTTCTTTTACTAATCTTGATTGTTAGAAGGATAGTCAATATCTTTTGTGTGTTTATATTATAACTCTTTTGAAATTGAAGAGTGTAATACCCTCTTTTTATAAAAATTACTTAAGTATCTTATTTGATTTTTTTTTTTTGTCTTTTAGTTAGAGTGTTGGACACCAAGTTTTCATCTATTTCCTTGTGTCTAGTTGAATTCTTTTTGTCTTCACATTGCTGCTCTCTCTAAAAAAAGTTTCACTTCACTAAAGAATATATATATATATATATATATATATATATATATATCTAAAGACTTAGTTGCATCTTCTTTTACTAATCTTGATTGTTAGAAGGATAGTCAATATCTTTTGAGAGTTTATATTATAACTCTTTTGAAATTGAAGAGTGTAATACCCTCTTTTATAAAAATTACTTAAGTATCTTATTTGATTTTTTTTTTTGTCTTTTAGTTAGAGTGTTGGACACCAAGTTTTCATCTATTTCCTTGTGTCTAGTTGAATTCTTTTTGTCTTCACATTGCTGCTCTCTCTAAAAAAAAGTTTCACTTCACTAAAGAACCTTCACAATTTCTTTCTTTCTTTCTTTCAATACTCAGCGTGTGTGTATGTATGTACATGCTACAATTTTCATCGCATTTGGTTTTTGGTCCAATCTTCGATTTGAAAATTCGATATATTTGGTCTTTGATTTTTTCCTGATGTAGATCGAATCAAACTGTAATATTTATGAGATCGAAAAATCGAAGATTGAAATATTTCAGATCGGTCAAGATTGAAATTTCACTTTATATATATTTAAAATAAAATACTAGTTTTTTCTAACTATTTTGTAATGTCTACATGAAATTTACATATCATTCATAAAAATAAAAATAAAAGTCCTAAGTTCTTGTATCATTAGCAAGATTTTTGTTAAGAGAAATATCAAATGATAAAATATCAAGAAATATCAAACGATATGATTTACTCATGAAAATGGCATTTATGCCCCTCATAAAAATGAGAGCCACGGATTTTGTATAATTTTAGTAAAAAAAAGAAGTGATCAACTAATCAAACTTGAAAAAACAAAAAAATATTAATATTGTAAAATTCAAAATAAAAGAAGTCTTACAAAATTGAAAAAATAAAAAAATGTTAGTATTGTAAAATTCAAATGAAAAATATGTTATAAAAGTTGAAAAAGTAAAAATGGAGCCTGAATATGCTAATTTTCCATACATATTTTAATTGTAAAAATCAAATTGTATTTATTTAATGATTTTTTAAATAAAAAACCACGATCTACAAATGATCTCAATCAATATTTGAACAAACAAACTTATAGTCATCTTGTATTCGAACTATAATTCTTGTTTTAAAATTTAAATAATATGAATTGAATGAGTATAAATATTATTCGAATATTATATCGTTGAGTTGTTTAGAGCTATATATGTGCATGTCCCGTGGTCTTGGGCCAACCCAACCAACCTGTAACAATACCACATACGTAATGTTATGTAATGTATATGGGTTGCACTTTGCAAAAGGGCCATTTTGAGGAAAGTTTTCAGGTTTGATTGTGTCAAGACCTTGATGTATATTTCCCTCCATTATCATTTCATTTCTACATTTTATTGACTGAAGTGAAGCAAGTGATCACTTCGAACTATGATGACTATGCTGAGGGTAGGACTGCTGTTTCTGGCAATTCTTGAATTTGTAAACTCTGTCACTTCGTCCCCAATCGATCACATCTACATTGTGGGAGATGGCGTGCCGCTTTTTGTCAATAAAATCGGTCCCTTGAACAATCCCAGGTATAGGTTCTGTTCCTCCTCCTTCTTTGGCATGTTAGCTCCTGCAAAACGGCTTTGTGAAGAAAAATCATGTGCGTGCTGGGATCTGTTTACTTTGGTTTCTGAATCAAATTCTTCTTCATTGTTTTTTTTCCAAGAATTGTTTTTTGGGGAATGGGGAACCGGGGGAGGGAGAGTTTGGGGATTGGGAATATGAAAATTGGGTTTGTATATTTAAGTAATAAGAGTTGAATCAGAAGAAGATTCAAGAGTTGACTTGGGTGATTTCAAGAAATCCGTGAAGGAAAACATGTTTGGAAATTGATATTGTGTCTATGCTGAAGCAGGATTGTCGTCTTGATTGCTTTTAAGAATAGTCAGTTTTTATGATGAAAGTCTATAAAACTGCAAATTCAATGGAAAAAATTAAGTACTTGCATTTGGATTAATCTTTAAAATGTTATCAAGCGAACTGGATAGCAAAATTGGGTTTCACATTAGGATTTCCAGAAGAGCATCGGTGATCTTGACAGTTAAAAGGAAAGCAATTTGATAGGACTCTTGCAGAAAAGTGAAGACTTTCCTGACGAGTAGGCTAGTTAGGTTCAAATTTTGCTCCTATACATAAACATGCCCTTCCTCACTGGAGTAAATTACACTTTTGTTCTGGAAATGAGACCTCTTAAATATGTCACGGGCACATCTTGAATAAATGGCTTTGAGTGTATATGTCTTAAATTATTTGGTGGCATCCTTTTCCTATAATTGTAATTTTAATGTTTATTTGAATTTTGTTCCCTTGCAGTGAAACTTATCAATACTATGAATTGCCATTCTGCCTCCCAGGTTAGCACTTAGGCTCATATTTGTAAATATTGCATTCGGTAACAACATCAGGCCCTAATTGGACAAAGATATTCATTGAAACAATGCTAAATGCCACCGATTCACCAAACAAATATATCAATATTATGTTTGGGTTTTATTTGTGTAAAATCAACTTCTTTTTCCCTTTTCATTTGGAGAGCTAAATATTAGAATATGTTTCATTATTGTTTTCATGTGATCTTTGGTTCCATTTTGTGTTCATCACATTCATTTTATTCACACATCCAATAATATGGCATCTAAGGTCATCTATAAGGAGCTAAAGTTATCACTTGCATTTTCAGAGAAGGTGCTTCAGAAGAAGGAAACTCTTGGTGAAGTTTTGAATGGTGATCGTTTGGCAAATGCATTATATGAACTGAAATTTAGAGTTGATCAAGTTGATGTTGTTCTGTGTGAGAAGAAGCTTTTGCGGGATGAGATTGCTAAGTTTAGGAATGCTATTGCCAGTGAATATTACTTCCAGGTGTATTATGATGATCTTCCCCTGTGGGGATTCATTGGGAAAGTTGAAGAAGATAATTTCTCCCTGGAAGGAAAGGGTCCTAACTACTATCTCTTTAACCATGTTCAGTTTGATGTTCTCTACAATGACAATCAAATCATAGAAATACATGCTTTTTGTGATCCAAATTATTCCGTAGATATAACTGAGGATGCGGACATGGATGTTAAGTTTACTTACTCAGTTTCCTGGAAAGAAACTTCCGCTCCATTCAAAGACAGAATGAACAGATACTCAAGGGCATCCCTGCTCCCTATTCACCAGAAAATTCACTGGTTCTCCTTCATTAACTCAATTGTTATCATTGTTCTGCTAATAGGATTTCTTTCCCTGCTTCTTATGCGGCATCTCAAGAGTGATCTCAGAAAGTAATCCAATGTTGACATTCACTTCTTACTAATGACTACTGGTGCATTCCATAACTCATGTTTTCTGAGTTTTGCTATCCCATATCCAGATATGCTGTTGGAGATGAGGAGGAAGACAAGGATGCTAGTTGGAAAAATATCTATAGTGATGTCTTCAAATGTCCTCCACAAACCTCCTTGTTTCATGCTTTTTTGGGGGCTGGTGCTCAGCTATTGACTCTGTGAGTTGAACTTGTAATTATCCTTACGTAACTTGTTTCACTTCTTATATTGACTGATTACCTAGTGTTCCCCTTCTAAAGTTATGATGCACAGACTTAATTCTTTCCTTTTGTAGCTATCCTAATTATTTTTTTTAGACTTAATTATTTTTTTACCGCTTATTACAGAAAAATATAAAATGAGCTATCCTATTTTGTAGTTGTTACAAAATTATAGGTTGTAAATGTGTAATTAAAGGCTGTAAATTAGGAACAACTTAATTATAGGAGGAGTTATTATAGGAGTGATTCTTGGAGTGGGTAATTGATTTACTTTCCTAATTCAGTCTCTACAAAGCTATATATATATGTGTACTATTCTCTTAGTGAAAAAAGACAAGTATTCTCCCAATTCTCTTGTTTTATAACATGGTATCAGAGTTGGAGACACCTATTCCAACTTGAATCACATCATTTTTTGGCTTATTTTCTTGTGCTCCAAGTGAGCAGCTTCAGTTTTCTTTGGTTCTGCCCAAGTGAGCAGTGCTATTATTAATCAAGCCACCCACTTTGAGTGACTTTTGCATCTTGTGTGAGACAAGTCCACCTCTCTAAGTCTTTATTCTGACGGTCGTCTCGGCTTCTCTCTTACCCTTGTGGTGTTAGTTAGCTCATCAGGAAAGTCCTCTTTTCTTCTATTATACACTATGCTACAAGTTTGTTTTTTTTTTTTTATTAAAGTGTATTTCTTATGATGGCGGATAAACAAAATAATATGGTTATGCCTAGTGTCATTCCCATTATGTCTAAAATCACAAACCAAAAGCTAAATGGGTCTAATTATCTAGATTGGAGTAAGACCATTCGTTTGTATTTACGAAGTATCTCTAAGGATGACCATTTAACTGAGGACCCTCCTACTAATGAGACTCGTATTGAATGGTTAAGGGTAGATGTTCAATTATTTTTATAAATTCGCAACTCTATTGAGAATGAATATGTTAGTCATGTTTCTCATTGTAAGTATGCCAAAGAATTAATGGAATATTTGACCTTTCTATTCTTTGGTAAAGGAAATATCTTTCGTATTTTCGATGTTTGCAAGGCATTTTATCAGGCTGAACGACAAGATCAAACTTTGCAGAGTTATTTCATGAATTTCAAACGCTCTTATGAGGAATTAAATGTGTTGTTACCTTTCAGTACTTATATCAAAGTTCAATAGACTCAACATGAACAAATAGCTATTATGAGTTTTTTGGCTAGCCTTAATTTTCAATTTGATGGTGCCAAATCGCAAATTCTGACTAATCCTGAGATTACATGTTTGAAAGAGGTTTTCATGAGGATTCTTCGTATAGATACTGGTGGTTTACATGTCTTACCTATACAAGAATTCAGTGCACTTGTCAGTCAAAGTAGAGGACTAATTGGTCGATCTTTTAATGATAGTCGACGTAATAATAGTGGTTGGAATGTTGGAGTACAGGAGATTAGGGGAGTAGTTTGCTACTATTATCATGAACCAGGTCACACTAAATGGACTCGTCAGAAATTATTAAAGAAAAATCCTCGATCAGCACATGTTGTTACTACGAGTGATGCTCATCACCCATTATCAGATCACACCATTACCATCTCTGTAGATGAGTATGCAAAACTTATCCATAATGCATTACAGAACTCCTCTCACTCCATCACTGCCCTAGCTGAGTCAAGTAAAACCAATACATGTCTCCTTTCTTCCTCTTCTAAGTGGGTTATTGATTCTGGTGCAACAGACCATATGACTGGTAATCCCAATTTCTTTTCGACCTTCCAATCATATAATTTTTCTTCTTCAGTTACCTTAGCAAGTAGTTCTATTAACTCTGTCATTGGTTCAGACACTATTAATCTCACACCAACACTTTCTTTGTCATCTGTATTGAATCTATCAAAACTTTCTTTTAACTTAGTATCTGTTAGCAAACTGACTCGGGCTCTCAATTTTTGTATTTTATTCTTTCCTGATCATTGTCTATTTCCAGGATCTTAGGACGAAGAGGATTATTGATAAGGGACGAGAATTAGGAGGTCTGTATGTCTTGGATACTCAAGTTCCCCGAACCATTGCTTGCTCCAGTACCTTATCTCCTTTTGAAGCTCATTGTCAGTTGGGGTATCCATCTTTATCCTTATTAAAGAAGTAATGTCATCAGTTTCAAAATATACCGTATTTAGATTGTGAGTCTTGTCAGTTTGCAAAACATCATCATTTATTTTCTGTTCCTCGAGTTCATAAAAGAGTCAGTCATATCTTTGAGTTGGTCCATTCAAATGTTTGGGGACCATGTCCTATCATATCGAAGGTTGGGTTTAGATACTTTGTTACATTTGTGGATGATGATTTTTCTCTTATGACTTCATTCTACTTAATGAAATCTCGTTTTGAGTTGCTTTCATATGTTACAGCCTTTTGTTCAGAAATACAAACCCAATTTCATGCGTCTGTACAAACATTGAGAAGTGATAATGCTAAAGAATATTTCTCTGTTTCTTTTTGAACTTACATGACTCAGAATGGAATCTCCATCAATCTTCTTGTGTTGATACTCCATCCCAAAATGGAGTAGTGAAAAGAAAAAATAGACATATTCTTGAGACTATCAGGGCTCTTTTATTTCAGCCACATGTCCCCAAACAATTTTGGGTTGATGCTATCTCTACAACATGTTTTTTGATTAATCGTATGCCTTTCTCTATTTTGCATGATCAGATTTCAATTTTATTTCCTAATAATTCTATGTTTCCTATTGAACCTCGTATCTTTGGCTGTTCTTGTTTTGTTCATGATGTCCGCCCATAGGTTTCTAAATTGGACCCTAAGTCTTTAAAATGTGTATTCCTGGGATACTCTCGTCTCAAAAAAGGGTATCGGTGTTTCTCTCCTCTCTTGAACAGGTATCTTGTGTCAGCTGATGTCACATTCCATGAACATCTTTCTTTTTTTTTCCTTACCTCTACACTTGTGGGACCACAAGAAGATGATGATCTATTAGTGTATCATGTTCCCAATCTAAATTCTGCTATTGTCCCAATACTACCACATTCTCAACCAAAACCACCTATCATACAAGTATATTCTCGACGACCGAATCCTCCAGTGACAAGTCCAACACCAGTTTCTTCTTCGTTGTCAGATCCAATGCCCAGTGACAATGATCTTCCTATTGCTTTTTGTAAAGGTAAACATCAGTGTACTTATCCAATTTCTTCTTATGTTAGTTATGATCGGTTGTCCTCTACTTCGTGTTTGTTTGTTGCTTCTCTTGATTCTGTAGGAATTCCTAAAATAGTCTATCAAGCCCTAGCTCATCCTGGATGGCGTAATGCTATGCTTGAGGAAATGAATGCCTTGATTGAGAATGGTACTTGGGATTTGGTTGATTTACCTGTTGGTAAGAAAGTAATTGGCTGCAAGTGGGTCTTTAAAGTCAAATTTAATTCTGATGGATCAGTGGCTGGTCTAAAGGCTTGCTTAGTGGCCAAAGGCTATGCACAAACATATGGAGTAGACTATTCACTGGGAATGATATGCAGGGAATCTCCTCTTTGAAATCTTTCTTACAAAGTCAGTTCAACACTATGGATTTTGGGGCACTTAAAATACTTCTTAGGGATTGAGGTGGCAAGGAGTAAAAGAGGCATTTTTCTATCTCAGCGAAAGTATGTTTTGGATCTGTTGGCAGAAACTGGAAAATTGGGAGTCAAATCATGTAGTACTCCAATGCTTTCCAACTAGAAATTCATGAAGGAGGGAGATGTTTTTGATAATCCTAAATGGTATAGAAGATTAGTTGAAAAGTTAAACTATCTAACAGTGACTCGTCCAGATATTACTTATCCAGTCAGTATTATAAGTCAATCTATGTCCTCTCCTAGAGCTGATCATTGGGTAGCTTTAGAAGAAATCTTGGGTTACTTAAAAGGAGCTCCAGGACGAGGAATATTGTATCAGAATCATTGTCACAACAATATTGATATTGAGTGTTTTTCTGATGCAGATTGGGCAGGTTCCAAGATTGATCGAAGGTCTACAACTGGTTATTGTGTATTTGTTGGTAATTTGATCTCATGGAAAAGTAAGAAGTAAAATGTGGTGTCACGCTCTAGTGCAGAATTTGAGTACAGAGCAATGGTGTAGGCTTCATGTGAGGTTATTTGGGTTTCTCAACTCTTAACTGAGGTCGGTTTTAAAGTCTCATTACCAATGAAGTTGTGGTGCGATAATCAAGCTACAATTCATATTGACTCAAATTCAGTTTTTCATGAACGAACTAAACATATTGAGATCGATTGTCATTTTTTTGTGAAAAAATTCAAAAAAGCTTGATCTCTACAGCATATGTGAAGACTGGAGAGCAGTTGGGAGACATTTTCACGAAAACCCTTAATAGAGCTCGGGTTTCATATATATGTAACAAGTTGGGCAGGATCAATATCTATGGCCTAACTTGAGGGGGAGTTGAACGAAATTATAGGTTGTAAATGTGTATTTAAAGGCTGTAAATTAGGAACAACTTGATTATAGGAATCAGCTTGATTTTAGGAGTCATTATAGGAGTGATTCTTGGAGTGGGTGATTGATTTACTTTCCTAATTCAGTCTTTACAAAGTTGAAAAAAGACTTTCCTAATTGATTTTAGTTTAATGTGTACTATTCTCTTAGTGAAAAAAGACAAGTATTCTCCCAATTCTCTTGTTTTATAACAGTAGCTTTCATGCTACCTGTAAATCTGAGAGGCATTCAGAAATTTATTTGTTGGAGATTGGATGCTTTATATTTGGCTAGGCAATCTCTTCTGACAGTATTCCATAATTTTTCCTTCTGCAATATTTTTCTTTCCTCTTTTTTTCCTCAATATCCATTAGCAGAAGGTAGAAGAACCCTGCCAAATTCTGTAGGTGAATACCCTCTCTAAAATTTGCAGATGTAGCATAATCTCTGTTTCTTAGGAAGCCAAGACAGCTTAAATATCAAGAGATTGTGTTGATTTGATAAGATTGCAACTAAAATCCTATGTTCCAAAAGATTAATATTATAACCTCAGAGGATACTTCCAGAGAGGATATCCAGGTTTAAGTTTCCTGTATGCCTTCTGATTAAACTAACTGGTACCTGCAAATAGCATTTTCAGCTACTCAATCTAGGGTAAAAAATGCTTATGCTCAGCTTTCTCTTAATTGACCCTTGATATTGGTGCCATTGCTTTCCTATGTCCTCATATTCTGGGTACTATCTTCTTTAATCATCAATTTCCTTCATTAGCTGCTATGTTGTTTACTTTTGACAACAATAGATTGGTGACATTTTTAAGGTTGATTTGACTATAAGTACTTTCTTAACATAATTTCTGTCCAAGACCCAAGGAGTAATTTTCTCCCCCCATGCTACTGACAGCGCTCATCATCATTCCTTTCCATTTCAGTTCGAGAACTAATGCTCTCTCTTGAGGTATCCTTAATCCACCTAACAGGATGTGCTGCTTCTGATATTATCTTGTTTTTTTCCTCCAGAAATAGAATTCTCTAGATTTCCCTCCCGCATTCCTTATGTGGGTAAGTTGCAAGTATATGTCTATCTGTCTCAGGAGAGAGAAAAGAACCTGAGGAATAGGAAAAGTTTGTGCACACTTACATTTTGTTGCTTCAGTTTCAGTAACTCTATTTAGATATGAAATGGCCTGTGAAGCTCTTCATAGTCCTTTCTTATTTCACAATTTTTCCACATTCAATCATTTCAAACCATAGCCCTGCTACTTTCTAACCCCCTAACCATCTCTCTCTCTCTCTCTCTCTAGTGGTATATGCAGACAAATTTCAGTTCTTATAAGATTCTTTCATGGATGCTTCAATTTTTGGTTAACTACAATTTGATGTTTTTTGCCCACTGTATTATGTGCTGCATGTTTATGTTGAATTTGACTAAATATGTTCTACTGACCTTCCAAATGCTATGTTTTTGCTTTACTAAGACACTTTTTGATTAATTTAACAGGGTTGTCTTGATATTTACTTTGGCATTTCTAGGAATTATCTACCCTTATAGCCGTGGAGCTCTTGCTACATCTTTGGTCCTAGTTTATACCCTGACATCTGCAGTCGCTGGCTATATCACTGCATCGTTCTGCAGTACTGAAACTAGATGGGTAATACTTGGACTATTTTCTCCTCTGTTGTGATTATGTTTTCTCAATCTTTATATCCTTTGTTGCATCTGAATTTGATGGAAATGTCAATGTTTCAGGTCAAGAGTGTTCTTCTTGCTGGGATGCTTTTCCTTGCTCCCTTTCTTTTCATAGTGTTTATCCTTAATCTAGTGGCTGTATATTTTGGGACAACTGCAGCACTTCCATTTAGTACAATCTTCGTAGTTTTTCTTGTGCATATACTTGTTGGGATTCCATTGCTTGCACTTGGCGGGCTGCTTGGCTACAGATACAGGTCTGAGTCCCAAGCATCTTTTGCCACAAAAAAAGGCCCAAGAGAAGTTCATCTGCTTGCTTGGTACCAGAAAACTCCTGCTCAGATCTTTATCGGGGGTCTTTTACCTTTTAGCGCGATAGTCCTGGAGTTGCACCAATTGTATGCTAGCATGTGGGGCTACAAAATCTTTACTCTTCCTGGTGTTCTGTTTATCACATTCATAATCCTTATCTTACTAACTGCAATCTTAAGTGTTGGTTTGACATTTTTTCAGCTGACCATAGAAGACCATGAATGGCTGTGGAGGTATGTTTATGTACAAGAATTTGGCATGTCATATGCTTGCTTTCATGCATTATATCCCCCTTCACTCTGACTTCTTTCAGTGCAGATAATGCATATTTCCTCCATCCCTAAATATAATTTATTTTAGCTCAGTGTACACATATTAAGATACTTAAATGTGAGCATCTTATACCTAAATACCCTTAAATTTAATTTCCTCTCTCCCATTTATACATACAATTTTCACTCTCTTTGAAGAGAGATAACATGAAATAGAGAATGGAAAAAGTATCATGTATTGATATGTATTGGTAATTGTAAAATGCTAATATTTTTGGGATAAGAGGTTAAAACTAAAATGACTTATATTTAGGAGACGAAGGTAGTGCATGAAACCTTATCCCTTTTTTGTCAGTAGTGCATGAATTTTTATTAAGCACTAGGCTGTATGGAGTTATGACACCATTATGTTTCTTTTGTCTCATTTATGCAAAATATTAAAATTATACTGGAAATTGACTATTTTAAGACAGCATAATAGCCACTGTTTGACGTTTAGCATAGAGGTTAAGTGCTCATGCACTTTTAAAGCTCTACCACAATCTCGTCTGGTTATATTTCATTTTTACCTTTTTATTTCCATGACTGTTTATCATTTTATGTTTAGACTTTAGTTTCCTACCTTTGAAAATGTTTGAGTATGATTTTGAAGTACCTATCAATAATTTACAGCTAAAATGCGAAACAACTACTAATGGTTGGTTCAGCATACCTTGACACAGTAGTTATATTATTAGTTTGAGATTGACTGGTTGGTTTTTCAGTAGTATGTGTTGTGGGTGAAATGCCAGAAAATTGTATTTGTGCTGTAAAGGTTCTAGCCATGCTGTTGCTGTAACAGTTCCTATTGAAATAAGACTCCTTGCATATTAGGTTCAAAATTCGGATCTTATTTTGTACTCCATTCAACGTTTCATTGCAATTGAAGAGCAGAGAACCATACCTAAATGTGTTGAAGTTCAAAACTTTAGCATCTTTTATGCAACTGAAAATAAGCAAGCTTGTCTAATTTCACCCACATCTTAGTTAATAATCAACTAATTATTCCAATAAAAATTATATTCTATTTTTGTTCTATGTTCTGTGTTCTCTTTTTCTTATCTTAGTTACCCCTTGTAATTTTACTTCTCTCATCTCCTCTCATGGTTGCCTCCAGTGCCTTAGTGCAAATCTTGACCTTGTTTGATTCAGGTCTGTACTACGCGGAGGTGCAGTAGCTATATTCATGTTTGGATACAGTATCTATTTCTACTCCAAATCAAATATGACTGGTTTTCTTCAGACAACATTCTTTTTTGGCTACAATGTTTGCCTATGCTATGGGATCTTCCTAATGCTGGGTACAGTTAGCTTTTATGCTTCCTTGATGTTGGTTCGACGTTTCTACCGAGATGTGAAGAACGAATGAGCTTGCTGTTAAATCTATCTGGCGGCTAGCTATCCTATGAATTGCTTCTCTGGAAAGACACAGATTACACCTGCAATTTATTGTCACATTGTGCCATATTCTGTCTCCAGGGAAGATGCATTTGAAGCTAAGTAGGGAAGAACTGAGGTGGCAGATGAGGGAATCTTGCTCAGTTGATACTCTAGATGGATGACCTTGGGAGATTTGTGCATGGATAAATACTTGAAAAATTTCTAGTGAAAATGATTTTATCTATATGGATTGAGATCTTTTGTAAACTCATTTCACATCTTGTCTAATTCTTTTTTCTCTTTTTCTTTTTTTTTTTCCCTTCTAATGATATACTTAGTTTTTGTTAGTTCTAGTGGTATTTTTATCTTAGAAAAAGAGTAGATAATTTTAGACTTTGTTGATATTGTTACTCACCATAAGAATACCAGAGTATGCTAATTTGAAAGAAGAGGGGGAAAATAAAAGGAAGCTAATCTTATACGGAGGAACTGAACGAGCTTCAGTTAGGACTTAGGAGTTACCTAGTTTTTAAAAAAACTTATAAGAGATTTTCAAAAGAAATATTAATAGGTAGTATTTTACTAATTATTTATTAACAAATAATTTTTTAAATTTTTTTTCATAGTATATATGATATTTTCAACCTTAGTAAAATTTACTCAAATTCGGTATTAATTGCATCCAAAGTGAGGGAATGTTTATTTTTATTTTTATTTTTATCAGAGCTTAAATACGACTAATCTTAATCTTCTATATTCTTATACATAATTAGAACAGTATTTGAATCCTCTATTGCATTTACACTGTATCTTCCAAATTTGAAATCTGCTGTCTATTTGTTCTGCAGATAAGTGGGAAGATAGAAAAAGTTTTTTTTTTTATTTTAATGTTTTGTTTTAAGAAATCAGATAAAAAGAAGTTGAATGATGTTAAAAATTACTATTACATCTAAAAAAGATATATAATTAACATGATAAATAGGTACAACTTGATTTGTAAAACAAGTTCATTTATAATTTAAAGGTCATGTTTTGAAATTATACTCTATACAATTATAGTACATTTAAATATATATATATATATATATATAATAAACTATATTAATATTGTGCATGAGTAATAGATTAATAAGTATTTAATACTTGCGCGAAAGGATTAATGTATTTGAATTTGTTTTTAGATTTTCATATTTAATGTTCAATTTGATTTTAAGTGTATCTATTTATTACATATAGATTTTTTTAGGACTATTTACTAAATATAGTTAAAATATTAGTATTAATCTGTTTTGAAACAAAAAAGATTATGATGTTATTCAAAGTAGAAAATGGTTATTTAGTTTAAATTTGTGTGATTCATGATATAATTTTGAAGTAAAGTTAAAATTTAAATAGAACGTACAGGAAAAAATGTTTTGATTAGAAAATGTACAAACATTTTCAAAAAAAAAAAAAAGAAAATGCACAAAGAAAATTTTGAGAGGTTGAATTGGAATGCATTTCTATTTTTTTTTTCTTTCATTTTCTTATAATAATATTTCTTCTAGAACTACATGCAAGAACCGATAAATTATATTCACTTCGCTCAAAATTAAATGTTTATATTTATATTTTAATATATCTAAAATTAAATATTTATTTGTAAAATAAATATATTTTTCATATAATATTAACTTAACTAAATCAACGACCTTAACGAACTCAATTTGCAGACTTAGGCAAATTGATACTATTTTACTTTTGAGGTCCAAAGTTATATTCTATGTATGCAATTTGGACCTCAAAAGACAAAACCATCTTGCCCGAAACTTGATTTTCATTTACGATATCTTCTTCTTCTTTCCAGTTTTTCATCCTTTGAATACTGAATTGAATCCCAACCGGCGATGTCAGGCCCTCAGTGCTGTGAGAATCCCCCAATCTTAAGCTCCAGCAGTGGCATTGGTGCCGTTGTGGAAATCGCCGGCCTCAAGTGCTACGTCTCTGGCCCCTCCGATTCCAAGCTTGCTGTTCTTCTTGTTTCTGATATTTATGGTGATTTCTCTTCTTTCTTTTCATTGTTTTTTGTTCTTTTGTTTTTATTCCCACTTCATTTTCTAGTGAATGTTCTTGGGCAAATAGCAAGAACAAGTGGTTAAGGATACTTTATTTCTTAATTCACATGATTTTATTGAGGGGAAATTGCAAGAGGAATCAGTTGATGATAGTACTCTTCTTATTTAGATTTGATTGTTGAAAAAGGGCTCTTCTGATTTACTCTTCTTATTTATTTATTGCAAGGCTAGATTGATTGATTAAGCCATGTTTGGCACTGTGTTTGTCTTTGTTTATGCCTAGAATGATTGAAGATCTAGTCAAATTCAAAATGTTAGATCAAGTATTTGTGTGGGTTTGCATTAATGTTTTTGTCAATTGACACTGGGGAAGTTTATGATTAAGGGATTGCTAGAAACTTGTGGAGTTTAGAATTAAATGGAATCCATGTTTTTAACAATAATTATGCAGTTGAAATGGAAAAAAGAAAAGAAAATTATAGTTGATAATAGAAAGAAATAAAAAGCAAACAAAAGATTTGAGATTTCCCACTTCTTCTTTTATTGATCTCTCTGACGAATGTACAATATCTGCAGGTTATGAAGCGCCAAATTTGAGGTATTGTCCATTAAAATATCACTTTAATTTGCTAATTAGTACTTGTCTGACTAAGTACTAGTTGCAGAGTTTTTCTTTATTCAAATATCACTTTAATGAGCTACTTAGTACTTGTATAACTTCTTTTTTTTCCAAAAATATTTTTTTCTTCCAATAGCTTCTCCAAGGAATGAGAACAGCCCTTACTATTCTTTCTTAATAAGAATTTGAACTCAATATCTAGGAGTAGATGTATGATTAATATGATACTCCTATTATAAGAGTTTAATATGTTATGGTTTTGCACAGAGTTCTTGTTAAAGTTACATTTTCAATGGCCTGATTCCATGATCTTAACGTTGTTTGAATTAGGAAGCTCGCTGATAAAATTGCTGCTGTTGGATTCTATGTTGTGATTCCTGATTTCTTTTATGGTGATCCATATGATTATGAACCTTCTGAGAAGCGCATAACAGATTGGATACAATTGCATAAACCGGTTTGTTTCCAGCTCTAGCTATCATTCCTCTATGCTTGTTGAATAGTTGTTACTATGGGGAACTTCAATGATGTGCCAGAAATTTGATTCCCAAACCTGATATGGTGCAGAATATGGAGTGAGGATGAGAGAAATGATGTTGGGGAAGGGGTTAGGTTCTATCTTATGCAGCCAACCTGTTGGGCTCACCAGAGTCATGTCAGGAGCTTGCATTTGCTAATGCTCCTGCTCTAGCAAAGAATTTGCTTGTTGTGAGAAACTTTTTCAACACCTTCTCCGCTTGGTTTCACTCAGTTATATGGTCCAAGAAGCTTTGCAATAACAGTTTACCTTTGTTTTTGTCAGGAAAAGGGGTTTGAAGATGCAAAACCACTTATTGCAACTCTAAGAAGTAAAGGCATTTCTGCAATTGGAGCTGTAGGATTTTGCTGGGGTGGTAATGGCTTAATCTGTCAGCTTTTTCCCCACGTATTCTTCTACCAGTTTTTGTTTGACTTACCCTTGATTTCTTGATGCACTATCAGCCAAGGTGGTTGTCCAACTAGCAAAATCTGATGATATTCAAGCTGCAGCATTGTTGCGCCCGGCAATGGTTACTTTAGATGATATAAAAGGTAGAATAAAATTGATCTTGTTCTTTATTTCTATGAGCTATCTTCCCCCCGAGCTAGAACCTTTTATAGTATCTCCCTTTTGGCCACCAATCACACTTTTAGGTACTAATTAGCAGTCAATTTTCAGAGGTTATCAAACCTATTGCTATTCTAGGAGCCGAGATAGACAATCTCTTTCCACCAGAGCTCGCCAAACAAGCTGAGGAGATCTTATCATCGAAACCTGAGGTAAAAAAATGTTGAAAGGCATACTACTGGCACAGGATTTGCTTATGACAATCTAGTTTACAAGTGTTTAATTCTTCTTTCTATAACATTGATATTTAGGTGCATTCCTTTTTCAAAATCTTTCCCGGTGTTTCACATGGGTGGACTGTTAGGTACAACATTGAAGATGAAAAGGCTGTCAAATCTGCTGAAGAAGCTCATCAGGACACTTTGAACTGGTTTACAACGTATGTCATGTGAAAAGGATCTAAGAAGATTTGATTATGTAGTGTATGTATGAGATGATTCATCTATAAATAAAGAGAAATTTCTGAATTGAGTGGCAAGAAGTTGTAATAACAAAATAAAGCATCTTCTTCTTCTTTTTTTAAAAAAAATTATGCACATTTTTGAGATTTGACAATTATAGAGTAAATATCTACCGGAACTTAGAAAATGGCCTAATCTATAGAAAACCACTTGCATAAGATGTTAATTGAAATCCATCATGGATAAAAGTTTCAGACATTGTTGAACTCAACATTTAGTGTAAAAATGAGACAGTATCAGGCATAAAAGAATTAAATAATAGAGCTTAAAGGTGGCATAAAATTAAGATGGAAAATGAATCTAAATTATCAGATTGTTCCATTTTTCAGAACTCTAAAAAGTTAGAAAAAAGGCAAAAGAAGAGACAAAATGCAGCAGTGTATTCGTCGTGTAGCAAAGGGAAACGAAAGCCAAGAAAACAAGGCAATCTTTGTAGGGCAATTTCGGCCTTAGGTTCCTCTCTCATAAGCAAGAGATGGACCAATTTTACCTTTGCAGGGCAACCATAATAGTCACATCACATCATAGAGAATTTTATCATAAGGCTGTCATAAAGCGACGAGAACGAAAATAGTATTCGAGGGACTAAAATACAATGAATAATTTAATTATTCAAAACATGCAATTTAAGCAAATACTATTTTGTGTTAACCAACCAAGACCTGATGAATATTTATTCTTGTAGTTCAATTTTCTTTTAAAAAAAGTAGCTATAGTATTTCAAAGCAATAAAATTAAGGATCATATATATATATATATATATATATATATATTGTTTTCTCAAACTACAACTTTTTTCCTAAAAAAAATAAAAATCCACAACTTTTAAAATCAGTGTTTGCAATCATGATATTGAATTGGCCCTAAGGATGGAGATTCTACGTTGAGTTGAATTGAATTATTAATTGCTTTGGGGCTAAGATAATTTTTCTTTTGGGGATTTAATTAGATTTTAATTCTACTTATTAAAATTTCATTAGATGATATTCGTAATTGGGACCAATAATTAAGATTTTGGGTGATATATAGAATTGAAGTGATAAGACGACCTAAAATTTTTGAAAAGATTGACGAGGTCATATGGGCTGGGGATGGTTCCATATGCATATTTGAATGGTTTTACCTCTCTAACTGTTGAGGAGTATTCATCCCTAAAGAGGGCTTCACCTAGCGTTACCGAGGTGTGTGTGTGTGTGTGTGTATATATATATATATATATATATATTCTATTAATAGTACAAAAAAAAAAAGAAGAAGATTTCGGTTGCAAACTAACTTAAATCTCTAGTAATAATTATCCTGATTGTAGGATACAAATTAGTTACATATAAAAGACAGTAATTGCAATTCGCACACATCTTTATTAATTTTAAGAGCAAATATGTTTTTAGATAAGTTTTAAATATTCATTTTAAGATCAAATTTGTTTGTAGATGATGAATCTTTAAACCTTTAATTAGCATATCAGTTAGTCTATATTGCCAAATAACTCACCACAGGCACATGGGAGAACAGAAAAAAGAAAAGAAAAGAAAAGAAGAAACAAAAGTTTGGTGACTTTTTTGTTCAAACCCTCAAATGAAGTTCTAATTTCATCATCACCTTCTTTGTACTTTCACCTTGTATGGATCATTCCACCACACATTTGGGATACACAAAAGAAAAAAGACACGTTCAATCTTCACAAGCCATAGAACCAAAACCCTCTCGACGTGTAAAGCAATTCCCCACCCATTCCTTTTCATTCTCTTTGCATATAAACCCACGCCCCCCCACAATTGGTTAGGGCCTATATCAAAACACGTACATGCAAAGCACAAAACTCCCAACCATGAACAGTCACTCCTCTCTTTTGAGTGATGATTTTCAAGTTAGGGTTTATAATCATTATGCAAACTTGATGATGGAGAATAATATTCCAATTCATGATGAGCAGATTAATAATACAGAGATCAAGCAAGAATCGGGTCGGGAGAAGATTCAGAAGCATTGGAGTGAAATGGGTGGTAGGGTTTGCATACCAGAAAAATGGGGTCAGGAGAATTTTCTCAAGGATTGGATGGATTCTTCATTGTTTGACTCTTTGCTTGCTCCAAAGGGAGTTGTATCTGCCCGTGAAGCACTGGTTGCTGAGAGAAGAAGAGAGAATAGCAGACGCCTAAATATGGCTGCCGGTGAAAATGGAGAACAGGTCTTGAGCTTTCTTACTTGAAATATATATGTTATGCATCAAGAAATATATAAATGATGAGTACTCTTTCTAGGGTTTTGAAGTCATATATGTATAATATTAGACTATTTTTAGTCTTGTAAATCTCACTTTTTGTGGCAACTGTATTCCATTATATTACTTATTTTAGTATCAAACATCGTTTGCATATAATATTAGGAAGACATTGTTCCCCTTTAATTTCTCCCCTTAATTAGTTTTCTTTGTTGTTTGAATATGAGTGGAAGTGGAACAAGATATTTGTGAGAAAGAAATATTTTTTAAAAAAATTAGCAAAGATTTAGAGTAAGAATGAATCGAAAGGAATTCTAGAATTAATTAATGATGATCTTTTTTAATCAATGGAACATTTGGTCATTACATCCTTAGAATTTTTTTATTTTTCTACTTATCACTTTTATATTCAAAATTAAATCTTCACTTTCAATTTGATATAATTAAAAATACTTAAGGAGTGCCTTTAATCATATTTGAATAATCACATAATGTTTACTATTAATTACATAATTTTTAAAATTAAATATATTATTTTTAAGGTTTTATATGAAATATATATTTACTTTATAAAAATAAATATTTTTTTTAACATGTGCATATTTAATTTTTTTAAAGATTTTTAAGGAGGTTTAGATATATAATTTGTTATGAATACTTGGTAATACTATATTTTATGGTAAAATGGATGGCAGACCATACCTTTTTTCTATTCAGAAAAGGAGGCTTGGCCATAGTTGTTGATCAGTCTATACTGTACATTGTATTGTATATATATACTTCTCGTAAAATAAAACAAAAAAAGTATGTATGTACTTTTTTTTTTATCTCCCTCACACGGCAAAGGAAAAATGAAAAATGTTCATGATTGACTTATATATATATATATATTTCAATTAAAATAATTTTCAAAGAAGAAGGCTTGTTCTGTTCTGAAGCTTGAAATGGAAAATAAATAGTAATAATTAAAAAAATAAAGTCTATTTTCAAAAAAGGAGGAAAGTCTAAAAAATAATAAATTTACTGTAGTAGAATGGGAATACCATATTATTTATTTAAAAGTTTATACTCACAACAATTATTGGGTATTATAAAAAAATATATATATATATGTAAAGGGATATATAGTTATTATATATTGTACACAAAATTCAAAGGATAAGGGCCACATCCTCTATCTTACTTTCTATATAACTTATCCATAATAATTACACAAACTAGTTATTTTTCTTTACTTAATCATGAGATTTTTTTTATATATATATATAAGCAAAGAAATTCCATTGAGATTAAGGAGGAACAAATGATGGAATGGGTACCATTCATACATGAGAAGTGGCATTATAATTAATGAGCAAATTTAGCTAAGTTGTGAGTAAAACTATCTAGATACATAATGAATATAATCGAAACTCACATCCTTTTGATTCATGATGAGAAGCTGAAAGAAAGACCCTAAAGGAAAGAGCTTCTTATTATATCCTTCTTGACTCCATTAACCATGGTTAAACAATCTGAGTCCAACTGAGAAATATGAAAGCCATATGATTTCAAACAATATTGAGAGCTTCAATTGTGGCCATTAATTCAACATATAGAGGAGACGTTAATCGCCCAAGGTTAAAAGATGCGGCTAATTAAAAAGAAAAACATCTCCGTTGGAATCTCGAAGGACTATATCTCCGGTTGAACCAAGATGTAACCAAGAACCATCAACGTTCTGCTAGTTTGAAATTTACTTTCCAAGATGTAATTAACCCAATTCAAAATTTACTCTCTATGATCCAAAATAACTTCACCAAAAACATAAACCCCATTCGCCCCTCTTCGTTATGTGTAGGAATCGGTCTGCATCCTAATAATGCGTTCTATTCGGGATCAATTCTACTAATTAATTTGCCAATTCTTCATTGGCCACTATAATTATTAGGAAACTCAATTCTTCCATATGATTTCGTGAAAGTCATTAGATTTAAGGCCGCAAATTAGTATAAACTGTGGGAAAGAAGATACATATATTTTGGTCAAATGAAAAATTAGTTATGATTGAGATAAATCTAAAATTTATTGGATAAAGAAAAATTTTATTAGATAAAGCAAGTATTTAATAATTACCAACCAATTAGAATCAAACTAATAAATATATGGGCTTTTATATTTAGGGATTTAATAATATTTATTTAAAGAATAAATAAAATTTGAAAATATAAAGAATTTTTTTTATGATAAATATAAATTTTAAAAAATATTAAACTAATAAATACATGAAATATAATTTTCAAGTGAAGCTTTATGTAAATACCTAATTTGCCCTCGAGGTTGACTCCACCCTACTCAGTAGTGCCCTCTGTCATATATCTTCTCTTATTTTAAGGGTGCAGCAGGATGATGTCTCAATTATAATCGTGCATGTTTCTTGTGGGCATTGTTTTTCAGGAAACATTGCAAGATATGGCAAATGAAACATCTAATATATATCCAGACTAAAGACCAGAGAGAGGGGGGCATAAGATTTAGACAATAGATAAGATTTTAACTTCAACAAGTAAGGAAATTTTCTTAATTAAATAATTTGTTTTATTTATATAATTTTTTCATAATATTCCAAGCCATTTTTGCCATTAAGGTAGCACGTGAATAATGAGGGTCTAATGTTTGGTTAGATGGATTTGGAGGGGAGGGAAAATGTAAGTAATTATATTCATAAAATTGTACTTATTATATTTTAATAATTTAACTTTATCTTTTTCTAATTTTTCTCCTTCCTCTTATTTTCTTATCTTTTTATCTCCATTAAGCTTTCTTATCTACTAAACAATGTTATATCCAATGCAAAAAAAAAAAAAAAAGAATTTATATATAAAAAAAAACTAAATGAGCATATACCTTAGTTAATTTAATTATATTTTTCCTCTCCCTACTTTTGAACCAAACATTATATAAAATACCAGAATTAGAATCTTAATCTAACTTTCCGAAAGTATCATAAATTTGTTTAAAAAATCATTTTTTTTTGAAAAGCATAAATTTAAAAATTCATGGAACTATGGAAGTATTCGTAGATTCACAATTAATTATCCGACCTTATTATTTTGTTAATACGAATTCAAAACCCCAAATCAATGTTTTTCCTTCAATTTTAGTTTCTTTTATTTTTAGCAAATAAAGGCTTTTGGCCAAGCTCAAGGTGGATTACACATTTCCATACGTAAAAATTCTTTTCCTTTTAAAAATAATAATATAAATAACGTGAAAAATAAAAATATAAACTTATAATATCATTAGCAAAGTGATATTTCTATGTTGAATTTGTGCAAAGAAATGCGCTAACTTTGATAGGAAAATCTCAAATAGGGATTTCTAGTCCACACTATTTTTTTTTTCTTTTTTCATGGACACACTAATTTATTTAATAATAAAAAAAAAGATGTAGAAGCCCAATTCAATTTTTTTTTTTTCCTTCCCCAAATCTGATCGAAATAGACCATTTCTTCCTCCCTCGAAGGTGCAGAGACAAAGAGGCACAGAGAATCAGCAATGGCGTCCGCAGCCACAATTCGAGGAAACGGTGGCGGCCTTTTTGAGGGGCTCTATAGAGTTATTATGCGCCGGAATTCTGTTTATGTCACCTTCGTCATCGCCGGCGCTTTCCTCGGTGAACGGGTATGCCATCTTTACAAGATTCATTTTTTACTGTATTTGTTTTCATGTGTATATATGTGCTTACCCGGGGGGGGGGGTGTAAGATTGGCGTCATTGAATTCGGATCTGAAGACATTTAAAGAAAGAAACTTTTGATTTTAATTCTCTCATACGTGTGCTTGTTGCTGCGTATTAGTCGTTTTTGTTCTTGGCTTCTATGAATCAACTTATTCAAATTGATGGGTGGCCCTGTCTAGGTTCTACATTTGATTTTTTTATTACAAACTGGAATCTTTGTTGAGACTGTGTGGATTATTAAGTGGTGATGGTATGTATGGTTTTGCAGGCAGTGGATTATGGTGTTCGTAAACTCTGGGAGCAGAACAATATTGGGGTATGACTAATTATTGCTTTTATTTATTTTTCTTGACCTTTTACTTGTTTATTTTTTGTGTTTAAAGCTTGATGGGCTTCATTCTGATGTTTTTTTTCATGATTAGATTTTCAAATTTACAATCATTAGCAATTCTATAATGCTTTAATTTAGTGTTTGGAAAAAAAACTCAGATTGCAAAATCAAATAGAGATGCTGCTTCATAGAGGCTAAGCATGATCAGACTTAAGAAGAGTGCAAAATATTGTATTTATTGTTAGAACTGTTCAAATTATTTGGTCTTTCTTGCTTTAGTGTTTTCTTTATTTACTTATGGATTTTTTCATTTTGATAACCTGTAAGAGAACCTTCAGGAATGTATCAATAGTACCTACAGGCGATGTATCAAGTTGTAGAGAACCTTTTTAGGGATTAAGCTTCAAGTTAGCCTTGTCCTATTCTTTGGAAGTATGATGAGAAGTTTCTAGCTTTGTCTTGATTCATTTATTAGCATTCAGAGGATGAGACTTTTGTAAGGTGGATATTAATAAATAGTTGGGGCATGTGAGTGTCTTGGCTGGATATGTTAAGTTACTCAATTACTCTACTTGCTAAGGCCCTGTGATCTCCTTGAATGGAGATTCTGTATCAGTATTATGTACCTCTAGATGAGTGAGCAATGCTGCTCCATGGTCCCGGTAATGGCCATTGGACCATCAAGGATGAAAGGGAGAGTAACTGGGATATAATTTAAATAGATCCCATGTTTTAATTGATTGTCTTTCTGGTAACTCTGATCCGTCATAATTGTTTCTTTGATCATAGTATTGGCTTTAGATTGAATCATGCTATTGGGTTAAAATATCCATATTATGTATCCTTGACATTTACTCTTTCCATAAATATTACATATGTTGTGGGCAACATGTTTTCTAGACTTGTTAAACAAAAATGGATTGCATTTGTTTCTCTCTCCTCTCTTTGGTCGAGGTTCTGTGGTAAAGTAGCAGCTAAGTTTTGATAGATGAAGAACATCTGCCCTGCAATTGGTAAGAGGATGTCTTGCTGGGGAATCAGTTTCACGGTTTCAATTTTCAAAGTGCGGAGGTCTTCTTGTTTATCCATTTAGATTAATCAGATGTCTATAAAAAATTATGCGGTACCTATTACAAGAGGAGGAAATATGTATATTTGCTTGGCAGATATTGAGACTCAATTTGTTCAATTAATAGGTGTGGTAAAATGTAGAAACATATTATGTAGTTGGACAGAATTTCAGTCTAACTGTGTTAAATGGCACGGGACCCTTGATGGAGAGAGAGAGAGAGAGATGGGAGAAGAGTGACATTTTGTTTGAGGTCTCCTATGACAAATGGCTGAGATTTGTGATGAAATAGGAATTTCTTTTTGAGGAAGACAGCGAAGAATAGCAGCAGGCTTATAGAGAACTGTTGACTCTTGTACTCTTTAATGTGCATGGGATTATATTGATCACCTATCATTTGGGCTTAGTGATCGTTACTATTTTCTTAGGATTCCGTTTCTGTGCTCTGTCCCTCCAAGTGGAAATATTTAGTAGGAATTTGCATAATTTCTCCAATTTCTTCCTGGGGTTAGGCAAAAAAATAACTAGTTTTAGTGAGCTTGTAAATTTGGCAATGTTTTATACTTTTCTCCTGGACATATTGCATCTAAGTCCTGTATGACATAAAATGATTCACAGTTTGGGTTTAATGGATATGTTGTCCTTTGCAATACAGAATGAACTAGCTTTAGCTTGGGAATCATTAAATCAATATTTGTTTTCTTTTATAACTTTGCCTAACCCGATGAATTTTTTCCTTTCATATAGAAGACATTATAATGAAAGAAAAAAAAAAAAAAACAAGAACGAGAGAGAGGATCCCCTCCAGAAAGTAAATTAGAAACTAAGTCAATGCATCTTTCTGATGTCTGTTGAAATCTACCAATGCCATGTCTCCCGAAACACCACTTCTATTGACTTAAGAGATGAAAGGAAAAGAGGTATATATTTATAAGAAAAAATCATCTTATCCCTTATTGCACAAAAGTATACGATCAAGCATATTGGCATGTAATTCTGTCACTCTGGCCAACACTACAATAATCTGCATAGAATTATGTTAGAGACAGACACTCCTTATTGATCACCATGAAAGGAAATTATCCCTGAACTCTTTGTGTGCGACAGTGAAGGCAGATGTGTTGATTTGTTTCGATACTAGGCTTGCACACACAGATCATGTATCTGTTCTAATCTTGGTGAATTTCAAAATCATTAAACTGACATTTGGCCTGTGGCTTTTAGATTGGCGTTTTTGAAATATGATGTTCTCCTAGAAATCAGTCCCGATGCATCTTTCTTTATGTATTCCTTGAAGTAATACATTAGAACTGTGTATTTTCTGTTCCTGAATGTTGTTGGGTTTTTATAAAGCCTTTTACTTTAAACACCGATATTCTTTTTTCTGTTTTCTTTACCGTACTTGTAATGAAAGTATACCTGCCTGCGCACACATTACTTACATGTGCATGTGATGAGCTTTTGCCTTTCCTAAAGTCCAATGATTCACCATCCTTGACACTTCTTGCATTTCTGACTGTACTTTTGCACCTGGCATTGCAGAAGCGGTATGAGGATATTCCAGTTTTGGGTCAGAGGCAGTCTGAATAAACTTTCTCCGTCCTGGTTTTGTTTTAGAGTCGACTTTCCTGGAATGTTCCAGTAAGTACCAAACCACCACTTTACTCATCAAGCAGGTGGTTAGTCTGAGATCACTTTGAATTGCTTAAATCACTTGAATATGGCAATTTGTATTTTCTCTGTACAGCAAGCTTATTTTTTATGGGTCTTCATGCTTATACTTTAATCATTTCTTGAAGGTTTAATTTTCCAAAATGCTTAAAGTTTCCATGATTTCTTCAGAACTTTATCGGCCAAAATGGAGGGAAATAAAAGATGCTCAGATTTTTTGTCCCCTATAACTTGCTTGGCCCTGTGGCCAAAGTGATGTTTGACTTTTCAGGGAATTTTGACCTCTAAGCTTGAATTGTATTATTTAATTAATTAGAAAGAAATCAAGAATGTGTCCCACATTTTTCATTTGGGTTGAAAGATTTTATTTTATTTTATTTTATAAAATCCTTTCATTAAAACGATCTTTTTGGATCATTGTTAAAACAACAGCCTTGGTTTTAATTAAAGCAGTACTAAAGATGATACTATTCACAAGCTATCTTAGTATCAAAGCTGCTCGAAGGCAGATGGCAAATGCTTGAAATGCCCTTTAGTTGGTATCCGTAGCGCACTGTGAAGTCATCCTTCTCAACTTTCTCAAACTGTAGGATGATATTGTCAGAGATTTTAATTAAAATAATATTTTTTTTTAGTCTTTGATTCGAAATGACTTGGAAACTGGATAGCTTACTGAAATAAGCTTAACTTTTTTTTCAAAAACGTCGAAGAAGCTTTAGCTTTAGACATTACTTCTGAGACTATGGACGTTACTTAACGTCTCTCGAGCATTTTGCTCATTGACTTTAATGACATTTTTCCTCATTGACTTTAATGACATTAACGTTGATGTCCCTAGCTACTTGTACTTTTTTTTTAATTTCATTTTATAAACAAATTAGCTCAACAAATATATATATATTTTTTACAATTAGTGATTTTTTTATTATATAAAATATCATAAGATTAAAATTTTATAAAGAATTTTTTTGTTATTATTGAAATTGTTGTAAAATTAGAAAAAAAGATTGATATTTTAATTGTTAATATAAAAATGACTAAAATAAAAATACAATATAAATTAATATATGTATAAAAAAATAAATGATGACCTGTACAATCATGATTTATAAATGCACCATAACCATTCGATTTAAATGGGGGTCATAACGATGGATTTTATAAATTTGTCGTCTTGTATATTTTCAGCATTTTTATATTAATAATTCAAATGTCTATTTGTAATTTTTTAAAAAATTTATAACAATTTTAATATTAACAAAATTTATTTTCTAAATTTTTAATCTAAAGATATTTTATATAAACCCAAGGCATGACTTTGAGTAACGTCTATGGTCTTGGGAAAAATGTCTAAAGCTAAAGCTATTTCGATATTTTTGCAAAATACATTACGGTAAGTCACTTAGTTTAAAAGTTTTTTTGGATCAAAGACTCAAAAAAAGAGTTATTTTGGTTAAAATGTCGTATTTTCTATGTTATGATAATAATCTATTAGGAATAGAATTTTAGTTATGAAAAATTAAATAAATTTATCAATTTGAGATAGAGATAGTATTAAATTCTTATACTCTAAGCAAGCTCTCCTTAACTTTTTCTCTCCAAATTAATCTAAATCAATTTGAGACCGAGGGAGTATTAAATTTCAAAGTTATCGTTCTCTTTTTCTCTCCAAATTAATCACTATCATCCTCTTTCAAACTTAAATAAAGATAAAATTGAAAACTATTAATCATTGATGTATAGAAAAATGTAAAAAGTCAAATAATTTGTACCAAAATAACAGAGTAAATTTTTTTTTTTTATTTTGAAACAAAGGAGTATTTATCAAATTCAATGAAGGTACTTTCTTGATAGTTTTCCAATAAAATTACATTTGCGAATTCAAGTCTTATGTAGTTGCAAATTAACTCATTTAGCATACTTATTTTTAATATTGAGAAAATATAAAATTTAATGAAAATATTTTGAGTTGTTTCAATCTCAATTTTTCTTCTCTCAAGACTATATATATATATATATATATATATTGAAATTCTATAAAATAGAAGAAATTTTCCACATAACAAAAATTTGCCACTGTTTTCCGTACTAAGCGTTTGGCCAAAAGATGTGCTAAATATACTCTCGATCCGTCATTTTATGATTGCAATACATTTTTCCACGTGTTCATTTTGATAAATTTTTCACCATAGAAAACGTTGGTTGTTTAAAAAATTTAACATGCGGTGAAAATGCCTTTACTTCACAAATCTCAACGTTATAAATATGAAATCTTTTACTCTTATATTCTCAAGCGAGGAAGAATAACAGAAAAAAATGGAGGGATTACAGAAAAATACTTCAACACTCTTTATTCTTTCCTTGGTTCTCCTCTCAGGTATATCTTGTTTTCTTCATGATAACAAATGCATGTTTTACATAACTTCTCCCTAACCATGCCCACGTACATATCCTAGTGCAACCATGGTTAGAAAATGAAAGAAAAATATTAATAATCGGATTAGAGCATATTATTTTGCTCATACCACGTACTTAAATAGCAGCATATATATTGAATTAAATTTAAAGAAACTTTAATTTTCTTTTGCTCTAATTTGCAGTTTCATTGATGGCTTCGCAAGCATCAGCTGTGGAGACTAAAAGATGTACTTGGTTCATGTCTAAACCACCAATAGGTCACTGCGAACAGTGCACACTGAGATGCATGACAGAGCACATAGGCTCTACCCCACATTGCTTTCGGCTTCCTGATAAGACAATCTCCTGCCAATGTGAGGCCATTGGTAGCCGTTGCGATGCCGAAGATCCAAGGCATCCGCCGCCGGCAAACTTCTCTTCAAGGAAGACCCTAGCATAATCTATTATGCTAATTCTTTGGCTTTCAAACCTATGTATAATTTCAATCAATATTATTGATATTAATTTAATAAAAGGATTCTAATGCAAAATCTCTTTGCATACTTATAATCTTGATATTCAATTGCGCATTGGAAAAGATATCTTTTCTTTCTTTCTTTTTTTTTTTTTAATTGCTTTTTTTTTCTTGCACCTCTCTATTTTCGAGTTCTAGAAGTCTTTAAAATTAAGCTTCAATGGCCAAATTTCGTTATCCTTTTAGGCTTCATTCTATTCATACGATTTTTTTTCTTGATAATGTTAAGAGACCTTAAAATAGTAATGACAATCTCTCTTTCATCTTTGTAATTTCTTCCACAACCTATCCTTCATATAATAAATAATCCTATGTTTTAGGCTATCATGATTTTTTTCTTCCATTTGTTGCATCGTTTAAACATAATTGATTGTTAACTTCTACAGCCACATTATTGCTGAGAAATATGGATGATTTTGTAAATTTTATTTTCTATCTAGAGCATCATTCACATCCTCAAAAAAATCCACAAATCGAGGATGAAGAAGCTTTAGGTTGGTAATCATTAAATCAATATTTGTTTTCTTTTATAACTTTGCCTAACCCGCGGAATTTTTTCATTTCAAATAGAAGACAGATTATAATGAAAGAAAAAAAATACAAGAACGAGAGAGAGGATCCCCTCCAGAAAGTAAATTAGAAACTAATTAAGTCAATGCATCTTTCTGATGTCTGTTGAAATCTACCAATGCCATATATGTCTCCCGCACTACAGGAAAAATCATTGTTTTCAACGGACATTTCCGTCGGTAATCCGTCTGTGACCACAGTTTTAGACGGATTACCGACCGAATATTCCGTCGGCAATTAGGCAGTCGGTAACGCCAACGGCCTGAGTAATCCGTCGTTATTTACGACCGAATTTCGACGGCAACGTAAACGACGAGAATTGGTCAACGACAAAAGATTTCGTCTCGGATCCGTCGATCTTACAGACCGCTTTCCGACGGATATTATTAAATTTTTAATTTTTAGCATCATAAAAATAAGTCAATCCGTAGGGAAACTGTCGCAATTATGGATTTTTTTTTTACAAAATTTAAATATTTCCGTCGGGAATCCGTTGCCAATATTTATTAAATTTAAAAATAATTATACGTCCGTCGGAAATCCGTCGGTAATATATTACTTTTTAAAATAATTAATTACAATTCCGTCGGTAATCCGTTGCCAATGTTTATTAAATTTAAAAATAATTATACGTCCGTCGGAAATCCGTCGGTAATATATATTAATTTTTAAAATAATTAATCACAATTCCGTCGGGAATCCGTTGCCAATATTTATTAAATTTAAAAATAATTATACGTCCGTTGGACATCCGTCGGTAATATATATATTAATTTTTAAAATAATTAATCACAATTCCGTCGGGAATCCGTTGCCAATATTTAATAATTTTAAAAATAATTATACGGCCGTCGAAAATCCGTCGGTAATATATATTAATTTTTAAAATAATTAATCACAATTCCGTCGGGAATCCGTTGCCAACATTTATTATCTTTAAAAAAAAATTCATTTTCCGTCGGTAATCCGTTGCTAATATTTATTATTTTTTTAAAAAAAATTAATTTCGTAGGGAATCCGTCGAAAATATTACTATGATGAATTAATTTCCGTAGGAAATCTGTCGAAAATTTTAAATTTTTGGATTAGTGAATAAAATCTGTATTAGTGAATAAAACCTGTATTTTGGATTAAAAACACCCAATTAATAATTAAATCTGTAAAATAATATAAATTTAATGAATAAAACTAAAATAATATATATCCGAAATTAATTTATCAAATAAAACTAAAATAATATGTATGTGTGATAAGTATATGAAGATAATACATAAACATCAACTAACAACAACGGAATGTGCCTGTCCAGGGGCAGGGGCAGGAGGAGGAGGGGGATCAAAATGACTTGACGGACCGGGATGATCACCAGGTGGTGACACAGTGAAATCCTCATCCTCCGCAACATACTCATCCTCAAAAAACATGTCATCATCGGGTACAGAAGGTAGTACTGGTGGAGCCGGAAATCCCATCTGGATAGCCAAGTTTTTGAGGTATGCCTGCAAACTATCCTCTCGGGACTTCATCGCTCTAAACTTGTCTTCGAACTTCCTCCGTATAATACCCACCTCCATGCCTACCTGCAAGCCCACCTGTTGCCTCACACGCTCCTGAATTCGAGCCTTCTATATCTACTGGCTCCGAACAGGCAGATGGTGTAGACTGCGTACTGGATGAATCCTGATCCAGACGTCGTCTCACTCTAGGCGCTTCAGACCCCAACCCCGAAACACGGCCCTTCTTGAAGCCACCTGCTACCATAACAAATAGTTCCTTATCATCAGGCACTGAAGGATGAGTGGAGTCAGTGGACTCCATCTGAGAGTACTGCTCACACAATGCATTGACCTCATTCTGCAATTAAATTAAAATTGTAAGCAAACGATATAATTAAATTGACGTTAATAATGGAATGTGCACATACCATAGTCTGTTGTGATTTCTCGCTATTGAATTCACCCTTACTAGGCCCAGACTGGAATGTGTGAGTCTTCTTATACAAATCTTTGTACCTAAACTGGGAGCCTTCCTTCTTCCGCTACAAAATATTACAAAAGATTAAATAATTATAATAATATAATTATAATCATATAATTAAGCTAAAGTATTTAAATATATGCATTAAAATGACTAACCATCCTCCTCTCGTGCTCTGAGAACGAAATCGACCCGCCAGTATGAGTCGAGGAAGGAGCTGCAGCTCTGTTGTTCTTACCTGATGTAGAAGAGCGCAACCACTTCTCAGTTCTCCAATAAACATGTAGCTCTTTCCAATCATCTTTCATTATCCAATATGGAGGGATAGTCATACTCTTCTCCTTACGGGCACGACACATCTCATCCTTGAACCTGCTCCTAGCAACCTTAATCCAATTCTTCCGTATAAGGCCGTCGTGCTCGGGACGCCATCTATACAATTTCTGCAAATAAAACAAGAAAAAAAAATTAAATTCAAGGCATTTAAAATTAAAATATATAATTTAACAACAAATTTATTCCAAGGTCGTGTTAAACTTACGCTCCACTCTGTAAACCACATATCTCGAACTTGTGCAGGAACTTGGGAGAATTTGGCAAATGGACCAATAAAGTGTTGCTTAATAGTATCAGTAACCTTCCTAACAGGCTCCACAGACGGATCAAATCTGTTTAAATTATCCATATTAGAAAATAAATTAAAATTTTAAAAATTTCGGCAGCATCTCCCCTATAAATTGAACATTTTCCAGGCACACAGGCCACACAATTTAGTTTCAAATATACCACAAATCTCAATAACAATAATGCCAAAAAACTCCCTGTTCAAATGCCATGTAATATTATAATAATTCATATGAACCAATAAACTCCACATCTCCAAGAATAATATATCATCTAACATTTAAAAAATCATATCAACCAATAAATGTAACGTCTCCCTAGAATACTATACGATTGATAAACACCGTGACAAAACAGTTTGCAAGTCAAACTTAATTATTTACTTACGAATCACAGTCAGGAGAAATGAGTGGACGGTCATCCTCACTCCGTGACTGTGACTGAGTAGATGGTATAACAGAATCGGGAACTGGTGGACTAAAAGGGACAGGCCCTGAGGTGGAGGCAGGTGTGCTAGTGTCTGACCCAACTATGTCTGGACTAGGATCCTCCATAACTCCTGGTAACCTAGGGGGCGGTGTACCATGTCCAGAACTATCCATGGCTGCAATATGAAAAAAAACAATGATAAAGTCAAATTAGCAACAAAAAACACTAGTTACACTTTTATACATTTTACATGCAATGAATATAACTCACATAAAGCTATCGAAATCAGAAATTGAATTTCAAAACAAAGTTTGTAATATATAATGCACCTAATCGCTAAAATCAGATATGGAATTGCAATGTGGGTCATCCTCATCACTATCATAGTCTGTTTCAGATGTTTCAACTTCTTCCACTTCACTATTCCACACATCTTCTGTGGGCGATAATTGTTCCATTTCTGACACATCCATGACATAATTTTCACCCGTCTCATGTGTTAGAGGTCCAATGTCAATTTCAATTGAAACTATACTAACATTATCATCTCGAGCTACATCTTCTTGGTAAGCCTTGTCTGTTACAGGGGCATCAATTACGTTTCGGGCCTTAGTCTTGCAAACAGCTAACCAATCAGAACGAGATCTGTTACTTCCTGGATATGAAACATAGTAAACTTGCGTTGCCTGCTGCGCTAACACAAACGGATCGTATTTCATGTACTTTCTCCTTTGGTTGATTTCAACAATTTTATACTGCGGATGGATTTTAACACCTCGATTTGGAGTGTTATCAAACCAGTCGCATTTGAATAAAACAACCTTCTGTTGATTTAATTAAGTTTTAAAAAATCGGATGAAATCTAATTCATCCTCCCCTCTTAAATTTTTCATAAGGAATTTATATCCATTAACTAATTGTCTCTACCATTAATTTAATTAATAATAATAATAAATAAGTAACTTATTTGAAATTAAAAAACTCTTTCTAATTTTTAAATGAAATCAAATGTGAATATTTACGAACAAATGAAATACTATTTTTACAGGTGCATAATTTGTGTTGTAAGATTAATTTAAAATTTTATTTTCCCAATTCCTTTGGATTGAGTAGAACTTGTGAATCTACTTCTTGGATTTTGTTTCATTTGTCCTTATATCCTCTTTTGCCTCGTCTGATAAATAAATTGTCTCACACAAAATACATGTCTTTTCCTAAAATTTTCGAAAGGAAAAGCGAGAATATTAGGAGGAGGGGAGGAGTTATATGAATTTTCTTTTTGGGAATAAAATTCTTATATGAAATTTGTTTGATACTAAGATGAGAGCAGTAATCTGTTTTTTATTTTCTTTTCCCCCAAAAGTAATCCTTTTACCATAATAGAAGGGACACGTGGAAGTTTAGTAAGGATCGGAAAAAGGATGTGGTGCGCATACACGACCCTTCTATCTCTAGACGTTAGTTATCAGAGTATTATTTATTTATTTCACCTACCAATGTATTTTAATTTGTGGGGGTAATTGATGGATTTGGGCACTCTAATCCCCTACCACTTACAAGTGATTGAAGAATAATATTACCCTCTCGTCTGACGTCTCCTAAATGTTTTTCTTTTTTTTTTTCTATTTTACCGCCAAACAAATAGTATCATTTTTATGTTACACGAAGAGATAAGATAAATCAATCTTAATCCTTAATCCCTCCATCTAGAAATCAATATGTTCATATTTGGTTTATTATAAAAATTATAATAAGTTTTGATGGAAGTTATTTATTATATTTGTTATTAATTATGTTAGTTACAGGGATTATTATATGTAAATATATTAAATTAATGAGATTATGAGTGAAACTTTATTAAAAAAAATTATTTTATGAAAGTAATCATTAAATTTTGCACATAAAAATTTATCAATATGGTATAAAAAACATTATCAGCTCTACTATATTTTTTTCTAGTCAAAAAAATTTACATTTTCTAACTTTCATAGACTACATATTTTAATTCCCTATAAAACAGACTATATATTCAAAATTTATGTATTTTAAAAGATAAAAACATAAGTACCCATGTATTCAACTTAAAATTTCTTCTCCCCTATCTATCAACGTAATCAACGAAGATTAAACTTTAAATTTCTTCCATAATCTGGATTTAGTAGTTAGTAGATACTGCATAGTGAGGAAGAAAGCAATGTTCAGTGACAAAGTTAGGAAATAAATTTTACTTTTGACAAATAATTCATCAAACTAACCTACTTAATGAGACACCTCACTAATTAGAAAATGGAAAAAGAAAAATTGGCTATAAAATATGGAAAACTAAAACCATTGTCTAATGAGGCCATGTTTGGCACTAATAAAATAATTACAAGACCATGATTTTTTCACTTGAAAGAAATCTTGTTCACAGATAAGAAGATCCTAAGCAAGAAATTTTTTATTTCAAGTGTTGTCTAAACTATGGATAATAATAAGCATACTTTAATGCCCAATAAATGGAGTGGACGGAACAATAAGCACACATTGTCAAGTTCATTTCTTCTTCTTCCAAACATAGAAACTGAAAATAGAAACACAATGCAGTATCCATCTAATCAATTACCAAAGACAAAAGATTCCATAGTGAATTTCAAGAACCCAGTCCAAAGACAAGAATTTCAGAAATTTTTAGAGACTGACCTGGGCAGAAGATGGCGGCGGACTACGGCAGCAGCGACAAGATCGACGGTGTAAAATTCAGAAGTTCAAACTCTGGCCTATATTCTTTAATATATCTTTACTGATGTATATGACTGAACAAACCGCATTTAGCCAAACTATTTTGTAGGACTCATCCCAAAGTGTCTGATACTTCTGTATCTCCACATCCACATAAGCATTTATGTACTGACTCATATGCATCTATAATATGTTGTCCATAATAAACATCTAATTTGATTTATAAGTTCATTTCTTCTTCTTCCAAACATAGAAACTGAAAATAGAAACACAATGCAGTATCCACCTAATCAATTACCAAAGACAAAAGATTCCATAGTGAATTTCAAGAACCCAGTCCAAAGACAAGAATTTCAGAAATTTTTAGAGACTGACCTGGGCAGAAGATGGCGGCGGACTACGGTAGCAGCGACAAGATCGACGGTGGCAGCGACAGCAGTGACGAGATTGTGAGTGGCAGAAGCAAAGAGACTGTGAATGGCTTATTGACAGAGAACAGAGGTGAGGAAGAAATGAGGGGAAATGAGGGAGAAAAGAAAATGAGGGAAAAGCCGTGGTTAGAGTGTCAGGTTGGAGAAGGTGAAAGGAGACTAAGAGGATAAAAATATAGGCTTTAATATATATTAATTTTAAAAATAATTAATCACAAATCCGTCGCAAATCCGTCGGAAATATTTATTAATTTTTAAAATAATAAATCAC
Organism: Apocynum venetum; assembly: GCA_019593545.1. Taxonomy (NCBI): domain Eukaryota; kingdom Viridiplantae; phylum Streptophyta; class Magnoliopsida; order Gentianales; family Apocynaceae; genus Apocynum; species Apocynum venetum. The sequence goes on from SRSM01000134.1 coordinate 4,211,328, forward strand.
ATTTCCGTCGAGAATCCGTCGCCACTATGCATTAAAAATAATTAATCTCATTTCCGTCGGGACTCCGTCGCATTTATTTATTAATTTTTAAAATAATAAATCACATTTCCGTCGGTAATCCGTCGATAATATTTATTAATTTTAAAAATAATTAATCACAATTCCGTCGACAATCCGTCGGGAATATTTATTAATTTTTAAAATAATAAATCACAATTCCGTCGACAATCCGTCGGGAATATTTATTAATTTTTAAAATAATAAATCACATTTCCGTCGAGAATCCGTCGCCAATATGCATTAAAAATAATTAATCCCATTTCCGTCGGGAATCCGTCCAATTTATTTATTAATTTTTAAAATAATAAATCACATTTCCGTCGGTAATTCGTCGATAATATTCATTAATTTTAAAAATAATTAATCACAATTCCGTCGAAACTCCGTTGGGAATATTTATTAATTTTTAAAATAATAAATCACATTTCCGTAGAGAATCCGTCGCCAATATGCATTAAAAATAATTAATCCCATTTTCGTCGGGAATCCGTCGCATTTATTTATTAATTTTTAAAATAATAAATCGCATTTCCGTCGGTAATCCGTCGATAATATTTATTAATTTTAAAAATAATTAATCACAATTCCGTCGAACATCCGTCGGGAATTGATTGAACCATAATTAGCTTAGTTTTCTATGGGTTATTATGATGTTTATTAAGTTTAAATCTAGCTAATTATGTGTTTTGGTGATTTTAATGATTCTTTACACTATTACTTTTGTTTTCAGGTCTTTAGAAGATTTAGAAGATGTTGGAATGAAATTGGAAGAAATCAGGAATTTGAGGATGGATATTTAGAAGAAGGGAGAAGTGGACGCGCATGACAGTCAAGTGGACGCGCAAGGCCAGGAAGTGGACGCGTCCACCAAATTTCACGCGTCCACCCTCAGAAGTTGGACAGTAAAGTGGACGCGCAGGGAGACCAAGTGGACGCGCAAGGCAAGGAAGTGGACGCGTCCACCAAATCTCACGCGTCCACTCTCAGAAGATTGACAGTCAAGTGGACGCGTCTCATCTACTCAGGCGTCCACTTTCCAAATTTAAAGTTTTAAGATTGTTTTAAGTAGTTTCTAATTAGGATTCTTGTATAACTACCCTAGGACCTTTTTCTAACTATATATAGGCCTTAATAGCTTAGTTTAGGGTGTCAAGCACCTTAGATATTTTCTTCCCAAGCATTGTAGGAGATCAAAGGGTGGGAGCTTCTCGGGAAATCGGATATCCGACTAATGAGTTTCTCTCTTTTCCTTAATCTTTTTATGATGTTTTCCTTTATGTTTTGTGAGTAAACGTTTTTAGTTGGCAAGGATATGTATTAGGTTTACTTTATTCGGGAATATGAGATTTATGTTTTGTTATTAAAAACCCGATCTTTTCAAGGGATCATTATTTATATTTGAGTATTTGAACAATTCTTGGTTTTATTCTATCAATTGTGTTATTTCAATTATTATTGGCCATCTTAATTGTTTTACATAGTTGATTAACTAGGGTTATGCAGAATCGGTTTTCGGTAACCAAAAGTAGTAACTATTGATTAATTTAAATATGTGTTTGATTAATTAATAGGGAATTGTTTGAAACGAATTGCATGATTTTAATCGGCCATTAATTTTATGTAATTTGTGTTGATGTTGTCCTTATGCTTAATAACTTGATTGACTATCTTATGCGAGCGATTCGGTAATTTGGTTTAATCACGTTAAAGTTAATTTGCCGTGCTTCTCGGGAATTAACCTAATTTTTACAGGAATTGGAATTTGCTGCGCTACGCGGAATTCTAAGTCACTACTCAAATAGGTTATTATCAATGATTAATCCCGAATAAGTAAAACCGAAATACGAAGTCCTTGCTAACGTTTTTCTTTTCTTTGATTCTTAAATAATTTGTGAGTAAATTTATTTAAAGTTTATTCTTTTAAGATAAAAACCAAATCTTTTCCCTCCAAAGTCGTGATTAGTTTACTTAATCAAAGAATTTACAAGTCTCTGTGGGTTCGACCCTTACTTGCCCTAACTATATAAGTTGGTTGAGTTTGGTATTAATTTGATAGCGCAACGACACGCTCGTCAGGAATATTTATTAATTTTTAAAATAATAAATCACATTTCCGTCGAGAATCCGTCACCAATATGCATTAAAAATAATTAATCCCATTTCCGTCGGGAATCCGTCGCAGTTATTTATTAATTTTTAAAATAATAAATCACATTTCCGTCGGTAATCCGTCGTTAATATTTATTAATTTTAAAAATAATTAATCACAATTCCGTCGCAAATCCGTCGATAATATTTATTAATTTTTAAATTAATAAATCACATTTCCGTCGAGAATCCGTCGCCAATATGCATTAAAAATAATTAATCCCAGTTCCGTCGGGCATCCGTCGCATTTATTTATTAATTTTTAAAATAATAAATCACATTTCCGTAGAGAATCCGTCGCCAATATGCATTAAAAATAATTAATCCCATTTTCGTCGGGAATCCATCGCATTTATTTATTAATTTTTAAAATAATAAATCGCATTTCCGTCGGTACTCCGTCGATAATATTTATTAATTTTAAAAATAATTAATCACAATTCCGTCGAACATCCGTCGGGAATATTTATTAATTTTTAAAATAATAAATCACATTTCCGTCGAGAATCCGTCACCAATATGCATTAAAATAATTAATCCCATTTCCGTCGGGAATCCGTCGCATTTATTTATTAATTTTTAAAATAATAAATCGTATTTCCGTCGGTACTCCGTCGATAATATTTATTAATTTTAAAAATAATTAATCCCAATTCCGTCGAACATCCGTCGGGAATATTTATTAATTTTTAAAATAATAAATCACATTTTCGTCGAGAATCCTTCACCAATATGCATTAAAAATAATTAATCCCATTTCCGTTGGGAATCCGTCGCATTTATTTATTAATTTTTAAAATAATAAATGAGGATTTCAAATCAATCATCAAAGATTTTGGAGAGCATAATTACGTTAGTTATGACTTATGGTGCTCATTTGAATTCTTTATCATTTGGCAAATTAAAATTTCATATTCTATAACGTCAATTTCAATCTTATGGTAAATGTTATAAATATTTTTTATAATAGTCATGTTCTCACACACAATCATATATACATATTGTATATACCAAATTAATTAATAAACTTTGAAACTTATATTTTTAACTATGATTTGTTTTTAAATGTTATAAGCCTAAACTAACTATATTCATAAACTAACTATATAGGAAATAATAAAAAACTACAATTATTTATATTAGAGGGAAAATGTGAGGAAAAAAATATTTTTATTGGAGACGGATTACAGACGGATTTGCTACTGAATATTTTTCATTTTTCACAATTTTTTTAAAAAAGAAAAAATGCAACATCCGTCGAAAATCGGTATTTGATTATCAACTAATTATAGACCGAAATTGGACGAACATGACAAAAAATTAAAATTATTTAAATTAATTTCAGTCGGAAATCCATCGCTAAATTGTGACGAATTACCTAAAGATATTTTTTATTTTTTTTCCTAACTAATATATATTACATTTTAAATTTCAGTCGGAAATGCGTGGAAAATCTACCAACTAATTATCAACTAACACGTTTTAGTCGGAAAGTGGTCGAAAAATAGCAACTGATTCTAGACGTCCGGTCAAATATAGTTTCCGTCGGTATTCTGTCTAAAATCCGTCTCAAATTTCAGACCGAAATATCCGTCGGCAAATTTGGTTGAAAAAACATGATTTTCGTGTAGTGCCGAAACACCACTTCTATTGAATTGAAAGGACAAGAGGTATATATTTATAAGAAAAAATCCTCTTATCCCTTATTGCGCAAAAGTATATGATCAAGCACAATGGTATGTAATTCTGTCACTCTGGCCAATACTACAGTAATCTGCATAGAATTATGTTAGAGACAGACACTCCTTATTGATCATCATGAAAGGAAATTATCCCTGAACTCTTTGTGTGCAACAGTGAAGGCAGATGTGCTGATTAGTTTCAATACCAGACTTGCACATACAGATCATGTATCTGTTCTAATCTTGGTGAATATCAAAATCATTAAACTGACATTTGGCCAGTGGCTTTTAGATTGGCGTTTTTGAACTATGATGTTCTCCAAGGAAATCAGTCCTGATGCATTTTCTTTATGCGTTTTCATTTGATTTGCGTAGATATCTTTGCTTAGCCTGCCTTTCCTATAGTCTAATGATTCACCATCCTTGACACTTCTTGCATTTCTAACTGTATTTTGCACCTGGCATTGCAGAAGCGGTACGAGGATATTCCAGTTTTGGGTCAGAGGCAATCTGAATAAATCAGCTTCAGCATCATTTCCTCTGTCCTTGTTTTGTTTTAGAGTGGACTTTCCTGGAATAAGCACCACTTTACTCATCAAGCTGGTGAGAAAATTGAATGTGCCAATTCGTATTTTCACCGTACAGCAAGCTTTAGGCATAGTTCTTTTTAACGTTGACAAAATATAAAATTTAATGAAACTATTTTTTGTTTCAATCTCATTTTTTCTTCTATCAGAACTGTGTGTATATATATATATATATATGTTGAGAATGCAAAGTAAAAGAACTAACGAGCTTAGTCTATATATATGTGCTTAGCTTTAGTGTTGATGAGGATCGAGCCACATTTAAGATTTTTGGCTCAAATTAAAACTTTTTTTTTTTTTTTTTTTGAAAAGCATAAACTGAGAGTTTTGGAAGGAGGACCTAGTTGCTGATCTGTTTACAGATTAGGTCGGCTTATTTTTTTATTTCTATAGTTCCTATTCTGGTGGGTTTGGGAAGATTTGCACAATAGTATGTGATCCGGTTGGTGTTTGTGATGCCCTTGTAGTTGCTTGTTTTTTGGGTTAGAAAGTGACATCCTCTTGTATCTTTTGCCTTGCTGGGCTGCTTCATATATTTTGCTATTCCAAAAAAAAAAAAGAAGAGATATAAAAATTGTCTCCATTAATTAATATGCATGCGGTACCTCAACCAAATCTCCCAACTCTATCACCATAACAGCCATATATATTGAATTATTTGCAGCAGGTGTAAAAACTGATGCAAAGAAAGTGATAGGTGGCCAAAAGTGGTGTATTGAATAGTATGCCATTTACAAATGATAACAGCTATGCATATATGTATATATACCGTACCAGCCCTACACTTATAATATGGAATGACAAAGGTATCCTGGGCCTTAATATTCAATACATTATTTTTATTTTAGTATATTCAAAATTTAATATTTATTTTTATTAAATAAATATATTTTATATTTAAAATTTTATTAATAGCTTTATTAATATCAAAGACATTCAATTTCGAAAAAAAAAATAATATATATATTCACACACTCAATAAGATGGCTGTTAATACACCATTTTATATAATAGTTCATCACAAATAGACAGACATATGTGAGGACCCAAAAATTATCTTGTTTAGTACTATCTGCGAGACTCCTTGAACTGCCACAAATAAACAATTAAGTACTAATCCAAGCTTCAGTTTGTGTCTGTCTTTTACTGATTTTTTTTTTTTTTTTTGAAAGGCAGTGTCTTTTACTGATGAATATAATTTTCCTTTTCATAAACAATTAAGTACTTCACTTAAATGTCTTTGATATTTGCCAAAATCTTCTACCAAATTAGAAATTAAAAAAACAACATGAAATCTTCAATATAGATGACAAAAAAAAAAAAAAAACTTTTGTAATAGAAGTCTTTTCTAACAGATTACTTAATATCAAAAGTGCTTTCACGTAACAATAAGTGATTTCATCTTTAGTTTTGTGCAAGTTAATTTACTCTTATTTCTAATTTAGTTTATAGAAAAACTTATTGTCTTTCATAGCAATAGTTTAAATTTTAATAAATAGTGCCACCGCCGCCTGAATTAATCGATAGCAACGAGACATTGATTTAAATGGAAAAAACAAATGTTTCACATCATAATTACTCTTGCTCTCTTTTTCTCTCCAAATTAATCACTATCATCCTCTTTCAACTTAAATAAATATAAAATTGAAAACTATTAATCATTGATGTATAGAAAAATGTAAAAAGTACAATAATTTGAAACAAGATAAAAGAGTTAAAAATTATTTATTTTGAAACAAATGGAGTACTTATCAAATTCAATGAAACTACTTTCTTGTTAGTTTTCCAATAAAATTACATTTCTAAATTCAAGTCTTTTGTAGTTGCAAATTAACTCATTTAGGCATACTTCTTTTTAATGTTGAGAAAATATAAAATTTAATGAAATTTTTTTTTGTTTCAATCTCAGTTTTTCTTCTCTCATAACTATATATATATATCTCAGTTTATATATGTTGAAATTCTATAAATATAGAAGAAATTTTCCAAAGAACAAAAATTGCCACAGTTTTCCGTACTAAGAGTTTGGCCAGAAAAATGTCCTAATAATACTCTCCACCTGTTGTTTCATGATTGCGGTACATTTTTCCACATGTTCACTTGACAAATTTTTCACCATAGAAAATGCTAGTTGTTTAAAAAATCAACATTATAAATATGATAACACTATCGGAAAATGGACGTTTACCGATAGCATAATCAATCTATAATCTGTCTCAGATATTCTGTACCGACGAATATTGCCGTCGGTATTTACCTGTTCAGTAATTTTGACAGATATAATAATGTGTCAATACTTGCAATCGATTTCCGACGGAAATACTCCTGCCGAGCTAACGATCAACGACGTCGGCGAGAGCCGGTGAATCGTCTCTATTAGACATGGTTTAGAGACAAATTGTTTTAATTTGTTGAAATTATGATAAATATATCCGTCGATACGTCGTTGATATATTTAGATACCCTCCCGACGGATTACCAACGGACGTTTTAAATTAAAATAAATTAAAATTAATTGAGTTTTCAATAGATTAGCGACATAATTAATTTATAAAATATTTTTGTTTCCCACATATTGGTGATGAAATTAATATGTAAAAGAGTTATTTTCCAACATATTAGAGACAGAATGAATTTGTAAAATAATTATTTTGCAACAGATTAGAGACGGAATTAATATGGTAATGAACTTATTTTCCAACAGATTAACAACGAAAATAATTTGTAAAATAATTATTTTGCAACAGATTAACGACGGAATTAATTTGTAAAATACTTATTTTCCCACATATTAGCGACGGAATTAGTTTGTAAAATAATTATTCAGCAACATATTAACGACGAAATTAATTTGTAAAATAATTATTTTGCAACTGATTAGCGACGTAATTAATTTTTAAAATAATTATTTTCCAACATATTAGTGACGAAATTAATTTGTAAAATATTTATTTTTCAACATATTAGAGACAGAATTAATTTGTAAAAGAATTGCTTTTGCTAAGGGTTTCTTAGCATTAATGTTTTACAAAGATGTGTAAAAGGCATTGATCAGCAAATATTGTACTTCTCCGAGACATTGCATCTGCGTAACAAAGATAGCGACTTTTGACTTTTAAAAAAAAAAGATAGCGACTTTAAGCACGAAAACTTTTATAATATGATATGATTAATCATTGTTTGGTGCTCCATCATATTAGGGTGTATAGGGGAAAACAACTCTCCAATCATAAGTTCAGTATTGTTTGATCCTTCCACGAAAAATTAGTGATAAGATGTGGGTTGTGTCATGTGTGGATCCATGCCTCCAACTATGTTAAAAACTAACTAGTACTCGCAGCTACGGACTGCTACGAGTCATGATCTTTAATAATTTTCATCTTAATTTATTCAAATGTGAATCATGACCTGATTTGTCAAATGAGGAAAAAAAATAAAAAATCATGGGATTTGTGTAGGGAATAGGTATGGCTACTTGAGCATTTCTGCATTATTGATGCAATCTTCAGAGTACAATTGGAGCTTAAAACGGACTAGAGTAGTGAACTACTTACGCACTTGTAAGCTTCTCAGGTGTTTTTGTTGCTGTTATTATTATTACTATTATTATTATTATTATTGTGGTCTTCCCATGTGCTATAAGTTGTATGATGAAGAAATTAAATTGCATTGTAAGCTATGCATGGCTATTTCTATTTGAATGGTGATTGAAAACACATTAACACATTCATGGCATAGAATTGGCTTTGTTTTTTGTGGAAATTTTACAAGTATGCAGTTCAATTGTTGCTCTCTCTCTCTCTCTTTCAAAGAAAAAGTAGTAAAGATGTCCAATGGTACCTTGCATGACACATGGGTTGATAAAATACAGGCGGTTGTAATATGATCCTGTGCTTAAACAGGTTGAAGATTTTAATGAAAGTTCATGCCTTACACTTCTTCGCAGTTTAAACTTTAAATGGCTGTTCAATTACTACCAGTGAGGGCCTTGGCAATAGTAAAGATGGTTTCCATTCAATTCATCATCGTTTTGCAGGTTTTCACGCTTCTCAATGTGGTCTCTGCTCTCCTGGAATGGAATGTGCATATCCCTATTCTCAGCACTCACAAATGCCAATAAAAAGTGGACATTGATTTAAGTGAAAAAAACAAATGTTTCACGTCATAATTACTATGATACATCATTGCCTCCGGAATTTTCAATACTTGAAAATGCATATCTTTTAATTTTGTACCAAAACCAAGTTGTATTTTTCTCCGTTCCACAATTTCCTAGCCCTTCCTTACCTTTCCAAAAAAGGAAAAGAAAGGGGCCAACATAAATGACTGCACAACCATATTGGCATCCCTTAATGATTAGAAGACAAAAATAAAAAAATCTTTTCACCGTGTAAGAAAGAAACTTATAGTTTCACAAGCAAAGAATCAACATTATTGATTTCAGAAACAAAAACTTTCTCAAACAACATCACACATTTTACAACGGTTGAATCCACAAACACGTACTTATGCAACACAATTAGGGATTGCTAATAGGCCAACATTAATTGATCGTCGGTAAATTATTGTGCATCCCAAATACCTTGAGCAAGTAATTTCCGTAAATTAATTCTCACCGTCCGAAAGATCTAAGGCTGACCCTTGGAACTTCTTGCGAGTGATCTCATCAATGCGTTCTTTCATTTCTTCGGAGAGATGGTTTTTTCAATCCCCAACCACACCCTTCCTAAAATATGCCTGCTTTGGCATACCACTCCAAGGGTCTGATCCATCTTTATTCACTTCCAAACTCTTGAGCCTTTCAAGGCTACACCTCCACAAAACCTTTTCAATCTCTTCCACACTATTAATTCCCCTTCCAAGAAATGAAGCCAATTTCCTTACTTCTCCAATTGGATTTTTCTTCATCTCTTCATATTTTAGGAACAATATTTTCTCAGGCCTTGCTTGGCTCTCTTTCCAATACCCCAGTCCATTATCATGAAAGGGCCCGAACATATGGATTCCACGGCAGAAATTCTCGAATGCGTCCTCAATAGGATATGGCTGCTTCAGCTTCGAGTTTTTGAAGTGCCATATGGAAACAAACACATCTTTTGGATCCCTCATGATATACACGATCTTACATCTCGATTTCTTTGCTGATTCAGATAGCATTTGGTAGGGGACGTGGGTTCGGAAATCTTGGAGATGGCATCTCCGAAGGGTTACATTTGAAATTTGGATTAAAGATTTGAAACTCAAGAGATGGCATGAGGTTATTTAGATGATTTCCAATCAAAATGTCGTGATGGTTCTCACCATCACTAAGGGCACGTGATTTCTCGTCCCAATGGAATCATTCCCAAGTTATCTAGTAACTTATGTAAATTATTTATTTATTTATTTTGTCATTTTCTAATCTTTTCCCCTTCAAACCTACAATTTTTAATTTTTTTTAATTTCTTTGGTTAATGTCAAACAACAATCCCTATTCTCTAGTATAATATAATATTTTTTGAGGAGTCATGTTCTATTGTTAATAGTAAACAAAAAGATCATACATATCTATTAATACGACAACGGAATAAAAAATCAAGAACCTCATCTTCGTCATCTGGATCGAGTTCCATTCCGGAACTCGAAAATTATCTAACAAATTGTTTTGAGTTTGAAGTTGCACGTGATGATGTTGAAAACCTTAATGAAGGCAGATTGACAACCAAATTAATATGTAAAAGAGTTATTTTCCAACATATTAGAGACCGAATGAATTTGTAAAATAATTATTTTCCCACGGATTAGCAACGGAATTATTTTGTAAAATAATTATTCCGCAACAGATTAGCGATAAAATTAATTTGTAAAATAATTATTTTGCAAGAGATTAGCGACATAATTAATTTGTAAAATAATTATTTTTCAACATATTAGTGATGAAATTAATTTGTAAAATATTTATTTTTTAACATATTAGAGACAGAATTAATTTGTAAAATAATTGCTTTTGCTAAGGGTTTCTTAGCATTAATGTTTTACAAAGATGTGTAAAAGACATTGATCAGCAAATATTACTTCTCCGAGACATTGCATCTGCTAAACAAAGATAGCGACTTTTGACTTTAAAAAAAAAAGATAGCGACTTTAAGATCAGTATTGTTTGATCCTTCCACGAAAAATTAGTGATAAGATGTGGGTTGTGTCATGTGTGGATCCATGCCTCCAACTATGTTAAAAACTAACTAGTATTCGCAGCTACGGACTGCTATGAGTCATGATCTTTAATAATTTTCATCTTAATTTATTCAAATGTGAATCATGACCTGATTTGTCAAATGAGGAAAAATAAATAAAAAATCATGGGATTTGTGTAGGGAATAGGTATGGCTACTTGAGCATTTCTGCATTATTGATGCAATCTTCAGAGCACAATTGGAGCTTAAAAGGGACTAGAGTAGTGAACTTATGCACTAGTAAGCTTCTTAGGTGTTTTTGTTGCTGTTATTATTATTACTATTATTATTATTATTGTGGTCTTCCCATGTGCTATAAGTTGTATGATGAAGAAATTAAATTGCATTGTAAGCTATGCATGGCTATTTCTATTTGAATGGTGAATGAAAACACATGCATTAACACATTCATGGCATAGAATTGGCTTTATTTTTGTGGAAATTTTACAAGTATGCAGTTCAATTGTTGCTCTCTCTCTCTCTCTCTCTCTCTCTTTCAAAGAAAAAGTAGTAAAGATGTCCAATGGTACCTTGCATGACACATGGGTTGATAAAATACAGGCGGTTGTAATATGATCCTGTGCTTAAACAGGTTGAAGATTTTAATGAAAGTTCATGCCTTACACTTCTTTGCAGTTTAAACTTTAAATGGCTGTTCAATTACTACCAGTGAGGACCTTGGCAATAGTAAAGATGGTTTCCATTCAATGCATCATCGTTTTGCAGGTTTTCACGCTTCTCAATGTGGTCTCTGCACTCCTGGAATGGAATGTGCATATCCCTATTCTCAGCACTCACAAATGCCAATAAAAAGTGGACATTGATTTAAGTGAAAAAAACAAATGTTTCACGTCATAATTACTCCTCTTTCCAAATAAATAACATTTTAATTATTTTTACAAATATTAATAATGTTAAAAATAGAAGTACAAGTTTAGCATTTTCACATCATAATTACTCCTCTTTCCAATCATCCTCTTAACTTAAATAAATGTAAAATTGAAAACTATTAATCATTAATGTATAAAAAAATGTAAAAAGACAAAATAAAAGATTTTAAAATTTTATTTTGAAACAAGGAGTACTTATCAAATTCAATGAAGGTAATTTCTTGTCAGTTTTCCAATAAAATTACATTTGAGAATTAAAGTCCGATGTAGTTGCAAATTACCTCATTTAGGCATACTTCTTTTTAATGTTGAGAACATAAAATTTAATGAAAATATTTTGAGTTGTTTCAATCTCAATTTTTCTTCTCTCAAAACTATATATATATTGATATGCTATAAATATAGAAGAAATTTTCCATTAAACAAAAATTTGCCACAGATTTTCCGTACTAAGCGTTTGGCCAAAAGATGTCCTAGTAATACTATCAACCCATCATTTTATGATTGCTATATATTTTTACACATGTTCATTTTGATAAATTTTTCACCATAGAAAACATTAGTTGTTTAAAAAATTTAACATGTGGTGATAATGCCTTTTCATCACAAATCTCAACATGTTATAAATATGAGATCTTTTACTCTTATATTCTCAAGCGAGGAAGAACAACAGGAAAAAAATGAAGGGATTACAGAAAAATACTTCAACACTCTTTATTCTTTCCTTGGTTCTCCTCTCAGGTATATCTTGTTTTCTTCATGATAACTAATGCATGCTTTACATAACCATGCCCACGTACATATATATCTATTGCAATCATGGTTAGAAAAAGAGAGAAAATATTAATTATCCAATTACAGCATACTCTTTTGCTCATACGACTTAAAGAACAGCGTATATATTGAATTAAATTTAAAGAAACTTTAATTTTCTTTTGCTATATTTTGCAGTTTCATTGATGGCTTCGCAAGCATCAGCTGTGGAGACTAAAACATGTACTTGGTTCATGACTAAACCACCAATAGGTCACTGCTATCAGTGCACACTTAGGTGCATGACAGAGCACATAGGCTCTACGCCACATTGTTTTCGGCTTCCTGATAAGACAATCTCCTGCCAATGTGAAGGCGTTGGTCCCCGTTGCGATGTCGAAGATCCAAGGCATCCGCCGCCGGCAAACTTCTCTTCAAGGAAGACCCTAGCATAATCTATTATGCTAATTCTTTGGCTTTCAAACCCATGTAAAATTTCAATCAATATTATTGATATTAATTTAATAAAAGGATTCTAATGCAAAATCTCTTTGCATACTTATAATCTTGATATTCAATTCCTCATTGTAAAAGATATCTTTTCTTTCTTCTTTTTTTTTTGTTAAATTTTTTTTTTCTTGCACTTCTCTATTTTCGAGTTCTAGAAGTCTTTAAAATTAAGCTTCAATGGCCAAATTTCGTTATTCTTTTGGGCTTCATTCTATTCATACGATTTTTTTTCTTCATAATGTAAAGAGACCTTAAAATAATAATGACAATCTCTCTTTCATCTTTGTAATTTCTTCCACGACCTATCCTTCATAGAATAAATAATCCTATGTTCTAGGCTATCATGATTTTTTTCTTCCATTTGTTCTATCGTTTAAACATAATTGATTGTTAACTTCTACAACCACATTCTTGCTGAGAACTATGGATGATTTTGTAAATTTTATTTTCTATCTAGAGCATCATTCACATTCTCAAAAAAATCCACAAATCGAGGGTGAACAAGCTTTAGGTTGGTAATCATTAAATCAATATTTGTTTTCTTTTATAACTTTGCCTAACCCGAGGAATTTTTTCCTTTCATATAGAAGACATATTATAATGAAAGAAAAAAAATACAAGAACGAGAGAGAGGATCCCCTCCGGAAAGTAAATTATAAACTAATTAAGTCAATGCATCTTTCCGATGTCTGTTGAAATCTACCAATGCCATGTCTCCCGAAACACCACTTCTATTGACTTGAAAGGACAAGAGGTATATATTTATAAGAAAAAATCCTCTTATCCCTTATTGCGCAAAGTATATGATCAAGCACATTGGTATGTAATTCTGTCACTCTGGCCAATACTACAATAATCTGCATAGAATTATGTTAGAGACAGACACTCCTTATTGATCATTATGAAAGGAAATTATCCCTGAACTCTTTGTGTGCAACAGTGAAGGCAGATGTGCTGATTAGTTTCAATACCAGGCTTGCACATACAGATCATGTATCTGTTCTAATCTTCGTGAATTTCAAAATCATTAAACTGACATTTAGCCTGTGGCTTTTAGATTGGCGTTTTTGAACTATGATGTTCTCCAAAGAAATCAGTCCTGATGCATTTTCTTTATGCGTTTTCATTTGATTTGCGTTGATATCTTTGCTTAGCCTGCCTTTCCTATAGTCTAATGATTCACCATCCTTGACACTTCTTGCATTTCTAACTGTATTTTGCACCTGGCATTGCAGACGTCGGCGAGAGCCGGTGAACTGTCTCTATTAGACATGATTTAGCGATAGATTTTTTTAATTTGTTAAAATTACGAAAAATATATCCGTCGATACGCCGTTGATAAATTTAGACAGCCTCCCGACGAATTACCAACGGACGTTTTAAATTAAAATTAATTTTGTTTTCAATAGATTAGCGACATAATTAATTTATAAAATATTTGTGTTTTCCACAGATTGACGACAAAATTAATTTGTAAAAGAGTTATTTTCCAACATATTAGAGACAGAATGAATTTGTAAAATAATTATTTTGCAACAGATTAGAGACGGAATTAATATGGTAATGAACTTATTTTGCAACAGATTAACAACGAAAATAATTTGTAAAACAAATATTTTGCAACAGATTAGCGAAATAATTAATTTGTAAAATACTTATTTTCCCACATATTAGCGACGAAATTAATTTGTAAAATAATTATTCCACAACATATTAGTGTCGAAATTAATTTTTAAAATAATTATTCAGCAACAGATTAACGACGAAATTAATTTGTAAAATAATTATTTCCAACAGATTAGCGATGTAATTAATTTGTAAAATAATTATTTTGTAACATATTAGTGACGAAATTAATTTGTAAAATATTTATTGACGGAATTAATTTGTAAACCAATTGCTTTTGCAATAGATTCGAGATGAAATTAAAAAATAAATAAATAAATTCGGCAGAATAAACAAATTATTAATAATTAAAACCTGTAATTTAAATTGAAAGCACCAAAATAATAATTAAGATATATATATATATATATATTTATATATATAATCCCCAAAATAAGTCTATAAATACACTACAAATACTATAAATCCATAATAGTAAATAATAAATCGTCATATATATCAACTAATAGCAAGGGTAGGTGCTGCACCAGTGGAAGGGGGATGATGATCAAAATGAGCTGAAGAACCGGGATAATTGGAAACTGGTGATATAGTGAAATCCTATTCCCCTGCATCATCATCGGTAATATGCTCATCATCTGCAAAGATGTCGTCTTTGGGTATACTAGGTAGAATAGGTGGAGCCGAAAATCCCATTTGGGTGGCCAAGTTGATAAGGTAGGTCTGCAAACTTTCTTCTCGCGCCTTCATCGTTCTGAAACTATGTTCAAATCTCATCCGTATCCAGCTCACCTTCATGCCTACTTGTGCACTCACAAGCTCACTGATCATAGATTCTATATTTACTGGCTTTGAAAAAGCAGATGGTGTAGAGTGTGAACTACTTGAATCCTGCTCAAGACGACATCTCACCCTAGGCACCTCAAACCCCAACCCTGAGACAAGACTTTTCTTGAAACCTCCTGCTGCGTCGACAAATATTGCCCTGTCATCAGGCCTTGAATGATTAAAGGAGTCAGTGGACTCTAACTAATTGTACTGATCATCCAAAACATTCACATCATTCTGCAAATACGTTTAAAAGATTATTAGGGAGCGATACAATGAAAATGAATTAATTAAATTCCTTTTAACAAGCTCATACCATATTTTGTTGTGTTTTGTCGCTATTGAATTGCCCCTTATTAGGGCCAATTTGTAATGTGTGAGCCTTCTTATACAAATTTCTATAAGTGAACCTTTCACCATTTGACTTCCACTACAAAATGAATGGAAAAAATTAATTAATTATCATTTATAAAAAATTAATTAATTTAAAGAAATGTATTAGAATGACTAACCATCTTCCGCTCGTGCTCCAAAAACGAAATCGACCCACAATTATGAGTAGAAAAAGGACGTACAGCTATGTTGGCCCTTCCGGATCTAGAAGCACGCATAAATGCCTCAGATCTCCAATACTCATGCAATTTCCTCTAGTCATCTAGCACAATCCAATACGGGGGGTCGGTCTCACTGTGCTCTTTATGAGAACGATGCATCTCATCCTTGAACCTAGTCTTGGTAACCTTATCCCAATTCCTTCTTATAAGGGTATTGTGCTCAAAATGCCACTTGAACAATTTTTGAAAAGACAAATTATATCGAAGACTTTTATAATTAAAATATATAATTTAATCACAAAGCAAGATAAATTTACAACTGGGAGTTCAACATACACTCCACTCTTCAAACCACAATTTTCGCAAGTTCATAGGAACTTGGGAGAATTTTGCATAAGGGCCAATAAAGTGTCTATTGATGGTCTCGAAAACCTCTCTAACCGGCTCCATAGATGGATCAAAACTGTTTCAAGAATAACAAAATCAATGCTTAAACAAAATTTTGGCAGAGTCTCCATTATAATATGGACATTTTTCAAGCACACAATTAGCCACAAGACACTCCAAAAAGCAGAAAAGTGCCAAACATATTTTCAAAACAAATACCATCAATACTTAACAAAGTGAATCAATATCACCCAATAATGATATGTTTAAAAAGCTATGGAAATAAACAATAATATAGAAGATTAACTTTTTGTTTGCACGGCTTAATACTAGTATTATAATTGCACATGATAATATATCCAAGTAAAGAAACTTGGAAATGAGTTTATTAAATGGAGTAAATTAAAATCACATGAATTGTATGAATAAGTGTCTTGTCATGTCAAAGTTATAAATGTCCTTAAAGATTGTATGAATCCACATTCTAAAGGAATCAATGAATGAATGATATTTTAACGAGACACTTATGTTTCACAGGAGCCATGGGAATATGGGATCTTCAAATCATAAAAAAAAAATGTACACTTCTCAGAAGCCAGTTTTGAGTTTCCGAATCCCTGCAGATTAATTCACAAGAATAACTACATACATCAACATACTGTACACATATGCTATGAGTAGTTTCCTGATATGAGAACATGTGTGAATTACAAGAACTTAATTCTTTCTTACTAGTATTCCTTTCAAATTCATAGTTATTCTCTGTCATTATGTAAATGTCTCTATTTGTATACAAACTAAACCTAGATTTTAGCTTCTATATCATGATATAGAGATTTATTTGTATATGAATATTTATGCTATGCAGGTAATGGGGCATGAGAAGAGACCTACTGCTAGATAGGTAGTTAAACAATTGATTTCTGAAGATGGTTGGACATGATTTTACAGAGGACTTAAATAATACTAGCCTATGAATATCTGAGTATGATTCTACTTATTTTGGCATTAAATATCCTTCTGCTCCACAGATACTTAATTATGCTTCTATGATTATTGCATCACAAACTTGTCTTGAAAAGTCATTAAACTGTTAGGCAGCGAGTAGGAATTTCCTTCCCAAACTCAATAATTCATTCTCTATTCTTTGTTACACATGTAAATATCTTTCCACAACATGCCGCATTTACAAATTCTAAAACCAAAATAAGAACCTATAGCCATATACCAGAATTTTAAATCAAGTTTCTTCATTCTAACCATCCAATATTCAAGACTGCATCTTTATGAGCATCCAAGCATTGAATTTGATAATTCAAGAATGCAATTCACATGCCCATAAAAAGTAAATCAAAATCATTGATTGATTAACAAAGATAGCTAAATCAACCAACCTGTATTAATCCCCGAAAACAAAACTATAAATTCAGAAAGATAAAGAAAGTGAGAGAAAGAGAGAAGGGCATAACCCTTAATCACCCAAAATGAAATGAAAAGGAAAGAAAAGAAGAGAAGTCAGAGTGGAGGGAAGCTGCAAATTATATGCCCTCGAAATTCTTGTTACCCTTCAAAATTCAATAGGCTGATAAGTTTTCTACTTCAAAAACAATAAAAAAAATTTTTAAAAAAAAACTAAAATTCAAATAACAAAATGTATCCCAAAAATAGCAAATAAAAAAGAAAAAAGCTAAAAAAAAAGAACTTGCACTTGAAACCAGCCTACCTCTCGTTAGAATTACAGCGACTGATGCCGGAGAAAGTTTCCACTAAGGACGCCGGAGATGCGCAAGTACATTGTGCTCTGGCTTGGATGGTCACGCGCAGAGGTGATGATTTGGCCTGGAAAACTCCAAGAAATGAGAGCTGAACCTGTGCAGAGAAGAACTCAGGAAGAAGGGGGAAATTGATGAAAAAGGGGGAAAAAGAAAAAGAAAACTTGAGGGAAATTCTGTTGATTTCAATTTAATTTGTTCGATGACCAATTTGCCCAATTCCAAATTGTTCGTCGTTAATGCATGCCTAATACCGACGGATTTACGATGGACAAACATTTATTTTTTTAAAAATATAAGAATATAGTGTAATTTGAAAAACCTAAGAGGGGGGGTGTATTAGGTTTTAACCGATTTTTCTGACTTTAAATCAAACAGTGTTTTCTAAGATAACAAATAACAAACACTTGGTGCTCAAATAGTGTGTGAAATAATGTGTTCAAGAAATAGGCAAATGACACAGAGATTTGTAGTGGTTCGGTTTATCCAACAAAACCAAATCTACTACCTTGAGCTATCTACTCAAGGATTTCACAAAACCTTTCACTTATTTAGTATAAGAGATTACAATAGAGGCTCACCCAATTCCCTTAGGGTTTTACAACACAAATCTCTTACCCAATCAAGGTTCACTCAACACTATGAGTTTTATAATATAACCTTGATTACACACCTATCTCTAATACAACAATTAATGAAATAGATACTCTTAATACACTCACAATTTTCTATGATTCAAGGCTCACTCTAACCCTTAGAGTTTTAAACTCAATGCAACCTTGAACAAAACAAAACAAGATAAGAAGATGAAGAGTTTGATATAGATATCACCTTAATGTGAAGATATATCAATATAAAGTATAAATACCTCTTTGAGTAATATTTTCCTCTAAGTTGCTCAAAAACCCCAATGATTTAGTATCAAACCCAAACTTGATGAATTTCTCAATGTGAATGTTATATTTTGGTTTTAAAATGATCTCAAGTTGTTTTATGAAGTGTAAGAATCAGATTTTTACTCAAAAAGTCGTGTCCCTAAGCTTTTTAAACAATTGGGTATTTATATGTATGCACCAACGGTCATAAAAATGGCTGTTTGAATCCCACTCATGAGAAGTGCTGTCGATTGTATATCAGAAAGGTCGTCCGCACCATCATCCACAAGTGTTCCAAAGAGCTCTGGATTTAGCGGACGATACTCTGAAAGGTCTAGTCGACCGCATGATCTGTGGACGACCACACTTCAGTTAGGTCGACCGCACATGCATTGAAACTATGCAAAACAAGATTCCAAACAACTCCAAGAGTTTGTAGAATACATTTTATGAAATTTAAAGTATGTGCATGTAAATTGAAAATCATTTCAAATACCCAACTCATGTTTTATCTAAATGAAATGCATTTTGAAAAACATTTCTCTTTAATTGAGCAACCTATAGAACTTATTACTCATAGAGGTAGATCTAGAGATATCTAAGGATATATAAAATAATACTACACCTCTAGATCCTATCTAATCCAAAAATCGCTTATCTTCAACGCTAGATAACATCCGATCTTTCCTGAAGACTTGAAACTTTGATCTTGCATGAATTAGTCATAAGAATCCTAAAAGACCAACACTTATAAAATTAAGACATTAGTCATCATCAATGTTTGTCATTAATCAAAATTAAGATATTAAAAACTTTAAGGCTTTCATAATTAATTTGTAAAATTATTACGACCTTAATATCGACAATTTTAAGACCAAGTTTAATTTTTCTATTAAATAATTTGAAAAATATGGTAATGATCTCAAACAACATCGAATTAAAGAGAGTATTGCGAGGGATAATTTTTTTCGTCTCTCATCGAGCCGCAATGGATCTTGGACTGATTTTAAAATTATTTTCATCATTTTAAAATAAACACACTTTCATATGACAAAATTTATAAAATTCCTATTTACATGTTATACACATCATTTATAAAAGAACGTTGTGATTCTATGAAATAATTATTTGTATTAGTCAATTGATCCATATTTCATATTAATGAGGAGCCTTATTTAAAACTTCAAAGCCCACGCACAATCTATACGTAATTTTTCACGGCATCTATAATGTTCACATAAATATATTACACTATTAATTATTTCACTAGATGGATTTGTGCAAACAAATCATGTATGTGTAAACATAATCATGGTACATAAATATATTTATTAAATCAGTTAGAATTGCTTTGTAATACTCATATTGTCTCAAGCACACAAAAATGTTATATAAATCCATAATAAAGTTCGCATACTTATATTTTAATACGGAATTAAATTTTTATATAAGTCTCAATTGATATATCATTAAATGATAAACTAACATGATGGACGATTTGAAAAAAAATCATAAATAGGGGATGCAAATTGGATCTTTTATCTATGAGAAATGATTTAGAAATGTTGTGATGGTTGTCCATACAATTTTTTTGTTAATGCAATATAATTTGATTTATTTTTATAGTTAATCAGAAATGTTGTTATGTAGACTAAAAGATGTACTTGGTTCATGACTAAACCACCAATAGGTCACTGCTATCAGTGCACACTGAGGTGCATGACAGAGCACATAGGCTCTACGCCACATTGCTTTCGGCTTCCTGATAAGACAATCTCCTGCCAATGTAAAGGCGTTGATCCCCATTGCGATGCCGAAGATCCAAGGCATCCGCCGCCGGCAAACTTCTCTTCAAGGAAGACCCTAGCCTAATCTATTAATCTAATTCTTTGGCTTTCAAACCCATGTATAATTTCAATCAATATTATTGATATTAATTTAATAAAAGGATTCTAATGTATTTAAGTATATTTTGCTAAGCCACCTAGTTTTGGGACTATTGTCTAAAGCTATAGCTTCTTCGCCGATTTTTTAAAATACATTTAAGATTATTTCAGTAGGTAAGTAAATTAGTATTAAGTTTATTTTGGATCAAACACTTAAAAAAAGAGTTATTAGAGTTATTTTGATTAAAGTCTTACTATTGTCTTAAAAAGATTTATTAAAGTCTTAAATTTTAGTTATACATCATTGCCTCCGGAATTTTCAATACTTGAAAATGATCCATCTTTATTCACTTCCAAACTCTTGAGCCTTTCAAGGCTACACCTCCACAAAACCTTTTCAATCTCTTCCACACTATTAATTCCCCTTCCAAGAAATGAAGCCAATTTCCTTACTTCTCCAATTGGATTTTTCTTCATCTCTTCATATTTTAGGAACAATATTTTCTCAGGCCTTGCTTGGCTCTCTTTCCAATACCCCAGTGCATTATCATGAAAGGGCCCGAACATATGGATTCCACGGCAGAAATTCTCGAATGCGTCCTCAATAGGATATGGCTGCTTCAGCTTCGAGTTTATGAAGTGCCATAAGGAAACAAACACATCTTTTGGATCCCTCATGATATACACGATCTTACATCTCGATTTCTTTGCTGATTCAGATAGCATTTGGTAGGGGACGTGGGTTCGGAAAAGTCTTGGAGATGGCATCTCCGAAGGGTTACATTTGAAATAGACAGACATATGTGAGGACCCAAAAATTATCTTGTTTAGTACTATCTGCGAGACTCCTTGAACTGCCACAAATAAACAATTAAGTACTAATCCAAGCTTCAGTTTGTGTCTGTCTTTTACTGATTTTTTTTTTTTTTTGAAAGGCAGTGTCTTTTACTGATGAATATAATTTTCCTTTTCATAAACAATTAAGTACTTCACTTAAATGTCTTTGATATTTGCCAAAATCTTCTACCAAATTAGAAATAAAAAAAGACAACATGAAATCTTCAATATAGATGACGAAAAAAAAAACACTTTTGTAATAGATTCCTTAACACGGGCGATTCCCAATCATCCTCTTAACTTAAATAAATGTAAAATTGAAAATTTTTAATCATTAATGTATAAAAAAATGTAAAAAGACAAAATAAAAGATTTTAAAATTTTTATTTTGAAACAAGGAGTACTTATCAAATTCAATGAAGGTACTTTCTTGTCAGTTTTCCAATAAAATTACATTTGAGAATTCAAGTCTTATGTAGTTGCAAATTACCTCATTTAGGCTTACTTCTTTTTAATGTTGAGAACGTAAAATTCAATCTCAATTTTTCTTCTCTCAAAACTATATATATATATATATATATATATATTGATATGCTATAAATATAGAAGAAATTTTTCATTGAACAAAAATTTGCCACAGGTTTTCCGTACTAAGCGTTTGGTCAAAAGATGTCCTAGATATACTCTCGATCCATCATTTTATGATTGCGATACATTTTTACACATGTTCATTTTAACAAATTTTTCACCATAGAAAACTTTAGTTGTTTAAAAAATTTAACATGTGGTGATAATGCCTTTACTTCACAAATCTCAAACATGTTATAAATATGAGATCTTTTACTCTGATATTCTCAAGCGAGGAAGAACAGGACAAAAATGGAGGGATTACAGAAAAATACTTCAACACTCTTTATTCTTTCCTTGGTTCTCCTCTCAGGTATATCTTGTTTTCTTCATGATAACTAATGCATGCTTTACATAACCATGCCCACGTACATATATATCTAGTGCAATCATGGTTAGAAAAAGAAAGAAAATATTAATTATCCAATTAGAGCACATATTATTTTGCTCATACGACTTAAATAACAGCATATATATTAAATTAAATTTAAAGAAACTTTAATTTTCTTTTGCTATATTTTGCAGTTTCATTGATGGCTTCGCAAGCATCAGCTGTGGAGACTAAAAGATGTACTTGGTTCATGACTAAACCACCAATAGGTCACTGCTATCAGTGCACACTGAGATGCATGACAGAGCACATAGGCTCTACGCCACATTGCTTTCGGCTTCCTGATAAGACAATCTCCTGCCAATGTGAAGGCGTTGGTCCCCGTTGCGATGCCGAAGATCCAAGGCATCCGCCGCCGGCAAACTTCTCTTCAAGGAAGACCCTAGCATAATCTATTATGCTAATTCTTTGGCTTTCAAACCCATGTATAATTTCAATCAATATTATTGATATTAATTTATTAAAAGGATTCTATTGCAAAATCTCTTTGCATACTTATAATCTTGATATTCAGCTCCGTGTTGGGAAAGATATCTTTTCCTTTCCTTTATCTTTTTTTAATTTGTTTTTTATTTTTCTTTTCTAGTTCTAAAATCTTTAAAATTAAGCTTCAATGGCCAAATTTCATAATCCTTTTGGGCTTCATTCGATTCATATGAAATCATTATTTTTAAGATAAGTAATGACACTAAAACTGAGAAACCTTACCAAAATTATGAACAGACAAGGAAGAGCTTGGAAGCATTGAGACGAGGTACCACTAAAGCTGTAAATGAATTTGAGTGGTTCGGAGTCGAGATTAACTCGAGGTTGAAGCTGACAGAGCTCAAGTCGAGCTTGGATTGGCTTTAAGTATTCGAGCTATGTTTGAATTTGAAAATATTTTGTTTGTTAGCTCTTTGATCGCTTGTCAGCAGTTATATAATTTTATTTTTTTAAATAAAAGTTCAATCTAGAATTGAACTCGAAATCTAAAATTTTGTTCAAACTCAAACCTATTAAAAATTTAATGAGCTGAGCTCCAGCTCAAGTTTGAGCCACTATAAGGTATTTGAGGTTAGATTGAACTGTCATTGGAAAATAGATGAAAAGTTTCAACTGTCACAAAAGTGGAAGAATTTCACTAGTTAAGCCATTTTTAACACTTTTGCTATAGAATTTGGTATAACCCACCTTCCCTCTTATTCAATATCAATATACATATTTATACATACAAAATCCTAGCTATGATTATTCTCTGCATAAATTATTCTGTAATCCCATGACATATCTTCATCAATCTCCAATGTTTGCAATGGGATATGAAGAGAACATGATTTATTATAATTTTTTATTATACAAGAGAACATGTTTTATTATAAAAAAAATTTTAAAAAATAAGTGAGACAAAAGATAAGTATAAAATATGATTGCTAAATAATGCACCTCCAAATTACCAAATTAACCATAACTCATTTTCCAAACTCTCTCTCTCTTCCTAGGCTCTCTCAAACACAAAAAACAAAGGCATACTTCTTCAATTTTTTTTGTCGATTTCATCCTCTCTTTTTTTTCTTCTAAATAATGCATCTAAAATTAGTTTTTCGTATTCTATAGTATTTATCTTTGTGATTTATGTTAATAAAATGTATGTTTCAAATGTTATTTTTAGGAATAAAAAAATGCATAGATTTTGTTGTAAAATGGGTTGTAAGTGTTAGGTAATGATTAAGAGATATTGAATTATCATTTTATGCTTAGATTTGTGTTGAAAATTGAGTAATTTTTTTTTTTTAATTTGGAGTGTTGATTCGGTATTGGGTGTGCCCGAATGAAGGATTCCGGACATCCATGAACAATGCCGGGAAGCCTAGTATGAGAAATAAACATAATGCCCATACGAGACTTTCAAGTGTTGGGCATGGATGCCCTGAATCCTTCGTCTGGGCACACATTTTTTTCAAAACAAACTAAAAGAGGATCTGTCCAGAGAGTGTTGGATTAATGTAAGATATTTACCATTTTATTTCAGTGGTCAGACTAAACATGATTTTAGCTCTTTTTGGTGTCTTAAGACAACTTTTTGTCCCGTTGCTTCCAGGTACACACATAGATGACACATCAACCCGGCAAACTAAAATTTAAACCTAATCCATTTTTTTGATAAGTTATATAAACATCTTATGACAAAATATGAAAAGATGTGTGACCATGCAAGATTCAATTAATTTTATGAGAAACTTACAACAGAGTTCATGACACTTCTGTTATCTTGTTATTAACAAATACATCTGGCTGCTGTTGATGTTTTACTAGCTGATGGGAACTTGTGGCCATCAGTTTCCTTTATGTCAACTAATCAATAGCTGATGTTTTCCTTTATGTAAAAAACCTAGAAGCTCAAGATGAAGTGCTTCATCATTTTAGCCAGAAATAACTTAAACTTGCATTTTCTACAGAACACACACTACACACTCAACCATCTAGTGCATGTAGAAATTTGTTGGTTCCATATCAAGGAGGAGATTATATGCTGATCTGTTACTCAGTAATTTAACTACTTTTGCAGCCTCTAGTGATCCACCACTGCTTCTGTCAGTTTCTGTTCACTGTGCAACTAGAGCAGCCATTAAAGCAGCCAGGAAAGAACTTTACACTTGGAATGGATACAATGAACCTGATTCAGCATTTCAATTGGATGTCCCTGCTATTATGCCATTTG
This sequence comes from Apocynum venetum, assembly GCA_019593545.1. Taxonomy (NCBI): domain Eukaryota; kingdom Viridiplantae; phylum Streptophyta; class Magnoliopsida; order Gentianales; family Apocynaceae; genus Apocynum; species Apocynum venetum. Next base: position 4,236,654 of record SRSM01000134.1, read on the forward strand.
TAAAGAAACTATGTGGCCTGGATAATGTGGAGAGGTATTTAGAGAGTTTGCTTCCCCAGAAGTGAAGCAAAAATAGTCATAATACGTTAAGCAGTTGAATCATGATACAGTTTCGTTGTAAATTGTGATAACCATATATGATATTTGGATATATGAAAAATGCCACTGTTTATGAACTTTTAAGCAGTTCTCACTGAACTGTAATGGATTTAATGGAAGGGTTGAAATAAAACAGATATTGAACCTAAAAGGAATCGCCTAGGCTCTGGCAAGTAATAGTAGTGCTTCTAAATTTAGCCATAACAATTTGACAGTTTGCTACATTAACATCAAAAAATTCTTCCATTCTCAATTTCTCACCTTCAATTTTAGAAGGAAATTGAAGGTGAGAACAAATTTTATATATATATACACACAACGTTTATTAATAAAAATTGATGTACTGGTAGCAAATATCACTCTTTTATCATATTTTATTTTTCAAAAATGAATTAATATGTATTTTGTGACAATACGACAAGTCAATTAGTTAAAGAACCTTTAATTATCTATGTCTAATGCACATTTCAGTTTCTTAATGTATTAATTTTTTTTACAAAAAAAATGCACTGAATAGAAAGCTCTAGAATAAGTTTTTAATTCAAATAAGGTCAAATATCATCTTAAATATTTGTTCGTAAATAAGATTTCAACATTTAATCAAAGATAGTACCAGAAAGTATTACTAGTGATTTTTTCCAAGGTTGAAATTGTATCCAAACTTTAGTTACACGATATTAAATAGTGAGTTTTAATTATTTAATGACAATCAGCTATATGTTTTATACATATATAATAGATTGACAATTAGAATAGTCAATTTTATATATATACTAGCTGACCATCTCCATGCTTGAGGCATGGAGGGGAGCCCGGTATTGTATCATAATATTGTTTTGCTTGCTTATTTATAAGGGAATGGTAATTACAAATAAGAAGAAAAAAAATTCAAAAATAAGTGTTTCGAAATAATTTGGTTTTATGTTGTTATCTAAAATATAATTATTTACATCATAATGTGGAAATGGTCATTAGATAATAGCATAAAAAATGTCTTCACTAAATCTATTTCATGTAATTTTCACATTTTACAAAGCTTTTCCAAAAAAATATAATAATAATAAATCTAATTTTCTGCATATTAATTTCTACTTTAGTTGGTGAGATAGGAACTGCCACGTTGACCATAAAGTATCATTCATAATCATAAGACTACAAAGACTTTCAAATTATACCATAACCCATTAATTAAAAACTATTTATTCAAAGAAATAAAAATATCCTTACATCAATAAAAAATGTCCAAGAAAATAACTAAAATTCAAAACAAAACTCAAAAGCAAGTCCATTAAAGTGTAATAAATTAATAACTATCAAATATTCTAATAACAAAAATTCAAAAGTCTATAATCTATTAGGAGATCAAAGTCTTAATCTACCAAGTGTCCTCTTCACATAAAATAATAAAGTAATGAGCATACACAAGTTCAATAAATAGTTATAATACCTCTAATGAACGAATTATTACATACATATATGATTTTTGAAATCTTATCTAATTCATGTAAAATTTAAATACGTCTAATACATTTTGTTCAAAATTCTTATAAGTATCTTAATAAAATATTATGTGTATAAATAAAAGAAACCATTTTCTTTTATCATTTTTAAAGAGAATAAATAAAACTTAAAGAGAAAAATTAATATTTACTTTTTAGAGAATTGTTGAAATATTGTACCAAAATGTTATAAAAATATTGTACAAAAACTGTGTAAAATCATTGCAGAAATTACTGAATTTATTGAACATTGTAGGAAAATAGAGCAAAAATTGATGAAATTATTGCTGAAAATTTATTGGAAACTATTGAAAGATACCATAGAAAAACTGTGTAGTAAATTGAACAAAATTTGGATATAATAGTTGCAGAAATTTACTGTAAAAGAGTGCAGAAAAAAGAAAAATTGTACAGAAAATAAATAAAGCCGTACAGAATTTTCATGAGCAAACTCTTCCCCATTGAAAAATTGTGCAGAAAATAAAGAAAAGATGTGCAGAATTTTTCTGGAAAAAAATAGAACTTTTTTTCCATAAAAATACCGTGCATAAAATAGGAAAACTGTTCAGAAAAATAGATAAATTGTGCAGAAAATAAAACAAACTGTGCACAATTTTTATGGAAAAAAAATAAAACTTTTCCTATACAAAAATTATTGCAGAAAATCAAAGAATAAGTATGAAACTGAATTTTTCCCATTATTCATGAAAAACATGATTTAAATATATCAATCAATCAAAACATTTATCAAACAATTTCAGAAAATTCATTCAACGATAATATCCATTGGTCTCAAACTCTAACGTCAGACCTAACTATACTCCCACTAGGACGACCAAATAACAAACATTTTTTTATCCGAATGAACAGAATCAAATCAAAAGTTGGAACATGTTTCTATCAACTTCAAATTATGTCTTATGAGTTTCACAAAAATCATTCATATTTTCAGTATAAAATCAAACCATAATATACGAATAAATTTTCAAAACATAAATTACTCAAACTCATTCCAAAATTTATATACAAAAATAATCAGATAAACAAAATCATAATTTTTTTAGAGATATTTTTTTAATAAAATCAAAGGTATCAAAACTACTTACCTCAATCAAATAATTCTTCCTAACTTAGAATTGCTCTCACCTATTCATAAAATCTTCAAATTAAATTCATAATATACCTTTAAGAAATCATTTACACCATAAAGTTACTTGAAATTGACCTTATCTAGGGTTAAGTGATTATCAGAAAAATTGTTTTGTCTAATCGTCTTCTTTGTTTCTCCATAAGTTGTCTCTAGATAAAAAAAATTACATAAAATAGAAGGGTGAAGTATGATTAGTTTCATAACTATATATTTATACCTTAATACCTATAAAATTAAAACAACTATAATAAAATAATTATGGGCCTAATAAATAAAATAACTCATTGGGTCGAGTATTTACATGAACTTTTTATTTTTTGGTGGAGCCTATACACAATATCATAAAAAATAGAGAGTATAGTTTAACTAAAGATCCATGCAAACTGCAAAAAGGAAACAACAAAAATTGAAAAAATAATAGAAGCGAAAGACAAATTGAAGGATGAAATTCGATGGAAAAATAAAATCTTGGTAAGAAAGGGAAAAAGAAATGGAGGAGCCTGAGAAGTGTATAAAAAAGAAAGAAAGAAAAGATAACCAAGTTGCTTATCTATCATTCATCTATGATTTTGCCCCGTGCCCGATCCTATAAATAACAATGTTATATTGTGTAATTACTTATTTATAGTAAAAAAATAAAAATGGTAATTAGTTTTACATAATGAGGGGATTATTTATAATGAGGAAGGAAAGAGAGAAAAGAAAAAGTGGTTATTAGACAATAGCAAATAAATAAAGTGTTTTTTTCCTATGAAGCTATTTCGTGCAATTTTCATATTTCACAATGCTTAAAAAAATTAAAAAGTTTATGCATAATAATTTTTTTTTTATTTGTGATATAGGAAGATATATTTTTCATTTTCCTGTTTACTCCATGGTGGAATGACTATACATAACACTATCAAAATATTAGATAATTTAAAATTCATGTAGACAAATTCTTGTAAAGCATAAATATTGCAATAAAATGAATCGGTTTAAACTAAGCAAACACACAACACAAATCTCATGAATCTCGTCTTGCCATCTTTGAACCAAGACTAACAAATATAATAACTTGAGAGCTCAAAATGCAGACTGAATTATAGGAAGAAAAAAAAAATCAAAACACATTTCACAACTTTCCAATACTCACTCTATAATAATCATAACTAAGAATGCATATTCAAATACAAATTCAAATAAAGATTTAAATTAAAAAAAAAAAAGTTAATTAAAAATGGCTCGCTCCAGAATAGTTACTCACTTGTCTAAAAATGCAGTCACAACACCAATTGCAAAAAATACATGCAAAAGTATTTTTAGGGACTGTGGGAAGGGGAGCTATTAGAAGAGAAAAATCATGCTAAAAGGACACTGACGCGCCAGAAGAGAGTTAGGTGAGAGTTGAAGAAGAAAAGGAGGCTATTTTGGGCATTTCATGCTAAGTTTGAAGCACACTCTCCAGAAACCCATATGGCTTCCTCTTTGTTGGGCAGTGAAATGTCTATATTACCACAGTGCCAAGTAAACTTTTGGGTTACCAAACGTTTGGATCTTTTATATATATATATATATATATATATATAGTATCAATTAAATAGTCATATAACCTATAAAATAATTGTAAAAGATTCAAAACTAATTTAAAATAAGTTGTTCAATTTAAATGTCTAAAAGCCCTCAAAAAGAAAGATGACAAAATATTATCGAATTTAGTCTTGAATTATTTTTTATTTTTAGCTATGATCTCATGTTATTATTTTATTTTTTAAAATTTTTGAACTAATTTTTTGTTTTTTCAAATTTGATACTTAATAATTTTTTTGTCTTTTTCTATTTTTGAACTATTTTATTTTTTCAATAACTTTGGTTCTTGATCATTTTTCTTTTTTATCTTTTTTTTATCATCTTTTTTTTTATCCTTAGACTATTTTCATTTTAAAAATTTAGTCCTTTTGAGATAAAAAATCGAAAATAATTTCAAGATAACAAATAAAATGACAAGGGATCAAAATTGAAAGAACAAAAATAGATGAAGATTAAAAGAGATAAAAATATAGTTTAAGAATTTAAATAAGATAAAAAAGTAAGGAAGCATAACTAAACATAAAAAATAGTTTTAGACTAACTGCGATAATTATACAAAGATAGGCTAAATTACTTTCAAGAAATATTTTATTCCTCATTTTCTATCTTGATTCTTGACGTCCTAAATATGAGAAATTTCAAAAAAAAAAAAAAAAAGAGGAAAAAGAAAAAGTCCAATTGTCCAAATAAGAGAAAAAGAATAATTTCTTTCTTCACCGTTCTTTTTTTCTTTTTTTGCATATTCTTTTTTCTGAGCCCCTCCAAAAGTCTCGAACTGAAATTTTTTGTTGCTGTGTCTTCGGTTCATTTTCTCTTCTTTCTCGTCATTATAAACTGCAAAACCTGCCTTCCTTGCAACGTTCTCTCTGAAGCTTCATCACTACGGTAATCTGCGGAATCATGTCTGATGTTCGTTTCTTCTAGTACATTAGCCAAATATTCTCATATACCGGAAAAAGTTGTGATTTTTAATGTTGTAATTTAGATTTCTGCAGGTTCTTGGTGCTAAGAAAGCTGCTCTATTTTCTCTAATTTTAGCTTTATACCAAATTCTAGTCTCCGAATCTTGAGTGTGGTAATTCTTAATTTTAGTGGGGTTTCTTTTTTTGGTCCCATTTTTCTTTAGTTATGCTGAATTTTTAGTTCATAGTTATGTATAATTTGGAATTTTTCTTTGTAGTCTAGAATTGCAATCTTACTTATTCGGATTCAGGGCTCTAAATTTAGCTTTGCCAGTTTACCATTATTGTTCATGGTAATATTATTCAGTTCAGCTTCAAAGTGTACGGATTTGTCTGTACTGTTGTATACTTTATATCAATGGTGGGAAGACACTCGCTTTAGATATAGTTGGCTTTCTAGTAATTTTTGGTTAGTTTGTAATTTGGTATGCTCAACGAAACAATGAATTACGGAAGAAAGATGATTAGACTGCTAAAGAGTGGTGTTTGATTGAAGTTATTTAACGAATTATGTTTGCCTGTTTTTACCAAAACGGGAAGCAGTGTTAAAGTAAAAGAATAATGGGGATATCCGGTTATTGGTTTATCTTTTTGTTTTTTATCATTCAATTGAAATGTTGGCTTCAATAGTCCTCTTTTGGGTTTTTATATTTTTTTTTTTTGGGGGGGTGGGGGATTTTGGTGGTTAAGATTATATTTTCTTGTTTGTTTTCTGATTCTTACATTTTAACCCTTCAGGACTTGTGTCATCTACCCCACTTGAGTTCATGGATGCAAAAGCTTTGGCAAAATCAAAGAGAGCTCATTCTTTACATCATAGCAAGAAGCATCACCCAAGTCCAACATCCAAAACAGCTAAGGACCCAGTTACAGCCAGCAGTGGCAAGAAGCCAAACATCAAAGCTCAGAAACTCAAAACACCTCAATCTCATGGGTCAAGGTCACTACCTTCAAATTGGGATCGGTATGAAGATGAATATGATTCAGGTTCTGATGATGTATCCCACAACCTTAAAAGTCAGGCACCTGATGTTACAGTGCCCAAAAGTAAAGGTGCAGACTATGCCCACTTAATATCTGAGGCCAAAGCTCAGTCTCAGTCCCAGTCCCGATATTCTGCAGAGAGCTTTACTTTGTTTGATGATATTCTGGATGGTACGTTCTTTTGCTTGTCTTCTCAAATGTATACTTTTCCAGGTTTCTTGCTATGCAAACAGGGTGATAATATTTTGTTTCAAAATGCTTTAGTGGGTTCATAAATAAGTTTCCAGTCTGACCTTCAATGAGCTCACAAGGGGCCAAAAAAAAGAAAGAAAAGAAAAGCGGAGATATAACCGGAAATTGTGGCATTTCTTTTGTGGATATGATCCATAATGGAGAACTTAAAAAAATTTCTAATTGCATCGGTCATCCACTATTTTGGTTCATTACACATGAAGAATGTATAGTTTGGAGGAACTGGTACAGCTAGATCCACATTCTTTGGGTTTTTCTTGGTAGCATAGAAGCAACATTATAATACACAAGCTGGCTTTGTAACTATCTGCTGTTAACTAAGCAAGGTGCTTATTTGCCATTATCAATAGTTTGATTATGTTTTTAGTTTTACTTAGTTAGGATTGTATCTGAATTGTATGAGTGTAATGCCAGTAAGTTGCGGTATTCATCACTTCCTTCTGTTATGCGAAAATGATGCTACTTTTGCTTTTTGGAGACTATCTTGTGTTTTCTGCATAAAAGCAACATTATAATACACAAGCTGACTTTTGTAACTATCTGCTGTTAACTAAGCAAGGTACTTATTTGCCATTATCAATAGTTTGATTATGTTTTTAGTTTTACTTAATTAGGATTGTATCTGAATTGTATGAGTGTGATGCATGTAAGCTGTGGTATTCATCACTTCCTTTTGTTATGAGAAAATGATGCTACTTTTGCTTTTTGGAGACTATCTTGTGTTTTCTGCATGTGAAGATGAAATTATGTTTGAAAACCTAAGATATGGCTGAATTAGGTTTTATCCAATTTTTCAACTTAATTCAATTAAGCACTTCTAAGATAAGAAATATCAAACACTTGATTCTCAAATAATGTGTTCAAGTAAATAGCATAAATAAAATAAAGAACACAATGATTTATAGTGGTTCGGTTTGTTCAATAAAATTTATTCTACTATCTTGATTTATCTACTTAAGGATTTCACAAAACCTTTCATTAATTAAGTACAAGAGATTACAAAAAAGACTCACTCAATTCACATTAGGATAAAAAACCTCTCACCCAATTCATGTTCACCAAACTCATTAAGTTTTACAACACATTAATTATACAACTAATTATACAATTATCTCAAATATAATAATTAATGAAATACACACAATTAAGATAATCACGATTATTTTCAATTCAAGGCTCACTCTAACTCTTAGAGTTTTAAGGTAAATGTAATATTGAATAAAATTACAAGAGATGAATAAAGGTGGTTTGGTAAATATATCTCCTTAATTGTGAAAATATATCAATTTTCCTACAAAGACCTTAATTGCTTCACAAGATTATTCAAGAACACCAATGAATGTCTGAAATTCTTGTTGGATAATTTTCACAATGGAAATGTTTTGAAAGGGTTTGAAAATGTTTCTAATACATTCTATAATGAATGTGTATCAAAGTTTTTGCTTAGAAAATTGTCTTAATGAGATTTTCAAATATTTGAGTATTTATATGTGTGTTCTAACGGTTATAAAAATAACTATTTAAATTTCATTCACGAGACTTGAGGTGGACCGTTAGATAGCTTGGTCGTCCACTAAATCTTCCGCTGGAATACTGAATCTCTCTGGATGGTTAGCAGATGATGTTCGGTATATACCGATCAATCGCTAGATTGCCCGCTGCATTATCAGACTCCTTTAGACAGTTAACGGATGATGCCTACTATGAATCAGTCGATCGAAATAGCATCTGCTACATTATTAGACTCCTTTGGATAATTAGTGGATGATATTTGCTATCATCAGGTTGACTGGAAGCATCAAAAGATCATCCACAAGATTTTCAAATATGCAATTTAAGTTTTCAATCAACTTCAAAAGTTGTGGAACTTATTTTATAAAACTTTAAAGCTGAATGCATACATTTAGAAAATCAATTCGAATACTCATGATATGTTTTAAGTTATAAAACTCATAAAAACATTTTAAGTAGAATTATTTACTCAAGAAAATATATTAGAGATATCCAAAAGATATTAAACTCTAAAACTATACATTTAGTTCTTATCTAATTCAACAAATGCTTGTTTTCAATTCTTGATAGTTTTGATTTGTAAATTTCTTTAAAGATTTTAACTCTTGTCTTTGTATTAATCTATACATGAATCCCAAACCTCTATCAGTATTACAATTAAGTCATTAGTCATCATCAATGATTGTCATTAATCAAAATTAAGATATTAAAAACTTTAGGGCTTTCAATGTTTACCCTTTTAATATGCTTATTTATTTATTTATTTGGACTAGTTCTTAGTAGTTTACGTTCATTCTTAAGAAAAAAATACTTCATGTGTTCAAAATTGAATATTTACTTTTGAATTTATGTAAAACTTATGTACTTTGGCCATAAATACCATATTATTTTTATTATTGTTCTTATTTTTAATGTGATTAGTGGTGGGACTTGATATTGGGAAATTAATTTTTTAAATTAAGGAGGTTATTTGTTAAATTTTATATGCAAAAATATGCTCATTTTAGAAGAGTGGACATTCAGATTTTAACATTCTAAAATAGAAGTGTGTACATTCAATTGTGTATAATGGAAGCATCTGTGCATACAAATCTAGTGACATTTTTTCCTTTACAGATGCTTATTGAAGATTATTTAGCTTTCTAACTTGGATAATTGGGATTTTCTTGAATATATCTTAGAGTTCTACCAAGGGTTGGGCCCATTACTTTCTGCCAGAGGGCAACATATAGCCTCATCGGGTGCTGATGATAATTTTCTATTGGATCATAAAGAAGCCAGTAGCCATGAGGTATTTTTTCCTGTGATTAATCTTATTGCAGCTTACGAGATTTCATTATATGGCTTATTATCTTTTTGTCAGATGCTAAAAAACTTACATGATTAAGTGTATAATCATAAATAAAATTCCTGCAAGTTGAATACTCTTCCTGGCATTTTGCGCAGAACCATATTCCTTTGTGTTTCTTCTTAATTATGATAAGTACATCTTTACGTCTGAAGTTTAGTTAGTTTTGTGCTGATGATGGAGAGAAACCAGGAAAAGGTTCTTTATTGGAGAATCATCTTCCAGAGTTTTATTAGGATATAGGATATTTCATTCTGGAAATAGATCTTCTTGGAAGAAAATTTGGTAGAGTTGATGTATTACTGGTCACTTGTTAATTTCAAGAACCATATCAATGATCCAGAACTCTTTGATGGTTGTGCTTTAGTTTTGCGAAGTATTATAAGTTCAGAATTCTATAAATGAAAGAACATTATGCACAGGGTTTCTTGCTGTTGGAATTTTAAATTATATTGGGCCTTTGACAATTGTTGGCTAGAATCCAATATTCATCCGTGGAGATAGATTCCACAGGTATATCTTACTAATTTTTTCAATGAGAAAATCCATAGTAATTAGTAGAAATGAAGTTGTCTTTTCCATATGTAAAATCATCAAATGGTCTCTGGAATGAGTAGAAGGTTTTTTTAAAATTACCAATATTTCATCCTTAGATCATAAAATTTGTAATGAAACTACTCCAGCAGCAGAACTAAATATCTCTCTTTAAGTAATAGACATTTTTTGTCTGATTTTATTATATCATTGTGCGGAATTTCAGATAACTGATGGAGATAGAAATTGTGAAAATTTCATGTTTGTTAGTCATTATGGACACCGAATTTTATGATTTCAATATTGACAAAGTATATGTGTTTGTTTGTCTTTTCTTATATAAGTAAAATACTGCTACCTTCTGATCATGATTGCTGTGTACTTGCATCTGCAGGCACCATTTCTCTCCCTTAATCTGCATTGTCTTGCTGAACAACTTGAAAAGACAAGCTTAGCTGAAAGGCTTTTTATCGAACCAGATCTAATGCCACTAGAGTTGGTACTTCTTTCACCAGATTATCTGTCTTTTACACTTTCCTAGTTTGATGTTCTTAGTATGTGCTGCACCTCCTTGTGCAACATAAAACGTTACTGGGATGGAGGTCTTCCTATGTGCATCCTGCTTCAAAATTTCTCTGGATTTGCCTAATTATTTATTGCTAGATTTGTGAACCTGTAATTGAATCCTTATTTATTTTTTATTTTTTTCGGTGTGTGTGTCTCAATGAGCAATCTAAAAATTTCCATTGAACCAATTAGAAATATAATGAGGAAAATGGTTGCATAAGTTAGTGCAATATAACAAATGATTGCATCAAAGAAAAAGGAAAATATAACAAATGAGAGTCTACTTACAAAAAGTGGAAAGAAGAAAAATAAAAACAGAACAATATATCATTATCTTTCAGTTTGCTGGAAACTTTGGTTTTGAGAACACCTTCAGGTTCTTCTCTTTCTACCAGGTTGTGAGAATATTATTTTGTTTTCATTGTTGTAAGGAATGTTGATACATTTTCCAGGAAAGCTTTCTTCTTGTGCTCTGTAATAAGAAATTCTTTGGGGATACATCAGATCCTCTTTGAAAGGTTTCAGTGAATTATCAGATGGGGTTTGTATAGAGTGGCTTTGATTTATTGCCTCCATGTTATTTTTCTTTTTCTCCTTAGTTTCCGCTTGATGTGTCTTATGTAGCTAGTATTATACAGAGTGAGTTTTAATTCCTCTTGATTGACATGTGTCTCCTTAGCATATTCTGAAGTCCACTGATTACCACGGCAAAATGGTTCATCTTGAATGTTTCTCAATTGTTTTATACTTTTGACCTTCAATAGAATATTCTGCATGACTTTTGAACATCATGGTAAGATATTGAATCTTGTCATAGATGTTATTTAAAACAAACAAAAATTTCACTTATGACAACATCAGTCTGCCAGCTTGTGCTAATTCATGCATTGTGTTCAATGTGTTTCCGTGGTCCAGTGGCCTATACATTTCTGTGTGGAAAACTAAGATTAAATCTTTTTTCTTGGTAGGAGGCCAAAGTTCTAGAAAAGGGTTCGTTGCTTGGATCTGTGTACTTAAATAACTCTTGCTTCTCTTTCTCCTTGGACTACTAATACTCTCATGCTCATCAATTTGTATATGCTGGACTCCTTTCACTGATGTTTATGATGGTTAATTGACCAAGTGAAACTTAATTTTTTGAATTGGGTTCTCAGAATGAATAATGCTCAAGGTAGTTACTTTGGTTGGGTAGGTTTTACATTTAAATTTATGAAGCTTCATATTTAACGAATTCTTTGGATTGATAAATAGGTTTACTATATTCACAGATATTTCCTTGCATACGCACATCTCAATATTCTATCCTTGAGCAGATATTTCATTGTAAAAGAAGGCATTATCAGAACTGTGCTATGTGAGATTTGATTTCCTCTCTTAGTTCATAATGACTCTGAATCTGAAAAGAAATCTGTTCCTAATCTGAAAATGTGTGGTAGCTGGAATGTCAATAGTGCTTATGGCTGTCAATCACAACTAAATAATTTGTTGCCTTCTTTTCTGGAAATTCTTACTCTGTGTCATGATAAATCCATTATTTGTCAGTGCATTGAATTACAAGCAAACACTGGGGAAAAGCCTGGTCAACCTGCAAGTGGTACCGAGGCAACTGAAGGTGTTTTAGATGGACTGGCCTCCAATATTATTTCTGAAAAAAACACGAAGATCCATCAATCTCATGAGTATGTGTCACCCGATTCCCACAGAAGCAGCTGCAGCTCAGGACGAACTTCTACTAGTGAAGTTTTTCTTGATCATGATGTGGACTCACTCTGGGAATTAGATGCAGCTGGCAGCAATACTTCTGGAAAGTTAACTTCAGATCTAACTGCACGTTCTATTTCTGAGAGATCATTAAAATTTGATGCTGGAGCAGCCGAGGCAGAGCTTGACTTGCTGCTTGACACACTTAGTGAAACCATGTTTTCTGACTCCAGTGCAAGAGAGCAGTCCAGTCACACTTCTCAGTCAACCTCAGCCTCTAAACATGTTAAAGAGGATAATGCAAAAAATTCTGGAATGGTGGCTGCCAACCTTGATGATGATATTGATGATCTGCTCAATGAAACGACCGAATCTAATAAACCAGAAAAGATCCCCATTGCATGAAGCAAAGGCTTCTTTTGGTGCTCCCTCTATTCCTGATTCCAACTCTAAAGTTCTTGATGATTTTGATTCATGGTTAGACACAATGTAGTTCTAAACAAACCGAAATAGTTTTGTTTCATTGTAACAGTTGAATTTTAGCTTACAGAAAAATGTATCTTTTCTACATCTATTTTGATGAATCCATTGCAAGTCATTGTATCTTTTCCCTTGCAAGTCATCGTTTTCTGTTCAAATTTGAAAATGTAAGAAGCTAAGAAGTCTTTTCCCCGTTGCATATGCATAATTGCTTGTCGAATCTGACTTTTGCAAATGAAGTTGGCTGACTTTTCACTGTCTGTGCAATGGCCGGATGCTGCTGTTTTTTTTTTTTTTTTGTTTTCCATGGTTTGTTCCTTCAGGTTTACACTCGGTCTAATGGTGGTCACCCTTTTTATTTTATGTATCTAACTACACACAAATATATATATATATATATATATATATATATAATTTCAATGTTCAAAAATCGTATTAAATATAATTTCAATGTTCAAAATTGTATATTTACATTTATATTTTTTATGTTTAGAATTAAATATTTATATTTTTAAAATAAAGATATTTTCGATTGTGCATTCCATATAGTGTCTCTAATTTACTATCATATTTTTTATATAAGTAAAATCGTGTGTGCATATATATATATATATATATATATATATATATTCAACTTATTAGGTACGGTAACAAGATTATACTAACGATTAAGATAAAGTAAAGAAATTTGTAAAAAGATAAATAGTATGTAAAGAGATTTGTAAAAAATAAATAATATGTAAAGAGATTTATATCAATTTATAAGAGATCGTATATATATGAACTCAAATATTGATACATTATTCTTTATATAGATATTATTATATAAGATTATAATTAATATGAATTGTCTTTAAATGTTACAAATGGTATTGTAAATTCAACTGTTATGTATTTGATCGAATTCAACAATTTAGGATTTGTGAAAATAACATTAGTTCAATAAATCTTTTCGATTTCTTCCTTTAAGCTTTTCCATGAAAACATGAATTTTCCCTTTTTTTTTTAATCCTTCCTTTTTCATTTTCCAAAATTGATTACTTGAACGAAAAGTTTTCATTGTACATCTTCAACATTACCACATACAAATTTAATTCATGTCATTAATGATCAATAATTAAATATTTTGTTAAAATACATATTTAATTATTTCTAGTTCTTTTTCATTTTTAATGGTGTTAGATTTTAATGATAAGCATATCGCATATATATTAAGAGAAAGATAAATTTAAATTCCATTTTTCAAATGATATTCAATAGTTTTCTCGCTAAAACTTATTACTTTCATCAATTTGATTACCATTTAATGGACAAATTATTACTATTTATTTATGGTACCCACCGGGCACCACAATATTCTGATAAATAAACCCAAAAAAAAAAAAACAGAAGAGAAAAACTACTAAGGATTATTATTTTAGGTAGATGTTTAATACTTATTATACTCTTCCAATGCTGTATAATAAATGCTTAATTACATCTTTCTAAAGGATAATCTTGAGCTTTTATGGTAGAAATTTACTTCATACCTTAGTGTAAAGAGATCAACTCCTATTTAGGTAATATATTCTTTGAGATTTCTTCTTATCTTTCCAACCTATGTATCATATCCTAACAGTGATATTTCTTTGCAAGACCATTGCATCGTATCTTAACAAAGGATAAATTTCTGCCTATAAAAATCATTTATTCGTTGTATCTTTGCCATTTTCTTCCTTTTACTTTCTCAAGGTTTGAGTCTCTTCACCTTAATTAGTTCTTAGTGTGATTTGCATTCTTGAATGTGGTGGTAAAATATCATGGAAGATTTCCAATTTTGAACTTTTCAGATTTCTTGAGATTGATTTGTTTTATATATCTTTCTAGTTAATCGTTCGAATTGAAGTGATTTTTTTTCAAAAAAAAAATTCCGACTTTGGAAATCTAGTTCCAATTTGTATTCATGAGTTGTGGATGTTAAGTTCAATTTTCAGGGTCTTTTGTGTTTCTTTTCCCTCTGTGTATTATGCATGTATATAAACAAGAATCTGAGTATATAGATTATAGAGATTTTAATTATTCAAAATTGTACATTCTCTTTTTTAATTAATGATTCTGATTAAAGTTTCATCTTGAATACATTTTAGGCTCCGGACACGAAAATTCATAAAAATGGTTTCCAGTGGTTTAGTTCCTTTTATGGGACTTCTGCTTCTATGTAGTACATGGACAACAATGGCAGAATCAGATTACATCCTATACAAGGATTCAAAGCAGCCTATAAATAGACGAATGGCAGACCTAATGTCTCGGATGACTCTGGAGGAAAAGTTTGGTCAAATGACACAGCTTGATCGAGCCAGTGTGACGCCGGAGATCATGAGAGATTACTCAATCGGAAGTGTCCTTAGTGGTGGAGGAAGTGTGCCAAGAATTGGTGCTACTCCTCAAGAATGGATTGATATGGTCAATAGTTTCCAGAAAGGGGCACTTTCTAGTAGACTTGGAATTCCATACTTCTACGGAATTGATGCTGTTCATGGGCACAATAATGTATATAAATCTACCATTTTTCCCCACAATATTGCCCTTGGATGCACCAGGTTAGATTCCAAAATCAATCCTTAGATAAACCTTTTTTTAAAATAAAATTAAAAAAAAAACACAAATCATGCATATCCCGGTATAATTTATAACCAGTTTGAAGGATATTTACCAACACATGAAAATTCTGCATCCAAATTATATGCATGTATAATTTCATTGCACCTGTGGTATATTAATATTATACAAACAAGGGGTACCAATTTTGTACAAAGAATTTTATCACTCTGGTTAAATATTCCTATAATAATTAATATTCACCATTAGAATTTGGGGAGAGGGCCTCACTATCTAGCTAATCAGAAGCTAGCCCTCTCTGGGATCTCATGTAACTTAATTTTGATTAATCACCTTATGGATCGACTAGGAGGATTAAAATAAAATTAAAAAAAGGGTCTGGATCCATGTGACCTCAAGATTATGAGCCTTGTGAGGTACTAAACAGTTCTGATTGGTTTTTAGATTTTCCGACGATAATTATTTTTACAACCATTGAAAAATTCCTAAATAATTGTCTGTATTTGTTTTTAGAGTTAAATACCAAAAAAAACTAAAAAACTTAATATTGTTTCAGAGACCCTGACTTGGTGAAGAGGATTGGAGCAGCAACAGCTCGTGAAGTTAGAGCCACCGGAATCCAATATGCTTTTGCCCCATGCATTGCGGTATGGATTATTCTAAAAAATATGTTTTGTCGGGCATTTTTAAAAAATAAAATAAAATAGTAAGAAAATGTGCACTTTAGTTGATTAAATGATCTCACATATGTTTTAATGTCATGAATTTAAATCATAGTCTCAACATAGTCATGGTATTATTCAGCTAATTTATGTTTCTAATATTTTTGTTTATTTTTCTTTTTATTGTAGATTTAATTAATTGATTGGATATTCTTATGGTAGGTGTGTAGAGATCCAAGATGGGGAAGGTGTTACGAGAGTTACAGTGAGGACCATAAAGTTGTTCAAGAAATGACAGCAATCATTTCAGGTCTACAAGGAGAGATTCCAGAAAATGGACGAAAGGGTGTTCCTTATTTGGCTGGAAAGTAAGGTTCAAGAATCATGAATTTTCACAACAATGTCCTTACATTACTATTAATTCCTCTTTCTGAAAATATTCTTATCTTTTGCTTTGTACACCTTCTTGTAAAGGGATCACGTGATATCCTGTGCTAAACACTTTGTTGGTGACGGTGGAACCACCAAAGGAATCAATGAGAACAATACTGTGACTGATTGGCATGGATTGCTAAGTATTCACATGCCTGGTTACTATAATGCCATCATCAGGGGTGTGTCTAGTGTCATGGTTTCTTACTCAAGTTGGAATGGTGTCAAAATGCACGCAAATCGAGATCTTGTCACAAATTTCCTAAAAGGCACAATGAAATTCCGGGTACTTTTTAATATATAATTACAATTGAATTAAAAGTAAGTTAATACTTAAAAGATTACCATTGTCTTAAAAATTACTTGTTTACAATCTTTTGTAGGGGTTTGTAATATCAGATTGGCAGGGAATAGACAGAATTACCACACCTCCACATGCTAACTACACATTGTCAGTTCTTGAAGGTGTTCAAGCTGGTATTGACATGGTTAGTAGTAGCTGATTTTTTAACTTTGAATTTGTCCTTTTGATGAAAGAAAATAATAATTTAGATGGTTCTTGAAATGCTCAGGTTATGGTTCCTTTCAACCACACGGAATTCATCGATACTTTGAGCTACTTGGTCAAAAACAACTTCATTCCTATGAGCAGAATTGATGATGCAGTGAGAAGGATTCTGAGAGTGAAGTTCACCATGGGTCTTTTTGAGAATCCTTTGGCAGATTACAGCCTTGTTGATGAACTTGGAGCCCAAGCACATAGAGATTTGGCTAGGGAAGCAGTGAGAAAATCACTTGTCCTATTGAAGAATGGGGAAAATGCTGATAGTCCTGTTCTTCCACTCCCCAAGAAAGCAACCAAAATCTTGGTTGCTGGTTCTCATGCCAATGATTTGGGTTCTCAATGTGGTGGTTGGACCATTACTTGGCAAGGACTCCTTGGCAATAATAATACTGCTGGTAAGCTAAAGATTTTGTTGCCAGAGACTTTTTTTTTTTTATTCCTCTGTCTTTTACCATTTACTTTTAATATTATCTTTATTTATCTTACTTATAGAAAATGATCTTTATTTATCTGACTTATAGAAAATGACACAGAAAAGTACTTACTTTGAGGCTGATTTTCATTAGTTTTGTAGACTTACCAAAAAGCAGGTTTCATAATATTCATTTGGATTCTTTTTCAATCAATTCATTGAAAGGCTTTTTAATGAAACAGGAACCACCATCCTAGAGGGTATTACAAGTACTATTGATCCAAGCACAGAGATTGTCTACAATGAGAACCCTGATTCACAATTTGTCAATTCCAGTAACTTTGACTACGCCGTTGTTGTCGTTGGAGAGCCTCCATATGCTGAAACCAATGGGGACAATCTTAACTTAACCCTGCCAGCTCCAGGACCAAGCATAATATCCAATGTTTGTGGGCAGGTCAAGTGTGTTGTGGTCTTGATCTCCGGCCGGCCACTGATGATTGAGCCTTATGTTCCGCAAATGGATGCTATTGTGGCTGCTTGGCTTCCAGGTACTGAAGGCCAAGGTGTTGCTGATGTGCTGTTTGGAGATTATGGTTTCACCGGAAAGCTTTCGCGTACTTGGTTTAAGACTGTAGAGCAGCTACCTATGAATGTTGGTGATGAACACTATGATCCACTTTTCCCCTTTGGTTATGGCCTCACAACTGAACCCCTTGGATCTAACTAGAGATGATATCATTCAATTACAATCCTTGGGTTTTTCTTTGCTTTTTGACAAGAGCACTTTGGTTGATCCAACTGCAGAGTTTATATAAGTACATTGGTTATTTTTATCTAGTTCTTAAGGGCTTTATCTTGATAAAAAAAAAGTTATTCAAATTAACATTCTTTTGTAATAATTTAATTTCAGCAGTCTTTGGATGATCTTTCAAATTTCTCAGTGCTTTTCATTTTCCTTTGGTGCACAACTTGGAACTTCTTTTGAACTGTTAAAAATCTACAAAATGAAGGGAATGGAGAGGGAATACGGATAATGATGATCTTACTGCAGTGTGGCACAGTGCAGTTTTCTGTTAGATGTAAAAGGCATAGTGGAAAGAAAACATGGCTCTATACTTTACATATTTAGTCAAGCAGTGAACTATTGGCTATATAATACTGCAACTTTGCATAACTTTTCCCATCATTTGCTTGAATTACTTTCTAAAAATGCTTTACTTTGTCACTATGGACTATGATAGATAATCTCAGTCAGCACTCTTAACTATGCACTATTATCAAATATATCAATGTGTGAAGCTAAAGATGAAGGGCTTCCTATGTGCTAACTGATATTGGATGACAGAAAATAGAGCTTTTTGAGTACAAAGTTGTAGAAATAGATAGTCGTTAGAAATATAGAATGCTTATAATAAACTTTTTTTAATTGGTTATTTTTCTTTTAGAAATTAGGGACACTATTGAGGATGACAAGGTGCACATGGACCTAATCCATATCACAATTATTTATAGAATTATATATGAAAAAAAAATTTTATTTAAAAAAAGAAAACGCATCATAAAAATAAATATTTAATTTTGAAGAAAAGAAGCACAATTTCACTTTTTTCTTCTCTTTCATCTATGATTTTCTCTCTTTATCTCATTATTTCTCTACCATCTTTGTCATCTGATTAAGGTAGGAGGTAAGTGTAGATGAATTAACATTGAAAATGAAACAATCTATGAAGAAAAAGCAATATTCTCTTCTTTTTATTCACAATTGACCACTAAAAGGGAGTAGAAAGACCAATGAACTTTCGCCATTTGGACTAAACGAGGATTACAAGAGAAAAATAATGAGGTGGGATTTTGAATGGTTGCCCCTAGTATCTGCACTTATGGGCATGGATGGATGATTGAAGGATATATTAAGTCAAAGAAAAGATGGACTATGAGAAATTGGGGGTTGAATTATTGTAGTTGTAAAATAATTTATGCTTTGATTTGAGGCTCTAATTTCCAAAGTGAGTTGTTGGACCACTAAGACTAAAATAATTTCGCTTCATGTTTATGATTACAAGTAGGAGGAGAATGGCAGAGCTCGTGGTATGCTACAGCAATGGAAACAGTGGAAGATGGGGTGTTGCGGCTGCCCTGGATGGCGGTTAGATTACTACAGCAATGTTTTCTCAATCTTTTTAAGGAGTTTTTTTTATTGATTTTTTTAATATTATCTTTTATCTATATTTATCTTTTAATTCAATAAGAAAAAAGTAATAGTCCAAGAGTTTTAATAAAAATAAAAAACGTAATAAATAAGAATATCTTAAAGAAAACAATAATGCTTCCAATTTTATTTTATTTTTTTTGTCAATTCTACAGATGTTGTAACATATCAAGGCAATTCAATTTGTCCTTTTTCATATGCAATTAAGTTGATAGAATAACAAAGAAACAAAGAATATGAATTCCTTCAACGCCCCACCCCCAAATTACTCCAAATATATAGAATTAGAGAAGAAAAAAGAAGTCTATGGAATTGGGAATGGACCAATAGTGCACTGGAAACAACCATATTTAACATGCCAATGGAAGGAGGAAAATGACTGAAAAGGACAACTCTGAAGAAGATGATACACAATCATATAGTACTTTTTTTTTTTTGGGAAAACCATATAATATAGTACTACAAATACAATACTAGAAGTATTCCCGTGGCCATTGCTTATTGGGCACTGAGCACCCAATTCAGCTATCCATCTCTCTTTTCTCCTTGGCGCTTTCTGTCCTGGTAGGCGCCGGCCAGCCAGGTAGTGAACGACGAGTTCACGGGTCCTATCATCTATGAATTCAGACAAATCTGTCTTGGAAAAAGAAATTTAATCAATTATACAGAGAAAATTGTCTAATTTGGTCACCAAGATGGTCAAACTTCATCAATATCTTTGAGTTTTTTTTCTTCTTCTTTTTAATATTAAGTGATAAAATTATTAAGTGTAATCTAAATCAAGTCTGAGTTCTTGAATCTTAAAATAGACTGAAGTGACTAATTGAACAGAAGTGTGCCGATTCCCGGGACAAGCCTTAGTTGGTACCCTGGATTTTGATTGCGTGCTGCGTCAACAAATGAGGAGCCAAATCTTCATCATAAAAAAATGAGATCACCGGTATACCAAATTATCAGATCTAATGAAAATTTACAATAAATTACTACATAAGTCACAATTAATATTAATATGAGAATAGTTTTTGAATAATCCAAATTTCTATTCCAAAATTCAACCTTAATCATAAAAATAAAAAAAATAAAAAAATTGAGATCACTTTCCCCCTCAATCATGCCTCATGGACAAACTTGAACGAGTCTTAAACTTCCAAGGATTGCCTATTATATTTTATTATTTAATTGTGTTAAAAGTAATTCAAGTAGTAATTTACTTTTTTAGTCATTTAGTTTGATTATTTTATTAAATATAAAAGAGAAAGTAACATTTTTAAGATCTTACTCTATCACCGAATATTCTTTGAATTTGGTACATGAACCACACATGTATAGCCTATTAATAAACTAGATAAATACTTATTTCAATTTAATTAAATATTATTATTTGATTTAATAAAATAAAGAAATTTTATTTTTTTTAAAGAAATTACTATATTAAATTGTTATTATAAATTCAGTCAAATTTAGAAAGTTGTTATTTGTTTATATAATTGTATAGCATAATATAATAAATATATTTATTTTTAATAAGATGAACGAAATTACTGCCAAAAGTTAATTATAAGATATTTATTTTAATAGAATAAATATTTATGAGTTTAAACAGTGAAAAGTCAAAATGTTCACGTGAGGGAGTGATTTTGGACTCAAAGGGCATTTATGGACATTTGGAAACTAAAAGACATCGGATAAAATCATTTAAGGTTAGTAATTTAGATTGATGAGAATTAGAAGGTACATAGAATTTTTTCTTTTTTGCCTTTTTTCCTTTTCAAGACACATATCATATCCAATCTGCTCAATATATATGGCGCATCAAAATCATTTCATCCTTTTCATCTTCATTTTTCCTCTGTTAATCAACTTTGGCTTCTTCTCAAGGTTCCAATCTCCTCACATTAGTCTTCATAAAGTTTTGCATTCTTGAATGTGAAGTATTTGACAATCTTTTAATGATTCCAACCCTTACACCTCCAGAAGATTTATGTTTGAACTTTTAGATTTCTTCAAAATGATGTGATTGAATTTGCAGTTAATTTTTCTCTTTCTATTGCCCATGATTGAATTCTCATCTTGAAAATTTCAGGGTCTTGAAAGAAAATCCTAAAGATGGGTTCCAGTAGATTACTCTGTTTTCTGGGACTTCTGCTTCTATGTAGTGCATGGACAACAATGGCAGAATCTGATTACATCCTATACAAGGATTCAAAGCAGCCTTTAAATAAACGAATTCGGGACCTAATGTCTCGGATGACTCTGGAGGAGAAAATTGGCCAAATGACACAGCTTGATAGAGCCAATGCGACGCCAAAGATCATGAGAGATTTCTCTATTGGAAGTGTACTCAGTGGTGGAGGAAGTGTGCCAAAAATTAAAGCTACCCCTCAAGATTGGGTTGAAATGGTGAATAGTTTCCAGAAAGGTGCTCTTTCTAGTAGACTTGGAATTCCATACATTTATGGAATTGATGCTGTTCATGGCCACAATAATGTGTACAAGGCTACCATTTTCCCCCACAATGTTGGCCTTGGTTGCACCAGGTTCGATTCAGAACTCCTTTTACCATTTTTGTTTGATACTTTTCTTTGGGATATTCATTGTCTTTTTTCAATCATTTTTCTTGGTAGATTTTTTTTTCGACACAAAAGGCTAGATTCTTTGCATTATATCACCTAGTCGTGGATAATAATAAGTCTACACATAGGAAATTTTACAAACAGAGAAAAGTTCATTACATCCTAAGAAAGATAGATTCATTGCATCTTATTATGTACATGGATAACACATTCGTGGATACAGAGGAGTTTAATTGATTACTCTATGCACCATATTTGTACAAAGTGATTCTTTTTCTTTTTCTTTTTTCCCCATCTCATTTTTGAAATACTTTTTTATTCATAGAGGTTCATGACTGATTAAATGCTTCAGAGATCCTGAGTTGGTGAAGAGGATTGGAGTTGCAACAGCTCGTGAAGTTAGAGCCACTGGAGTCCATTATGTCTTTGCCCCTTGTATTGCAGTATGGAATTACTTTCATTAATAACAAATATTCATGCTGTTATGAGCTAATCTATATTTTTGGCAATCTTTTCTTTAACCAATATATATATATATATATATATATTTTAAATGATAGGTATGCAGGGATCCAAGATGGGGAAGATGTTATGAGAGTTACAGTGAGGACCCAAAGATTGTGCAAGAGATGACAGAAATTGTCTCAGGCCTTCAGGGAGAAATCCCAGAAAATGGACGAAAGGGTGTTCCATATTTGGGTGGAAAGTAAGGTTTCAGAACAGAACCATATTTTTCACTGAATTCAAGAAGACTAATATTCTTCCTCTTTCTAAAAATATATTATCTTTGGTTTTGGTTGTTGTGAAGGGATAAAGTAATGGCCTGTGCAAAGCACTTTGTTGGTGATGGTGGAACTACGAATGGAATCAATGGGAATAATACAGTGATTGATTGGCATGGATTGCTAAGTATTCACATGCCCGGTTACTATAATGCCATCATCAAGGGCGTGTCTACTATCATGGTTTCTTATTCGAGTTGGAATGGTGTCAAAATGCACGCAAATCGCAATCTTGTCACAGATTTCCTCAAAGGGACATTGAGATTCAGGGTATTTTGTCAAAATTACATTTGATTGACAACTATGTTCTCTCTAAGTCTAAATAATAATAATAATAACAATCATCACACTTTGGCTAAATTTTTCTCTCTAAATATTTGTCACTTTATAAATTAATGGAGCATTTTTTTTTTATTAATTGACTAAACTATCTCATTAATTTTCTATAATTTCCAATATAAAATTTACCTAATAGATTTAGAGTTTTTTAGTTACGAACACTGTTGATTTACAAACATTTGTCTACAACCATTTGCAGGGTTTTGTGATATCAGATTGGCAGGGAATAGACTTTATTACCACACCACTACATTCGAATTACACATTGTCAGTTCTTAAAGGTGTTCAAGCAGGCATTGACATGGTCAGTAGAGGCTGAATCATTTACATTGGTGTTCAAGAAGACGATGAAATTAGGTTTCACATTTTAGATCTTTGAAATTTTCAGGTGATGGTCCCTTACAATCATACAGAATTCATCGATACTTTAACTACCTTGGTCAAGCATAAATTCATTCCCATGAGCCGAATTGATGATGCAGTCAAGAGGATTTTGAGAGTGAAGTTCACCATGGGTCTCTTTGAGAATCCTTTTGCAGATTACAGCCTTGTTGATAAACTTGGAGCCCAGGCACATAGAGATTTGGCTAGGGAAGCAGTGAGGAAGTCACTTGTCCTATTGAAGAATGGGGAAAATGCTGATAGTCCTGTTCTTCCACTTCCCAAGAAAGCAACCAAAATCTTAGTAGCTGGTTCTCATGCCAATGATTTGGGTGCTCAATGTGGTGGATGGACAATTACTTGGCAAGGACTCCGTGGCAATAACAATTCCATTGGTAAGCTCAAAATCCATTTAAGATCTTGTTACTTCCTAGTTTAGACCCAGTCACACAAGATTCATTTCAATTCATTGTTTACCTTGACTTACTGATATAGTAATTGATGAGAACAACAGGAACCACCATCCTAGCGGCTGTCTCAAATGCAGTTGATCCAAGCACAGAGATTGTCTACAAGAAGAACCCTGATGCAGATTCTGTTAAATCAAACAACTTTGACTATGCCATTGTTGTGGTTGGAGAGCCTCCATATGCAGAAACTTATGGAGACAATGCCAATTTAACAATTCCAGATCCAGGGCCTGGCACAATATCAAGTGTTTGTGGCCAGGTTAAGTGTGTTGTAATCTTGATCTCTGGCCGGCCACTGTTGATTGAACCCCATGTTCCACAAATGGATGCTATTGTAGCTGCTTGGCTTCCAGGCACAGAAGGCCAAGGTGTTGCTGATTTGTTGTATGGGGATTATGGCTTCACCGGCAAGCTGGCTCGTACTTGGTTCAGGACTGTAGAACAGCTCCCTATCAATGACCGTGATGAAAACTACGATCCACTTTTTCCCATCGGTTATGGCCTCACAACTGAACCCATTGGATCTAACTAAATAGAAATGATATCATGACACCACCCCTGCTTCTATAAGCACAACCAGATTGGTTGTTAATCCTAGTTTCTATAAACCAATTCTATTCTCGAAGTGTTGTTTTAGCATCTCGATAGAAATTTCCCTCAAAATAGGGCAGCAGGACGACTTCGATTATCATAATCATTCTTTCTTTTTTTGAATCCTGAAGCACAAAGTATGATATAGTTCTTGGGTTGTCAAAAACTAAAGAAACCTTTTCTTTTCTCTTTCTTTTGGTGTCCTTAATTTCTCAAAAATCCAATTTTAGTACCAGGTTTGAGTGCTTATCTCAAATTAATCCGTCCATGTGACATTGTGCCACCAAGCCCTTGTGAAGCTCAAAAGAGAAGGATTATTTCTCTCCGTTTGTTAACATGGAAGGGATACTTCACAATTGGAATTTCAACCGAACTCCAATAGGTTAGCTTTTAAATAAATAAAAAAACAAAATAACCATCCAATGTGGTTATAGCTTAGCTTAATATTCATAATAAAAATTATCAATATATATATCTCCAACTGCTAAAATTGAATGTCCTACACTAAAAATTAATAATAAATTTTAACTTTTAAAAAAATATTAAAAATGAAGATCACTAATATGATATAAAACTCTTAAATTAAAAAATTATTAATAAAATTTTAAATATAAAATATATTTATTTTAAATAAACATTCAATTCTGAATATTTTAAAATAAAAATAAAAATATTTAATTTCGAATAAAAAAGTAATATAAATACTTTGTTTATCTAAGACAACATTCACTTTATAAATTTAAGAAAATCATCCAAGTAACTACATTAATTGATTTTTTATAATATAGTTTAATCACTTTCACTTAGAATTGAGATTTATTAAATAATTTATTTATATATAAAGTGAAAACAATAATATAAATATGACGGAATACCAACTATCCAGTCCGTCCATACAAGGCAATCTCTGACACGAACACAAAAGTAATCTAGCCAACAACATATACATGAGATATATCACTTCTAAAGGTCATTTCCTAGCTAGGTCGAACTATCTTTTTAACGCATTCGGTATTCTCTACAGGCATATCCTCCACTATTCTCACCATCTACTTTGGATCACTGCACAAATGAAAGAAAATAAAAGAAAAAATTAGTTAGTTCGTTATCATACATCGCAGCTGTGTGCTTCAAGCTTCATAAAGCAGAAAGCAAGGATTTTTCGTTCTCTCTTGTCTTCTCATTCCTTTTTTGGCCGTTTTTGGTTAGTAGGTTGACAACAGGAAAACGATCAGAATAAACCGCAGCAGAAGATTTTCATTAAGTTGTCTAAATTTCTGGTTAAAACAGCATAAATAGTTCTTAGAGGTGGCAACTTGGGTCCCGTGGACAGGCCAAATGGATGGACCTAAATAATGCCAGCCCTGAAAACATTTGGGCCAAATGGTTCAGCCTGATGAACCCTTTGTCAGTCATTTCGGACAAATTTTCAGACCTAATCAAGCCGATTTCAATTATTAAGTTGAGTTGAACTTAGAAATTTTAAATCCACGAAAACTAACATGGACATGCAGAATTGCCACCCCTCCCACTAAGAATGAATTACAAAGCAACAAAAAGGAATGACAGATTGGTTGAAGAATAACAAACCTCATTCTGCATTGTGAGACTGATCATGCTCAATAAAATCTAGAGCTTCTTCCTTAGTGACGACATTAACACGGCTAACTCTATTTTTGTGCGTCACACCATATATTTTGTCAGCAACTTTCACAAGCTCTTGTCTAAATGTTGTGGTAATGAACTGTGTGCTTGCCATGTCTGCCATTCGTCGGACCATATCTGTGGAATAAAGTTAAGGAACCACACTATGGGCCTTACAAAAACCAAAAAGATTAAAACAACATTTATATCCACATCACAGAATTGTGCTGGTGCTTGACGTAAGTGGAATTGCTGAATCAAATCAAAACTCTCCACTCCTCTACGACACAATATTCACTATGTCCAATGGCATTTATGATGGAATAATAATTCAAGCCAAAAGTATGGTCTCGGATGATGAAAATCAAACAAGCAACAAAGTTTCTACTTTATTACTACTAAGGCAGTCATGACAAATAATGACCCCACCCCCCCCCCCCCCCTCCCCCCAAAAAAAAGAAAAAGAAATGCAACAATGAACAACATATATCACCAGTACCCTAGAATGCACTAATTCATCATAAGGAATACTGGAAATGTATGACAGAAACCATAGCTTCCATTACATAGCACACAAAATAACTATTCTTGCTTAATAAAATACTACAAATAAGAGAGAAGATCTTACAATATATACATGATATATTAATATATTCCCCACCCCCTCTCTCCCAACACCAAATAAAAGACACAAATGTCATAAATTAAAGTAAAACTTCAAACCTGAAGGACCGAGCAAGTCCCTACAGAATGGAAGATAATTGAATAGACCTTACATCATTGGCAAGAAAATGCACAAATTCTGCAAAGCACAGGAATGTACAAAACTGAAATAAGGATACTTCCAACGGCAGTTCTGTACTGTGGATCCAGTGCTGCATCTATCTCATCAAAGAGATAAAATGGGGCTGGATCACACCGCTGTATAGCAAATATCAGTGCCAGTGCCACCACAGTTTTCTGACCCCCAGATAACTGTTTCATCGACTGTGTCTCTCCTTGCCCAGTAAAAGAAACCTACATGTTT
Source organism: Apocynum venetum (assembly GCA_019593545.1). Classification (NCBI taxonomy): domain Eukaryota; kingdom Viridiplantae; phylum Streptophyta; class Magnoliopsida; order Gentianales; family Apocynaceae; genus Apocynum; species Apocynum venetum. Next base: position 4,264,002 of record SRSM01000134.1, read on the forward strand.
CAAAGTGTAAACTGTAAATGGCAAATAACATAACCACTTTCTCTTTCCCCTGCAGGGCATTTCTGATAAGATATATTCCAGCATAATCAGCACTTTAAGATCTAAAAAACCTCTTTCATTTCATTGTTTCCTGATACTTAAAGCACATAAGCTTGATGGAATTCTGACTACCAAATTCATTTAAGGATGTCAGAATATACTTAAGTTAGCCCTAGCTTGAATAAAGCAGCTTTAGAAACACCATAAAAAACATCAACTACAATACGTGCCTTCACTTTAACACCGATATATTTCTCAACCCTTCCTTCCACATCAGCTGCACGAGGTTCATCGTCATCAAGATCATTACCGCCTTCATCTCCATCCTGTAAATGCACCATAAGCAATCAACAAACAGCATATGACAAGAGTAGCCTGGATAGAGCAGATAAGAAATTATTTTTCAATCTTGTAAATGCAGCAGCAGTACTCTACCAGGATTATCAGATATTATAGTAATGCAATGGATACAAGAAACATTTGCACCAGCATTATATGATAGAAATTCTAATCAGTTTAACAGACAGCTCAGAAGCAGTTATATGTGTGACTGTGAACAGAGTATTCAGAAATTCTGGAATACAGCCCAGTCCTTCAGAAGCTAATAGGATAAGGAAACAGCAAAAGATTGTACAGGATTTTCAGAGATAATTCAAGCTCCAGTTATTCATGCAGATACCATACTCAAGAGTTAAGATCAGTATATTCAGTAAACAAGCTGAGAATCACTAACAATTTCTTAGATTTATGTGTTCTATGAAAGTAAAATTAACTTTAAATCAAGTCAAACTTACTGATTGTAAATTTGATAAGCAAGAAAAGTGCAAAGAGCAATTCTCAGACTATTCATATTGGACATTTTTTTTACACTTCCACCACATATTTGGTCCAGCACCAAACCATGTTTCTATAAATTTAACAAATCAAATAAGAAAAGTATTTTCGAAAAGTTTCTTTCTTCTAAGGGATACGAGCCATAGGGGGAACTGAAGATGGGGTTGCCCTATTATCTTGCCAAAAGTGAATATCACAAAATGTCTTAAAGAAGATGGGGTTGGATCTCCCAAAGTTCCTTGTTACTCTGAATGAGACTCCTGTTATGTGGTCATCAAGGTCTATCTGCATGCAATGTCAAACCTGACCTGAAGAGGTTTATTTCATTGTATCTCTAAACCTCAAGTGGCAGGATGCCAAGCTTACTATGGAAAGTAATAGTCAAATTAACTTTTTGAAAAATTGAACCCTTCAATCTAAGCATTAAACTAAACAATGCTTTATGAGAAGCATAACTGTGGATACCAAGGCATTAGAGAAGCATCATATAAAAATTCAGCAAAAGACTACGCAAACATTAAATAAATAAAAAAAAGGTGCAGCTTTTGAGGAAAGTGACCATGCATTACTGCAGATAAAAAAGTGTGCACGAATGTCATATGCTCTGCAGACTAAACCAACCTTTTTCTTCATCATGACTAAAAATCCATGACCTCCTTGCACAAGCTCGGAGAATACTTCCCTAAAATGCTTAGCCACACCTTTAAAAGTGCGCTCAATCGATTCATCTTTCCTCATATCCAAAACTGATATAAGCTCTTTAATTTTCTGCAATAGTTAAGAGAAAGAGTACTTAACACAAAGATGCCCACTTGGGCTTAGCCATATAGTTATTTGTCCAACAGACAATATTACAAACATTAAAGTACCTCATCCCCTGCATCTAATTCAGCTTGCCGTCTTTGCAGCTGTTCTCGTTGCTCTGTGAAGTTTACGTATTGATCAAGTGCCTTTTTGTTTACATGGCTGAACTGCTGCAGTTGCTCATTACAATTGTGAAGCATTTTATACAATTCTTTGATGCTCTTCCTTTTATACCTGTAATTTATTGTGGGCCAGACAAGAAAGAGACAACAAACAAGAGAACAGAAATCTGCAAAATCAGTTTTGTTTCTCACACCGATAAAAGTTACTTGTTTTTTAAAAAATCACCAAGAAGAATATCCTACCTTTAAATAAGGTCAGAACGATGATTTTAAAAAAGAAATAAATAATAGAATCCTAAAATCAGTTTCCTTGGTGAATGAGGCATGCAAGTGACCTGTTACTATTAATAATTCCTCATCCAAAGAGGAGATTAGTAATTAAATTATTTATTTTCCTTCTTTCCACAGTCTCCCTCCCTTCCAATTTTCCAAGCCACTATTTCTTCAATCATATCCAGCATAAGAAAAAGAAAAAAGAACTGTTTATCACCAAATCTGAATTCTAATCTATTAAGTTCTCAACTATGAACAACTATCAGTAAATGTATGAGCAGAAGAAGTTGCAAATTATTCACAATGTTCTCTTTGAAACATAAAAGTATAAACTAAATCTATCACCAGAACAATGTTTTTTTACATGTATATGTTTCCGAATAGATGGCATGAGGTGGCCAACTCATGTATAAAAAAGCATCTATCAACCATGCATGAGTTCCTGCAGAAACTAACTCCAAGTAGCAGAAAGATACCTCTCAAAAGCATCTGAAGACAGAGGACCCAATTCTCGGATTTTCTTTGAGTACTCTTCTTGTTTAGCAAGATAGACATTTCTTTTGCTTACTAGCTGTTCCAGTTCTTTTGCTTCATCTTGAAGGGTACCCTGATACTTATCTTCAATAGACTGCAAAATAAGATACAACATCAGCTTCTGCTTGAGACAAACAATAAAAAATACAATGTCAGAATACCTTTATCTTATCTTTGTCGCCTTTAATCTCCTTAAGCTTCTTGTTCCGTTCATCAATATTTTCAGAAACTCCTGGAAAACCAATAAAGAAAAGCAACAATTTTCTCAAAAATACACCAAGGAGAAAATACTAAAACTGGGATAACGTAAAAATCAACGCCGCACTTTTTTGCTGCTGTGTCAAATTTTCAACTAATAAATTAGCATCCATCAGGTCCTGCCTCTTCAGTTCAGCCTCACCAACTAAAGTATCAGCATCAACAGACAACTTTATTGCCTCCAACTCCTGTTTCCGCCGTACAAGATTTGTTGAAAGATTCATCTCCAGCTCAGCTTTTCTCGTCTCAGTCTATCCATAAAAGCATGAGAATATGACTGTAAAATATCTAGCTTTTTGCAATGAGTTATGGATTTATCAACACGAGGCAAGAAAGGTCCACTAATAAACCTCTATGCGATTGGTTCTGCAGGCTATAAGCTTTTCCTTGAGAATTGTTATTTCAGGGTTGAGCCGAGACAGGGAATCCTTCTCCTCTGGTGTCAGATGATCAACAAGTTCTGTACCCATCTCATCATGTTTCATGGCAATGCTAGCTCTTAGCTGTTCAATCTGAGTCAGAACATTTGAAAGCATCTTTTCCTGAAAATGCATAGTCAATGTTCAAACAGTTAGGATAACAGAATGGCAAAAACAACTGAGGAAGAAACTTGCGGGATCTGATATACCTTCTTCTCAAGAGATTTATAAATCGATTGTTTCTGTTTTTCAGCATTAGAAACATCCTGACGGAGCTGTTCCAATTCTGACTTGTCATGAGACAGCTTGGCATCGTTTTTCTGCTGCTCAGCAACAAGTTCATTAATTTTCTGGTCAATCTGTGAGAAAGGTTCAGCTAAAAACAAATGACAAACATTTGACAGAACAAAGTTCACCCAGCATCCCAAACAACTGATTACTAGTGGTGTTTCAAGCATGACTCTGAGGAGAGCAGAGAAGTAGCTATAATTCTGCACTTTCTCTTCAGAAGCAGAAACATAACACCAAGTATCCTTGTATTGACTTCAAATTCAAATGATTTAACAGCCAAAATCTTAAAAAATATTCTGGACAATCCATCCTACAGGCCTTCTGTTTAAAGTGAAAAAAGCCCGTCAATTTCCAAAATACATCAAGTATATGTCAACAGTTACTTGAATTTAGAAACCGTATCTTGCTTGGCAACTCCAAAATATGTTTCTTCAAAGTTCTACAAGATTTTAGTTGTCACAAAAAATTTAGGATCCCAGAACACGCAGTCAATCATTTCAGTTGAAGGTGAAGGTAATCAGATTATTACTATTTAGAGTAACTAAAGCTGTGCTTTTTAGCAACATAGTCAGCTGTAAAGTCAAAGAGTATTTCGTTATCATTGTCTAAAGAGAAAGAATGTTATTGATTCCACATGATTATGTATAAGTTTATAGGAGAGGATCAAAACTGTAAGACCAAAGCCAATATTTCAGAATATCATAGTTCGATTATTTATGCAAATAAAATGATTAAATCAAGTAAATAGTAGTAAAATAGAATGTGATGGTTTAAAAAAGGATATCTTGAAGTTTAAACCTAACATTCTCCAGTTCTTCCTGTTTCAAGTTAATAGACCTAGTATTCTGCCGAATTGTATTCATAAACTTTAGTCTTGAGCGCCTATGGTCATAGAATCCTCCGGTCATACCACCTTTTTTACTCACTTGATCACCTGTAACAAGGGTAAATGTTAACACGACATACACACCAAGGCTGTCAAACAAGTAAGATAATGTAGGACTACCTTCCAAAGTAATACAATCCAGGCCATCAGTGCGGGCAATCCTTGTGGCAACATCAAGATCTCGACAAATAACTGTTCTTGCAAACACCTAGATAAGCAAAAAATATGCACATAATAGGCAAATGAAACATGGCACTGGATGTCCTATGACAGTAGCAGGACTTACACAATCTAGTTGCAAGCAAAAGGATAACAACTAAAATATGCAATAAAAGAAAAAGCAAAGGGATTAACAGAAACAGAGTTTAACCAAACGGTTTGCGTTCCAAGCAATCTTGAAAATCTTCCATCAACTCAAAGTGGAACAACTTCGATCTTATTAGAAGTTCACGTGATTATCACTCATGAACAAAGAAGTCATTCCATTTCATGCTCTATCCAATGTATATATGCCCTCGACATAAGCCAGGGAGTTACTGTTTGATTTCTTTTCAAAGATCCTATTACATTGCATCACTCTTGATTGGGGAGTCTAGACTGATTCAGAGAGTATGATTCCAGGAAATGATAAGAAAAGCCTTCCATATAAATAAAACAAGCAGATATAAAAGAGATTCAAGTCCATACATATTGATCAAAAAGAAAAACAAAATGCTGAACATTCACTAGACCAAAGTACATGACAGAAACCGTAAATGCCTACACATCAAACTAGTTCGAATGATAATTGGATAATGTCTTCTGTTTATTATCCTTCCAGCTCTTTAAGCTCCAGGTTGTATTATCATGATATGTCTAAGGAAATCGTTCCAAAATTAGACTAGGGCATGTTATCACCTCAAGGAACTTGCTAATATACTCGTTAGAGAGGTATCACATCAGAACAGCTAAGAGATTTAAGAGATAACCTGAGAAAAAGCTGGGGCATAGTCACGAGAAAATTTCAATTTCTTTAGGAGAGGTATCACATCACTAGTCTGTGGATAATTAACATGTGGAGCTTTCACCCGGTTTAATGGTATAAATGTAACTCGTCCACCTTTTTGGGCATTGAGGTGTCGAATAATTTGAGTTGATATTTCATCATTTTCAACCACCACATGAAATAAACTGTACAAGAAGAAAAGATATATTCACTAGACCAAAGTACATGACAGCCACTAAAAATCTCAACCCTCTGTGCTGATGGTATTAGATGACAACAATTAGAAATATAAATATATATTATATGTGTATATATATATATATCTTATATATATTACCTGTTTCCAGCAGTAACTTCAACAGCTGTGAAAAATTTCTCATCACAATCAAGCAACTCAAAAATTGGACCAAATACTCCAGAAATTTCAAACTCCCTGATTATCCTCCGAACAGAACTCAGGCCTCTTCTAATATCCTGAGAAATTCAGAGAATGCATCACCATGACAGGGGATATAAATAATTTATTAAAGATGCAAGTGAAATTTATATTGGTTCTCAATTATTATGCTTCTATTGGAGTGAGTACTTAGCCATAGGACAAAACCAATTTAACTGATTTGTGTTTTTTAATTGACAAGCAAGCCTCCAAAGAATTCTAAGTATGTTGATTCCTTGTACATCAATAATTAGAGAGCAATTCTTCAATTATGGTTTCTTCCTTTTTCTTACACATGCCATGCATAAGCTGAGAAGCAAACTATGAGCAGAAGTAATACAATTTTTTTATCCATTTTATGACAAAGAAGTTACTTCAGCCATATCTCTATTGTTTCTGTCATGGGTTATATAAAGCCTTAAACTGACACTTTCACCTACTTCAAGAGCTACATAGCAAGATTTGTATTATGTTTATTGCAGGATAAAGCCTTTCCTGCTAAAAACCAACAAGCAGGACCCCATATAACTTCAGATGTTCCCCTACCTCAACCTCCTAAGCCCACCAGATACTCATCATTTTAATGCCTGCTCTCCTCCCCCCTCCCCCCAGCAAACAAAATCGACATTCCTTCTCCATTCTTTCGATTCTATTTTGTCTCGAGTTATATCAAAAGTCAGTAGCTAGCTGATTAATAATACTTCCAAGTCCATTTCATGTTTTCATTTTGAAAAAAATGAGGACCAAATAATAAGTAGAAGGGCCAAATTCAAGTATCGCAGCACCAATAATTCTTTTATTCAAACAACAAAGATGATACAACCTCTCAACAATCTGCTGAGGTGGCATACTAGAAGTCCAGAACCAAAAGTTAAAATAGATACACTTACACCAGGAGTTGCATGATCTAGGCTTTTCTCTGCCTTTATGACTTCTGACTTGAGCCGTTCAATTTCAGACAAAAGTTCACTTTCCTTTTCCCACAAAGACCTGCAAGTGAAAAGCCTGAAGTTTCAACAAGATAGTCCACAGAATGACTTTGCTTATGTATCATAAATGAACCAAGAGCATACTTCCGCTCAGCGTGCAACTTATCTCTCTCTGCTTTGTACTGATTGAAAACACCACGATACCCAGACACAAGAGAATCCAGTGATGCTGCTTCATTTTTCCGGCCAAGAATGTAGGCATCCTGCTCTTCTAGTTCTTTCTTAAGTTGATTAATTTCATCCTTTAGCTTTCCCTCCTGCAAGAAGACCCACCAGAGGTAGTTTACAGTAAGTAAATATTATGAAGATCAGGCCTTCAATACCAATTAACATGGGAAGAAATGAAAATTTTGTAATAGCTAAAATACGGATGAAGGCCCGATCTTCAGATTATAGGATGTTGACAACAATTAATTTATGAGCCAGAAAGTGGAAACGCCATCATCAAAAGGAATTCATGTCTCCATACTACGGCAGATAATCTGATTAACATAAGAAATTAAATGCTAAAATTTGACAACATTAGTTAAAGCTTACAGATCGACAAACTTTATTTAGTACGTCAAGCAATGGGTATATGAAAGAAACAGCAAACATATGTTTGCTGCATGGGAAGCACATTTCCCAAGGGGCCTAGATCTATTCTCTGTAACCTCACTGAAAAGTCACCTAAAAAATGAATTATGAAACATCTTTCAATCTCCTACAGTCCTACTTAACTGACGAGAACACTACACTTGCAGAATCTCACTAATGAGCATGAATTTCCAATATGTAATGCTGCAGGCACTTCTACTTCCAATAGTTGCTGAATGTGCTAATATAGGCTTTGTTTGGTTTGGGGAGCAAGACGAAAATGGGTAGGGGGAGAGGCACCTTTACTTCCACCACAGGAAGTAATCACATTACTTCTATTTCATTTTGTAGGAAGAGAAGAAGAGGTGGAGCAAGTGGGGAGAAGAGAGAGATTGATTGATTTATTTTACATTTTTATCCCTAATTCTCTCTTTTTCTAATGCTAAAAGTGAGGTCAATTTTGTTATAATAACCCTTGCTTATTTTCTCTCCCCTGATCCCTCTAATTTGGGAGGTGAGGAAATCCTAATATGGAGGGGGAGTGGTACCCTCTCCTAACTTCTCCTCCACATTTCTATCCAAGCAATTTACATAAACGTACCATTTACGCCCAAATTTACTTCCCTTCCCATCTTTCTTCCACATCTCATCCCAACCAAACATAGTGCTAAAGTTCTTGTAAAACATTAATCATCAAAAGAATTTATGACAAATAATGAATACTAACAAAGACATTAACCATGTTTTTTATTCCAACAGATTCTGAGAGAATGACCAAATACCAATTGAAAATCCAATCTCTCAACATATGCATAGCATTATATAATGCTTCAGACAGGTCAAGTTTATTTTAGTCTAATAATATTAGATGGATACAAGGAAATCTCAGTACTATTGTCCCAAGAAAGTAAGAGGAAACAAATCTTAGGGCATGTTCATAAGCTACTTTATTTTATAATAATAATAATAAATAACACACTTTTCAACAACATAATAAGCAAAAGCTCTTCTAGGAACTTCCCAGAGTAGCTTCTACAAGACATCTTTTCTTAGCCTTTTTGAAGCTCAAAGGAAGCAAAAATGGCTCAAAACAACTTTAGCGGAGAAAAGTTAGCTGATCATTTTAAGCAACTAAGAACAAGTTCTTATAGCTAATTAGGATACATCATGCAAAATCAATCATGATAAAAACTGACTGTATATAATCTCTGGAAGCCAGTTCAAAGATCTTTGTGCATAATGATTTTTCCTTCAGATCCTAATTCCTACAAAATTTCTTGCAAAATCCTCGTTTGTCCAACATAACTGAGCTTCCTGCCTTATTCTGTCTCATATAACTTCCAGCATAAAACCAAGGCATTCTATTTGATCCCATCAATTACCAATTCTCAACAGGCATCAAAGACACACTCTTCTGCTCTTTCTACAACAATGGGCATCAACACAGCAACTTGGCAAATTCACAACCTTCACAGAGCGGCCTCGAAGCTATGGTTGGAAAGCATAATATAATTGTATTCATCATGATAAAGAAATTCACCTGCACTGTGTTTGATGAAAGAACTCTCTCGTACTCATCAATTTCCTTTTGAAGCCATCTATCACGGGAAGCCTTATTAGCAAATTGGGTAGCACGCCCTTGCTTTTGATAAAGAATGCTCAGCTGCTTTTCACGGTCCATAATACTACAGAACACAAATTATATCCATATTACAAGACTTAAACAAAAATATTCAATTCAAAAGTTTCCTAATTGAGCCATATTAAAAATTATGGTATAGTATAAAGATCAGTATCAAATGCAGGGGAGGAAACAAAAGGGTAATTCTTCTCTGGTTTCCATACAAATTATTCACTGTTGAAGTACCAGGAAGTACAGAACATTAAAGTACAGAAGCACAAATTTGGCATTTTCCATACTTTATTGAACAGTGAATCACAGGTATTAACAAGTTCCACAATAGCCTTATTTAGATACTTAGCGCTCAACCAAGACCACAATTTCTGGAAATAAGGGACAATTCTATTGACATACCGCAAGATTAACCATATAAAGCACAATAGCATGCTATAAAATTCAACACTTACCCTCTTGTTACATCCTCCTCCTCTCTAATTTGATTCTCGTATAGAGGCTTTATTTTATTGAGCTCATCAGTGGATTCCTGAATTTCTTTCTCCAAAAGCTCAAGCTGTTTCACTGCATCATCCTACACTACCAAAAATTATCAGCAAATGAATACCGATCTTGGTACAAAGTTAGAGGTGGCAAAATTAGTGGAAATCCGATAAAAATCTAAAACATTTCATCATTACATGGATTTGGATGATCCAAATATATTAAATGGATTTTATTAGACATCCATTTACTTTCAATAATTTTAATGGATTTAAATTGATATTCATCAAATCCAATAACTAGACCTTCAAAAGTTAACACCAAGTCTATGCTTCCTTATAAATCTTTCAAAAATATATTTTGAATAAAAATTTTGAAAATTTTGCAACTTAGACCTTAAAATAATTGCAAATTAGTCCTTAAATATTTTAATATTTACAATATGAAACCTAAATTTTGTTATGTGAGAATAATATTTTAAAATAAAAATAAATGAAATAAAATATACATCAAATATACAAATGAATGCATGTCCATGGATATCTATTAAATCCAAACCATTCATATCTATTTTTAGACAGATATATTGAATAGATATAAATGGTTTGGGCATAAATATAGAGGCCCATTTAATTGTATCCAAATGGATATGCATATCCATTTTGCCACCTCAAACAAAATTTAAAACAGAACATTCAAGTCTAGAGGTAAGACTATATATTGAAAGATTACCTTTGCCTTGATATTGGTAGATATCTTCTCTTGAAGATCTTTCTCATCAAGTTCAAGTTTTGCACGTTTCTTAATGGCCTCTGTTCGCTGTTTATCTATTGCTTCTTTCTCTTTACTTAATATCTGAACTTCTTTTGTCAGATCTTTATAAGATTTGTCCAACTCCTTCAACTTCTCATGAGCTTCCAGCACACTATTATACATTGTGGTTGAGGTTTCAGAAACCTTGTTACGTGTATCTTCTATCTGCAACATGTGTCATCTAATAGCATCATAGCCAGCATACACATTTATACCGAATAGACCCCAAAATGATATGACAACGAAACATTCATCAAAGCAACTGAGAACCCAAAACATGATCCTATCAAGTGAAAAGGCAAGGAAGTGGCTGGAAACAAATATGACAAATAACAGCTATATTGCAAGACAAACAAAGCAATTATCACCTCCACATACATGACATGCTCACAGGACGTGTAGCCCTGACCCACCCAGAAAACCCCCTCATATAAACTTGTGTTTTCCTGGTCATGTTCCTTAACTTAGTAACTCTGGTTTATCGTTTATCATAAAAGCCATGGTACAAGAAAATGAGGAACAGGATGGACAGGAAGCTAGTATATAAAGCTTAAAGTAAAAGCATCCATGGATACATAAGTTATGACTTCCTTTCAAAATCCTACAACCAATCTATTGCGCACTAGAAATCATTTATTAGAATTGTATTCAAGATATATACTTTCAGCATCCAGAGAAACGCAGAATGAATGCCAAGAGAACCATGATGATGATAAAAATCAGTGAGGAAAACGAGAAGGAAACATGTAGGCATTAAGAGAGTAGACATTACTACAACTTTGTATTATTATACAAAGCTAGCATTCAGCAGTACTGACCTCAATCAGCTTCTGCTGAGCATCATTTAGTTCTTTGTCAAATATAGTGTACTCCAGGGATTTCCTTTGCTTGTCTAGTTGCTGATATTTCCTCAATTCCTCTTTCTCTTCATCCAGCTCTCTTAATCTCTCATCCAAGTACTGAACAACTTGAATTATTTGCCTCCGCTTATTACCTAAATAAATTGGCAGATGTTAGTAAAGAAACATAGCAACATGCCACAAGCATGCGTCTCAACCATCACTTGCCAGTTTCATGCATAATCTTTAAACTTTCACGGCGTCTCTCTTCATAAACTCGTGTACCACCAATTTCTTTCAGCAGATCAAGTCGCTCTGAATCTTTCATTAATGTTAAGGATGCAATCTGGAAAGATCAAAAGCATAGCACCATTATTAAAGTAAAAAGATACAATGAAGTATGAAAGCCTAGGAAACTGAAAAATATAAGTAGGAAGTGTGCACACCTTCCCCTGTTGCACCACGTAGTAAGGATTAGAACGAGAAAAGCCAGCACTTTCCAGCAAATTCATGACTTCCGTCTTCCTGCAAAATTACAGTTTTCCTTTCTCATTTAATTATTAAAGGAAGGTGGCCAAAGGAAGAAAGACAGTTTACTATCTTTCGTAAGGCATGGATATGTGTAGCTATATTTTTATCTGCACAGTTATTAGAAATACCCACGTGATATGTTTTCCATCCAAGAAGTACTCATCTTTCTTGTGACCAATTGTTCTTCTAAGTCGTACTTCCTCTTTATCAACCTGTGGAAAAGGATATAGGAATCTTTTAACAGATAAACAGAATGAAAGTTCGTAGAAAGCCCAACATGCTACTTTTTGTACTTATCAACTGGACGAGGAAGGGAAAGGTAATCCCCAAAACACAATAAAATAAAATCCCATTCCAAATTCTACACCCCAGACACAGTTTATTAGACTCATTAAGAGTATAAATAATCTCATTAACCATAACTTGTTTGTACTTGTACATCAACGTTCAAATAATATATGCATAATAGGGTAAGATGCATCATCCTCAAGCAATGCTACCATTCTCTTCTTCTTTCTTCCATTTTATTGTCTATTAACAAATGCAGACTCTGAAAGATAGGTAAATAAAAATGGGTCTAACACATTCTTCTGGGATATTTTAGGACATCATCTCCACTTCAAGATAAGAACATTACAGTAGATGCTAAAATTGATCTCCTTACCTCACTGTTTCTCAATTCACATCATACGTTAGCATATGCACAAGGTGTGACAGATATCGCATTGTGTTATAGATCAAAGAAGCATATGTTTCCATTGCCTGTTAAAGAGTCTCATGCTTGGATTCCATGCTATTTTTTGCTAACCAAGGTTAATACTATTTGAAAGTTATTAAGCAAGTAACAAAAACCAGATAACTACACTTTAGCACTAATATCATGCCCACAAATAAAATAAACTAAATTGTCTTTTTGGTTTTGCCTCTTAAATAATTCCAATAACATGATATAGAATGATCATTAAAAGGATTTACCGGGATGCGATTATCAGAATTGTCAAACACGATCTCTACAAAAGCCGATAATACTTGATGCCCTGCTCCTTCCTATGAAATCAGTAAATTAAATATTTGAATCAAAGCACAGTAATTGAACTAGTAATGCAAGTACAAAGTCACGATATTACCACTAGAGGAGAAAATGCACTTATTGTACTTATTTATTGAAATAGTAGGACTTACATGAAGCAATGCAAGACGTTCTTCTGCGCGCAAATTATGGAATAGATCGCTAATGACAAATCGTATGGCTGCAAACAAAATTTTCATAAAATATTAAATGAAACAGAATTTTGAGTTTGAATAAGCAAACTACCAACACTTTGGGGAAAAAATTAATAAGGAATTATATTTATAAAGTCTTCCGTACCATGGAAAAAGTTAGATTTTCCAGAACCATTAGCACCAACTGCAGAGAAAATTTCATGTCATTGAATAACAAAATTTCAGAAAATTGAGCAGAAAATAAAGTAAAATTACGAATAAATCAAGTCACGAGTCTCATAACAACTTTACCAACGCAGTTAACTTTTGGGCTGAAGGGTTCAGTAGCAATTTGCTCTCTGTAGCTCTTAAACCCTTCAATTACAATCTATACACAAAATAAGAGAGGAAAAAATATATATATAACTCATTAACAATTAATCAATCAGAAACATATAGAACATTCAAACTGAAAAACCCAACAAAAATAATATTCCATTAAATCATGAAATAATCAACTACCTGTTTTATATACATGGTTTGAACAGCTTTCAGTTGTAAAAATCCTCTGACAAACCCAAAAAAAAAAAATCAGCAAAACAACAACTTTTCGAGGGCAAACAGCAGAGAAAGAACAACTTGAGCAGCTACATGGAAAGTTAAAATTACTCTAACCATAAAAAATTTAGTTCCAAAGAAAAATATATATACGAAATTATTACGTTTTCTGCAGAAGTAACTGGAATTAGAATCCTAGTTCAGAGGCTAAACTGTGATTGTGCTGCTTTTTAGAGCTAAAATTTCGAAATTGAAGTAGAAATCTGGAAGTGGATTCAGTAATCTGGAAACGAATTTTTGGAAAAATCAAGTGGGAGCCATAGCATCAACTCCCAAATATAGCAGAGGTTCAAAGTTGAAAATCTGGAGAGAGAGAGAGAGAGAGAGAGAGTGCGCAGAAATGGAGGGAAGAAGTAGATGGGTGGGAAATTGTGGAGAAATGGAATGGACTAGTTCCTGAGCATGATGAAGTATTCGGTGAAATACATTTGACCCCGCAGAGGTAAAAGATATTTAAAAATCACACACGGATTTATTGGAAAATTCCGTTTACCCCCCAATACATTTCTAAATAGTATTTCTGGTCTTGATATTCATTCAATTTTAATTCTTTGTCTAAAATTGAATGTTATATTTTAACTTTCAAGGATATTATTTAACTAAATAAATTAACATATTATCTTTCTTATTATTATTGTGATTATTGACAGAACATGTGTGTTAATGAGAGATAGACATCTTAAATTAAAAGGTTAGTTATATTTATTTTAGAAAAGTAAATATTTAATTTTTAATGTAGAAAAAAATATAAATATTTTTTCTGTGAAATGAAAAAATATATAGAAATATGAATATTTTTTTGACTTAAAACTATTATATGATTATAAGTAAATTACCATATCATCCTTATTATTATTATTGAGGTTAGTAATAATATCCATATTTTATTGGGCATATGATCCTTGAATTGAGAAGGTTAGTTATATGATTTTAGATTGAAAATATGTCTATTTTAAAAAAATTGACATTCAATTTTGAACATCTCAATATAGCAATATAAACCTTTAATTTTGAGTAAAGGAACATAGTAATATTTGGTGGCAAAAACAAAATGATGGATTTTTGTACTAAGTATGTGTTTGAGTAAAAATATTCTCATGCTAGTAATATTAAGAATCCCTACCTTGGATTACTCTAGTCATTTTACCTTTCTTTCGCTTTCATTTTGATTTTTGTTTTTGTTTTTGTCTTAGTTGTTACACTACATAGACTAACTTGTTTTGCTTTGTGTTATAAGGGACATGAATAATCCTTTTTGGCAATTCAATGATTCAAGGAGAATGGAGTCAACCATTGAGCAAGGCACATTTACACTTTCCTTTTTTGGTGCCTCAAATAGAGAATTACAATAACAAGACTTGTTAATATACAAAGCAAATATGCATCTATAGAGAATGCTTTGTGTTTGTTTTATCCAGCTTTTGCAGCAAATCTTCACAATGGATGATCATCATATTTCACTTTTTACATTTCAAGCATGGAATATCTCTGGTTGCACCGATGCTCGATCACATATAATGAAAAGCCGGCTGAACCGCATTTGATTTCCCAAAATGCCAGTAATATTTATGCTGCTGAATACCTAAAGGAAGTTCATGGCTATGTTTTAGATGATAAAGAGGCTAACATTTTTTGTCAATCAACTGAAGAGAATAACGGCACACTTCAAAATGAATTTTGATCAGATCCTGCAAATGACATCAAAGGGAAGCAATCTGTGTTGTGCATAGCTTTAAAGGAAAGCAACCTGCTATTTCTAGTCCCCCCCCCCCTCCCAAAGAAATGCTTAATTAATATAGACTTTACATCTCTCCAGCTCAAAGTTATACGAAATTCCAGTACTTCTTCAACTCCAAAATGGAAACCTCCACCTACAAATTTTCTCAAACTGAAGACTGATGGGTTGCTTGGGTGAAAGAAAAATCTGATTGTGGATTCCTTATTACAGATTCTTCTGGTAAAAATTTTATGGCTGGAGCTGTGAAGTTGGGCCAACTTAGCTCCTCTTTACATTCAGAAATTGAAGCTTCTATATATAGCAGGTCTACATTTTGCAAAGGCTCATGGATTTCAAAATTTGATTTTTGAAAGTGATTGTTTGGAGATAGATAAATGGCATCACAAAGAAGACGATAACTTTTGCCCCCTTTGGACATCTCATTCACACTATTGCATCACTCCATACTCCAAAATGGAGTTGGATAAGTATATAAGTTGACTGCTCCTCTTTTGTTATATGAATAAGCCTATGGATATACAATGATCATTGGAACTATAATGAGTTCCTTTCCATAAGGGTGGCTTTAGGCTTGTTAATTAGACTTTTTGAAACAAGAAATGTGTTAATCCGATTAGATTACAAGACAAATTAATCCAATTGGAAGGACAAATCTCAGTTTTAACCAAAATTGCAAAATGGCACTTTTTTAGTATGACTCAACCATAATTGATCCACATTTAAGAGTGACCAATTTGATATATTTAGTACATGTAACATGTAGCATGTTCATGACCAATTTGTAGAAAAAAAACATTCTTATTTTTGTACCATTCCATATAAATTTAATAACAAACACTAGAAATAAATTATATATTTTTCTATTTGTGTATACATGCAACTTTTAAAAAATATATATATATAAATCAAATAAGTTCTTATCATAGAGATTATCAACAATTGTTTCAATTACATCATAATTCAGTCATAAGTAAGTAGACTACATTAACTTCAAAACTTACAAAATTAATTTTTGAAATAATTAAATCATTCATTAATTGAAATATTACCTATCTACTTATTTAACATTTTTCAAAATGCTTAATGATGCAATAAAGTATAATATCTTTCTCATTAATATATTGCATACGTGCTTGTGTATCAAGTCTAATGTTCTTTACTATGCCAATGAGATTATTCATATAACTTAAAATTGGTATTGGTTACTCGAGATTCATATGCCTTCCTTGATTACTACTCTATTGAGGTTCGGGAAAAGTCAAATAAGTAGATACTTGAAATTATATTATTAGTATAATAAAATAAATGCAAATAATATATTAGAAGGTTCACATATAAAATTCTCACATTTGATGGAGATTTATTGCTTATTCATTGTGAACTTTTGATTTCTAAATTTCGTATCTCAGTTTGAGAATATATATATATATATATATATATAATTTTCTCATTGTTCAAATGAATCTAATATTATGGTAAGCAATTAATGATAAATGGATTTTCGACCTTTTCATTTTAAGGTCATTAACACAATGATTTATAATAAATCCAAAATCAAAATATGCAATTTATTTTGATCCATTGAGATTGATTTCCCACTAATAATATATAGTACTACAATATGGTTCATCTAATGACCATACTAGATAAGAAGATAGATAATTGATAATAAATTATATATTAAATCTTTTGCATTAATTTCCATGATTGATTAGTTTGATTTAGAATATATTTATTAGGCCCAAGTTAATTGTACTAATTAAGAGTTACAACCAAAATCTATTACCAAGAAAGAGTTATAAATTTTCCTAATACTCGTCTAATACACTATTTTCTTCACTAATGACCTTATTTGATGTATCCTCTCATTTAAGTTTTTCCCGTTATAAAATTTCATGATTGGATATGAGTAATTAAATCTTGTAAATTTTCTTTATTTTTTACATAGTGCAAGTTTTGCTTCAATTCTTAGATGGGGAGAATTGCATTCCTTGTTATGGGAGTCGTGAGCTTGTGGTTATGGGAAAATGTTACGCATGCTGAGTATATGAAGTACAAGGACCCAAAACAGCCACTCAGTGTTAGGATCAAAGATTTGTTAAGCAGAATGACTCTTGAGGAAAAGATTGAACAAATAACTCAGATTGAAAGAAAGATTACAACCAAACATATCATGAAGAAATATTTCATTAGTATGGCCTTTTCTACTTCTCTAATTATAAACTAATGTAATAATCATATTAATTATGGTCTTTTTATTGTTTTTCGCTTGAAATCTGAAAATTTTGAACTGGACAGGGAGTGTATTGAGTGGAGGAGGGAGTTATCCAGCTCCTAAGGCTTCTGCTGAGACATGGATCAATATGGTTAATAAGTTTCAAGAAGGAGAGAACTCTCTACTCGTCTTGGAATTCCTATGATTTATGGAATTGATGCCATTCATGGACACAATAATGTTTATAATGCCACCATTTTTCCTCATAGCATTGGACTTGGGGTTACCAGGTTAGTTTCCCTCGATCTTACTATGTTTGTTTGATCATCTTGTTAAGTATTTATGGAATTGATGCAATCCATAGCCACAATAATGAAAAGCATCTAAGTTTGGAACAAAAAAATCTCTTTGTTCATGAAAAACCTATGTGATAATGATTGCAATCTTACAAATTCATCATCCGGGACCCAAAACTTCTCAAAAGGATAGGAGCAGCAACAGCCCTTGAAATTAGAGTGACTGTGATCCAATATACTTTTGCACCTTGTGTCGCAATAAACAACATTATGTTGTTGAAAGTTATTCGCTTATCAAGTAAAATCTAAAAAGTTCTTGAGTGGGAACTACTCCGATGGCAAATTCAGTAAATATATTCCCAAACAATAAAAAAATATAACATGCAAATGGGAAATAGTGACTTACCATTATTAGGGTCTCACCTCCAAAAACTTTCTTATATTTGCTTGAAGGATAACAAGTTCAGAACACGTGAAACTTTCAACAGAATCACAAGCACACACAATATAGTGATTGATTGAGGTATTGTCTTCTAAGTAGTAACAACAATCCATTAAAATTAGTCTGTCTTCACAGGTTTGTAGAGATCCAAGATGCGGTCGTTGCTATGAAAGATATAGTGAAGATACTAAAATTGTTCAAACAATGACCGAAATCATACCTGGTCTACAAGGAGATATTCCAACTAATTTCCCAGGAGGCATTCCTTTTGTGGAAGGAAGGTAGTATTTCCTTATCCTCATTTTCTGGGAAAAATCCACGGAACTTTTGTTTTCATCATAAAACAAATGGTTTTCTTGCTACATGATTAATTCTTCTACTCAAGGAACAAAGTTGCAGCTTGTGCTAGGCACTTTGTGGGAGATGGAGGCACAACCAAAAGGAATCAACGAGAACAACACAGTAATCAACTGGAATGGATTGATGAGCATACATATGCCTCCATTTGTAGACTCCATTAGAAAGGGTGCTTCTACAATCATGGCTTCTTACTCAAGCTTAAATGGAAAGAAGATGCATGCTAACTATGATCTTATCACTACATTTCTCAAGAAACAGCTCAAGTTCAAAGTAGGTTCACCAATCTGGATTTTTTAGGACATGTTTCATAGTTTAAGTTGCAAATTGAATACGTTTATTGAGTTGCAAATTGGCTTTTGTTTTCAGGGCTTTGTCATATCTGATTGGGAGGGTATTGATAGGATTACTTCGCCCCACCTCGTGCAAATAATACCTATTCTGTTGAAGCTGGAATTCGGGCTGGCATAGACATGGTAAGCATATATGTTCAGAACCTTAATTCTAATTGTGATATATTTATAATATTTCTTATGAATGTTTAAAATTGAATCTTAACATTTTTATTTTGAGATTTTCGGAATTGATACTACTTTCTTGAAATAAACAAAGTTTTCATTTAAAGTTCTACTTTTTTATTTATAATTATTTAAAGTTTAATTTACGATCTCAATTTAAACGATTTTTATCTCAATAACTAAAATATGATGTCACCACTAATCAAATTAATAATAAAGTCACCACTAATCAAATCAAATTGATAACTCTCTTAAGATCAAAGACATCTTAATTTTAATTTTTAGACAAAGTCAAATGTGAATATTCAATTTCAATAAGATAATGGAGTAACTCTAATAAAGTCAAATGTGGTCCAATTGGAAGGAGTATATATAAATGTGGTGTTAACCCTTGTCCAAACATTTGATATCTGGTTTAATTGTAGATCATGATTCCGAACAAATTCACCCAGTTTATTGATGAACTAACTTCACTCGTGAAGAAAAATGTTGTCCCAATGAGTAGAATTGATGATGCAGTAAAGAGAATTTTGAGGGTCAAATTCACCCTAGGACTCTTTGAGAACCCTATGGCAGATTTTAGGATATTCCATGAATTGGGAAGCCAGGTCAAACGAACTTCTTTTCTTTTTTTCTTTTTTTTACTTGAGATGAAATGACTTATCTGATCAAAATCAATTTTATTTTGATAGGAACATAGAGAATTAGCAAGAGAAGCTATGAGGAAAAACAAGAATCTTTACAAGAATCGACTTAAGCGGATAATATTGGTAATCAGTGTGGAGGATGGACAATTGAATGGCTCGGTCTTCCCGGAAATATTACAGCTGTCTTTTATCTCTAAATATAAATCATTTTAATTTATTAAAGATCTATACATAATACCTTTAAATTTAATTTTCTCTCACATATATGACTACAATTTGCACTTTTGTATGAGAGGAAAAGAACATTAAATAGAACTTAAGATTAGATAAACATGTAATGATAATTGCAAAATGACTTATACTCCTTCCGTGTAAGAGTTGACTTTCTTCATGTTTGAAAATATAAATTATTTTACAAAATTTTATAGATATTTCATCATTAACATTTAATATTACCCTTATTTATTTTCATTTCTTCAATCACATCTTTTTTATTTCTAAGATAAAACTTTTATATTTTATTATTCTCAAAACCAACTTTCTTTTCTTTTTCTTATTTTCAAAATATAATAATTAAGGGTATTTTATAAAAAAAAATCGTTGATCTATTAAAAAATAGATCCAACGACTTATATTTATAAATAGAGAGAATAATTAAAAATAAGAGGTTGAAGCCAAAATAATTTATATTTAGAGAGAATGGGAGTAACTTGTATAATTACATCTTGAAATGGGATATCAGCAATTTGATGGAGAATATGATGTCTCAAGACTTAGTTCTTTGAGAAAGTTTAAAGTGAATGTTCTTTTCTTTTCTTTTCTTTTAATAGCAGGTACAACTATATTGACAGCAGTGAAGAACACAATTGATCAAGATACTGAAGTTTTGTACAAAGAAAATCCTGACAGAGAATTCTTGAATTCAAACAATTTTTTTTGCCATTGTAGTTGTGGGTGAGCCACCATACAGTGAATATTGTGGTGATGACATGAATCTTACAATAGCAGATTCTCGTTTAAGGACTATGTTCAATGTGTGTGGAGCTATAAAATGTGTCGTTATCCTCATCTCCGGGCGTCCTCGGCTTCTTGGAACCGAAGGCCAAGGTGTTGCAGATGTTCTCTTTGGTGACTATGGGATTCACAGGAAAGCTTGCAAGAACTTAGTTTAGGATAGTTGATCAGCTGCCAATGAATGTTGGCGATTCCCATTATGATTCATTGTTTCCTTTTGGTTATGGCCTCATCACTGAAGCTAGAGTACAAATAGCAGATTTCTGAATGTAATTGAACCCCAATTTGTTATATTTTACACCTTTCAGTTTTAATTATATGCTTTATTGTTGAGTTTCTAAGGCCAAGTTGACCCCTACCTTTTATATCTAGGATTATACTCTTGTCAAATAACAGAAAGACCTGCACCTCTCAAACAACAAACTTCATGACAGAATTTCCACTTGGATTCGTTCGAATTCACTCAGGTACCTAAATCTTTCTCATAATTCTCTTTCTGGCCTAGAGTCTCCTACATTTAATCAGGGATTTAAGGACTTGAGATCTTAGATAAAACCAGTTTGAACAACCATTACCTCTATCAGCAGTGCCCAAGATCTTTACATTCTTAATTTATCACCCAACAATTTCTGGGGTACAATTCCCCACTGTTTTGGAAACTTAAGCAGTCAACTAACAGTGTAGAACTTGGAAAAGAATGACCCCAAAGGTGCCATTCAATGGCACTTCCAAAGGATAACCAGTTGATCAATCTGAATTTGAATGGTGATTTATTGGAAGGGCCATTACCAATGTCCTTGGCCAATTGTAAGTACTTGGAAGTCCTTGATCTAGGGTACGACAAGATAAATGATACATTTTGCACCGTCAAGGAAAATCTTAATAAACTCCAGGTTCTTATCCTCAAATCCAATAGATTTTTTGCAAGCATAAGCAATTTCAAGAATGGAAGGTTTCTCCTTAATCTAGGGATTTTTGGCATATCCATGCAATCAGTTTATCAGTATTTGGCCAATTGAACTTCTGAGAAGTTTCAAAGCCATGATAACCCTGGACAAGATCAAACCACAAACAAGCCAGTACATGGGAACTATTTCCAACATCCATGGAAGTCAACCCACTTATATATCCTAATTCCATGGGCTTTGTAATGAAGGGGCAAGTGCCGCAGTTTGTCATAATCATGATTACCTTGCTGTCATACATTTATCAAATAACAATTTTACAGGAGAGTTCCAGAATTCACTGGAAATCTCAACTCTCTAGCACTTGTCTCGCAACAGATTTTCAGGCCATATTCCATCAGGACAGGGAAATTGTATCCTCTCGAATCTTTGATCTCTCATGGAACCAAATTGAAGGAGAGATTCCCCAGCAACTAGCTGACCTTACATATCTTAGATTTCTAAATTTATTTCAAAATCATCTAGAAGGACAAATTCCAGAAGGTAAGCAGTTTGACACAATTTTGAAGTTCAACATCAATATTTGGTAGAACGTTACCATGTCCAACATATGATGCATTCTTATGATTCCACCACCTTTTTTAGAGTTAGAACCTTGATTTGGCCCTTTTTCTTCTGACACAACCTGAAACGTATCTTCATGTATAGTGATGAGAGTAACTGTAATTGATGATTTAAAATAAACAGAAAAAACAAAAGTTCAGCTTGGAAACATGATGAGAGTAACTGTAATTGATGATGAAGACAAGTTGACAAATTAGTTAAAATATTTATGACAGAAGGATGAGTTATTCAACTCTACTTTCTCAATATAATGTCTTACACCATCTTCTGATGAACACAAGAAAAATATTCAAAGCAATAAGACTTCGTAAATCCACTTTTTATTCAAACCTGTGTAACTTACAACGTATCTCAGATAACATGAGAATGATTGAAGTTGAATGAACTTTTAGTAATCTTTCTTGCCCTATAAAAGCTGCACATGCTAACTAAAGCAAGTGGCAGAAAATCTTCTTTTTTTTGTCTTGTTAAGCCACCTAAAATTCAAGGTTCCTAATATTGTCAAAAATCTATGCAAGTATTATTAATGATGATTTATAATCAGGAGAGAGAGAGAGAGAGAGGAAAAAGTAAAGTACTTGTTTCAGGAGAGTGAACTGAAGACATGCTACAAGCATCACAAGGACAGCAAAATTCTCAGAAGCAATCCTAGAGTATTTGCATCAGAAGATTCAACAGTACCTTATCTAAGATGGGTGGTTTTTGTGAAATTATCAAGCTGGACGAAAAAACATATTTGGCATTTAAATAGATGTAACATTTCAATGAGATGTTATACCTAGTTAGGTTGCTTTTAAAAGTTCCAGCTATTATTCATTGTACATACAGAATATTGTAAAATCCCCACCTATTGATGAAGGTAACCTCAGTGTAACAAGTCCATAGCATATCTAGATTGATCACATGGTGAAAAGAAATCATGAATTGAATACAGGTTCCAACAAAATGAACAGGAGCTTATGCACCACCATGGTATTATTCAATTAGAGTACATATTATTTAAGTAATAAATCAACTGCATTTATCACCTTTGTCAGATGAGATATCCACGATAAACCGTCTTCTACAGATAATAACACAGCTCCTAAAATTTCTGCTGTCAAAACAAATATTTGACCAAAAGTCAGATGATATGTCACTCTTTGACAGATTTAAGTAGAAAAGAGGAAAAGTTCACTCACACAAACATGATAGATCACAAATGTGGAAAGACTGGCCCATGCTTGGACTTCCATAGTGATAGAATTGAACTGCACTTCTATATTGGTGATAATTGGACCTTGCAGTGGCCTATTTCAATCATGCCTTCCTGATTGCCACCAGCTGGTGTAAGAAGAAATACTTACCCATAGATCATCTGCAACCCAGTGGGTTTGAACTGTAAAGGATCACGCTCAACAATTTAGTCTAATCAAATGTTTCAGATTTAGAATTTTCACTGCTGCAAAATCGAATTGATGTGCCAAAACTAGCCATCTTCTGCGTTAAATTGATAACATCATCGTGTCTTTTAGCCAATTCCATAAGAACCTTGATTCTCCTAAATGACACATTACTTGGCTTCTGTCCTTTCTCCACCATCTGCAAGAAACATCTTTCAGCCTCGTCCAACCTCCCCATATCACAAAGCAAATCAAACAAGACATCAGAGACCAATGTGTATGAACCAAACCCTTTCTCCACCATGTCATTCCATAACTCAAGAGCCATCTCCACTTTCTCATGCCTTTTCATTAACTTCATCAGAAACATACAGGACTGTGTATTGGGTAAACAGCCTGTATTCTTCATCCTTAAATATAAGTCCCATGATCCCCTCAAATCATTGCACCAACTAAATGACCTCAAAAACACATTATAAGTAGTTGCATTTGGGCTCAACCCTTTGTTAATCATTTCTTCCATTAAACTATATGCATTGTTAATCCTCCTTGCAATACAAAAGTTCCTGATAGCAGCATTGTAAGCTGCCACATCTGGAGAACATCCATACTCCTTCATCTCCTTCAAAACATCCCTGGCTTTATCTGGTTGCCCCACTAACCCCAATCCACCTATCAAACTGGTATATGTTATCACATCTGGATTGATATCCCTCTCTCTCATCTCCTCTACCACGCGCTGTGCCTTCTCCATTTCTCTTCCTTTACAATACACATCCACCAAGCAATTATAAGAAACAATGTCGGGTTTAACTCCCATCTCCCTCATTTCATCAAAAAAACTTTCAGCCTCATCAGATGACTTCCAACCCGACAACAATATATTAAAAGTCTGCAAATTAGGCCTAAACTCATGCTTCAAACTGTGATACACATTTCTAGCATCAGACATACTCTTCTCTTGACACAAAGTCCTAAGCAAAGCATTATAGTAGTCAGTATCCAGCTTCAAAACAAGTCTCCGAAACTTCCTAAACGACTCCACAGTTTGCCTAACTGAACAAACCTTTGCAGTCCTACCTAAAACTACTTGGACAGTTCTTGGGGAGATCAAAGATTGATCCTTTTTCTTGATTTCATATAACAAATCCCAAATGAGATCAAATTTCCGGCTTCTACCCAAAACATACAGCATAGTATCCAAAGAAAATGCAGAATGAATAAACCATTTTCTTTGAGAGGTGAAGTTAAAGAACTCTAAAGCCTGCAACGGATTACTGTGAGAAAATCTTACCCTTTTGAGAACTGTATCAATCAAATCATTTGAGAAAGAAATTGAAGCTGCAGCTGATTTCAGTGATTCCTTGACATCCTTTGAGGTTGTGATTATGCGAAAGACAGTCTCAACATCATTATCTTCACCATTTGGTTGCGAAAAAGGAGATGGGCTTTTCTTATTTCTTGGAACGGAACTAAAGAAAAGGAATGAAACTGAAAATCCAGACCTGCTCCTCGTTCTTGACACTGAAGAATGGAGATAAAGGGATTTGAAAACCAAATTCTGAAGCATTTTATTTTCCTAATTTTACTTCGGATCGTGGAGATTTTGCAGATGATTGATGAAAAGAGGCGGCAAAAAGAGGTGATTTTGAAGACTAGCCTTGCCTACTCTGCTCTATTGCTCTACCCTTTGGAGATTGGGGTTTATTAATTTTACTACTATTTTTTTTTACCAAGTTAATTATTAAAATCGTAGAATCACATTTACAAGCAATATACCTAAGGTGGGAGAGACCAGACAGGGGTTAGGAATGCCACCAAAAAAAATTTATTTAACCCCTAATTATTCGTCCAATGTTATTTGTCTTAATTTTTATTTTTATTTGTTCCAAAATTATTTACTTCTCGTTCAAAAAAATAAATAGGTGAAATTACTTTTACAAAAATCAATAAAAAAAAATGTGTTCAAAGATATACTTAATTATCAAGTCTTCTAAATAAGAAAATATAAATATTTTGTCTTGAAAATAAGAAATAGGAGAGATGAGAGATAAAAATAAATAAGGGTAATATTGAAAGTCAAGGGTATAATATTTATAAAATTTTGAAAATGACTTATATTTTGAAACAATAAAAAGTCATATAGCACGCTTATATTTCTGAACAAATGGAGTATCTTTTTTAAAATAAAGTAATATTGTGAATTTTTTTTCCCAAATCTATCATGAGAACTGATTGAGTTTAACCCCTAAACTTTTTTCAATTAACAACTTTAGTTCATAATCTTTATTTTCAAATTTTTCAATTCTTCATCTTTTTTATAAATAATCCTTTTGGCCAAAATATCCACTTTTTTATGACTGAGATTTATTGTGTTCAAATCTTAAGGGGTAAATTTGTCCACATACATTCTTAACCCAACCCATACACCCATTTAACCATCTAATCAAAACCTTTTAAATCAATTTTAACCCAATCTCTTCCAAATACCCATCTATTTCCCTCTCATTCCTTACTCTTCTTCTCCAACAGTTGCTTGCCCTAAACTTGGAGCTCAACCTTAAAGAAATCATTGTTCCATTTCCAAGAGAATGGATGTTGAACTCAAAGAAGATGACCGGGAGGAGTCGTTCCAGTCTACATACGAAAGATACAAGGACAATGCCAGTAGACAAGCAAATTGAGGAAGGAGAATCCTATGTTTCTACACGAATGCAAGTGTGATGTGAACCTCATGGACTAACCATAATTAGGGAAAAAGGTTCCTCTCTTGTGAATTTGGTAGGGTTAAGTACTTAGGAGTAAAATTGGTGAGTGCTTTGTTTCATATTTTGATGGGTACTTGCAATTTTGAACTGTTATATTTTTTAGTTTTTTTATATTATTTTTGCAAAAAAGCTGGAAATTGTGAATTTTTTAAGTGGGTTGATCCTCCAATTTTCCATTGTCATGAATGGTTTGCTGAAAAAGATCAAGAGATTGGATAAAGAAAATTAAGCGTACAAGAAAAAAATAAATGTTCTTTAAACTACTATAATCGTCTCTTATGTTGTGGTGTTGCTGTTGCTAATGAAAACTTAGGCCAAGATTCATGTTTAACTTTGTTGTTTTGTATCTTGGTTGTTTGTTATTTGGTGCAAATGTGAACGTTTAAGCACTAGTATTATTTATGTTTCGCTTGTAATGAATAGGTGGGCAAGAAATGGGTAGAACTTATCCCCATAGTCATGTAATGTAATGGAAGTGTGAAGTGTGAAGTGTCTTAAATGTAATTGTATTGTTTTGTAATAGAATAACTAATTAACATTAAAAAAGTACTAAACAACATCATTGTATTTGGCTAAACAAATCTTTCATTACAACAACTTGAATATGTTCAAAATCATTCCAACAAAAAATCAAAATTTCTATCTACAACCATAATCATATCTATCTATTTAGATTGCATGTAATCTAATAAAAAAGCATGACTCTAGATTGGATCCAATCTATTAAAGACAAAAAACCAAAATAATGATTGTATACTGAATCCATAGTATAGTAATTGGGAAAACCAATTATCAAAACAAACTAAAATATGCACTAGCTTCTCTTCTCCAAAACTTTCATTGTCCCTATAAACTCTCAGTCTTGCATCTAGCCACGCTCTCATTATCTCCAACATGGTTATATGAGGATAAGTATAACCCCCATCTGGGCAAGATGATATGATATTCCCATACTCTCCACAATATCCACATCTTTTAGGCTTCCTTGCACTTGTTATTTTACCTTGTGCATCAAGGCAAACAAAACACATTCAGATCATTTGTCAATTTCTTGCACTATAAACGGGCATTAAACATATAAAATTGAACTAATTTTTACCTTTTTTTTGTCACTTGGGCTTACTTTGTCATTTGGTTGTGGTATAGATAGTGCATCCATATTTGGTAGCTAACTTGTGTCCAAGTGGGCCTCATCATCCAAATGCATTGGATCATATTGGGCTTGTTGGTTTGAAGTTTGTTGGGCTTGATGTCCAGAATTTGTTACACTAGAAATATGAGTAGTAGATTTGCAACTTCTTTGATTGTGTCCCAATTCTCCACATTTGCTACATCTATTTAAATTATGGCATGCATTCATCCTTTTCTGTCTT
Source organism: Apocynum venetum (assembly GCA_019593545.1). Taxonomy (NCBI): domain Eukaryota; kingdom Viridiplantae; phylum Streptophyta; class Magnoliopsida; order Gentianales; family Apocynaceae; genus Apocynum; species Apocynum venetum. The sequence continues at coordinate 4,291,850 of SRSM01000134.1, forward strand.
TTCAACTTCTTTTTTCTTTCCATCCTCCTTTTCATCCCCTTTTGATCATTTTTGCTTTTATTTGGACATGTTTTGGCCTTGTGACCAATGTTAATGCATTTTCTGCATTTGTTTTTGTGAAACCAATTCTATTCATCCTTTGAACTCTATCTTCTATGTTATTACTGTGTTTCTCCTCTGAAAATCATGGATGACAAGAAGCATGTAGCAAATATATATATTACCATTATAAGCCATATAACATACCACATAACTATTGACACAATAACATATTTTTTGGAGAAAATACTCTTCTTCTCTATCCACAACATGACCTTTTCTACAAACTCATCATTATAGAAAGTGAACCAAATTAAGTCAAAACACACAAACTTATTCCTCTGTTCTTCAAGTATTTCACACAATATCATTTTATCAAAGACAACAATATCATATCATTATCAAGGACCACACTTCTAAGGCCATTGTATTAATCTATCGGATGATTAATTGCTTATTCAAAGTACTTCCAGAATGATTAGATGTCCAACATTCCTCGCAAAATGTGTGTTACACCCGATTCCTCCACATTCCTGTCATTTTTACATGAAATATTTGATGAATTTTTGCAATTCTTGGTCGCATTCTTATACTCTGGCCAATTATAACCATAGTTCCAAATACTCGTCTGGTGCAATTTGGCCTCCAATTGCCGTCGATCAATGAACATTGTTTCAGATTCTCAAAGTTTCGTCAATAATTTGATTTTGTGGGTAAGAGTTAAGAGAAATGGGTATAAGGGTTTGGGTAGATAGATGAATGGGTATAATATATGGGTACTTAGGAGAGACGGTTTAAAATTGGTTTAAATTAGAAGGGTTAAAATAGTGTATGAATTGGGTTAAGAATGTATGTGGACAAATTTACCTCTTAAGATTTGAACACAATAAATCTTAATTATCAAAAAAGTGAATATTTCGGCCAAAATGACTATTTATGTCACTCGAAAAAAGATTAGAGATTCAAAATTTTGAAAATAAAGAGTAGGGACTAAAGTTGTCGGTCAAAGAAAGTTTAGGGGTTAAATCCATCAATTTTTCAATCTATCCATATTCAAAATTCTTACGTTAATGTATTAATTTTTCAAAGTTACTACTTCACATTTAAATTAAAATACAAGAGTAACTTTACAATCTCTTTCTAAATAAGTTATCCTTGTCATATGTTCAATCAATACTTGCAACAATTATCATTCGCGTAAAAAATATCTCATATTTTTTTATTGTTGATGACTTGATGATTTTCTTTTTAAAAAAATAATTTTTTTTTACTCGTCAATGATATACTTATATTATTTTCTAATAAAAGATTATATAATCAAAATACATCTTATTTTGACAACATATCATAGATAAATATATATATATATATATATATATAATAAATCAATTATATACTACTACATTAACTAGTACTATCTCTTACAGTATTGATCTTTTATCTCCTTTCTCTTTTACTTGGTTGGATCAACGTCGCAACACAAAAAGTTTATCTTTAGTTACACTCAATTAGGTCTTTCTTTAATCACCTTTAATTGGATTTTATCTTTGGTTCATTTGGACATATCTTTTAATTTATGCATGGGCAAATATACTTCATCTTTTGTCACATTCAGTTAATTTTCTTTTTGGTCATATTTTAACTTTGAGTAAAAAATCTCATATTTGGATTGGAACTATACTATTTTAAAAATAAAAAAGAAGAAGAAGAAGAAAGAAACCATACCAAATTTTATTATCAAAGTTGTATTATATAATTTCAGCTAATAGAGCCATACCATCAAAATCATATTTGGTTGGAACCATACCAACAAAATCAATTTTTCAATTTTCCGGAAAAACATTTGTCAAAACACTTTTTTCTAATATAACATATGGATCTCATTCAATCACATAAACAATATTTTTTATTACTTTTTAATTAAAATTAAAATCTCAAATAATTTATTAATTATATTTTATACATTTTATAATATTATCAATGATGTGAGGCCCAAAACATATCAATCATCTTTTAATTTTCAATAAAAAAAATTTGTAAGTATAACTTCATTTCAAAACAAAACAAAAAACACTTTCAAAACTCAATATATATAAAAAATATATGGGTATATTTCTTGGTTTTTAACTAATCTAACTCACTTCTAAAAACTAGATGAAACAAATACATGCTTCAAAGCTACATGCCATTCCAGTTGCTATTATAAATGACTATAACATGTCATTTTCAAATGAAATTATCTTTCTCGCATAAAGAAAGTTGTTTTAAAGGATATTGATCTCTCAAATATTTGATCATTTTTTTGGTGCTATTTGAGCATCTCAAAAGGTGATTCTTCAAGTAGTTTTATTTTCCTCACTTTTTGTTGATCTCATTAATCCAAGTCATTTTATTTCCCACTGCTCCAATGCTTTTGAGTTGCTTCTTGAGTTGTTCTTCTCCCCAAGTAACTACAGAAGGAGTTGCTGCTAAAGAACTTCTAAATCCTTGGAGTCATTTAGACACTAGTTGTCAACATATGAATACATTGTTGCAAATACACATCCACCAACTACATACTCTTTTAAATACCACTTTCACTGTGTCTAAATCTAAAACTATTTCTTAAGACTAGGTTAAAGTTAGTGTAAAAAAAAGGGAAAATTGTCCCTAACATATTAACAATTAACCAATATTGTCTCTAATTTTTTTTATCTTCTTTTTTTTTTCCCATTCTTTGACACATTTATGCAAAGTTATACTTGCGTCTAAAATATGATGGAATCATTTTTTTTAAGGACAAGTTTGAAAAATGACAATATTAAAAAATATTTGAAATATTATGGATTAAAAAAGTCGATAAAAAATAATGACGAAAATAAATAAAAGTTTAAAGAATAAGGGCTAAAAAGAGAAATTATCCTAAAATTTATTCCTCTTTTGTAAATTTTTTTATTTAATACAGATATAATTTTCCAATTATCTCTATTTACTAATATTGTTAATAGTAATACAAATGTATTCCTCTTTTATTTATTATGTATAAGGAAAAATGAATGTATTAAATTGACAATATTCTTTTTTATACTTTTTTTAAAAATGTTATTTAAAATAAATTTAAGTGAATACAAAAAATTAGTATTAACTATTACATTTTTTTAATTAGTCAATAATACAAGAAAAAACTCTCTTAATTATTGTAATAAAATCAACAATCTATCAATATTTACATTATTGTTTCATCTCTTTCAATTATTGTCAAGTTATAAATGAACTTTTGTAAAAAAAATTTAACAAATCAACATTCCAAAATGAAAAAATGAACTAAGGAAATAATTTTTAGGAAATTTTCCATTTTAATTCTTATTCTTTGAACTTTTATTTATTTTCATCCCTGTTTTTTATTTTATCTATAATCTTTCAAATATTGTCCAATGTTGTCATTTTTCAATTTTTTCCTTAAAAAAAATATTGTCATCGAATTTTAGACAAGAGGATAACATTAGGCAAATGTATCAAAGAATAAAGGCAAATGTGTCAAAAAATGACCAAAAAAATAATAAAAAAGAATAGAGACAATATTAAGTAATCGCTCACACAACTTGAGACAATTTTTTTAAACAAACATACATTTTGAAAATTAACAAATTTAGAGTATATATGTTTTTTTCAACTTTAATAGCATATTTACTATTTTTAATTTTATACTACGAGTATTTTTTACTTTTTCAACTTTGATAATATATTTTCTATTTTAAATTTTATAGTATCAATATTTTTTATTTTTCATATTTGATTAGTCCAATCATTTTTTCCTGCTATAATTACGTTCCTTCATCTTCTTCTTTTTTAGGTTAATGACTCACATTTTATGAAAATATATATATCATTTTCATGAACAAGGATATGCAATAAACCACAATCTGAAAAAGAATGAAGGATCGAGGTGAAAAGAAAAAAAAAAAGTGAAATTAACAAAAGATTAAATTTGTTCTTTTACATTTTGGCATAAAAACATGACCCTCAACGATTTTGCATAATGTTATGAAAAAAAAATAATCGAACTGATCAAACATTAAAAAACTAAAAAGTACCCGATAAAATTTAAAATAAAAAATATATTATCAAAGTTAAAAAAGTAAAATATGTTAAATATTGAGAGCCAAGATGAAATTTGTGCTTCAGAGAGCACAAAACAGCATATCTCAAAACGGCACAAATCAAAAAGACTTTCCGTTTTTTTCCAAAATTGTCTGCAGGTTAAACAATGTCTGTACATTGCCTAATTTGATTTTCTGTGAGTTAAAATTTTTTAACTGCTCCTTCAACAATTTTTCCAGCACCTTTAAAAAGTAAAACTAAACGAGAAATGCCAATGCATGCAGAACTGTAAAGTAGGTAACTGGACCCTTTACGGATTAAATTTCTGGGCTTTAAACTGGAGAATCATCACCTTGTAAAACATACAAAGGGCGATATTGATGTAAAGCTTGCCAAAGAACTCAAAAACTTCAGGTAAGAAGAACAGGGACAAAAAATTACAAAACCTTTACAACTAACTATACAAGATTCCCTGTTGTATCTCTAGTTTGTAAGCTAACCCGAAAAACTAGGGAAAACCATCCTATGCAACAATTAGACGCCTTGCTTGTATAATGTTGTTATTTTTTTGTGTATGTTATGTAGGGATCTTGAGCAATAGTTAGGACATCTGGTCTCTCTGCCTGATTGTATGTTAGACATCGACGAATAAATTCCTGCAACAAATTTAAATGTGAGAAACTGATTCAGTAGATGAGAATGTTGAAGAAAGTATGCAGGAAAAGTATGTAGAATGCATTTTGAATTCAAGGTACTGATCTATTGTCTTTAACAAACTACTCATTCAGAAATCCATAAACATTGTTTTTATTTTAGGAGTTGCATAAGAACCATCACGTTTTTTGGTTCAGAAATCCTTCACCAAGCCTCCTTGCTTGCAAATTGTCCCCTCCAAATTCATTTCCACCAACCTGATTTGATCATGAAACCCTAAGCATGTTTTGGACAGTCAAAACAATGAAAAACGGCTGAACAAGACATACACTAAGCCAGCACAAGATTGGGAACTGACTTAAAATTGCTAAAAATGTTTTCCATTATATAGAAGCCTAAGTTGGCAGATGAAACACAGGTACTAGGATAGAATTACTTGGTGTAGGAAACATTGTGAAGACCCAAAGACCATTTACTTCCTCAAAAAAGAAAAAATACCATTTACTTCCTTCCATGAAGGAACAGAAGAGAGAAAAAATCCAACTAGATTCAGATTATTAGGATGAACAGAATCTTCTTCAACTTTGGTTGGATCAGTTGACGCAACCAGATAATTTATTATATGCACAGAGGTAGCAGCAGTCTAGTTGTGGCAGCGCTGGTGGTTGTGTTGGTAAGAATAGAATAGTAGTTAATAGTGCTCCTTGCCAAATTTCTCCATGCATTGGATAGAGAAAGAATAAAACTTAAGATATCACTTCAAGAACATAGATAAGAAGATGAAGGAATGACAACTTGCCTTTGCCTCATTTGAGACTGCAGGTCTTGATGGGAACTCCACCTTACGAGCATTAATAATAGTATCTTCACGTAAAATACGTTCTTGGGTCTGGTCATGACCAAAAGGCCGTCTACCAAAAAGCATTTGGTACAAAAGAACACCAGCTGACCACACATCCACCTGCTTCAACAGCACAACAAGAGATCAGCATTTGAGAAAGAAAAAATCATTGCCATACCCCTGCCAAAGAAGTAATGGTTCAAAAGAGACAAAAGAGAACACTTTAACAGGTTTTAGCAGAACGGATTTAAGGGTTCTGGTTTTTAAGCCTTTACAGTTTTTCAACTACTAAAACCGTGTATGCAGATAGAAATTAAAAGTGTGACAAACCTTTGAGGATATGAGAGGTGTCTTGTTAAGCTCAAAGCATTCGGGGGGCAGATACCTGAAAGTGTTAGAGAAAGAATAAAGCTCAGAAGAAGCCAAGTAAAGAAAGGAATCTATAGCATAGCCCCAATGAGAGATCAAACTAACAAGCTGTTCATTACGTTGTTCCTTTCCAATAAAGAACAAAAGCATGTCAGTATGGAAGTATCATGTTTCCAATCCTTCCAGATTTTAAAAATTTGTGTAGTGGAGATGCATTGAATTTCCCACAGAAAAGCTTTATTTTGGGTTGTGAGTTGCATCTAATTCAGATAAAATCACATGCATTAATATTAGAACAAGATATTATTAAATAAGGTCCATTCTTATCTTGTATTAAAGCATTAAATCTCTTTGCCTTACAAAAACTTCCAAAATTTTATATTGACCACTAGGGAAACCAAATTTGGAATACAAGCGGACACCAGCATAATTTTTGCTAGAATGGAAGGAGAAAACTTCCTTGATGCCCGCAAAAAAGAGATATAAACAATTTAAAAAGAAAGAATTTCCACGTCTATCAGATATTTTCCTATGAAGCTATAGCATGAAAGTGTATGAATCCTTTTTAATTTCAAAATCACCATGCATGAATTCATTGTACTTGCATAATCAAGAAAGAATTTGCCATAGAACCAAAACTTAGACAAGAAAGGAAAATACAATCAATAGATGATGCAGTTTAAGCCTGAAGTAAAAAAGCCTTATCAACAGGCATTTCCACCCATTGTGATTTTCTTTACATGTAATATATATAAATAAAATGTGATTATTATGGAAGTAGAAAACACTAGTTTGTGGTCACTGACCAATATGTTCCTGCACCCTGGGATGTGAGCTCCATGCCCTGGGATCCAACATCATCCTCCACTATCTTGCTAAGACCAAAATCAGTCACTTTAGCAACGAAAAGTTGATCAAAAAGAACATTTCCCGGCTTCAGATCATAATGGATAATCTTCTGAGATCTTCTGTTCAGATAAACCAGACCCCGAAAGATCTGAGCAATTATAGACCTAGCTTCTCGTTCTGGTAGTGCTGGCATTGATTTGAGCACAGCATCAAGATCCTTACCTAAACAAAGCAAGATTCCAAAGCAGAAAATCAGAGGCAAATCATACTTCTTGATCAAATTTTGATAATATAACAGTCTCTATGAGCTTATACTCCCTCCATTCCATTCCAATTGTCCATGTTTCTATTTTGGGGTATCCCATTCCAATTGTCAATTTTTAATTTTAATAGGCATTTTTACAATTTTAAGAATTGTTCACTTTTCTTGAGAATACATTTTTTTATAACACATTAAGTATTAATAAGGACTATTTAGGAAGTTTAGTTGCATTTTATCAATCCCAATAATTTTCTTAATTTTAATTTTAATGCAAGTTCAAAGTGGACAGTTGTAATGGGACGGAGGGAGTATCTTCTTCCTTTTTCTCATGACAGCAAAAGAATGAAGAACTAATAAGACAGTAGGAGAGGAAGTTGCATACCACTACAGTATTCCAATACGGTGCAGAATGTGTTCTGGTCTATTTCAAAAGTGTCCCAAAGACGAACAATGTTCTGATGCACCAAGGTTTTATGAATGTTGTACTCTCGGATTGCATGTCTTATGTAACTTTGCTTCTTCTCTTCACTCCATTGAGGATTCAGACCATGAAGCTTACATGCAACATATCTATACTCCACCAAGTCAAAAGCCTGTTACATGAATCCTTAATTCTTAAAGTTCCAGGGCATAAAAGAACATGGTGTTTCCATGTGCAGATCTTCATTTGGAACTTTATACCAATTGAAGTGCTTAAAGCATTGGAATACAAAAGCCATGAAGACATTACCTTATATACCTCACTGAATCCTCCCTTGCCAAGAAGATTAAGAAGGGCATATCGGTGATTCAGAATTTGGAAGTTGTTGAACCTAGATCCATCCTCATCCCGTATACGTTTCATTTCACGTATAAGCCTTGCTTTCTCCAATTCGTAACGATCTCTTTCACGCATAATCATCTCTTCCTCCTAAAAGAAATTGAAAATTTAATGCACATAAATTCTGAATTCTTTCTACGACTGAAAAGCCAAAAATAAAACAAAAATCAAAACAAGAAACAGCCATACACGCTTGATGCCACATAAACGAGATTTAATCATTTCATCCTGAAAGGGAAAATCATCTTCTTGGACTCCCGTCTCCGAATCAGTTCCATCACCCTTATCTGATATTAAAAGATGATTGCAATTAGAGTTTACTACAAGAAGCGAGAAAAAGAATTATAAACTCATAGATTTGGCTTTGTTTTCATTCAAGGAAAAATGGTCTTACACAAATAAGATAGTTTAAGACACATTAATTATACAAAACAAGTCCATTTTAGCATACTGAAGAGGAAAAAAGGTCCAAGAAATCATGCCAAAACATCATCCAAGCAGTGCGTAATTTCCTGATCCACGAGAGCCACCCAGATACCAAATAACTCTCTGCCTTATGACGTCAAATGTCACAACAAAAGGTGAATCTGTTATTAACTTGTCTGTTTAGTAGTCCCTGACTTACATTTCACATTACCCCATAGACCCCAACAACCCCCTCCCCAAAAAAAATACCAAAAAAAACAAAAAAAAAATTATTACGGGAAAATAGGTGTTTTGAAGAGGCTGAGGTGACCAAGAAAAGAACAGCGTGTAAGAGGCTGCTCGTGAACGTGCTTTACCTGCATGTCTTTTCTTGAGTAATTTCCTCTGCCGTTCAATAGCTTCCTTCCTCTCCAATAAATTTCTCTAAGAAACATCAAATTTAATATCAGAGCCGTCATAGTAAAATTGCAATATTTGAACCATCAAAAAGATGAGACAGCACATATTCCACTATTATTAAGAATGTTTGCACACATAATTCTCAAAGATCGGAAGAAAAAAAAATTTACACCATCAATACATGCAGGCATGTTAAAACACATGTAAACATCCCTTAACCCTAGGACAACAATATCCCCTTAAGGATCTCAGAGGCATTCATAACAAAGTGTACAACTAAATGTAGCATTAAAAAGAGCTCTAATATGAGATAAACAGTAGATGAAGGTTCAATGAATAAAAGAAACAAACAAGGCACATATCACTGATGGCATTGACAAGAATTCTGGAATCTCCATTTCAAATTTAATGAATAAATTAGATAGGCACGTTCCACTCACATGATTCCTCTCCAGTTTTATAACAGATTACTTAAACCTCCTATACTATAAACACCATTGGAAGTTTATGACATCATGAAAATTATATATTTATAATTCAAAATCAGTTTAAAAGAAACGTACAGATTCTTTTTTTGGAGTAAAATTCCAAAATTACTTGCCAAGGATAAAGGTCCATTTTTTATCTCTTTCTTTATTTTGCCGCATTGGGGGGGGGGGCATGGAGTTTGGGAATGCAGGAATCAGTCACTCATATAAAACATGTCCAGGAATGTGTTAAAGATCAGTTTGCATACCAAAAAGATAAAGCAACAAGACCCTTGGGATGTCAGAATAATTCTGAAATTATCAACAGAGGTCAACATAATTCATCCAGATTAATGGCAACAATAACAAGGGTTATATACCGTACACTACAATCCCAGAATGATGTCAAAGAAACTTGAAGCAAGATGGTAGAAATTGTAGTGATCTAAACTTTTCCAGTGCCTCAAATAAAACAATATTATAACTGTTTCAAAACCATAAAAATAAACCCATTTAAACCATGAATATTTATTATGAAAGTCAGGCTCCAGAGAAGACCCCATTTGCCTGTCAAAATACTATTTAGCACTAAAGAAATTGAATAAGATAATTTATAACTGGACAGATGAATAGGGCTTTGAATAAGAAAGAATTGAAAGGTACATACAAGCTGAAAATTGAGATCCTTTAACGTTAGCCCATCCTCCCATGTCTCAGATATAACAGTTCCAGCTCTGTAAAAAAACATTTCCCCCAAGAAACAAAAAGGAAAAAAATTAGAAAATAACTCTTATAAGAAAACAGGTTAACATATTGCAAGAAGGAACAAAACAAGAGCACAAGAAGTGTGTAAAACATATTATTTAAACAAGCAGGACCAAAATCCTTATTTCATTGAAAGTACGAAACAGAAGTGCAAGCAAATTATTATCTGCAAAAGATTACAAATTAAGCTAAAGTTTCATGTGCAACAAAGATGGCAATAACCAGCATTACAGATGACTTTGTTTTCCCCAACAACTTGGATACCCAATTTTTGGTAGATAAAGCATCTAAGATTGGTTGAGCAGGCATTCCCATGACAACTGGTAAAGTAGCCCAGCTACAAAAGCCTACTTACAATGAATGATGACTAGAATGATTTGAAAAAAGCATTCAAACAACAGAGAATGGCTTCAAAATATTCAATAACTGGTATAATATCTATTCTTATTTTCTTTTAGTAAGGAGTAGCACCAGAAGAATATCTGGCTTGGATGATGCAAATCATAGCATTCATCACACTTCTGTCTACCAAATTTTTATATTTCTTTACACTGGAGAGAGTATATGAGATGATGCACTCCTATGTACCCTAAGAGGGATCTGAACTTTTGACCTTTATCAGTTAGCAAGCTCCTCCTAGGTATTTCTGGAAAGAGAAGTAGCTTTGATGAGTATATCTTAAGAAAATTAAAAGGTCAAATGGATTAGGAGATGCTCTGCAATGAATTTGATGCAGCTATTATACAGAACAAGCCAGTCATGGATCATTTAAAGAATTTCTACTAAACCTTTTTAAGGATTTCTTTCTGTAAACCTTAATTTGTCTTTTGGATGAATCATAAAGAATTTAAGCAAGTTAGTTGTAAAGTGGAAAAACGACTATTCCTGTATGTGTTTCTTGGGTTCAAAACAAGAAGGAAACCTCCATCATTCTGAAATTCTATCTAGATATTCAATGAGAATGAAGGTAAACTTCAAGGTACCTAGCTACTGCAACATTGCCAAGTCTTGCAGATTCGTAGCGTACTCTCATCCTTGCTTCTTCTCTCTCAGCTCTTGCGACGGATATTAACAAATCAGATAGTATTTTTGTTCTCTGCACCAGAATAGTTCATAGATGGCAAATTGATCAAATAGTTAATAAACAAAATAAAACAGTCTTTGACCACTAACTCTTTATTTCTTTAAAAGGGCAAGTTGTGCACGTGTATAAAACACCGCCAAGGATAACATGCTGACATTTATAACTTACCAATGACTCAGTGTCTTTAAGTTAAGTCAACAATTTACTCCAAATCCATGTTATAGAAGCAAGAAAAGATTGTTTTGCCACAACCATTACATCTTATTCAATTAGATAAGAAACCAAATTTCTACATCAAAAGATTGATAAACTGTTGACTTTCTCTTATCCATACAAGGGAAGAGGAGGGAAAAAGAAAGAAAGAGGAAAGGAGAGATGCTAGGCGATGGATTCTCGCATTCCACCACCAGCTCCTAGTTATTATTCTCATTCCTTACAAAGTACGCATTATGAATCCCTTCATAGATGAAATATGTAATATGGGTCAAATTTTCACTTGTTTGCTGTCAAATTTTTAGCATTTTCCAGAACCATGATCAATCTGAAGCATCTGTATGTTTTCATATAATCATATTTGAGGTCCTAACAACATCCTCTGACAGAAAGAAATAGTATTTAGATTTTAGCCCAAACCTTGATGAACCAACCATTCCAAATATTTGCAACTTCACCAGAAAATGTAATACTCATCAAAGAAACCAACAGCTAAAACAGTGTCATAAAGGCAAAAGAAGGCACCTTTGGCTTGATCAGCAGCTCAATATCCTTGATATCCTTCAGTTCCTGTACAAATCAAAATTTACAAACATAAATTCTGCCATGATTAAGAAATACAAGGTCTGGTGTGAGCTGCCAAAAGACACGAAGTAGTACCTTTTCTAACTTCTCTGTTAGATGCTGAGATTTTGTTAAGGCTTCTTCCAAAGCAGCAACTTTTTCACGCAGAGAATTATTCTCTTCCTAAGTACAAGGACATGAAATTATATTGGCATATCAGAGGTTGCCAAAATATAAACTTTAACATATAACATCCAAAAGATGAAAACAAACTCTACATTTCACTTGGAACTTTTGGACCCACTCAATTCGATAACCAGATAAATGTATGATAATTAACAGATGGAACAAGCTAACAAGAGAACTTAAGCCCCACCATCAGCGAAGTTATTGGAAATAAAAATTAATACAATATTGCAAAAAGGTCTTACCTCCAACAGACTGGAAGAATCATGCCGAATCTGCTCTTTGGAACACTCATCCTGCAGTATAAAGTAGGCCCATAAAAGTTCACAAGTAGCTACTCAGCATGAACACACAAAAGGCATGGCCCACCTGAGAGATTTTTTGGCCTTGTGCATGCATCATTGATTATGAGCAAACCCATTCATTTCTAAGACTACACACATCATAACATGCAATCCTATGAATGAAAAGGAAAGACATGTTTAAGGGGGTAGGGATGATTTTCTTCCCTTTCCTGTGGCTTTCTTTTTGCCACAAGGTGTACATTGTTCATTAGGCACTTTCTGATGAACACACACACGCACGTATGCACATGTATAACAGGATATAGTAAAAAGGCAGACCAAAAAATTTCCAAATAATTGTCTCCATAGATGCAAACAAGTAGCTTAAGGAATCTCCACAGCGTCAAGTCTAATAAAAGACTTAAAATCTATATGCAACTATAGAAAAAATAAACTGAAAAGCTTAATCCATAAAACAGAAAAATTTTATGCCTGAAAACACTGCCTGCATATTCAGCAATTGGGCAAAATGTGCCTGTAAGACAAGTATTGCAGAGAAAGGGAAAGATTCACTCTGCCAAATTTGCAATAATTCCTAATTGGCTATAAATATTGGGTAAGAAATTATTGAGGAAGGGAAAGATTCACTCTATGCCAAATTTGCAGTAATTCCTAATTGGCAATACAAAATTAATCTAAAAATTGGGTAAGAAATTATCATGAATGTTTACAAACTCTAATCCATGACACTAACGTAAAGCAATGCACTGGATCTCATTCAAGAAAAAGAATGCACTAAATAATTTTCAGAACTATGGTCATGAAGACACAATAGATAGAATATTCCATTAACCACCACCTCTATATTTCATTTAGCTCCAGTTCCCAAAGTAATAAAATCTCGAAGACATGAAGAATGCAAACATATGATGTTTTCAGAAGACTTAAATAGTGGTCATGCAAATCTATGACATTAAGGTTCTTAGCTCAGAAAGTATAACCACTGAGAAAATATAACATCAATACAAAAAGAAGGCTTTGAACTCTAATTCCCTTAAAAAAAAATTTAAATAAAAAATCTTAGATGGTTGGGGCGCTTGTCATATATTAGGAGAAATCAAATATTTGATAATAAAATATACATGCCTTGATTATAGGATCTGTATAGTAGCTCAATGTTAGTATTTGTGTATTTTTTTTCTTTTTTATCTCTGTACCAGAGTTGTAATATAAATTCATTATGATTAATAGAATGAGATACACATTTCCCTAAAATGGAAACAGAACCATCTCATGCACAATTACAATATAAGAATTCAAACAAAGATCCATACAAGGATTTGTGATAACATGTGACTAACTGCCAGCTTCAAGGTTACCTGGGTACACACTAGTCATCCAACTTATCATTTAACACAGCTATTCCATGATGAGCAGTTTAGATAACTGAATAACAGATACTGGCATCAACCGTCTTAGCATTTTGATAACAATATGATTTTTAAGGAAAATTAGCTCAAAATACCCTTCAACTATGTCCCTTTCTTTAAATATATCATTAAAATTTTATTTTCATATTTTGTATTATACAAAAATATCCTTAAACTTTTATTTCATCTTTTTTATCCTTATACTATTTTCTATTATTTATTTATGCTACTACCCCAATTGATGAATGAAAACCATCATTTTGGAAGAAATTTTAAAAAAATTATTTAAAAAAAAGGTGAAATAAAAGTTTAAGGATATTTTTGTATAATTAAAAATTGTCTGAGGATATATTTAAAGAAATAGAAATATTTGAAGGGCATTTTCAGCCATTTTCCCAATTTTTTTAATATTTTATAAGGGGCTATCCCATTTATTATCAGAGTTCAGTTAGTAGAACACATTTATTAACACTTAGTACCAGTACACCACATATCAAGTGTCATATTGGCATCTCTAAAGGAAGACCTGTATAAATCTCAAACTTAAGATATGGGCACTTCAAAAAAAAATATAAATGGTAGTCAGGAATTTTACTTATTGATTATGTAATGTATGTAAATATATAATTAAAAAGCAGAGAAGGGAGATATTTCACACACACAAAGGGAAATGTTCAACTAAACATACCTTATGAAATGAGTTCTCAGGCTGACCATTCAAGGGAGAAACCGTTTGCAATTTTGTCTGATAACTACCTCGTGAACCACGCCCTCGACCTGAAGCAGAATTTCCCCTACCACGGCTTTGTCTTTTCCTATTAGAATCTGACGCCACCCTTTCACTCTCCATAGTCTCCACATTCTTCTGCCTTGTGTCAGCCTTAGACTGATAGGTTTTTCACAGAGGCCAGTATTCATTTTAGCAAGTAAAATTGAAAAATCAGTGCTATTGAAACAACCAAAGAAAGCATGGCCAATAACATAGTTGAGAAAACATATTCTGAAAATGTGAAAACCAAAGCAGCAAAGAGATGTAATAGGTCGGCCATCTTAACATTTAAAAAGCACAATAACCCTCATCTTTACAAGTCACACATACCTCAACATGTTGAAAAACCATACCACCATCATCCTCATCAAACTTGGGGCGCTTTTGTGTGTTAGCTTGTATAAGAAATTCCGCTGCATTCTGGCATAACATTCAAACTTCTCAGCATGAGAATTCAGAAGAGCAGCAAATAATGATGCTTGGGAATTTCAAATATGAATTCATGAAGCAGACTGAGAAACATTTTCTTTTTAACCTTAGGTAATTATTATGTCATGAAATTGCTAAGACATACACCAAACTATAATAAAACAGGCCACATGTTCCATGCAACTTTACATATTTCTTCAAAGGCCTAGCAATTGCGTACCAGTATTTTTTGTCTAAAACATATGCTAGACCAAATATTTTACTTCCTGAACAAAATCCGAGTCTAGAGGTCTTATGCTAGCTGTGAGAAAAAAATTTAGAGGATGCGAGACGGAAAAGAGAACAATTCTCCAGAGACTGGAATTTTCTTCCATCCAAGCTATCAAGCCAGCCAGAAGACACTAGTAGTCACTATCAAGAAATTGCTCCTAAGAGAGACCTCCCTTAGTAGAACTTAAGCACTATACTTAACAAGAAAAAGTATGTATGGAAGTTGTTCTTCCTTTTCTTCGTCAGTAATTCTTGAGTAGTACTTGGATAAGGACAATAAATCCTGTATGGAAATCCAGTAACAATTCACACAATAATCAAGCTTCAGATCAGGCCTTGCACATGCCAAATGAACTCTTTAGGAATTTAAGATGCAGCCAGATAGTACATGCGTGAATTCAAGCCATTCAAGACTAACATGGTACGAAATCAGCATAAGTGGTGAATGAGAGTCGCCCAATATTTCAGAAATTCTTCATTAAAATAAAATGAAGTTACTAAGTATTTAATGCAGCAGAAAGAGGCAAAGAAACTAGTGGATTATACTTGTCATGTCCCACTCTTAGGTATATAGAAACAAAGATTACCTTCTGATGTCTCCTTTGATGTTAAGAGGTAAAACAATGTCAAACCGGTATTCTATGGGTAGAAGAAGAAAAAGGCAATAATACAATAGACAGACATTATGAGACCTTGCTACTAAGCTTGAACTCAGGGTCGGATAGGATATATTATGCTTATTTCATGGAGAATAAGCAGAAAAATGATATCATCAGACAAGGCGCAAAAAACCAACACCACACCACAACAACTTGGCGAAATAATAGGCCAGGTTTTTAACTGAAGCATGTGGCTTCTGTGACTACTCTTCTTGGCGTAAGGAGGTCACAAACATGCAGGTTTTCAATTGCACATTGGATTTAATGGGTAACAAAGTACAGAATATATGACTTGTGTTTCTTAAACCGTTTACTTTATAATAGTATTAGAGCATTATAAAGCAAGCAGTCATGAACCTACACACATATACAACAACACAAGTGTTTTTATCCAAGAACCTGCAGTATTTATTCATATACTTCACAAGAAATCTCTGCACAAAAATCCTTATAACTTCTTACTCCTAAAGGAAAGACATATCCTTGAAGAACTTATCTGGAATCTTATCCTAGAAGTAAGATATACATGCAGTTGAATACATTTAACTTTGAATGCCAGGAAAAATAAGTTTCCCTCTTGATTTAAGAAGCAATAACTGCATCTTAAAGTCCACAAAGTGTAAATGAGCAACCAAAACTCATAAACCATCTATGCTCTAACGGTTTCACACAATTTCAAAGAACCAATCAAAAACACTTAAAGTGGCATCAAAAAGATATATTAAGTATAGCTATTGTTCAGGTGAATAGAATATCTACTCATAGGGTAATGAAGTACCTCAACCAAAGTCTTGGAAAATCAAAGAATGCACATCTCCAACAAATACTATGAAACTGACAGGTCAAAATGTCAGAATTCACATATAAGATTCCCAAAAAAGGCCTAGTTTTCACAAACTAATAGGTGCTACTTCCTTGGCGAATTACCCATCAAAAGAATCACATAAATTCAACAGCATAATAAATTATCACAAAGAAGAGAACCCAAAGACTCACATCATCATCAGAATCGCTAGACAAAGGCTCACAAGCCATGTTCTCGGGAAGACCAGCACTCTTGGTAGTAGCAGCCCATGCAGTGGGCTGCTGAGACTGGGTGGCGGTGGCACTTGCAGAGGAAGCCTTCCCCACCATTCGAGCCTCGAGCTTTGCCATTTTTGAGGGCAAAGACTGATCTGTTTGACTGGATGAGTTGGAAGAGAAATGCATGAACATATCATCTGACATTCTGAAGTTTTCAACTGTAGTCTACAGTTCTGAATGCAGATAAATTAACTGCACTGAGTCAGCAGTCAAGTCATTCAAAAAGACTACAAGAACCCTAAAAGCAAAGCAGAAATAAGAGGAAACCGGAAGAAATGAAAGTTGGGGGTTTCCCCTTTTTCCAGCAAAAAGTGATGAATTTGTGAAGACCCTTTTACCGCAAAGTGTTGATTAAGCCATCATTGGCAGAGTTTTAGCAGAACCCAATTGGAATTCAAATGTATTTCTCTCTGGATTCACTACATCAATATTTTTGAGGGAGAAAAAAGGTAGCAAAGCAATCAAAAATAAACTCAACCAAAAAAACCCACATTGAAACTGCATGAACTGAAGAACTACAGAAAACCTGAAGGAAGGGAGAGAGAGAGAGAGGGGGGACAGGGAGGGATGAATTCAGGAGAGAAAACTAGGGTTTCTTGATTTTGATTTAGGGAAAGGGAATGAATGCAAATTCAAGAATGAACAGATGAGAAGCAGAGGTGGGTGAAATGGTGGGGGGAGTTTTTTTGAAATCTGGGAAATGATGGATGGTGTTTTTTTGGTTATGTGCATCACTTAGATTTGGTCATACGTTTGCAAAATGGCTGTGAAGAGTCTTGTCCTGTGACAAAACAGAAAGAAAGAGTGTGAGTGAAGCGGTGAGAGACAATAAGAATATGCAAAACTTTGGGTTTTAGAAGACAGGGAAAGATACAGAAAGCTGTCCTTTTTTAACTTTCATAAATACTAGGTAGTGATTATTTAACAAGAAAATTAATTACTTAGTAAGCATGACTTTTGGGGTCAATGAAAATAAGTATTTGAATATACTCATTTCTCAAATGGATAATTTGTTTTTCTATGTCGATAAAAAAAATAAACATTGTTAAAAATTGTTATCTTTTATAAAATATTTCTAAAATACTCTTTTAACATTTTAAAATTTGAACATTAAAAACAATAAAAAAAAATTTGTACTTAATATTCTCACTATATTCTCATTATAAATATAGAAATATTTTAGTTAATTAAAAAATATATTATCTTCTTAATGAGAAAACAAATTTATAATTTGAAACAAATAAAAAAAAATTAAATTTATCAAATCGGAACAGATGGAATATGATTTTGTGTATACTCCACATAGATATTGACTATATTTAAAGATTTAGTTAACTATTAAATAAAATTTTATTTTAGTCTTAAAAAATTCTTTACATGTTGATAATAGTTGTATTCAAATAAATGTCAAGATAAAAAAAAAAGATAACTATTGAAAAGGTAGACTTTGAGTTGAATAAAAATACAAACATGTGATCATTTATAGAAGCATATTTTTTTCCCTTTTTCTAATTTGGAAGAAAAGATGCATGGTATTACTTTTATATGGTATAATGTTTACTTAATAAGATAATATTGAATATGTGTAGTATCATATTACATGTATGTTACAGTTGAAGAGAGCACCCCCATGACTCATGATGAAGCAAGAAGAACATTTTTATTTTTTTCTTTATATTATCTTTAAAATTGCTTGTATTATTTTTAAGCTAAAGGATAAGAATTTTTTTTTAAAAAAAAATTATTTGCCAGTTAAGGTAACACTATCAAACTCAAATGTATGTATTGAATATTTCTCATTTGTTTTCTTCTTCCTTTTGCAGTTTGTTTGACCACAAAAAAAAAAAAAAAAAACCTTCTGCTTGAACTAACTTTGATAGTTTTTATGAACATCTATGAATTTTGTTTCAGGAGAAGAGATCTCTCACGGCAAAATAACTTTTTCTTTTTCTTTTTCTTTTTTGGGGTTTCTAATGGAAGAAATATTTATTCACCATTAGGATCTTAGCTATTATGCTAAGTATAACATTTTCCAATTTATCAGTATTTTCTAATTAGAAAAAAGATACTCTAATTTACGTCCTTACCAAATATTATCTCTCTTTAAAATAATTCTTCTCTTATTTTATGAATATGAATTTCATACTATATTAGATCCTCAGTGTCATAGATACGACTTTTGGGGTGTTATTTTCTTAGGTACAAATCAGGTGGCATGAGAGAAAATAAGTGATAAAATTATATCAATTTTGTGAACATTAAATTATAATTAACTCAATTAAAAAAAATCAAAAATCAAAAAGCTTGAGCCTCATCTTACCACAAATATTTGAAAGTGTTTTTTATTTTATTTTAAAATAAAATTATATTTTGATGAAAAAAATAGTGGGAATTGAAAGTCAATTGATATATTTTGAGTCTTACATCATTGATAATATTATAAAATATAATTTATTTGATATTTTAATTTTAATTTAAAAATAAAAAATATATATTATTTATGTGATTGAGGGGAATTCATGTATATGATTAGAAAAAAGTGTTTTGAGACAACTTCTTGGATTTCATCTGGCTTCTAAATGCCATACTTTTTTCAGTCATGGATTCTTTTGCTCATGTATTTTGGGAATGCCCTATGGCTCAATCTTTTGGAGATTTTTTAATTGAAATGTTCTAAGGTGTACTGCGTTTTTTTTTTTTTTCTTTTTCTGTGGCTACATAAAGGCCGAAAATCTATTCTCTAGAAAATAGTTCCCATTTTGATTTGTAGATAGCTTTGGAAGTTTCGGATAAAATATCATTTTGAAGGGCAGTTAGTTTCTTTTTCAGCTTAAAGCTGGAATAGTTAATTAATGCATTATACTATATTGTTCATCTTTGGGTAAATCTTCCTCACATCTTGTTGTAGAGATTAGGCTGCAGGTTAATGTTGCAATGACACTACCTAAAGCACCAAATATAATTCTTGTTTGGTGGCCGTGGTCCTCTCATAATGCCTAATAAGTCTAGATTATCAACTTGTAAAAGTATTTTGCGAAATGCTAATGAACAATTAGTAAAGACTTTTAGGCATTTAATTGATTAGGTCTAAGACTCAATTAGTGTTTGTGTTCAGTTTATACTACCCGACTAATTTAATCTGCTAACAGTAGAGAAAGCTCCCAATACAATTTTTTTTAATAAATAAGGCTTTTAGCATTTATTTGGGAGAAAATGAAACCAATCTTCATGCTGAAATGACGGCAATGTTTCAGGGTATTCATGTATGTAATGATATGGGCATTCTTATATCTTCCAACTTCAAAGTGATTCTAAAATTGTCTTGGATTACATTAATGGTTCTTCAACAACTTATTGGCGAGTCTCTGATTAGGCAAATCCATTCTTTTATTGCGGGTCAGAATATTGACCTCAAATTTAATTTATTTTACAGGAAAAATTAAATTGTCAAACCCTTAGTTAATATAGATTGTGATAATCATTGTAATCAATTTTATGCTTATTTTG
The DNA here is from genome assembly GCA_019593545.1 of Apocynum venetum. Lineage (NCBI taxonomy): Eukaryota > Viridiplantae > Streptophyta > Magnoliopsida > Gentianales > Apocynaceae > Apocynum > Apocynum venetum. The sequence continues at coordinate 4,312,299 of SRSM01000134.1, forward strand.
ATTACATCATAATATCATATTAATAAATTTTGTAATACAAATATATTTTTATCTTTCTATTATAGATTTAAGTAATAGATTTGTTTCCGCCTTATTGTGAAGAACTTGTAAGCGTAATTCACATTGTAATCAAATTACATATATGATTTGAAGCTCTTTTTTTGTTCCCCTATTGGAAGTACCAAGGGTTGGCAAAATCCTTATTCATACAGAGGGCTTCGTTTCGCCCGCCCAACGAGGATAGAAATTCCCCAATTTAAATTAAGATAGAAATGTAAATGGAGATAGAAAAATAGAAATTGACAAGAATAGGAATGAGTTTGATTTTTTCCTTGAGGACCTGTAGGGCCCTATACCCACTCTGTCTCCATAATTTATATATATATATATATATATATATATAAATCATCAATATTTTTATTATTAATATATAAATCATCAATTATATAGTTCTTATTTTTACCAACTAATAATTCGTGCGATTATTATTGATTTTTGGCCCCGAATTATTTTCGATTTTTAATTATAGTTACTTATCTTTTATTTTAACTTTTAAGAGTTATATACTATTTTTTATTTTTAGTATGGACTCTTATATTTTATATCAATTTCAACCTTTTAGAACCCAATACTATTTTTAATTTTTAGTTATGGACATTCCTATCAATAAAACTTCTTTTTTTTAGCCAAGATAATTACATCTTCAATCCTTTTAGGAGTATTTTCATTAAAAAAAAATTAAAACCCATCATCATCGCTTCTTCGGCAATTTCTTCTTCTTCTTCACTAACTCTTCTCCCTAAAAAGATTGAGGGTTGATATAATTTTAGTCGGGAAAAACAAATTATTCATCGAAAGACTCATAACTAAAAATCGAAAAAGTATTGAGCTCTAAAAAGTTAAATAAAAAACAATGGTTCATAACTAAAAATCAAAAATAGTACATGACTCTTAAAAGTTGAAATAAAAAATAAATGTCAATAACTAAAAATAGAAAATAGTATAGAATCGAAAATCGATAATATTCCTAATTCATATCATACATATAATCTTGTTATAAATTTCTCAATATTTAAAATGGCTATTATGTTGATTAAAACTATTATATTATATTAAAACATGTAACTATGTAAATTAAAATAGTTATATTATTATCTATGTAATTATATGTGGAAAAATAAATATGTAACTATAAGTTATGTTATTAATTATATTGATTTAATTTAATTTATGTTATTAACTATATAACTAATGAATTATGAGCTATATTATTAACTATATAGATTAAAATAGTTTTATTACTATCTATGTAACTATATATGAACAAAAAAAACTATAAAAATATAATATATATTATTAGCTATATTGATTTAAATTAATTCATTATTATTGATTTAACTATGTAGATTAAAGTATCTATATCATTATTTAATTATGATTAACTATATAACTAGTTACATTATTAAGTATGTATATTAAAATAATTTTATTATTATCTTTGTAACAATGTGAAAAAATTTGTATTTAGATTAACTATTAGGCTTAAAATAATTATATAAAAAATAGAAATAATCAATTATGGGGACAGGAATGAGAATTCTTGATATCTTTGAATCGGGAATGGGGACGAGGAAAGAGGTCTCCGGCCATTGCCAACCCACAAAAAATCCCTGGAAGAATTGTGACCATAGTAACTCATCAAACCATTTATATATATAATTTTATTTTCAAATTTATTTAAAATTATTTTTAAAAATAACTTATGCTTGACTTTAAAGTTAATGTTTATTTGAAATTAATCATTGTTACAAATTTAACAAGGTAATCTTGAATTTTAATTTTCAAACTCGATCAAACTCGAATAAGTTCGGCTATGAGGGGAAAATAAATTAAGTTGGATTACATTCCATTTCAATTGGGACTGAAATTTTTAATGCAATCTTGGAGTGAGATTGAGACGTTATTTTTCTGTATATCAGACTATTTTTATAATAAATTTTTTTTGTTAAAATGCAATTTATTTTCTTCCAAAAATTACATATACCATTTCGTAAAAGTTAAAAAATCCCTCTTGTTTCCTTAAAAAAAAAAAAGTTAAAAGGAAATTACGCAAATTTTCTGTTTTAAAATAATTTTACTGAACTTAGATCTAAAATACTAGTCTATTCTCCCGAGTTTCAAAATTGCAAATCAACAAACTGATAACCAGCATCAGGAGTTATATCCCACCTTTTTAATTTCATTCAAGATCTTTAGAAGTTGTTTGATCCAATTTATTCACAATTTCAACCTATGCCATTTGTTAATCAGAGTTGATTTTTAACCAAGTGTCTTGTGTATAATTTGCCAACCCATTGTGATTAGAACCACCCTTTTCTTCTCTCAATTTGCTACCATCATCTTCTTCAAAGGCAATCTTAACCTACACATTCACGATGGGAAAAACCCAAGCCATGACCTTTGATACATGAAACAAATCAAACACTTACTGAACATAATACTTACTTAAAATCATTGAATATACTGCATTGTAGACGGTTAAATACACAAGAGAAAAAAAAAAGAGGCCATTGGGCTCTAAAATAAAATGGATCCAGAAAATTGATCGAGCAAATTTGGAATCGTTCCTCTAACAAAATAAATGAAACTAGAATATCAAGAGATTCAAACAATACATGGAGAACAAAAAGGCCAAAGCATAGTACAACAAATGGCTACAATAGGAGACAAGCTCTAGCCTCTAATTTTGCCCCTACCATTGCAATAAAATGTTAGCCCACGCCGATATCTCAGAGGCTAAACAAACACCAATGCGAGCAGAAAGGGCCACATATCATGACATGCTGTATTAGAAACTTTGCAGCTTCTCCCGATACCAGACTTGCTGCTCCATCAGTAGTTCGCAGCAATCATTTTTTCATCCTCCTTTTTGGGTACAACCAAGAAAGTTAATGGTAAGTACCCATCATAGTGACTACTATAAATTTCCAACACAACATCAGAATAGAGCAGTAAAAAGAGAAACTGCTAACTAGAGACAATTTCTAATGGAAACCCAAACTTATATCCAGTCAACCATTACCGTTTGCCATATGGGGAACCTAAATATCTGTGCTGAGGAAACTTGGTTGACCCATTTGAATAATTATTATAGTCAACCCAAGGAGGCTTTCTAGCAGAGGGAGAAGCTGATGCATAAGGAGAAGTGCCGTGATGAGTTCTGTAACTTGAGGCTGCAGGTGAGCTGTGATAAGTTCTGTAACTTGAGGTAGCAGGTGAACCATGATCAGTTCTGTAACTTGAGGTTGCAGGTGATCTCCTAACGGTGGTTTTGAATCTACTACTAAAAGAGTCTCCGGGATCTTCTGTCAACCAGCCGTGCCTTGGTTTTGGTTTAGAAGCAGAAGCAATTTGCCCTTCATATTTGGTTTTTCTTTTTTTACGTGACTTGCCACCAAATTCATTAGGAGCAGATCTCACTTCTAGTTTATCTCTCTTTTCCTTGGAGTATCTTTGCTTGGGAGTCGATAGTTCACGATTCCGTTTCGAAGCCTGGATAAAGAGCAAAAGTGTAAATATTAAGTATAATAAAGACTCATTTAAAAGTAGAATTAGAAGATTTCAAGACAACAAAAAGCTTATGCACTAGCAGATCTCAATTGGCATATTAGACACTGAGATCCAAGAACTATGCAGGGACATTGCATACAAAAAATGCCTGGTCAGGATTCAAAAGACATTAACAGAGCACGTCCAGAAGAAGCATGGAATCCAACATATACCGGTGTTGAATTAAAGCATTCACGTGCGAAATGTCCCTCTTCCCCACATCTGAAGCAGGAACTAACTGAGTTTGAACCACTTGTCTCTCCCCGAGATCTTGTACATGCCTGTAGTAATCATAACACAAAAGAGAATTTCCTGAATACACATTAAAAATCAAGTTTTGTAAGTTTAGAAGATAGAGAATGTCAAGCAATCTTTGAGCATGAACAAGGAACATATTTTCAACATTATAAAAATAAACTATCTTTGAAAAAGCTCTTGTTATAAGACTGCTCATTAAATGCGGGCACCTGCAGATCTTAGATAGACCAGTCTCTATTGAAAGAATAATCCAGATAAATAGGCTTCACTGAGAATTGCAGTGAGACACAATCATCCCAAGATCATTTCTTTTGTCTGCCCAAGTGCTTGATTCTGGTTTTATCCAGAACTTGTTAGTCATAATTTATTATCGGGTAAAAAAAAGAGAAACTGAATTAGATTAAACTCATTTAAATGAAGCAGCATTAAAAGTTATACTGTCAAACCAAGGGAATTGTGTTTCCTTTTTCCACCCTCCATTTTAGATTAGATCAATTCTTTAGAAGCTTCAACTATAGACCTTTCCGGTTGCTGGAGTCTCCAGACCCCATGTAACTGAAAGTTCATTGTTTTTACTTAACACATAAGTTCACATCTTCACAAAGCATATTCCAGTAAATAAAACTAAGATACAACTACTACCCACCATTTTGAATAATTCTGGTGGTCCAATCCAAGTTACAAGGTGTATGTGTTTAGGCTTATCTTCTTTCCTAAAGAAAATGTATATTCACTTATCCATCTTGTCAAATCACCAGGAAGCCTCGCAATTTGTATATCTCCTCTTTCCAAAGAAAATGTATATTCTTTGGAAAATGTGTATTCAACTCACCCATCTTGTCAAACTTGGGGAAGCCTGAACAATTTGTGTGTGGTTTAAGTAGTAGATACTTGCAGGACAGATATTATCAAAGCATTTTGCTCTCAACCAGAGACTCTCTCTCAACTGGAGTTTTTCAAAGGAAAAAAGATCAAATGTCTAGTAACCCTGAAACTTAGAGATCTCCTGAATTTCAAGGAACTGTAGGGTCATCCTTAGATAAAAAGGAATCCTAATACAATGCAACAATGAAACAAGGAAGGATAATAGGTTAGTCGTATGCCTTTCCAAATGAATACTACTTCCAATGTTCAGAAACTGGGGGCAAAAATAATGAATTATCAAATTTCACGTTTGAGATGCCATATCTAGTGCCAGAAAACTAATCAGAGTTTAAAGGAGCTTCAGTTTATTAACTCTAATATTTAAAGCATAAATGAAGATCTACATGAAAAAAACACTTACCAGACCAGTATGACCTGAAAGACCACATCTATAACAAGAAACCACTCTCGGGCCACTATCAATATAATCTGCACAACAAAGATGACCAAAACACTTGCAAATGTAACACTGTATCTCCTGTCAAGACCAAGGAAGAAATGGTAAGTAATCACTACAAACAAAAAAATAACCGGTAAAAGAAGAGATTTTCTTAAGTTTTGCACTGCATACATGACTGAAAAGCAATCACACACAAAAACCATTAAAATAGATTTTACAAAAAGTGCAAATAAAACCACAGATCATCCAGATAGTAGTTGTGCTGAAAAGAAAAGAATCCATAAATTCTACACATGATTAAGAAGCAATCATAAATCATTATTTGAAAATTCAAAAAGAACTGCAACTAGAACCTTCAGGCCATCAGGAGAATAATTATTCTGGCATGAAAACATATCATGGCCTGAATCTCCACATTTTAAACACATCCTCAAATTCTGAGATCCTCCACTGTTTTTTTCAGGGCAATCTTTCGCACGATGACCTCCTTTTTTGCAAATAAAACAATCTTGGGCCTGCCAAAAGTTTGACAAGATCAGAATTAAAAATATGAAAGCAAAGATTAAAGTGCTATGAACCATTTTCAAAACTCAACAACTCAATGCAACAGTTACTATTTGTTCTGTCACAGCAAACTTATGATCATTTCACACCATCATTCAAGTCCAAGAAACTTATGATCATTTACTGAGCTAGTACAGGCAGTGGATGTTTCTTTCTTTTCCTCCCTTTCCTCACCACCTCTTGCTATGTTGTCAGTGGCGGAATTGTAAATTTATTATTTTAAAAAATAGAAAAGGAAGGGGGAGGGAAGAAAGAGAAAGAGAGAAGCCTCAAAATGATTAACAGCTGCAATAGCTCCCTGGCAGCAACCGGAAGGAATTTAATTGATGAATAATATCTCAAAAGGCAATTCTCTATGACTAGAGTCTGTGAAGTCCTAATCTAAGTCTAAACAGAAAATTATTACATGAACTAGTAATCCATCCCAAATAAGTCTTAATCTAACTCTAAACAGGAATATTAGTAATATGGACTACTAATCCATTCTAAAACTATCTAAAATGGCTAAAAATCAATAAGCAAATTTCAATACAATCCAAACTTCATTAGTTGCACACATAATACAATAAACAGAGTATTAAAAGTCAGATCGCATGAGTGCAGAAGCTATATAGAAGCTTAGAAGAGTAATAGATGCCCGAAATAGACTTGCTTCCAACACCTCATCAAAAGTTAGATGGTCAAACATCAGCTAGCATTCCAACCTTCCTACATTGTTAAGATTTCATTTTTGCACATGCCATGTGATACATTCCATAGCAAGGGGGAAAAAAATGCTACTACTTCTTAACTGGAAAAATCTCTTCCATTTTAACTATAATCGTGATGATAGTCTTGAATGCTACCATTAAAAGCTACATATGTTACAACCATAATTACAAATTAATGAATTGTCAACTTGAATATCTTTTGTAAGACATTCTATATAAAAAATGAAACCCATAATCTATTATACAAACTCTTTGCTTTTGTACAAATAGGGAAAAAGCATAAGCATATAAGACAATTAACCTTATGCTTTAAGACAATTAACCATCAAACAAAGAGTTAACTATCTTTTCTGCATTCTTAATTACTATCTCCAGCTAAAATGAAATTAATCATTGAAATTCAATCAAGGAAATACAAAAGGGGGGAACGATGAAGCCAGAGCCATTATACAATCCAAAGCAACAGAATCACATAACAAAGGCTTGAAGAAAACCAGAAATATTTATAACCATAGCCAATTGCTATCACAAAGATCTATTGATCGTTCATCTAGAATTGCCATATCCAGAAGAGAAATTGTAAGGTTGAATCTGAAAAAACTTCTGGATGACAAGGACAGAAGAAAGTTGTTATACCACTCCAAAATGAAAACTTTGCAACAATTTCAGTTCCCTGTACACCCAACCCCAAGCAAGAAAGAGTGCATATTGGAATAAGAAAATAACCTAATAAAGTAAAAATTCAGCTAAAACCTTGATCCCAAGACGAACCTTTGAGCATTGCTTTGCATTGTGTTCTAGACTTCCACAAACAAAGCAAGGTTTGCTGCGCCTAGCTGAGGTGCAGTTGGCAGTCTTGTGACCTTCCTCACCACAATTATAGCATGTTGCCCAACTGCTATCTGGAGGATCAAAATATCTAGGCCCTCGCTGAGATCAATGAAAAGACACACCAAACTAAACCTTTGGAACATAAATATTCTACTTCTCAGAAGTGACACTAGGAATCATATTGCTTTAACTCACAAGAAGCTTTCGCAACACAATGTTTTCAGAAACCTCAACAGGGTTCGTCTGAACGGCTTCATTAACAATTTCTGTGGCTTCATTAAACTCTATTTTCTCCTCTTCTTTTGCAACATCAGCCTACAACCATCAATTAGAAACGAACATTCAGGTCAGTTACAAGCTCAAATTTCAGAAACATGAAACATTGAATAAAAACTCAAATTAAAGAAAATGCACATGTTAAACATACTATTACAAACACTTAAAACCAGCTTTTCATCAATTTCTTGCACATAATCATATATTTTATGAAATATATAATGTACTGAAAAAAGGACTTTGATCAAGACTTAGTCTACCCGAAACAAATCGCTGCAAAAGTTATCAAAACGGGCATCTTTTTGACTTGACACCTGCTGCCAATATAGGGGGGAAAATAAACAGGAATAAGCATATACTTAAACAAAATTAAGATAAATCCCTCCTTAGATCTTTAAAAATAGAAAGGGAATAACTGTTTAACAAACATTTAAAATTTATTAAATAATTACTCACAGAGACAACATCAACTTCGGCTTTCTGCTTCTTCTTCTTCATCTTTTTCTCTTTTTTCTTATCCTTACCCCTCTTTGCATTTGTTACAATCTTAGCTTCGAAAATTCCACCGTTTTCGACAACAATGCCATCGCCATCGAAATGCAACTTACGCTGCATTGCTTTGTTAACGATATTCAAACTGAGGTCTTCGTTCGCTTCCGCATCTTCATCATCGCCGTCACCGCTTTTCAATACAACAGCTTCAGAAGCACCATTAATTTCTTCTTCATCAGAAGATTTCATGCCACTCTCACCCTTTTTTCTCTTCAATAATAATTCAAATCACTTATTTCAAAAATTACGCCCAACAATTGACCTTCGAACGGGGCGGAGATGAGATGAAGCGAGAGCGATTTTGGGGTTTTCCAAATTAGGGTTATCTAATCGGCGAAATTTTGAAACCCGGTTGGATTTGGTGCAGCAAATCAGGATTTGTTCGATTATTTCCTGACGGGCCTGATAGGCCCTTACCTATGGGCCGTTAATTTCAAGAAATACGGGCCTCATTGCAGGTCTTTGTCATAACTGCAAAATTATCTAGGTATTTTTTATGAAACTACAAAATCTATGGAGAAGAAAATAATAGAATGACTTTAAAACCCTTAAAAATCATGTAATTAAACCTTTGTTAATGCTACTCCTAGAAACTATTACTTCATCTCCACACTACTATGTAATCCAGTTAGACTAGTTCATTAGTAGAGGTGCCAATATGACTTTATGAGCCAAGTTAAGCTCAACTCAATTTAGAAAAAAAAAGTACAAGTTCAAACTCAATCCCAAATGTATATATATATATATATATATATATATAGAGAGAGAGAGAGAGAGAGAGAGTTGGTCCTGAGATCAGCCTGAACAAAATGTAAGTTTCATAAGTTCATTTGGTTGGAATAAATTTTTATTTTTTTTGGAAAAAAATAGTAATTGTCTTAAAAATGCATAAAATAATTTCATATCAAAACATTATGAGTAATTTATTTTTATTACCTAGAGAAGTTAATATGTGTGTGTATTAAATTTTATTTCCATTTTTGACACCTAATGAAAACTAACAAATAATAGCATAATCTAAAAATCATACAAGAACCATTCATCTGAATATTAGAGTAAGAAATTTATGTTAAATTTTTAACCTAGTTAGCAAATTAAGAAAAGCTACAAAACCTTAATGGCTGAAAATAAACTTTAGGCACTATTTTGAAAATAATAATAAAAATAATACATGGAATAAAAGGGCTATTTATTCTTTTATTTTTTGTTAGATTTATTTTGAAAATTCAAAATAAAAATGTGTGTATGGTCAACCAAATAAAGTTGTCCGAGTTTGGTCATGCCCAAACCTATGGCAGTCCTAATGTTGCAGACCTTATTGATACCACAATTAGAGTCCATGTTAGGCTAATGACTATATATATATATAATACGAGAGATATAAATATATGTGTCATTCATAATGTTTTGTATTATTAAGTGTATTTAGCCAATACTTTTTATATGAATTACCTTTTTTTTGTGATAGAATTAATGTGACACTAGTAAGTTCCATGTACGAGACATTATATTTAGTCATTAAAAACACATAGATAATAAAATAATAAAATGGATCCACTTAAATTAAAAGTTAATAAAATAGATATAAAATTTGACTCACTTAATATTATCGTTATATGAAAGATAATTGATTTTAAATTTCAATTAGAAATAGTACGGTAGGACAAAATTTTGAATTGTGTTTTCTAAACTATGGTAGGCTATCAGAATATAGCATAATTGATTTGTTAAATATTGTACTCAAACGGTACAATTATAAAGATTAGGGGTATATTTGAAAGATTAAAAGATAGTTTTGAGAAAGAAGTGAAAATATGAAAGGTGTTAATTCCAAATATATCTCTAGCTCGAATTTGAATTTTTTTAAAAAATATTTTTAATTTAAATTTTTAAAAAAGGTAAAAAATATATATTTATATGATTCGTGAACGACTCGACGATGAGTTAACTTCAATTCAACTTAATTTTAACAAGTTGATTTAAATTCGAGTTTGATCTATACTTGTCTGATTCGTTTGCCCCAAGCAATTTGTAGAAATAATTGGTGGGGAAAAAATGATTTTTTTTAAAAGGAAAAAGAAATACTAAAAGAAAACTTAATGGCCAAACAAATGCAGACCTCCACAAATAATTTATTCCCATTTCCCACCATATGCTGATATGATTATATCCTCATGGCAAGAACTCTCCCACATTCCTCGCTTCACTCTCTCCCTTCTTCTTCATCAATTTGCCCAATAGCTTTTTGTTCTTTTCTTCCCACTCAAATCCCAACACACCCAGAATTCTCCATTTTATCTTCAGCTGCCTCTTGCTCTTCCAAGCTCCAATTCATCCCACACCATCCCACAACTACAATAAAGTATCCTATTTTGCTCTTCACTGGTTTGGACAGACCTTATGTGGACACCCAATCAGTTCTTGTCACTGTCAGTGTTTTAGTTGCTATTGCTCTCTCTCTTTTTCTTGGCCTCAAGGTAATCTTTTTCACTATATGGTATATTTTTGTATGAAGATTCTTTTCCAGTTTGTGGGTTCTGTTTGTTATAGCTTTCTATGCTTGTTGTGAATTGGGCTGCTTATTTTCTTGCAACAGTTTGAGAATTTGGTCATCATTGTTTTGTCATTCTTTAAAAAGGGGTTTTTTGGTTTTAATTTCTTTTTTCTGTTTGTGATTATAGGGGGATCCTGTTCCTTGTGACAGATGCGCAGGAAATGGTAATCTCATAATCTTTGTAATAGTTCTACCCTATGTATATGGATTCACATTATATATGTTTGCTTTCATGCCCTATGATTATTATAATAATTCTGAATATGTACATAAAGGCAGAATTGGGCATTTGAGGAAATTTTGTTAATTTACCACTCAGAGACGGGGACCAATATATTAGAGTTAAACAAACATCTGTAATTTCATGGGCTGAAGATTCTGACTAATCTTCCCATGGAGTAATAAAAATTTAGAGATATTTGGCAAAACATAAGATCGAAGAATCTGAGTAGCACACAATTGGATGTGACCTGGGGTTATACTGGAAGCTCTTGGAACAAGCTCTACAACCACTTATTGAGAAGAATAGAAAGAAAATGAATTTGCATTTGGGTATGCTAGAACCGAAATGAAGCCTTAGAGAGTTAGAGCAGTAGTGAAGAATCTAAATATTCAACTGCAAAATCAATAGACAATGTGGGAATGTAATGCCGTTACTTCTTAAATGATCTTAAGGGAATGAGAACACAATAAAAACAGAAGAAAGCTGTTAAATGTTTATTACCATCATTTTGTGGTTTAACACACAAGTGAAACTTATTTGATATAGAAAAGTTGGCATTTAAATGCTCTCTAATTCATGTCTTTAGTTCCATGGAAATGCAGAGGTTGATCTTATCCTACATGTGTATCCTCTTCCATTGTTATTTTTGCTATCATAGTGCATTAATCATAAAGAGGTAATTGGTCGTGACTTGATAAGGAGAAGACTTCTTGTAGCACTGAGGTTTTACTTACTGGCAGGTTTCAGGCATGAAAACAAACTCATTCCTCATACCTTTATAATTTAAAAAACAATGCCCCAATTTTTATTCTTTTTTCATTCTTTCTGAAGAATTTGCAATGTGAAGAAACAATTGATCTTGACTGCTTGCATATTACTTTTGGTTCTTTTTGAGATGGTCTCATTTTAGGCTATGGAGGAAACTGGGGCAGTGGCGGGGGCAAGATTAACTATATCTAGGAAGACAATAGTTCATGTAGTCATTGGAAAATTGATTATATATGTGGCTTGTCAAAGCCAGCCTAGATTGTCCCTTTGGTTTTTACCAGTTAGGCATCTATGTTAAGAGGTTGAATGATTCTGCAAATTCATCATGGGTTTATAGTTGAATTGTTGCTTTAACATTATTAATCTCCTCACGAAAGGTTCTTCATATACTTATGTTATGGTATTACGCCCTTTCTTCTGTAACAATAATTGTTTATTACCATAAACTTTTGGTTATTGAATTTAATATTCAGAATTCTTCTAGTGATAACCCATGTAAGAGAATTTATTTACTTCTGCTCGTCACAACTTCATTTGCTGCATTTTCCTGTATCATGTACCCAAAATTTTCTCACTTGACCTCAAAAACACATGCAAAAGAGGCTCTGTGGCTGTTGTAGGTGCAAGTTAAATAATTTCTTTGCAATCCATACATTGTTATAGATGAGGAGGTCAAATGCTCAAATAAGGGGTAACATTGAAATATTTGATTGAATACCCTTAAGTTTAAGCAGCACAGAGAAGGATGAACTGAGATCAAGAAATTTTAAATTTGAACACTGATAAGTATACTTACAGTGAGAGAATCCTGGATTGCAAAAATTGTTATATAGATATAACTAAAGCCCCTTTATCGAAAATGAGATGCTTTTCACTAAAGTTTTCAATATAATGTCTACTATAGTCTATAACTATATTTTCTTTTGTCACTTCAAAAAGTAGTGATTTCCTCCACTGTTTCCTGATCGACTACTTTCTGTTGATGGAAAGGTGGCACCAAATGTGTCTTCTGCAATGTTGGTAAGATGAAGACTGAAACAGGCATGGTCGACTGCAAGGTGTGCAAGGGTGCAGGTCTATCTCATTTGGCCATTTGGCACACCTACAAAACAAGTTTTAAAATTATGAGGATATAAATTACTGACTGCAACTTTAAATTTTTTAATTTTTTTATATTTATTTACTGAATGTCTTGTAATATTTCATTTCACAGGTCTGATACTCTGCAAGAAGTGTGGAGGTTCTGGATATTCAAGACGCCTATGATTGGAATTGGAATGCCAGACTTGCCCCTTTTTCCTTGTAATTGTTAGTCTATATCAAAATGCATCACTGATTCATTTATTCAAAATTCTCTTCTTTAGTCTATTATTGTTGTTCATATCTCTATTTAGTTTAACCATAAGAATGAGTAAGCAAGCAGACAAAGGGAGGGAGGCAAATACTTGATGTACTTTCATCTTCAGAAATGGCCCTTGTCAATACCTAATTAGTTTTAAAATCTTTTAATTCTTGTTATGATCTGCCTTAAACTTGGAAAGTTGAATTTTCTAGCATGCAATCAGATAAATTTATAGCCTCTAGACCTTTAAATTAAGATATCTTTTCTTTGAATTCTTTATAATCGTATCATGTAAGAACGTTATCTTTGAACAAATTGTGATAGATAAATATATATAAAACCTATTTTTTAAGCGAGCATTAAACGACTACCTAAATTGTGAAATTGGACAGAGCTCACTATATTTCAACACAAATTCCAATTAAACACAACAGTGCCATGAACAATTTTGTCCTAAAATCAATCCTCTCTAGATACAAATCACAACTGAGTATTCAGAGAATTTAATATTCTAGAATTCAGACTCTTCTAATGGTCACTCGTGTCAGAGAATTTATTTACTTCTGCTTCTCACAACTTGATTTGCTGCATTATCCTAACTTTTCTCACTTTGACCTCAAGAAAACGCATGAAAAAGAGATTATGTGGATGTTGTAGCCGCAAGTTAAATAATTATTTGGCGATCCATACACTGTTAGAGACAAGGAGCCCAATGCTCAAATAAGGGGTTCCATTGAAATATTTGATTGAATACCCTTAGGTTTAAGAAAGCACAGAGAAGCAGAGACTGACAGCAACAAATTTCAAATTTGAACACTCAAACACTCTGAACACTATAAAGTATACTAACACCCAAGACACCTTTGATTGAAATTGGAATACCAAACTTGTCCCATTTTCCTTGTAATTTTTTTTGTCAATGTGACAAGATACATCACAGATTCATTTATTCAAACTTTTCTTCCTTAGTTTATTATTGTTGTTCATCTCTCTAGTTAGTTTAACCATAGGAATGGGTAAGTAAGAAGACAAAGGGAGGGAGAGAAGGAGGAAGGAGGGTGACAAAGACTTGATGTACTTTTATCTTCAGAGATGGTACTTGTCAATATTCTACAAGTGAATATACCTGATTTTAGTTTAAAAACCTTTTAATTCTTGTTATGATCAACCTGCCAAGAAAGAACCTTTAACTTGGAAAGTTGAAGTAGAATTTATAGCATGCAATTAGATAAATGTTATACATGCCTCTACACCTTTACATTAAGACATCTTTCCTAAATTTTATATATCATCCTTGAAGAAACTCTGATTATCATCTTTCTCTGAAAATACTTCCATCCACTGAAAGTCTAGCTACTTGTCCTTCAAAGCTTTCCTTCAAGAAAAAAAATGAATCAAAGAAGTCGAAATTTATGGGAAGCAAAGAAAAAGGAAATAATCAAAGAAGCTGAATCATGGGGACTGGCTTCTTTCGTTGAAATAATTTTGTACAGATTTTTACTTTGGCTGTTGTCATTCTTCCTGTTGTAGAATCAACAGTGCTATTATTATGATGTTTCTTCACTAAGAGTATTGATTGCAACTCCTGTCAATGAAAGAGAAAAAATTATGCACTTTCATTTTCTTTTGGTTGCATTCTTGTACTACTGCATCATTCCAGTAAAAAGTTAAGGCTTCTACTGCTAAAGATTTTGGATTAAGATCTGTTCAGTTACTTAGAAAATGCACTTGAGTCTTTTTACTGTCTTTTCAAGTTGAATATATTACTACTCAAATTTGATTTATGAATTTCAAAACTCATCCAGGAATTTGATTAGAGCTTCAATCGGATTACAGTTGTTTAGATACTTGTGAATTAGAGTCTATCATGCTCCTTCTCCCATCTCTTTGGGATGCTTCCTTTAATAGTTATTCCAGGGATTGTTCTCCAAGGACCATATGAAATTCCCCTGAAATATGGTAAACAGTATCCAAAATGCTGTTTCTCTAGCCTACCAAGGCAAAATTGGCTGTTAATTCCAATAGCGACATTTTCCTCTTTCTCAGACTATGATTCTATTTAAGGTTTTGGTCTTTTCGAATGTCAAAAAAAGAACTTTTAAGTTACAAAATAAAATATGTTTGATTTAAATTTATAAATTTCAATATTAACCACAAGTAATATATCAAAATTTTAAATTAAAAACTAAAGAAGTTTACTTCAGACAAATAGAGCAATGAATAAAATTACTACCTGAGTCATTGTCAGCAATTTAAGCTATTTTGGAAAGATATGCTGTCCTTGAGGTTTGTCAAATTCTTTTTGGCTGTGTACAAATTGTCATGAATTTGTTTCCATATATACCTTCATTACCAATAATTCAATCAGTCAATAGAAACTCCAAACTTATCCCCAAAAATCCCTAAGATGAAATTTATTTTGTGCTCTCACTACTACATTCCAACACAAATTCCAATTCAGGACGACAGTGCGGTGATCTATTTTGTCCCTAAATCAATCCTCTTGAGATTAAATACCCCAAGTTCTCAATAATCTTCGTTCATTCAAACGAGGAAAAAAATGGCTGATTTAAGAATACCTGGGGTGGTCAAGGCCGCGGACGCCACCGCCGTTCCACCGTATGAGGTGGATGAGTGCCGCGGCGTGCTTCGGGTTTTTAGTGATGGCTCAATTCTCCGGTCTTCCAAGCCGAGCTTCATTGTGCCTGTGAATGATGATGGCTCGGTTCTTTGGAAAGATGTTGTTTTTGATGCCACACACAATCTCCAGCTTCGGCTATATAAGCCGGCTTCTCCGACTTCGGTTAAGTTGCCAATCTTTTACTACATTCATGGTGGTGGATTTTGTATTGGCTCCAGAGCATGGCCTAATTGTCAAAACTATTGTTTCAAGCTGGCTTTAGAACTTCAGGCGGTGATCATCTCGCCGGACTATCGTTTGGCTCCCGAGAACCGGCTTCCGGCAGCCATTGAGGATGGATTCATGGCTGTGAAATGGCTTCATAATCAAGCAGTGGCTGAAAAGCCGGATACTTGGCTGACAGATGTGGCGGACTTTGGCCATGTATTTATTTCAGG
This sequence comes from Apocynum venetum, assembly GCA_019593545.1. Lineage (NCBI taxonomy): Eukaryota > Viridiplantae > Streptophyta > Magnoliopsida > Gentianales > Apocynaceae > Apocynum > Apocynum venetum. The sequence continues at coordinate 4,328,388 of SRSM01000134.1, forward strand.
TGACTCGGCTGGTGGGAACATGGCTCATCATTTAGCTGTAAAGCTTGGGGCTGGCTCACCTGAGTTGGCGCCGGTTCAAGTAAAGGGTTATGTTCTTCTGGCACCGTTCTTTAGCGGAACTGTTCTCAGTAGGTCTGAAGCTGAAGGGCCAAAGGATGCGTTCTTGAATTTGGAGCTCATTGACAGGTGCCTTAGCTAGCCAAATCAATAGTATTAATATACACTTGCTCTTATTTGCTTTTTAATTGAATCTTCATATTTAATTTATTTTAAAAATTAAAATAAAAAAGATTTTTTTGGCCTACTTAACATTTTCTTTTTGTTATTAATTAAGTTATTACTGTTGACCATTAATATAAATTTATTAAATTAAGGGGATGAATACTGAAATTTAGATGAAAAATAATTGTTTTAAAAAAGTGTACAATAATTTTTGAACAAAAATGTGTAGATTAAATTCTTAACCCAAATTTGAGTGATACGATCCCATCTGCATGTTTTCTTATTGTTAAGATCGGATTGGCTACCCACCGTTTGTTAAACATATTACATAAATTAACTTGGAAGTGAAAGAGTGGTTATTGTGGCTCTATTATGAAGGTCATTCCATATGTTTAAAATGTCAAGCAACATTTTGTTTTGTGTAGAATTATGACATTTTTTGGTTTCTTAAGATATAAAAAAGTCAAAAATATGAATTGAACTCATAATAATCTATTTGTATTCATATTTGGGGCAAAGAAAATTCATAAGATTGAATTAAAACTTCATTCAATACTTCTCAAGTATTTATATTACTTTTTATTGAGTATTTTTTTTAATTTTATTACATAATGAAGAAGGAAATGAGTTCAAACACAACCTTTCAAATATGGTTGAAGATTCTCACAACCTTTAAGACATGAGTGAAGGGTTCGAGCTGTCCTTCATTATCCTTTTTATACAGTACTTTGAGAAAAGAAAATTGAGATTTCAATCAAAATCTTGTGGGATATTTGTGCAATTAGCTTCATTACATATATTTGTAAGAAGATTGACACAAGCTTTGATGAATTTCATGGCCTATAGGTTTTGGAGGCTATCAGTACCAGATGGGGAGACAACAGACCATCCAATTATAAACCCATTTGGGCCAGTGAGCCCAAGTATGGAAAACATGGATCTTGATCCAATTCTAGTGGTGGTTGGTGGAAGTGATCTTCTCAAAGACAGGGCTGAAGACTATGTAAAGAGGTTGAAAAATTGGGGGAAAAAGGTTGATTGTGTAGAATTTGAAGGACAGCAACATGGTTTTTTCACCATCAACCCGAACTCAGAACCTTCAGGGGAACTGATGAAAGTTATCAAAGCTTTCATCTTAAAAAATTCTGCCTAAATAGTAGTCATTGGCTTGCCCTTTCCGGACTATGTAGCCAATGTGTTTTTTTTTTTTTTGATATATGTGAAGGGTTTGAGAAATGAGATTTGACATTTCGTCCGCTTTAAGAGCGTAAGAGTATTGATCATTGATCTACTGTCATGATTTCATAACTAATATGTTTGCTATTATGTTTGTTGTTTGGAAAAACTTGTTTTGGTGGAATAAATAAGAGATTTTGTTCTTTTTTATTTATATGATTTTATTTATAACTTGATCTTATTTTTCTTTCAAAAAGAAAAACTTGATCTAATTTTCCTCAATGTTGTGTTGCACTCCTTTTCCCCTTATTCACTTTGCTTTTTCTTTTCACCTTTTTGTTCATCAAAAAATTATGAGGGAAAAAAGGTGCAAAGTAGAAAGTTTTAAATTTTGTTTTTTTAAGAGGATCATATTGAATTTTGGTTGTGTACCAAGAAATGGCAAACAGGAGACTTCGTGAGAGTTTTTATCACATACCAGAGTTCAGATAGAAAGGTAAGGACAAAATCATTTCCTTTTTCGTTCCATAACCAAATTTTGAAACGGTATAGGAAATCTAATAGACTTATTTACCCTCATTTATATATAGATTCCTCACCTATTTTCTTCTTCTTTTCTAAATAATTCTTCACCTAGTTTTATCTTTGAGATTATAAATATAATCCTAACAAATAGTCTCACACCCACAAATAAGAAAGTGTCATCTGATATATTCCTTTGAAAGTGTCATATGATATTATTGATATATAATCCTAACCATTTCTTTGATTTGTGTTCCTTTGAAAGATTTAATTACATTTTAATTAAATTTTATATTAAGCGCAATATTATAATAATAGATAAATGTAAATTCTCTTATTTTGATTTTCTTATGTGATCTCATTCATAACTAAATACAAACTTGCATAAATAGTAATTAAAGTAATAATATTATACTCCTTACATATTAAATTATCTCATAGAATATATATTAATTTTTTCTTGAAGGAGTGATTTGGAGAGATAACAAAGGAAATTAGGAAGAAAAAGGGGGGGGGATAAGATATTTTATTTAGTAGTCATTTTTAAGAGAAAGATTATATCCTTCCAAAAATAAAGAAGAAGAAAGAGAAAGAAAATATATTAAAAAAAGAGGGGATATTAGAAACCTCCATGGATGGAAACTATTTCTTGAAGGCGGCTTCTTCTTTCCTTTTCTTTTCTCTCGTCTGAAAACTCCCAAACTAACGGCTAATAAAATAATATTTTAATTATAAATAAAATTTATTCAAACCAATTTTCAAGTTTTGATAAATTAAAATAAACATTACCAATAATGTTTATGGTCTCCTAAAAAGAAAAAATAAATTTTGTTTGAGGTCACAACGGTCATTTCAAATCTGGTATCTAAAACGGAAGGCCCTCCCAAGTTCCACTCCCTGCCTCGCTCGCATAATTCTAATTTTTCGAATAAAACAAGCCTACAACGGGCCTCGAATTTGAATACCAGTCCAAATCATAACCGTCCATTTCCTTAATACTTCACCGTCCGATCTCCCCCACCCCCTTCTTTCCAATTCCCCCAATTCAAATTTCTCGTCCCTCTCCTTTCCTTCTCTCTATATCTCAAGTTCTCACACATAAAAAACATCTTGATTTCCTCTCCAATTTTCACCTTAATCTTTTCCATTGATTCCAATCCATATCTCAAACCGTAGCCGTATTGTCTTCCCGAAATGCCGTTGTTCTCCGATACAGCAAGCGCGATTAAGAGCAGATTTGGGTTCCATGACCGTACTGCTGTTTCGTCATCATCGTCGGAGATGTCAACAACAATGCCGTCGGTGAAGAGCACTCCGGATCTGCAGTTAAAATCAGCTTTAAAGGACACAAAAGGGATTCATAACCGGACTTTGAGTACTGGCGGCCTTGATTTTGATGAAGATGATTGCAAAACAACCTCGTGTAATAGAAGTTTTGAGTTCCGCGAGGATCCCTCCTTTTGGAATGATCACAATGTTCAGGTTTTTTTTCTTCTTTCTCCCGAAATATTGCTTACCCAATTCTTTGGAGTCAATTGGTTGGTTAAAAAAGAGCTGCAACCTATTTTGTTTTTTTTTACTAGGAATGAATTTAAATATTTTCTGCAAAAGGTAAGTACATTTTATTTTTGAATTTTTTCTTTGTATAAAAGATGCACGATCTAATTTTTTATTATTTTTTATAATGAAGAAGAATGGCACAAAAGAATCTTCAAGACTTGAAATCCTGAAATGGCATTTTCTATGTTCTTTATTTGAGAAAGGAACTATGATATGGCTAACGCTTAACGGTATGCGGAATTCATAATTTGGACAGTAAGTGAGTTTTAGTTTGGTTGACGATATATTATAATCTGATTATTTGTCTGACTAGTATCCCAGCTAGCTGGGGGTCAAAATTATGCTGAAACTTTTACCTTTGGTCTAAGTCTGCAAAGTTTTTGGTCCCATTTATGTTGATTGTTTTGAGAATTCTATATCCAATAGTAGATGATGAAAGTCCTAGAATTATAACACTTTCCTGAACTAGGAAGCAGTTTGGGGAATACTATGTCCAGATACATCTTTGTCGGTTTGTGTGTGTATACACACATGGATGTTGTTATTAGTTCAATGCAATTTAACTCTTATGCTTGTTTAACTTGCATGTTATGTTGGATGATATGCAGGTTATTATTCGAGTACGTCCTTTGAGCAGTTCTGAGATATCTGTGCAAGGACATAGTAGATGTGTTAGGCAGGATAGTTCCCAAACAATTACTTGGACAGGGCATCCAGAGTCACGTTTTACCTTTGACATTGTTGCAGATGAACATGTTAGCCAGGTAGGCATTACTTTTTGGACTGCTGTGTTATCTCAATTGTTTGCCTTATTTAATTTTCCTCCTAATCTTTTGACCACTGTAAATTAACAGGAGATGCTATTTAAAGTGGCCGGGGTGCCGATGGTCGAAAATTGTATGGGGGGCTACAATAGTTGTATGTTCGCTTATGGCCAAGTGAGTTATGGGACTTTAATATGTCTCCCCCCCTTTTTATCATTGTTATAGCTTCTCTTTCTATTCCATTTGTTTCCTTCATTTCTTAATTGTAGATCGAATATTTGTGGGGTTAAAATTTTGAAGTAAGTAATTAAATATTTCTGCATTTTTAAAGGTAAATACTTCTGCTAGTTGATGCACTAAAAGCGTAATGTTTTCTTTCTTGCTTGATCAATAGACTGGAAGTGGAAAAACTCACACAATGCTTGGAGACATAGAGGGAGGCACCAGAAGACATAGTGTAAATTGTGGGATGACACCTAGGGTTTTTGAATTTTTGTTCTCAAGAATTCAAAAGGTATGTATAATGAGTTGAACATGCATCTTAAACATTAATATGTGTTCAGCTTTCTCTATTCTAATGATTCTTTGGATCGCCCTTCATGATATGTATTTGCAAAGTGGAATAATGTTACTGTGAATATGTGTTCTTGTAACTTGTGCTGAATTGGCAGCTAGATGTTGAAATAATGGGAGTTGAACTGGTCTGTGTCCTCAGTGTAAGTTTCTTGTGTTTCTCTTGACAGTAACTTCAAACGCAGCGAGTTCTCCTGCTTGTAGTTTACTAACTTAATCATTTGGTTGAGGGCTTCATTTTAATTCCCAGCTTATGCCCATGTGGAAACTCAGTAGTTGCACCTTTCTTGAATTCCTTGGTCTACTTCATGTTATATAATAAATTTAGTTTCTCACATATGACTAGATTGCCCACTTTTGCAATAGAAGGTATGTTTAATGATTTTCATTTTTGTTTTATGGTTCATTTTGGCCATCACAGGAAAGGGAGGTACGAAGAGAGGAAAAAATAAAATTTACTTGTAGGTGTTCTTTTCTTGAAATCTACAATGAGCAGATTCTAGATCTCTTGGATCCTTCCTCTGCCAATTTACAGGTACTGATTTGTAGTATTTTGACTTCATTATTGGTGTAATGTTCAAGTAATATGCATCTTATATTTGTTTACATCTTTTATTGAAAATGAGCACTTAGAGAATCTAGCTGTTATACTGCAGATTAGAGAAGATAGTAAAAAGGGGATTTATGTAGAAAATCTCACTGAGGTAGAAGTGGCGAGTGCTCGTGATGTAATCCAGCAAATTCTTCTGGTATCTACTAATCTTTGTACTTCCGAGTTTCATTCCTTTGTTGTGATACTTGCTAAGGCCTAAGGGAGTAGTGTACCAAATACATCTAGTTAATTGATTTCTTACATAACATGATAATTATATCAAGAGGGACCAGCACCTTAACGGAGAATATATGTATAATGATCTTTGTGAACCTTTATTAAACATTGCTTACCTTCTTAGCATTTTTATTATTTTCACCACTGTTTCTCATTAAGTACATGTATACCAGGGCGCAACAAACAGAAAAGTTGCTGCAACTAATATGAATCTTGCTAGTAGTCGTTCACATAGTGTGTTTACATGCACCATAGAAAGTAAGGTAATTATCAGAGTTTCTTTATTTTTCAAATAGTTTTACCCTTGTGCTATTTTAATTTACAAACTCTTTTTTTTTATTTAAAATTCTTTAGTGGGAATCCCAAGGTGTGACTCACTATAGGTTTTCTCGGCTTAATCTTGTTGATTTAGCAGGCTCTGAGAGGTATGTAGATAGTTCCTCTTACTCTAGAATTCTTATTTTGGCAAAGATACACTCATTAAGATCAAAAGTTGTAATCATTCTAATCTTTTGATAATAGGCAGAAGAGCTCTGGTGCAGAAGGTGAACGTCTAAAGGAAGCTACAAACATTAACAAGTCTCTTTCAACATTAGGGTCAGTGGTTTCTGCATCTTGTTAGTTATAATATTGTAAAAGTAGATGGAGAAGTAGTTCACATTTCCTCAGTTATATCTTACTAATTGTAATTTTGAGCTTAGATAGTGACTTAGTTTTCTTATATGCAGACTTGTGATTATGAATCTTGTTAACATATCAAATGGGAAGTCACTTCATGTTCCTTACAGAGATTCAAAGCTCACATTTTTGCTTCAGGTAAACAACTCCACAGAAAAACCATATTTTCCATTCTTATGGGGTTCCTGTTGGACATAAATTAGCATATCTTCTGAAATAATTTGAGCAGTATATGATTTAAAATCATTTTGCTTTAACCTCATCAAATTTGAAGAAAAAAAAAATGCTATTGGAGATGTTCTCTTTGGACTTGCTTATGCAGATTTGTTCAACATTCTATTCTCTTGTTCTTCACTCATTGATATATATGATCATTCCTGTATGTGCAAAATATCTGTCAGAAGCAAGGCTTTTCAGTGGATTTGTTCATGCCGTATTTTCTCTTTTGCCTTCTTTCGTAACTAGAAGATCATTTGAGGGCTTCCATATTGGCGTGCTATATTTTTGTCTAGGCTCTTAGCTTGCCTTACTTTTGTTTTCCATTATATCTGTTCAAGAAAGTATTATCTCTGATATTTTGCTCTCTTATAGGATTCATTGGGAGGCAATGCAAAGACCATTATCATTGCAAATATCAGCCCATCTAGCTGGTATGAAGTCATGCCAAATAGCTTTTCCTTTCAACTTTTAGCTTTGGTATCAATTCATCTTGTCATAGATACTTTTTTTGTTTAAATATCTAGATTATACCCCCACTTTCTACATGCTTAAGCATTTAGATGAGGTGGTAATTCAACTTGGTATTAGAGCGGAAGGTTTCATGTTCAAGTCTTGTTGCCTTGCCCTCCTCATCTTTTTGTAAATTTGTTTTCTCTTTTCCTTCTTGTTCTTAGGATAATTCATATTTGTTAAACAACATTTGTTATTCCTTGCAGCTGTTCTTTGGAGACTTTGAGCACATTGAAGTTTGCCCAGCGTGCCAAATACATTAAAAATCATGTAAATTGTCGCTGTCTTTTTTTAGTGCTTTTAATCCCATTTTGCGATAGTTTGCAATACGTTATGCACAAAAAACCAAAATTTCTAGTAAAGTTTTATTTTAGCTTTATTTGCTTTGTTGGCAAATTTTTTTTATCCTTCTCTATTGTGAAATATTTCTCTAATTATGCATCAACCTAGAATTTACAAGAATCAATATGATAATGTGATATAAAAGAGTAGGATATAAAAGATGAGAGTAGGATAAAGTGATAAATCTATGGCAGATCTATCTTTTTTCTTTGTCTAATGCCTAATATAGGACAATAACAAGATCAGGACAACTCCCTCTTTCCCAGCTTTGGAGTTGAAATGTTCTACTTTATTGTTAACAACTGCTTACCTCATTCACCACGCATATCAGACTTGGAGCAAATTGTGTAAGAGAACAATTTAATTTAATCCTTTCTAACATCTAATTGAATCCTTTCTTGGAGTAACCAAATTGAAAGGAGGTCTATATCATAAGAATTGTGACTGAAAGTCTATTGAATGGTTTTATATTATTTCTTTAAAGGTTATGTGAAACTCAAATTAATGGATTCTCCTTCCTTTTTTTTTCTCTGTTGATCATCAGGCTATTGTAAATGAAGATGCTTCTGGAGATGTTCTTGCCATGAGGATACAAATTCAAAACTTGAAGGTACTAAAAGAAAAGAGCATACATTTGGAGTGCTGACATCTTAACTCATCATGCCATGTACAATCCCTGCTATTTGAAAACATTTGCTTGATTTTGCAAAAGATTTTTGTTCTACAGTATGCACAAATTCTTGCTTTGGCCTTCATTTATCTTCTTGAAGCATGCAAACATGTAGGGTAAACTATTAATCATGATCTATTCTTTCCACAAAGGTCACAAATTAGAGACCTTGACAGTTGGATACCAGCACTGGCACAACTATGAAAGATGCTTAGGCTAATGTGTTCACTCTAGAGCATGAGCAAATTCTTGCTTTAATATGGTCATCCTTCAAAAGTTTTTGAAGAATGCCAGGAATATTCTGTGAAAGTACAAAGCATATCACTTCCAGAAAGGTCAAGCATTAGAGATCTTAGGATACATACCAGCACTAGCACACCAATGAATACTTATGCATGTAAGCACAATTTCTTTTTTGATTTTATATTTTTCTGGTTTTGTAGCTTTGGACTCTCTTAGATGGCTGATTACACATTTCTGCTAATGGATTTTTATCTAACAGTTCAAAGTAAAAATTATTACTAACTTGGCCGGGAGCATAAAAGTTGATAGAAAAAGATGCCTCCAGTGGCAGGATGCATATGCCATATTACACTAGTATTTTGCATATCTTTATTAGAGGAAGAAAATAATACCTATATCAGAAATCCTACGGAAGGGAATTCCAGTTCTTTTCCTACAATACTGCTATTATGTGGTAGTAGTAGAAGATTCATCTGGAGAATCTTTATTCATTTTTGGCAGCACTTACAAACTGGATTAGGTATAATTCTCAAAAGCTGAAGTTTTTTTTACCATATTCATCTTGATGATTTCCCTTCTTGTGAGCAGAAAGAAGTGTCACGCTTGAGGAGTGTAGTTAATGGAGGAGCTGTGAGCCATGAAAATGAAGGTCTGATGACAGTATCTTTTCCTGGAAGCCCAGGAACTTTTAAATGGGAAGGGCTCCATGGTCTTTCCAGTCCACTTCTTTCTGATAAAAGAATGTCACAGGTATCTACTACTAATAACAAGAAAAATCTCATCTATGGTTCTTGTTGTAATAATGTGGAATGTCTTTACAGAAGAAAGAATATGAAGTTGCCCTTGTTGGAGCTTTTAGGAGAGAGAAGGATAAGGACATCACAATACAGGCACTTGCGGCTGAAACTCAGGCAGCAATGCAGCTGGTGAGACGAGACACCTTATTGTAAAGTTTTATATTCTGACTTTCATAAATGTGCTAAATTTCTTATGCATAATATGTTATTATTCTCTTTTTTTATGAAAGAATATGCTATTATTTAATAATAGAAATAAATGATTTCTTCAGAACCACAGAAAAGTGTGTAGCTTATTTCATTGTGCTTGTGAATAACTTTACAAGAAATCATTTGAATATTATGTGGTTCTGAAGAACAGATCATTGAATTAGCAATACTGTTGATTTTTTACCCCTTCTTTTAATTGGAAATTGATTTGTACATACTGGTAAACCAGGCTAAGCAGAGAGATGATGAGATCCAAAGTTTAAAGATGAGATTAAGGTTTCGAGAAGCTGGAATAAAGAGACTAGAAACTGTTGCATCTGGAAAGATCTCAGCTGAGACTCACTTGATCCAAGAAAAAGAAGAGCATTTGAAGGAAATCGAGCTCTTGCGTTCCCAGGTTGATCGTAACAAGGAAGCAACGAGATTTGCAATGGAAAACCTACGATTAAAAGAGGAAATAAGAAGGCAAGCCTTCCTTTCTATTAATCACATTAATAACGTAGTCAAATTCAGTGTTTGTTCTGAAAAAGATTGAACTGCTGTGAAAATACAAAAATTAAAGTCTTTCCTGAGACCAATGAATTGGCTGAGATTATTTTATGCCACTAAGTGCGTATTTATACTTCACGTTTGTACCCGTCGATAAATAAATCTAAGATGCAAAAGCTTGTGCCTCATAGGAATGAAATGTCAAAATCTTCCATTTGTGGGGGGTTTGTGTAGGAGGACATGAGAGTTAGATATTTCATTCATACTAACTTCCTTATTTTATCTTTCATTGATAGATAATATATGTTTCTTGTTTATACTTGACAATGCAGATTAAAATCATTTTGTGAGGAAGGGGAACGTGAGAGAATGAATGAACAAATAACAATGTTGCAGAACAAGGTGAAGTTATGCTTTAATTTCTCAGTTACCTTATTTTTTATTTGGAGTATTACATCTATTTGATAGTTTCATACTGCTAGAAGTGAGTTATTGCTCATTGTTGTTTTCGATAAAAAGACATGTCAAAAGCGTTTAAAGTCGATTCATAGTACTAATTGACTCCTGATAATGATTGCTATCTTTTGCAGCTGTGGCTATGCCAGATTGATAAATTGTTAGTTGAAGTTCATACTTTTTATTATTATTGTTTTTTCTTTTACACTTTTACTCTCATAGGCGTCGTTAGTTGCAAATAACATAGTTTTCTCCTAATGTTAATTTAGTTATTAAGTTAAATTTTACAATGAGAAAAACTATGTCCCTCCTAAGTACCTGGATTTGGCATTGAAATTTAGATGATTTTGAAAGTTTTCAATCTTACACCATGCTTCAATATTAATGTCACACTCTTAACTTGTTACATGTAGTTGCTAGATGCTCTGGATTGGAAACTTATGCATGAGTCAGACCCCTCAGTAGTTCAGGTACACCTTTTTATTTTTGCATAACTAATGTTGTTTATTGCTCCTTCTGTTTCCTCCTTGGATATATCTATTTTAGGTGTAGTGGGGACCAGATGAACATGATTATGTATAGTAAACTGACATGTTCATGTTTTGCTGCTGTAGAATGAAAATTCAGAGAAGAAAATTTTAGATGGTGACGATATACTGCTTTCTGGTCAGGTAAGACATTTTATGTCTATTAGATGTACCTTAAACCTGCAGGTTTTCTTCTTCCTTCCTTTTGCAATACTATTAACATGTCAAAATTTAATCAGTCCAAAGAGTGGCATTGGCAAACTATCTCAAGTTTGTTGTCCAAACATTTCGATGTTTAAATTAAGTTCGTACACAAAATGTCAATATGAAATGCCAAACAGTTCTGCTATATTGACATTGGGGTTCTGGACATAACCACATTAAAGTAATGTTTATGTTTTCTGAGCCTTTCCTACACATGGCATGTAAAAGTTCTCATTCTAGGCTAGGGTCACGAACCTTGGTTCCATCCAACAAGGATATCCTCAAGTTTGGCTACGGATGACTAATTTGTTTGTGCCAAATATTTCCTTAACAGGATAGTGCATCACACTGGCGTACATTAATTAATGAGGAAAATGAATTCCTCCGGGTGCAGGTAAATTTGCGTCCAGTAAAATCCTTGAGTATAACAATGCATGACTAGCATTAAAATACCATTAAAAGACAAGGAGAAAAGGCCTTTGTCAATTTGAAAATACGGAAATTGTTTGTCTCAGGCGATTCAGAACCAATCAGAACTAGATTCACTTCGAAAGAAGCTAGATCTCTGTGTAGAGGAGAAAGACAAAATGCAAAGGTAAATAGTTCAGAGAATTCATATACTAAGATATGCAATATTATTTTTTTCATATATGCATTTATGATTTGACATTGTTTCATTTGTCATTAAAACCTAATTGATTGTATGCATTAAAATTTCTGTAGGTATGTAAATGACCTGGAAACGCAAATAGAAGCAGAGAAATCTTCAAAAGCAGCCATGGCTCAAGAGACAATAAAAGAGAAACTTGCTGCGGCAAATATTGCTGCAAGTGATCAGATAGAACTGAAAACTATGGTTGATGCTATTGCTGCGGCAAGTCAAAGGGAAGCAGAAGCTCACGAAACAGCAATTTTCTTGTCCAAAGAAAATGATGAACTCAAGATGAAGCTCAAAGTCTTAATTGAGGATAATAATAAACTGATTGAGCTTTATGAACAAGCAGTTGCATATATGAATACTGATTGCAGGGACTATCAAACTGGTAAGGAGCAACTGACAAAAGAAGGGAGCAACCAGTTTAATCAATTTGCTGGAGAGGACTTGGTGATGAAAGCAGAAGTTGAGAATTTAAAGAATCAACTAAGAGAAATGCATGACGAAAATGAGAAATTGATGGGTCTGTATGAAAAGGCCATGCAAGAGAGGGATGAATTCAAGCGGCTATTTGTTGCTTCCAATGAACAGAAAAATATTGAGATTAGAGGAGAATTCAACTGTCCAGAAAAGCTTGTTAAAATTGATGGGGGAAACAATCTCTGGTGTGAAGAATCTTGTGAGTCAGTCGATGAAAAATCTAGGACAGTTGAAGCAGGTCCCCTTGGAATACATATGGAGGATAGAATTTGTTCTCAATTAGAGGAGTATGCTCTATCTGGTGATGCAGAAGGATTAATGGAGGAAGCTGATTTGTATGATGTAAATGTACAGGATTGGTATACTCAATGTTCTGTTTTTAAAACTGAGGGGTCTGAATCAGAAGAATTCTCTTGTTCTCAAGAAGAAGAGGTTAGAGAGAATGAACTCCCAGGACAAAGTGCTAAAGATGGTGCCAAAACCACTATGGCAGAAGAATCTCATTTACCTGATTTCAGCATAATTTCTTCCGCTGAAGGTCATGACAAATTTAACACCGGCATTGGGAATCAGGAATCTGTTATGGAATTGGGGATTGACACAAGACCATCAGATTTTACAATTGCAAGATTTTCAGAAGATATGGATTTGGTCAGAAAGACGTTGATTGAAGCCCAGGAGAAGCTTTCAAGCTCAGCCCTGATGATGGACATTTTTGGTTCACTTGAGAGAGCACTGCTTGAGTTTGATGAGCTTTCAGGAGAAACTGAAAGACTAGAAAATGGCCTTCATGTGAGACAGCAGGAGTATGAAAGTTCTAAGCTTCATTATTCACAGATGCAGGAGAGGAAAGTGTTACTTGATAGAAAATTAGCAGCACTCAGATATTCTTTGTCAAGATTCTCCACATCAGTTAGTTATTTTGAGCAGCGTGAAGCTCAAGTAAGAGCAAGATTAAATGCTTCAACAGCTCTCCTGAACCAGAAGAAAGATGAATTAGCGCTTCTTCAAGTCCAAAAAGATGATATTTTGGAGTCCAAGATGAAGATAAAGCAAGCTGAAGTTGAACTGAAAAATCACATGGCTGACTTAAAATCAAAAATGGAGGAAGAAGTTCGAAGATTGGAGAATGAAAGGGTTCTCTTCGCTATAGATAACGTTGAGAAAACAGAGAGTCATCCCATGCAAAGAACTTGGCATTTGGGCGGTAAAGCTACAGAGCTTTTGAAGTCTGAGGAAGAGAAAACAAAGCTACAAAATCAAATGAAACAGGATATAGAGAGGCTTGGGGAGATGAAAAAAGAAAGTGAAGATTTGAAAAAGAAGCTGGGGAAGGTGGAGAATGAGATTCATGCTGTCCAAAAGGAGATGGAAAATCGAGTTCACACAGTGGAAGAGATGAGTCAAAAGCTTCAGAATGTCATGACAGAAAAGCAGCTGGTCTTGGATATGCAAGAGAATGGAAGGAATGAATTTGAAAGCATGTTCATTGAATACCACGGATGCATGATTGAAACTGCACTCAAGGAAGAAGAAATCAGGATATTGGATGAGGAATTACTAGTAGAATCTCGAAAAATAGAAGATTTGAAAAGAGAAAAAGCTAAAGCTTCAAGCAGAAAATCACAGTTGTTGGAGGAAATGCCATGCCAGTCATGCTCGGTGTCTGACAAAATCCAGGAGGATCTCCATAGCATAAGCATGTCATTAGCAGATTTAGCATTTGGGGGCAATGGCAGTCAGTGATAGTACAGGATGAGCTTTTTGCTAACTTGTATTTGTAATTTCTATAGAAAAAACTTGTTTTCTATAGAAAAAACTCGTATGTATGGATGTATTTCAACTACATAACTAAGAGGCAAATTTGCCAATTTAGTCCCTTAACTTTGACATTTTTGCTACTTTAGTCTCTTTCATTTTCCCCCCATCTTTTAGGTCCCTTAACATTTTCAATTTTTTTGGTCCATCTAACCAAAAAGTCGCCCGAATGCAGCATAACAATGCATGCTATGTTCCACGTATTGGGAGATTTTTAAGTACAAAATTGTTAAATTATGACAATTAACCAATTAAGTTTTTTAAGTTTGTAGGTTATACATTTTTGATTTTGTAAATTGCAGTTTAATTGTTTTGCTCTTTAATGATTTTTTAAAAACTTTTTAAATCCCCTAACAATTTTTGACTGGTCTTTTTGGTCAATTCCTTATAATTTTTGGCCTTTTTGGTCCAAGGCCAATTGATTTAATTGATGATCACTACGTTGACTATACTTTAGTAATTAACCAAATGACAAGTAATTCTTATGATCCATGTCCATAAATTGGACATTGATGTGTTGAGACAACCCCTAAATTGCGTAGATGTACACCTAAAGTTATATCTGCAAGTCCCTTCATTCCTTGTTATCTTGTATAGTGATTGGCTTTGGTTCTATCTTGTTTTATTACTTTCTAGTTTGTCTTAATCTTGATCACTGGCATTTTCATGTTTATTAGATGATTTAGGTTTAGTTAATATTAGTAATTACTTCTATCCGCAGAAGATTTGGATTAGAAATGGGTCTTATCAACCAATGGAGTATAACCAAGAGGAAGAAAGACCTATTTGAGCAAGCTCATGAATCGCTTTATTTTTGGACTTAGGAACATCACAACAGTGAAGGAAACATTATCAAATAAACAAAGAGAGACCTTTTATGACTTCTACAAAATGACCAATGGGTGAAAGATCTTCTTATTACTTACTCATATTTCTACAGAAAACAACCTGATTGGAAAAAAAATAATTTAGCAACTTATTATATTAAAAGGAAACAAATACAATAGGGAGACAGAATTAAAGCCTTACCTCAAGAAGATGTATTCAAATCCACTTTCCAAAACATCATTACACTTTCTACTTTAGCAGCTCAAGTGGATGTTTTTTTCAAGAAATGCTAATACTAGTTTTAAATAAGCTAGTTCGATCATTTGACTATGAATGGTATTGTGGAAGTCATAAAAACATGACTTGTCAATTTGGGAACTCATTATCGACAAGCCCAGTTCCCATCCTTTTTTCACCAGTTTATCAGCAAGGAAGAAGGCTTAATTTAGAAGAGCTAATTATTGGAGAAGCCCATTATATATGGAGCAACAAACTCACAATCAAAAGTTGAGATTCAAATAGTGAAACATACACTGTATTGGAATAACCTCTGACAGATCCTAATGTAATTCACCCAATAATATTAACTCCAAGAAGCATATTATGGAGATTTCATTGAGTATTAATTGTTACGTGTTATTGATCAGCCAATGGTTGAGTTTCTTAAAATGGTAATAGAGTTTATAACAATTGTGGAGCTTAAGGAAGAAAGTAACAAAATAATGATTGAGTTCATTCAATTTCTTGATGAAGAAGAAGGTTATTTAAAGCTACATTTCAAAGGAAAACTTGAGCAAAGAAGAGGTAAGTATGAGCTTAAGGAGGAAGGGAAATAATTTTAGAAGTCCATGACAAATAAATGAATTCCAAAGTTTTAATCTGCTATTATCCTAGCTTTAATTACATTCTTTTATTTAGCTTAGATTGTAATTAAAAGTTATTCATGTAGTCCTTTTGAAAGAAATAATGCGTACTTAATCACGCAGGATCATTTGATGGAGAGACTTGTGCTTGCAAGGAAGATCTCTTTGATATGTTTGCAAGGAGGATGTCTTATAGAAATCAAGCATACAAGGAAAAAAAAAACTAACTAAAATAAAAATCAAGGGCTAATGAAGATCAAGGTTATGTCTTGTCATCAAACTTAAAGCTGCTGGTTATTGGTAGAGAAATGAAAAGGAAAAGAAAATAAAAGTGGGGATAAAATGGTAAATTTGATCATAGAAGAATGTAATGAATAAGGATGATGGAATCTCTAGAGAAAGGAAATGCTTTTTTTTGTTTGTTTTGGTATATTTGAACAGTTACATTGCCATAACTTTAAGAGCATAAATAGTACCAGAGGGGCTTACTGCCCATGTACATTTCTGAGTCTTTCTTAGTATATATTTATATATATTGCCTTTCAGGGAAGCAGAAAGTAGAAGAAAAGATGAAATAGATCTTTTTCATTCATTATTATAACTAAAGTAGTTTTCTATATTATGAGTTGCATAAAAAAAACGTGGAGAAATATAAATCGTAGTAAAACATAAAATATGGAGCTATAATGGTGAATTTGATCAAGAAAGATGAATTAACTATGTATAACGTAAGAGAATCTTTTTAATGTAGTTTTAGGAATCATTTTGATTTAGTCAAATTTTTTTTTTATATTACAAGGATAGAGGCTTTAGAGCCAAAAAGTTGAGAATCCAAGCATATATACATTTTCTTATGTAATCTTATTCAATCAAATTTTCAAATATAAAAAATATGAGAACGAAATGGTTTCTTTTTCTAAACTCGATATTTGTTAGAAACGGTTTTGTTTCAAGTTCACCTATAAACCTCAATCAACCACAAGAAATTAAGAAAGCAGTAAGGTTTATTAACTATGAAAACAATTCAATTACATTACAAAGAAAAATATATACCATTTTCTCTAAATTTTTATATATTAATACAAATCATCTATTATTTGTTCCATTCAAACCCTTGCTGAGGTCAAAGCTGGTTTGGTGAAAGAATTATGCATATAGATCAAGGACTTGGCAAATTTTGAATGTGGTAATCCGGGAATTTTGGGAACTGGTGGTGTTATTACATGGGATTGCAGCTATGCATGGCTATGGGGCTATCTCAGATTCATATTTACCACCTTGGAGACATTACATAACAGTTTATTCGCAGATGTTAAGATTTTATAATTAAAGAGAAAATTCTTTGATAGTACATAAAGACAATTTAAAAAGCTGTGAAAAATTAAGGATATCAAAATCTAAGGATAAAGAATAACTTATGAACCCTTTGATCTGGTTATCATATTATGTTGAAGGTTATTATTTCTATGTAAGCTTTTGCTTAATTACAATGCTTAATCCCATAAGTTAAGATTTAAGAGAACTAATATCATCATTCAAAAGTAAAGATTTCAAAGCAAACAACATCTGATAATAATGAGTACATATAACGTGTATATATAGAGCTATGGAATAAGAAGCAATCAAGTAATAATTGTTGCCCATCAAAATAATAATAGCTGAGAATTTTTTATTTTGTCTCTATAGTGAAATATTTGTAAACATTGTAAAACGACAAACCCTCATGGTAAGAACTTATATGATTCTCCTATAGATGTGCTTTCAATCAATAGCTCCAATTGAAGACTATGCCTTAATTAGGTTCTTTATTAGAATCCCAGTCTGGCTTGAGCAACATACATCCAAGACCAATCTCATTTTCAGGTATGTACTTGTTAATGTGCTCAAAGATCAACACACTTTCAGGATCTTCTTCATCCTCAATAGATTGTTTTTCCTTGGAATTGAAAAGTTGTCGATGAAGTCTTCTAGTAGGGGATGAAACTTGTTGCTCAAATGTTGACCTATTCTTCAAAGGCATATTTCTAGGTTCTGAAAAATGATCGTGAATTATTAATTTCTTCATGGAAAAGAAAGTTAGAACATATATAGTAGCTAAGTTAGAATTAATGTAATATATAAACACCACATTTTACCTTCAACATTTTGTGTCTGGGAATTCTTTTCAGGCATTGTTATTCCAGAAGTTGATCCTGCTTTGAAGACAAATGGAGATTGATCATGGCCAACAATGTTTGACCCAAAAGAAAATGAAGGTCCATGATTCTCGATAATGTTTGATTCAATTTCTTTTTGCTGTTGTTTAATGCCAAGATTTGGGGTAGAGCTATTAGGATTTAGCTTCGGACACAAATTAGGTTGACTAATTTTAGCATCCTTTGCATCCTTGGAAATGTAACCATCAAGACTTCCAATCTTTTTCCACCAAGATCCGCAAACATTGCACAAAACAGGCTTCTCCGGAGGTCCAGTTATCCAGATTGTACTATCTATAGGTTGAAGTTCAGGAAAAAAGCAAAAAAAAAAAAAAAAAAAAACACAAATAAGGATTCTTTTCAAAACATATATAATTTTACCAAAAGGTATATGCAGAAAAAAGAATATGATATTAAGTGAATGGGCATGTTTATGAGACTATATAGGAAAAAGAGTCATTTCGGTCCCTTATTTTTACTGTTTTAGTCAATTTGGTCACTTAATTTTTTTCTCCAACAGTCTTGATCTCTAGCTCATGTAGTTTTTTCAGCCATTTTGGTCCGTTTAACCTGACTTCTAATTTTAGATTTTAATGTTAATACGTAGAAAGGTATATGCTCCAAAAAAGGGGAAAAATAATTTTCCCCTTAAGTATATGATATATATTTTTTGTGTTTTATTATGAATTCATACGACTAAAAACGAAGGTTTATATCAAAAGCATAGCTATACGAGAAAGAAATCCACATAAATTTCATTTTTATTAAAAGCGTATAAGATTAGATTGGTCCTTTCTTCCAAAGGTGAAAAATACAATCTAGGCCACAAGAATTTAGCAATTCATACTCATGATTTCATTAAGATGAAACCCATTTAGTATATGTTTTGGAGTATCAAAAACAGTTTATGACAAAATCATTTTTTTTTCTTTTAAGGAAAATTTCATGTCTGAAATCCAACAAAAAAGAGAATATAAATTTGATGGCATACATTCAATTCAATCACACACATAACCCTTCACCACATATATATAATGTACACGTATCTAGGTAATAACATAGTCTTGTCTCGAACTCAAGAAATGCTATCAATAAATTCAATTGTCTTCTTGCATTTTATGATTCTTTAAAAGTGTTAGTTATGAAATCCAATTCGAAAAATTGCATCAGTGAAGTCCTAGTTATTAGTAGATTTATTAACAACTTTTTCTACCTAAAATTTGAGAAATTAACAAAACCAATGTTAAGAAAAATCTTTTTGATAAATAGAATGCATCAAGAAAAACTCACCTCCGATTCCACAATGAAAGCAAAGTCCTTTTGTATCCATGAGATCTGATCAAAGAAAATCAAAGTTTGTTTGTGTCATATAATTTCAAAGGTGAAAATCACAAACTTCAGAATGATGAGTGATATATATAAAAAAATCAAAATAAAACACACAGCTGATTAGAAGATTAGAAAGTTAACCTCTTTGCCTTTGCAAACTATTATCCGAGGGAAAAACATATGCTACAAGAGAATGAAATGGTAAAGAATGTCTTACTTATACCCATTAGATGCATTGTTACTGCAATTATTATAATTTTTCTAAAATGCTTTGCCTAAGCAATTATTATTACCGGTCATGCAACTATGTACTTTTTTTTCCCCCATAAAAGTCTAATTAATAAATACTTTCCTCCTTTCGAAATAGAATGTTCACATTGGACTTAGTTCTAAAAATTAAGAATAAGTTTTGACTTAGAGTTATTTTATTATTCTTGGAATAATTAAGTTAGTTGTGTGGACTATTAGTTAATGATATTTAAATATTCAAATTAAGGAAGTTGTTAGTCAAACTTTAGATGCAAAATTTATATATTTTAAGAAAGTGGATATTCGATTTCAGACATTTAAAAATAGAAATATGAACATTCAATTCAATTCCGGATATAGTAAGTATTTAATAACTACAGAAAAGATATTAAGAATGGGTGAATGTATGTTTGGATGCTGAGTTATAATCACAAGATGCATCACCTTGA
Organism: Apocynum venetum; assembly: GCA_019593545.1. Lineage (NCBI taxonomy): Eukaryota > Viridiplantae > Streptophyta > Magnoliopsida > Gentianales > Apocynaceae > Apocynum > Apocynum venetum. The sequence continues at coordinate 4,348,245 of SRSM01000134.1, forward strand.
CATCTAAGCATAGATGAGGTTTTGAAACGTGACATTCAAATGCTAAGTGAAAATTATACCTTTAAGTTAAAAAAGATACGAGTCGTTGTCCTTTTATTTCTTTTTACCTCACTATCCTTTATATATATATATCGTAGCAAAGACCAACCTTATTGAGATTTTGAAATTTAATTTATGTTTCTTGAAAAAAAAAAGCTTAGGTAACATCAATATCTAAAATTTGGTAATTCAATCAAATAACGCAATTAACCGGAAATAAAAAAAAAAAACTCGTCTGATAATTAACTGGAAATAGAAAAATTTAAGAATAATCTATAGTTGAAATGATTTTGAGACCTGCCATTTGTGTGATAATGGATACTATATATAGTTGGCACCAATACAATACGTTTACAAATTACACCTCAAAAATATTTTCCGTATGTCGAAGTATCTCTCATATGATGTAATAATTTATCTTGTGCATATAGTATTATATATGTTGTGTTTGTGATTTTAAAGAAATTCTTTTTTTGTATTTCAAGATCGTTACTGAATATATATATATATATATATATATATATATTATAAATTTGAAATACAACAAAATAAAGTTTTAATGTACCTCAAACTTTTAAGCTCTTTTTGGTTGGATTTCAGACAAGTACAACGTAAATTTGATGTCTGAAATCCAACAAAAAAAGAGAGTTTATAATTAAATTTGATGGCATACACATAACCCTTCACCACACAACATGAGGTTTATAAATTTGCATTGCTATTGGCTTTATTTTGAAGATCGTTTAGCTTTTACCAATTTAAAATGCAATCTTGCACCTGCAGATTTGCATTTTTTTTTTTTTGAAAAGTAAAGCCATATGTATCAATAATAAAGGAACCAAAGGTTCCAACAAAAACACTAACTGGGTGAAAACATGAACACAAATCCATCAAATGTCATATATGTTCTCCATATTTAAAACAAATAAGTGGCAATTCCTTCCTTCTTCCTTTTTATTTTTTTAACCAAAATGCAAGATGTTATCGATCTTTTGAAATTGAAAGTTTCTTGGCTTAGGTCAGAATCATTTTGACATTTCAGAGGAAAAAGGTTGAAATATCTAGAACAATTGCATAAATCATAACATTCGAAATGGAAAATATATAGGTCAGCTTTTTTTTCTTGAAACAAAAAAAGAAAATACTATATATGAAGCAAGCTTTTCTAAAACAGCAGGTTGAATTACAACAGGAGTTGTTTACAATTGTAGTAAAGGAAACATTTTTCTTTTTAAAAATAGTTTATGGAAAATATAGGTGAATAGAAATTTGCTCAAGTATACAATAAGATTCTGAACTTCTAAAAAAAAATAAAAATTTATTTTTCTGATACTGGGCAGTTTTTAACCAACTAGCTAATTTCATTGTCCTATGGAAATAAACTTAGCAATGATAGGGAAAAACATTCAATGGATGGCGCGTGCATCATAAAATACTAAATTATCAATTTGTTACCAACGCAAAAGACATTCAATTTTAAATTTTAAACTCATTACGTCTGCCCTTGTGTATTGCCTGCTTCAATTTGCAAGATTGGCAAATGTTACCTATTCCTTGTACCACTATTTGGCAAATATTGGTCAAAATCATTTTGAAAATTATTCAACTGTTTTTTTACAACAATACAATTATCTTGCATGTTTGCATATCCTCGTAATCTTAAAGTATATATATATATATATATATATATATATATAAACTTAACTATTATAGAAAACAAGAAGACTAACATACTAATTACTTATAGTGATTAGTATTATTGATATTTTTTTGTGTTTGCATATCATCGTAATCTTAAAGTGAATATATATATATATATATAAATTTAATTATTATAGAAAATAAGAAGGCTAACATACTAGTTACTTATACACACGCATGGTCGCGCATATTAACAATTCAAATCAAATATATCATACTCAAAAAATAATACGATGGGTTACTCATAAAACTATGAAATATATAAAGAAATAAAAGCATGGTTGATTTAGTTCAGCATAAAAAACAAACCACATCTATGGTTCTTCAAAACAAACCTCTTACAGATGAACACAATAAAATCTAAACTCTAAAGGAAAGACATCACCAATTATACCACGTCTACATCTTTTGTTCTATAAGAGCTAGTCATCATCTCATTTGCTACGAATTGATACCCGAAGTTCCAGAGGTCTTCCACTCATCTACTTCCATTGCCTCAATGTTCTGGATTTGTAGATATCTGAATTCTTCTGTCAAGTCAGATACCATTGTGTTTAGCCTGTCATTCAGATTGTTGGTGAACTGATCAATTTTCCTCTCATTTTGGGGAAACATTGAGTTCCCAGTTGTGCCCTGACCTAATATCGACGTCATTTCATAAATGACACAACAGGTGTAACATATTTTTCTTTCTTTAATTTGTGCAACAATACAAAATGATACTAAATGATTGTTGTAGATTATAAGTAGAGAATTAAGGAAAACATTTCACCTTGTGATTTACGCGGACGTCCTCGAGGTCTTTTGTACGGGAATGCAACTTGCGTTCTCCTGTTTAGGTGCTTCACTTCACGCTCTGCAGGAGGGCATGAAGAAGCACCTATACCTTTGTGTAACATGTTAGAGTCTTTGTATTTTCCCTGCCCACAAGAGCATGTTAATTACTTGCCCTTCCAATCAACAACTGAATTTGTAGCATTGTCAAAAGTTTTCAAGCAAGGCATAAACAAATTATTAGATTGATATTGTAAAAGAAGTTTCAGGGATATTTAGTTCCCATGCAATCATTGTGCAAAATAGTATATAACCATATGGAATTTGTGTCAACTTTAGTAACAAAAGCTATTTAATTGTCTTCTTCTTTTTTCTTTTTTTTGTGGTGTGGTTCAGAGTTTAATTAAAGACTTTGATTCCCAAAATAGACATTAAAAGGTAAAGAACTTCCAAGGATATGCACACACACATACACATTCAAAGTTCACATGCAATCATAGTATGGAAAATATGAAATGAAAGAGAAAATAATATATCTTTTTGAAAAAGAATGACCATCGATAAATCTAGAAGCAAGAACCAAGAAGAAATTACTGAGAGTTCAACCTACAATATAAAGTCAAGGGTCATCCAAAACCTTTCGTCTAATAACCCTCCAAACTCTAGAATCCCTTCATCCAAAGTCAAATATAGTTTTTTAGGTTTTATATCACTTGCACGTACGGACTAATACTTTATAGAGAGAAAAATATTTGACTCATAAAATCAAATAATAACGAGGAGAAAAAGAAAAGGATATAAATACCAAAAAAAAAAAAACCAGAAAGAATAAAGAATAACTATGAACTGGATTATCACATACCTTTGATCGGGTTACCATAGGATGTCGAGGGCTATTATTTCTAGGTTCCCCTATGCTTTGAGTACATATTGACATAGGTTCAGATTTAGAGCTATTATCATCCCTGAAAAGTATAATAAAAGAGTTCAAAGGAAATACCAATAAGTACTTTTTGTCTAATTAAATATATCAATATCTGAGGATAGATGTCATTTTTCTTCTGTGTCCAGTGTGACTTATAAACATCATAGAAAACCCTCATGGTTCTTACTCAGATGATTCTTCAGAGAGAAAGCTTGAAGTACTGTTGTTTATTGGTAGCTCAGAATCCTTTGCATGAGAAGATTTTTCAATAAGTTCATTTTTAGAATCCCCATCTTGAGAAGGAGGAGGTAGCTTGAGCAACATACAACCAAGGCCAATCTCATTCTCAGGTATGTACTTGTTAATGCGTTCAAAGATCAACACACTCTCCGGATCTTCCTCCTCCTCATCATCCTTAGATTGTTCTTCCATGGCATTATAAAGTTGTTGCTGAAGCTTCTCAGTAGGTGATAGAACTTCTTGTCGTTCATTTGTTGATTTCTTACTTGAAAAATGAGCTTGGATTTCTTCTATCAATGAAAAAAAAACATGTTATATAGACAGTATAAAAATTAGACGTTTAACGTGTCATACACTATATTTTACCTTCAACACTATGTGGTCGCGTATTGTTTTCAAATGCAACTGTTCCAGAACCCGATCCAGGGAATGCTCCTGAGCCGAAAGTAAATGAAGGTCCATGATTCCCTATAACACTTGACTCAAAGGATTTTTGTTTACCAATGCCAAGAATTGGGGCAGAGCTAGCAGAATTAAGCATTACTGGACACAAGTTAGGTTGACTACTTTGGCTTTGAGCAATCTTTGCATCTTTGGAAATGAAGCCATCAAGAGTTCCAAATGTTTCCAGTCTCAATCGACAAACATTGCATAGAGCAGCTCTCTTCTCAGGAAGTCCAATAGTTCTCCAGACCAGAGTATCTATAGCAAAAATGTAAAGAATATAACATTAATTGAATGGCCATATTTTGTTAGATTTATATGTTATCAGGCATATCTTGTACACAGTACATGTCCCCCCCCCCCCCCACATCAAATGGATGCATTTGTATATATGTTGAGATTTGAATGCCATTAATACTTGGATGGCTAAGCTCCAAAAAGAAGGAAAAAAAAATCACTTGGAATAGAAAAATAATTATTTATATATTAAGAAAAATGAAAGATGAACATTTCATAGTATTCTACTTAAGAAAAAATCAGGCGGGTTGTTTCTTCTAAAGGAAATAAAGTAATACAATCCAGACTATAAATTCAACAATTCATATTCATGATTTTCTTTAAGATTAAGACATTAATTTATCATATCTTTTCAATGTTAATTTATAATTATTTAGGATTGGAATTAAATTCACAATCAATGTCGTTAAATAGAATTAAAGGATAAAATAATTGAAAATAAATTTCCAAGTGGAAGCATGGCTTGCGATTTAGGAGATTAGGGAATGAACATGGTGCATCAAAAATTTTGAGAGAATGTATATATATATATATATGCTTTTGAGGAAAGATTTCATGTCCTGAATCCTACAAAAGGGTTTATATGTTTGAAGATACATTCATGCACTGGCACACATATTCCCCTTCCCCCGCCTCTCTCTCTCTCTCTCACACACACACACACACACACACATATATATATATATATATACACACTTTAAAGGAAAGCTCATCAAATTATGTATAAATGAATTGAAATGCCTACATTTTTATTTTAATTATATGAGAATTTGCATCCATGAAGTCTTAATTATTGATAATAAGAAACCTTTTTTTACCTAAATTTAGAGAACCAACACAACCCATAGTTAAGAAAAAATTCTTTGATAAACCAAATGAACCAAGAAAAGCTCACCTTCAATTCCACAATGAAAACAAGATCCTTTCATATCCATGAGATCTGATCAGAGAAATCAAAGTCTGATTGCGTTATTAATTTCAAGTTAAAAAAAGTAAGTTCTAGATTAATGAGAAATATAAAAGAGAATTGCAGTACCAAAGCATCTAACTAATTAGAAAAGGAAAAGAAGATTAGAAGGTTTACATCCCCTCCTTTGCAAACTACTATGACAGTGTAGAAATCTTCCACAGGAGAGAAATTTAAATAATATCTTGCATATACACCCAAAAGATGAATTGTACTTATGCTCATTATGATTTACCTAAAATGCTTGCCTTGAGCAATTATTATTACAGGTCATGCAATGGTATAACCATGTTTTTCCATAGAAGTCTAATAAATATTTAGCAACAGATTAAGAAGATATTGCTATGTAGTGACAAATGTATTCATATATCTTTTGAATGTTGAATAATCACGGATGCATTCTCCTTGACAACTAAGCATTGAAGAGAATTTGAAATATGCTGACCTGCCAAAATGCCAACAAAAAGGTTGTAATCTTCTGTTTTTAATATATTCCTAATTTTCAAAAAAAAAAAAAAAAAGTGATGCCAACGAAAAGAAAGTACATGGAAGGCTTATCATTTTAGTTCTCAAGAGTATATTATAGTAACAAAGACATGTATATCCCACAAGAGAAATAAATTTTGAATCACACACACTCATTAAAATATTTGCTTATGCATTTTTTTAAAATTCTTTTTTTTTTATAACCCATGTTCCGAACTTGCATCCTATTATGTCATGAGTCCCTGAAAATTTAAATCGCGGGATATGCAATTATTATTACAAGTCATGCAATAATAAGATTATTATTCCATAAAATTTTCATAAATATATATTTAGTAACAAATAAAAGGATAAGATATTAATATTTGGTAAACTTACGTACATATGTCTTTTGAATATTGAATAATTACAAAATACATCTCGAAGATAACTAACTAAACATTGATGAGGTTTTGAAACATATTGACCATATTAATGCTAAAAAAAAAAAACTTATATGGACGGTTTATGCTATAAAGATATCAGTCGTTGTCCTTTTACTTCCACAAAGTTTATCACACTAGCAAATATGTAGTACTCTCCAAAGTATGTCGTTATCCTTGTGCCACTTGAAAATTAGCCAATTTATATTTTTCATGATTTGAAAATTTTAGAATACTAAGTTTTGATAAATTAATACTCATTTCAACAGTGATTTCTAGTTATTTATTTACAATAATGGATATTGTATATTAAATAAATATATTTTCAATTTTATTAGTGATTTCTAATTATATAGCAAAATATGTAGTAGTACACAAGACAATGCTTCCAATCAACCGATTTTGCGAGAAACTACTTTTAGTAAATTGGTACAAGATTTGGAAGTTTAGAAACTTGTGGGAATGATCATATACTCTTTCAGTCCGGATTGAAATTAAATGCTTATTTTTTATTATGAAAGAAGTTATTTAACTTTAATTAAGTTATCAAATTATTTTTGAAATTAATATAATTGATAATGAGAGAGATGTGTTACTAACATGTAAATCTTATATATTAAGATAATGAGTGTTGGACCATATAAGATATAAATATTTTAAATTAAATATGTTATTAATGAAATTTTGTATAAAAAAATATTTTATTCAAGAAAGTACACTTTTAATTTCAGACAAACTAAAATAAAAATGTGAACATTTAATTTCGGACGAAAAAAGTAATTTTTAGATAAAAATGACCAACTAGAAATAGAAAAATTAAGGATAATTAATTTAATTGAAATGACCTTTTTGAGTTTTATCGGTACTTCTGTTGGTATCATATAACATATTATATATCTCACACATCTCGTGTCATATAATTTTGGACCCATTTGGTGGAGTGTTTGTAGAGTTTAAACGGGCATTTAAAAAAAGTAAGAAAACAAAAGCAATACATATAATATCAGAAAGTTAGAACAATTTAAAATATATCTGTTTTGAAATTTTGGTTTTGGGAATATTATTTGGGTTGTTCTCCTTGATTAAAAAAAAAAAAGACTTATTGTTGTATTTAGTCCCTAACATTTTATCTTTGGTAACTTTGACCTTAATAAAATTTTTTCAAATAATTTAGTCCCCAACCTTTTTTTCTTTGACTTTGATCCCTAATCAATTCTGTGAAATTTGTTGGTCCCTGATATTTTTTTTATAATTGGTATATTTGGTCTTCATCTTATTTCAATTTGGTCCTTTTTACACCCAAGTCATCATTGAAACCATAATAAAAGAGAAATATTAAAAGGTAAAAGTAGAAGTTCAAATTTTTTTAAATTTAAATCTAACACAAAAAAGAGAATATACATGTGTTATTTTGAACTTATTTTGTGTAATTCTATATTAAAACTATTTAAACTTTCACTTTTACCTTTCAATATTTATCCAATATTTATCCATTATTATGATTTTTTTCCAGTTCAACGACTATTTGTGTAAAAAAGGACCAAATCATTCAATCTGAAATAAGATGAGGACCCAAACATATAAGAAAGTCAAGGACCAAAAATATTGAAAAAATTTATTAGGGACCAAAGCCACCAAAAATAAAAAGGTTAAGGACTAAATATAACAATTCTAAAAAATTTTAAATTTCTCGAGCAATAAAATATAAGTCATTAAATACAAGTTATTGACGAAGCAGTCTCAACTTAGAATTTGATTCGTACTATCTCGACAATTCTCATGTATTTAAAAGAAAATATATTGTTACAAACAAAAACAGCTCTTTGCTTCTTTCCCAGAGCATACTTCAGAAATTGAACTCTTCAAATTTAGAAAGGTAGACAAATGGTATTTAGGGAAACAAACTAATCTATAATAACTAAGAAACCTAAATATGAAACTTCATACTTGTACATCAATTTAACAACAAATACTCTTGTTTCATCTTTTCTTTCATTTCCACTAGATAATCATTACATGTATAAGAAGGGGAAAAAACTTGAAAAAAGAAAAAGTATTTATCCGTCAAAATTGATTTCATGTGCAGTTCCACATTCATTTTGTCTATGGAAGAAGGCATGTGTTGTCTTACAATGGCTACAGAAACACAGGTCAGACACATTATAAGTAACTTTATACCTTACGAGCCAATGTCCTTTGCTTTGTTGCATGCTGAACTACTTTGTCCTCTACAGGGAGACCCTTTCGACGTCTCACGGCATCAATTAGTTTCCTTGCAGTATTCCTAGGCACATTAGAACCATCTCCAAACTCTTCCAACTCCTCTTCTGTTTTAGGAACAAAGAAAGGGTCCTCTTCAAGTGTTTCCCAGTGGCTCAATACAAGTAGAGCACTTGATGCACCAGATGTCCATCTCCTCAGCTCATCAGCAAATCCAAAACTTTCAGCAACAGGCACGTAAGCATGTACTGTGAATAAAGATGAACTTTCCTGCATTTCTTCCTTGACAACACGTGCTCGTCTCCGAGCAAGAACTGCATACATGGAACCTAAATGCTCAGTTGGGGTGTTCAACTCACAAAAGTACATTCCTTCTACAAGCCGAGGCTTCCTATGAAGTACAGCTGCCCTGCAGGCATCCTTGACAGCCGTCATAACTTGTCCAGCAAAAATGCCATATTGCTCTGCATGATAAACTGAAGTATCTATTTCATTTGGTTGCTCAGCCACTGGGGAGATTGAAGCCTCAATTACAAATGCCAAACCCCACATAGGTTCATCACACAATGGACCAGCAGCTGTAGCAAACTGAAATCCAGAGAGAACACTGCTTTCAAGACTCTCTGCTTCCCTCAATAAGCTTTGATCCCTATGCAATGAGGTGCCAGTGGATGTACCATTTTGGCAAGAGACATCCAAGAAACCCAATCTTTGAGATACAATAGGAAATCCCCTGACGAGAACAGAACCATCCTCACTCTTTCCTTCAGAATCTGGAGTAAGTAAAATGTTTGGACCAACCTGTCTAGGCCCTAAAGCCCACATCCTCTTAAAGAACTTTTGCCACAAATTTCTATATTTTTCAGCTCGGTCTCTGTCTGCCTCAGAATTCCCAAATATACAGTTACTTTCCACAACATCCATGATTCGCTTCTTTAGTGCTTCAATAGGATCGTCATCTTCCACAATGCTACCTCTCAATCTTTCCAAGCTCCGACAAGCCTGCCCCGATTTACCCCCTATGATATCACCAAGCAGGTCAGAGCTTTCATCCAGCAGCTTTGTTACTGCTTTGGGAAGCTTTATGACTTGGACTCTTACATGACACCTTCCATTTGGCGTAACTTTCTCAACAATTTCAGAGCTACTGCTCAGCAACTTCAAATTTTCTAGTGGATTACTCATCTCACCTTCGATTGTTTCTCTATATGATACAAGGGGAGGAGATACTTCCAAGCTTACTTTTGCAAATCTATCTTTCAGATCTTTGATGCATCTCTCAAGATGTACCTCACCTGCAGCAGAAAGCACATGCTCCCCTCTAGAAGAAACAGTGACTTCAACAAATGGGTCAGCACGGTTCAAAAGCCTCAAGCCTTTCATAAGTGCCCCCATATCAGAAGGATCAGAAGGCTCAATTGCAACTTTTAATGTAGGTGATACTTGAAAAACCATACTTGAGAAAGGCCAGCAGTTTCTTGTTGATGAAAGAGTTGCACTTTTTAATATATTATGGCCAAGACCTCTAATAGCCACAACATTTCCAGCCTTTGCACAGGTAACAGGTCTCAACCCTTGACCCATCATAAGATACAAAGACTGCAGCTCAGCTTCCTGGACATGCTTCGGTTCTGGTTTTGATGGATCATATAGTGCTGAAAGCACAAAAATCCTTTGTCCTGAGTTCAGAACTCCACTAAAGACCCTCGCAAATGCAAGAAAGCATTCTTCTGATTCACCAATATCATCACCAGAACTGCTAAGGACCTCTCCTCGAGGAAGCATTTTTGATGGTACAGCAAACATCTTAGATACAAAAGCAACACATGGTGCATTAGGGCTGTAATCACAATCCTCAACAGATTTTCTCACATGCTCTGCCTCAGTAAGCACATCAGGGTTACCAGTGTTGTCCAACATTTCTCGTTTGGGAAGCAAGCGAGATATTCTAAAAGACTGAGCTGCAATAGGATCAGGAATATGCTTAACCACCATTGACAATATAGCATCAGACATTGGAAGCCACCGGCTCATGACAGCTTGAAGTACAGCTTTTGCATCCTTGTTCTGCAGTTCGCGAGTAGGTATCGACAAATTGAAGGACTTGATAACTTTCTCAAGGATTCCTCTATCACCATCTTGTTCCAGAGCAACCTGGTAAACTTGCCAAAGTGTCTCAAGCACAAACTGCACAAACATAGGCCTCACCTTAGGTCCAGCATTGATTCCCTTTTTCTGAATTTTCTTGTCCTTGTTCAAATAATACGGACCCCACAATGCTTTTTGTAAATTAACTGCACTTGCCCCAATTTTGGAAGAATAAAACTCGGCAAATTTTGAAATGCTGAATCCCCATCCATCTAGTGCACAACCAAATACAACATTCCCCTTCTGGGGTTGAAAAGTATCCTCCTCATCATCCTCGACAAACTCACAATTAACATCAGCCAGATCACTAGCAGGGGAAGAAAGTAGCGAATCAACATCTGATAAATACTTTTCAGACTTATATGCACTCACAATCCCATTTACTTCATGAACAATCCTCTGCAACCTAATATATGCCTCCATAGGGCTTAACCTCAATTCACATATTAACCTATCAATCTTATTCAAAACCAAGCATGGAGTAAGTTTCTCAATCCAAGCTTGACGTAGAACAGCATGGGTCTGAATATGAACTCCCTCAACAGCATCAACTAATATCAATGCCCCATCACTCAACCTAGCTGCAGTAGACACCTCACTACAAAAATCCATATGACCAGGAGAATCTATAAGGTTTATAGAATGATCTTTGTACTGAAGAGAGATGGATGAACTTTTCATGGTTATTGCTCGTCTTTGTTCCTCATCTAAATAATCCATATACCTAAGTTTGCCTGCTTGCTTTGGGTGCAGCACCCCACCTCCATAAGAAGCAATAAGGTGGTCTGCTAGTGTAGTTTTGCCATGATCCACATGAGCAAGAATGCATATATTTCGTGTTTTCCGACAATCAAAATCATCCATCTTTTTATAATTCAACTACACAACACTACTAAAAGAATGCACAACAACAGCAGCAGCTTTTGGTTGCAGCCAACAAAATCTACAAAAAACAGAACAAACTATGTATCAAATACAGGTATCATGAAGAACTAACAGAGAAAAGAATAAAAGCAAGTTACAATAGCACTGCAAGTTTTTTTAATAAAAACAGGTAATCCTTTTGATAATTCTTGAATCACTGCTAAACCCAAATGATGAATATTTCAACAAAATTTTATCTTAAAAGTTGAGTGTGAATAAGAACCGTAGGCAATTTGGAGAGTCAAACCTAAACAATATCTGTTGGGTTCTTTCCAATGAATAAATTGGGCCAACTCTAGATATTGATATGTCTATTTTGCTATATTGGAAGAATGAAATAGAACCCCTGGCCGGGGGGTTGGAAATTTTCAAAATCTCTTGGTGCTGTGGAGCAGAAGATGTGCTCTGGGTAAAGAATGTTCACTTGCAAACAAAACAAAAAAGCTGTCCCACAAAACTACACTACATTCTGATGTGGTTTAGATGGCAAGATAGGCAGAATTATAGTTAATGAATTGCAGAAAACTCTGTCTAATAGAACAACATATCACAGAATTGAATGGTACTTTTAATACAGAACAAATGGTTAACTATAATTAGATCATAGGAAGTAAAATGCATAGAAACAGGGGAGAACTCTTAGCATCACACTAGAGGGAGGATAAACTCTAAGTGTCACCTTGAGACCTTAAGAGTGTCGAACCACCTTCAGTTTGATTGTGTTACACACCCATAGCTAGAGAACAATTGGTAGACTCCTTATTGATTGAATAAACAGAAATATATAATGAACAGAGAATTTCTTTATTTATAAACTCAAATAGCAGCTCCTAAACTAATTAGGACTAGATTCTTAAATCTTAAGTCAATAATAACTAAGATACCAAAATTATCTTAACATAGAATTTCTAATCACCAATAATAAATAAAGACTATCAATTTAGTAAAAATATAAACAATTAACTGAAATCCCCCTTAACCTTGAAAGACTTATAAATTGAACTAAATTAAATATCCCAATGAATGGCTCACAAAACAGAATTTCCAATGTTAGGGCTGGACTGTAGAATCTTTGTTTGATTAAGAACTTTCCAATTTATGAGTCCTTTCTTGTTATGCATTGTATATTTTCTATCTAAATTTGCACAAACCCCGTCAATTTAAGGATGTGAATTCCAATAATTCAAAAGTCCTGCCAATAGGGTCAAAATATTCTTACTTACTAATAAATAAGAGGCCTAAATAAACTTTCCTTTTTGGGTATTACTATGATAATTTTCAACTTTGAGTGTTATTAAGGCATCCAATCTGGATGGTGGGAGTATAGCATCGTGCTTTCCTTTATACATCTTAATTGTGGAATGAATTTCTTGATTCAGTGATTTCTCATACATTTTAAAGTATATTCAGTGCTTTCATCCTCCCCTCTCTTTTTATGTGCAACACTATATGTCTTAATTGAATACAACTTACAACCTAAAATAAAATAATTAAGATATTCATGAATCATTCAAACATAACCTCATAGAAAATTCAATATTCAAATTCTGTTTCATTCCATAGAAGGATCTGAAATCATTTCTCTCAGCAGAATTGTCAGACATGTGCATGAAAATACCCCAAAATCTTAATTCATTCCAAGCTAAAAAACCAGTAAACTGTGTCCACAAGTTTCACAAAATAGAATTCAGTTGTAAGCATATTTCCTACATTTCAAGACCGAATGCAGTGGATATACAAAACTCACAAGCAAGTAAAATACCATTTTATTATCATTCAGCAGTCAGAAATTATTGAATACTGCTGTGGCTTTTGGTGATGGAATTTACCTGAATAATAAATTCAATTATAATAAAGAAATGTTGAATACAAAGGGGAAGCCTATCCTATAGTCAGGAAACACGGATATTGAAAAGCTAAGCAACGATCTGAAGACATCATTATATAGCAAAGATGCAAGAATATATATTTTTTCACCATGATAAGAAAAGAAAAGTGTCAGATTGCCAACAATCTCCTCATAAAGATAAGAAAAGGATCAGTTCCTAATTCAAAACTATGAAAAAACTCCAGGAAAAGTGTAGCTTCAGGTTAGAGTTGCACATAATTTCTCTGAAGCTGACAATTCAATGGGGCCAGCCATGAACAAATTATTGTTTAGATACAGATCCAAAACCACCAAGCTGTGGACAAAAGTACAGTCAAAGAAATAATAACAAAGGGCTCCACAGAATGAAGGATCAATTTTCAACAAACCAAGCATAAATCCTTTAATTGATAAGATTTAGATCATTGTCATGCAAAATCAGTAATACAGTTCGCAAGATCCTGTTTTCAGATGCGGAAATCACAGCAGTAAAGATGCTGCAGAACTAAAAATAGATCACGTGATTGAGCTAGTGCAGTTAGCAAGTTTGGAGAGGAAATGAGTAAATGTTCCCGGAGATTAGATCAAATCCAGACAGGAAAACAAATTTATCTGAATCTAAGGCTTCAAAATCCTACTATGACCTTATTCAGAAGTTTTGATAAGCTTATACAAAAGTATGACAACATCTTACAGACAAAGTTAAATAATAAGCCAAGGTCAACTCAAATGGTGGGTCTAAAAAATAAATGCATAATAAAATAATCATATCTTCATGATGTAGGGTAATCTGCTAGATGTCCAATAGATGCAAATTAATAGAAAACATATTTGTGCTTTATAAACCATCAGTAGCAATATAACTATTATATTTCTGCTTTCTTTTTGGCTAAGGTAATTGTTCCTTTACCTCCTTTAACTTAGCATAGCCATTGAGTACATATCATGATATATGGCCATAACAATGAAATAGCAAATTCTTGGGATTTTGCCAACAAACAGAACACGAAAACAGCTTCTAGTACGATCCTTTTGTAAGCTTTCAATTACATTATTTATGATTCATTTTCAGAACATCTGAGTCAAACATATAACCCTTAAAAGAGAAAGAAGAAATATTCCTCATCCTAATGATTGACTATTGAGAACGTATACATTTAAAGAAAGTATAAATTTCTCTCTGCAAATCACAAGAAGTAACAACAGAAACACAAATAAACTGAACCCAAAAAGAAGTGACTTTCATAACCAGTAGCATTACCACCATCATAAGCCAGAAGGAGTTTCTGTTTACATAATTAAAAAAGCAAACAAAAAACAAATCACAATAAATATATAAAAAATTTATCACAATCCACCATCATAGTAACACTAAAAGTTGAAAAGGGCAGCAGAAAATTATTTTCTTGCAGAGAAGAAAGATAACTGATTCCCACTATTAGCAGAAGAAAAAAAGTTGGGAGGGAAAATGGAGTCTTGAGGGGGAAATTTAAAAAATTATGCAATCCCCAATAACACTCCAAGGCGACGATTGCCACCACTACTGTCGAAATTATAAGGAATAGCCATTAGAGAGAAAAATTCAAGACACTACATCACAGTATCAAGCATTAGAAATACTGAAATTTGATGTAGATAAGTAGAGACAATGAGCACCATCCAAGCATATAAGGAATAAATACAGTTTTTTATAAATAAAAAAACAAAAATGTATGCATACCCATAACAACATATGCATCTCTATTACATAATGGTGTCCCAAGATTCACACGTCGTGTATCAGAAAGCCTAAAATTCGCGAGTAATCAACCTCAAAATTGAATTAAAAAAAGTATATTACTTACCTGAACAAACAAATTTATGAAAGTTCCGGTGCTAGAAAAACGAAATCTTCCAACTTTGTCCAATTAGTTTTGCAAGGTAAAGAATCGAAGTGAGGTAGAGTGGAGGTGGTGGGACGGTAGTTTCGAGTTAGCGAGCTCCGACGGCAGGTGAGGGAAAGGGAAAGACACAGAACAAAAATAAATTTCTATTTCCTTTTTCATGAGACGGTTGCGTCAAAAAACGTTATGCTTTTAAAATTACATGCTAAATCTACAGCCTTTTTTATTTTATATATATGTACATACACTATAATATATTATTTTTTATATTCTACATTAAATACAGCATTTTAAATTTTAGAAATTCTCTCTTCACTCGACTACTAATTTTGATAGGATTTTTGTGATACAATCATACAAACGTACTTTTACAAATTATTCTTTTCCATTCTTTTTAATTATTGTTGTTTTCAAATATTTTTATCTCTTAATATTGAATTTAGATTTTTGAAAAAAATTCTTATCTATTATTTATTTTTTCGTCTCAAATCAATAAAATTATTTAAATTTTCACATCAATCTTAAAAAATATAATTAATGTTATTGAAAATATATTTTTCATAAAGTATTAATAAAATATCATCGTCATTTATCATTTTAAAATAAATATAATATATTTTTAAATAAAAATATTTTAGTCAATTAACAAATCATTATAGTTTTAATAAAAGAAATGGCATATGATTTGAAATAAATTAAAAATAAAAATAAATCTATCAAATTGTAATTATAATTGGTAATTATTTGGAATAATGATTTGGCATAACGAATGGAAGATAAAAAATAGTAATAGTAAAAATAAAAGAGGCGGCTAGGATTAGGAATTAGCTCCTAATGAGACCCAAACGACCGAAGGCGTCTCCATTTTGGTTAAAACATCATTGACTGAGGTTTATAAAATAAATTATTTTTAAAATTCTAATACAGTTTTTTTCTTAAACCCATCTATTGAAAAAACGAAATAATATTTTATAAACCCTAAACAATCAATTGAATTGAATAATTTTATGTGTTTGGTTAAACATAACTAAAATAAACTTCTATTTTAAAAATTATTACATCCGTCCGAAATTGAATTAATACATTTATATTTCCTTTTTATCTGTAATTGAAGGATCAATTTTTTAAAATTAATATATTTTTTATTCAAATTTCATCAATAAACTTTTTAATTTAAATATTTATATCTTACTAACTTGTGTTATTAATTACTCATCGCCGTAATTTAAGTGATTTACATATCACTAATTTATGAATTTCACTATTTATAACGTTAATGTAAATAATAATTTAATTAAATTCAAATATCGTTCTAATTTTTTAACCAAAATCAAAAGTTAATATTCAATTTCGAAAGAAGAGAATATATATATATGTTGACAATTCATTCTTGTTTTTCCTGTCCAACACTTCTCTTTTCTATTTTATCCGTTTCAAATTAATAGACTTAGTTGATTTTTCACATTAAGTTATTGGAAGTGTATATTTTTCATAAAGCATTTTTAAAATACTCTCATAATTTATCATTTCAAAGTAGATTTAATGCATTTTTTTAAATACAAATAATATTGTTTTAAATATAAATATGTTAGTATTATATCGATTAAGAAAACATAATTAATATTCTTAAAAATATATATTTTTCATAAAATATTTTAAATACTTTCACTATTTATCATTTCAAATTAAATTTAATACATTTTTAAATACAAATAAAATCACTTTAAATATGAATATTTTAATTAATTAATATATATATATATAATTTTAATAAAAAATAACATATTTTTTTACAAACAAAAAAGGAAAACGAGCCGTATAAAATTGGGACCGTATAGAGTAATCCTCTCTCCGTTCTTGTCTTTTTTTAGAGTTTGCTTCTTCACTCAGCATGCACCTTTCTTCCTTTCATTTTTTCCACTGAGAAAGGGAGAGAGAAAAATTTGTTGAGAAGGAGATGGAAAAGAGAAATTTCCAAAGTTTCTCGAAATTATATAAGTAATAGCTTGACTATTCTTTGGATATATGGAGTTATATAAGCCGTGGAAAACTTCATAGTTTGATGATTGCAAATACAAACAAAGAGAACACCCTTGGCTGACCCAACCTCTTCGTTATGTGGACAATACGTGGAGAACACCCTTCATGCAGTCAGGGAGATTTGGAAACGTCTCATTTCTCTTGGAGCAGCACTAATGAGCAGGAGTGGCTTTTTTTATTTATTTATTTTAACTTGAACACTCAGGCAACCCAGATGACAAAAGATGCAGGCGCAGCACTGGCGCTACATTTTTCGTCAGACTAATGCTAAATACTGCATAGAATTGTAATTAAATTTTCTCAAGTTGGCTTCAAATGTAAAATTACAATTTGAAACATAAATACAATAATTATCATTGAATTGTGATACTCTCATCATCCCTAACATATCTTGTCTTATGGAAAAATTTGAGCCTTTTTGGCATTTGAATTGGTCTCACTAAGCCATAAAGCATATCTTATCTTATGGCAACATTTGAGTCTCTTTGTAATTTGAATTGGCCTCACTAAACCATAAGCATAAAATGTGAAATTGTTTGTTCTTCAAAAGCAAAACTATATATAATCTACCACTGAACATGAAAAATCATCTATTATCTATTATTTAAAGGAGTATATTATATAACAATGTGGGTTAAAGTAAATAAATAGCTAAAAGATTGAAGTGGCATTAATTGAGCAAAAATCTAAGTGTAACACAATCTAATTTTTTTTTTATTTTTAAAAAAAGGTCTTAGTCCGTGGAAAACTTTCATGATTCGTGATCAGAATCTCCTCTCTCCCAACAATAAAAGAACCTTGAAAATGGAAAGTAATAATGAGTTGAACAATGGTAGCAAGATCACATGATCCAATTGTGCCTTTCAAAACCTTTTTTCTCCATTCCAAGTGTATATGGTATCTGCTACATTTCCTCTTTTCCAAAGCTATCAATCACACCCCACCCCATTCACATTTGATCAAACCACAACCATAAGTTTGATTGATAAAAAAACCATGGATTAAAAACCATATGAACCCAATCTTGAACCATGATCCATGAACCCCAAGGGAAGAGATAAAAAGAAAAGATATTTACCCTTTTCTAAAAAGATTTCTTTTTTAAAAAACAAAAACCCCACCCCTAATCTTCCCTTTGGGAGGTGCTCCTCCAAAAGCCAGCACCATAGAAGTGGTCCCACATCTCAGAATCAAGATCCACGGTATCATCACCGTCCGATTCATCTTCATCAGAGGTGATCATCTCATTCTTCTGGGCCATTGTTATCCGTGGATTCTTCTCCAAAGAAGATGAATTCTTCTTCTTTTTCTTCCCCAACAATCGTCTTCTCTTATTCTTCTTCAGGGCACTTTTGCAGAGACCAGTGGGGACCTTATAGATTGCCAGCACTAGCAGGTGAACCACCGCGCACGGACAGCAGCAGCAAACCGCTGCACATTCTGCCGCCGTTCCACCGGCTAATTCTCCTATTCTGTCCCTATTTCTGATATCCCTATTCATCATCATTCTCTTGTCGTCCTTCATCCCCATAGCCTTGGCCAAAAGCAACGGCTCCTTGCGGGTAACCGCTGGCGGCTGAAACGCGATCTGCTGAGTCATTTTGATGATACGAACCCAGCAAAATCAAATAGCTTCGTTTTTCCCCTCTTTTTTTTTTTAATAAAATTTTAACCTTTAAACCAAAATCAAGTCCATTTTCATAAAGAAAATAAATGATGATCTTAACGATATGAGTTCCGGGGAAAATTCAAGATCAATCTTGTTGACCTTGAGAAGAAATTTTTCGGGCTACTCTCGATAAGAAACAGAGCCGAGGGGGAGAGTAAAACCCGGAGAACAGAGATGAAACTGATTGAAGAAAGGATAAAAAAGTTCTTCGGAGGAAGAAAACGGAAGAAGGTGAAGAGAAGAGTCCCAATTCACCGATGAAATCAAGTTTGTTTGAACATTCAGCCGTTCCATATTTTACTGGCGATATTTATAATTATTTAGTTCTATATTTGCGCTGACTAGGAGGACTTCTTGTTCTAGATGGTTTATTATTTTGATTTCCATTTTAGCCCCTGCATATTATTTGGGTCTCAAATTGGTCAAAGTTGTGTAATTTAATCATATAAACAATTCCATTAGTCATATAAAATCAGTGGTAGGTCGAGAAAATAACATATGAGTTGAGTACATCATTGGTGATTTTATGGAGATTGATGTTTGTTCTTCAAATAATAATAAGCGAAATTTGAATATAAAAAATAGATTTTTCTTATGTGAAAAATAATTACAATTTTAAGTTAATATATAAGATTGTCTTTATATAAAATGATTTGAGAAAGAAGAGCATTCGTTTTAAAACTAAAATGGTCTAAATAAAAAAAAAATTAAAGGTATAGTAATTGTACTCCTTATTTGAAATTAAATATTTATATTTTTTTCTTTCTTTGATATATTAAGATAAAAATCATTGTTTCAGTTCTTTGTAAAGGAGCTCGTATCACATATTTTTATGAACCTCATTTTTTTTACATAATTTCTAAATGTAATATTCTAAATTACTAAATGTAACCCTTCATATCTTTAAATTTCTTAAAATACATCCACCAATAACGTATTTTCCAAAATATCCCCTTCCCTCAAAACTCATCTCTCTCTCTTCCCTCTCACCCACCATATTCTCCATCATGTATATTTTCTTCCTCAATTTAGCTTCATCCCATTAGATTTTTAAGGCTAAAATTGGAAAATATTATGTTCATGAATAATAAAAAGAGAGATGCGGGTGACTGGGCTGCGCAGATAGGAGGGGGTGCGGGTGACTCAACTGTGAAAATGGAAGAGGAGTGCGGGTGACTCAACTGCGGAGATACGAAAGAGGTGTGGGTGACTTAACCACGAAGACAAGAAGAGGCGTGAGTGACTTAATCGCAGAGGCAAGAATGAGACGATGAGTAGCTCATCCACGCGCTAAAAAAAATCGAATTTTTTATAAAATGAAATATATTTGGTTGAAAAATTAAGCTTTTATTGTCCACATTGCAACCCTTATATGTGTTTTCATCATTCATTGAATTAATTTTTTGTAAAAATTAAAGATTTGTCCAAATTTTTAGTAAATAAAATTTTTTTAAGCATTCAAAAAAGATAAGAGTATTTTAGAATTAAAAAATCTATCAATGTCACATTTAGTAAAAATGAATGTTACATTCCTTTTTTATTACTCCTTATTTCCTTGTGAACCTCATATTTGTTACTAAAAAGTTGATACCCTTTAAAAAACACAGCATAATAATACACGTGATACAATTCCCAAAAATTCGATTTCAACTAAAAATTCCCGAATCCTTATCTATAAAAAGAAAAAGAAAAAGAAATAATTTCCCGAATCCCAGATAGCAGCAGAATTGGAGGGGTGGAAGCCGCGTCAGCAGGTGGGAGAACACTTGAAATATAGAAAGAAAAAGAGTGGGTGGACATGACATGACATACGCAAGCCCCCACCCACATCGTATCGAATCTTACCTAATTCTACCAATGCCAATGGCAAAGTTGGAAAGGATTTCTAATTACTTGTACAAATTCAACCTCTAATAAGTATATATATATATATATATATATATATATATAATTATTCAAAATTTTATCATCCCCAAATTCACTCAACAAGTAAAACCAATTTATAATGATTCATTTGATTTGATCAAATTCCCTGTTCACTTTAACCTATTTTCTTTCACCCTTTCTTTTTATTTTTTTTCCTTTTTTCGATGTATGGAATTATCTAAAATTGACACCATTAGTGATCAGATTTAGAAATTTTTATAATTAGCGTTCATATATAAAGAAAAAAACAAATTTACTGAGTTCAACTTCATATAAAAAATTTTAAAAGAAAAATTTCTCCCTAATAAATGTTTAAAATTTTTAAAGAAATAAGATCAAAGCACCCCACTCCTGGACGTGCCCTCAGGCAGCATAGATTAAGAATATACATGAAAGTGATTTTGATTTGATAATTTTCAGACTAGTAATTGTTTGTATTTCCACGTCATTTCTGCTAATAATAATGCATCCATTTTTCAGCATAACAATAATCAATATGTAGTATTAGCGTAAGTGCATCTCTAGTGTTCTTTTCGTAGAATATCTATTTAGCCAGAGTGGGTTGGTAACACATGTTAGGCAAACAAACTTAGTTTGGCATACACATGCATGTTCATCCGAATTGCAATTAAACAATGATGTCAAAATTAAAAATTTAAAATATATGCATATATAAATAACAAAATGCATAAATACATAACTAAGATCATGTATTTTAGTTACAAAATATATAACTAAAATATTTTTTTTGTAATTAAAATAAATCATTAGACACAATAATACGAACAATTAGACACAATAAATGAACATGCCATAAATTTCAGAACTTTAGAATGTATTTGAATTGAAATTTGAAATGAGTTTTTATTTTGTTTTTGAAATTAGAATAGTTTATTGTGTTTGGATAATATTTTTATTGAAAATTAAAAGGAAATTTTTTTGAAGTTAGAGAATTAAAATTTGGATTAAGATATTTTTTAAATCTCATACGATTAAATTAATATAAAATATAATTAATAAATGATTTAAATTTTTTTTATTAAAAATAATGAAAAAATATTATTTGTGTGAATCTATATGACCCACTTAGGAATTAAGATAAATTTTAAAATTTTGATGTGATAGAAATAATTAATTTGAAAAAATTTCCAATCCAAATTGAACCTATTAGATGGTTGGAAAGAAATTGGAGAATAGGATAAGGCAAGTAAAAGATACAATATAATTTGACTAATTTTGCTTAATTTATGTTATGTTTAAACCAAATTATATAATAGAAGACAGTTTTTTTATAAAATAAAAAATCGACTGGGGTTTGTACCGGTTTGACCGGCCAAGTTCAGTTTTCAAAGAATTGTCCAATACAACTGCAATTGTTAAACTGCGGGACTGCAGCTGTAATACGCTGTTGCTACAGTAGGCAAAGAATAATTTCAAATCAAGAAACCAATACCACTGTTTCAAGCATTAATCCAACAGTCAATTCATACCCTTTTCTTCAAGTACCTAAATGAACAGGCATAGCACTTGACCCGATAAGCCAAGCACTGTCTGCCAGATGCAGCCAAAAGAAGCTGACATGTTTAAGCAATTGGGAAGATGATAGAGACCTTAAGCCTCAATGTTAGGCATATTCCAAGGTGGTGCCAACTTTGACTGGGAAACTCTTCTTTGAGAAATATTAAAAACGAGATACAGATAGTGAGAACTCAAGAACTTATAAAATATGAAGACATTTAATGACATAGGCTTAACCGTAATCACTATAAAGAATCTTGCATGTTAATACATTGTCCATACTCAAAATCTTGGTATAATCTGTGAAAACAATGAACAAATATAAATATGTAAGACGGAAAGGAAGAAAAAATTAAGAGGGCTTCTAACCGGGCTCAAAAGTAAAATCAGTGGATGGCCATTTCCACCCACTGAAGCACCTTCACCAGATTGTAGTTTTAATTTGCTTTGCATTTTCTTTGACTTGGGATACATTGCAGAATGAAAATAGATTCAGTTGAACCATCAGTCAGGTTCAAGATCAGCAGTTTTTTTACTTCATCATCCATCATGACAGAATGAACTCCTCTCTACCTACCGATACACCCTAGCCAGTGAAGAAAGCCAGCCAAAAGTAGCATAAGGATCGCCACAATCATTCCTGGTTTCCCCAGAAGCCAATTCTTTGTCTTCTTAACTACTTCTACTCCTCGCTGAATCTTATCTGCCCACCTCATCTGCAACGACAATAACAGTAATTTCATCGTAACATAGAAAGTAACAGTATAAAGAAAGAATGCACAAAACTTGTTGGTTCGTTATTTTTGGAAATCCACATATTGATAGAAACTTGTGCATATCTGACAAGATCAATCTCTACTATAGATTAATCCAAATCTGAATCTTAATGAAACTGGAGCATTGACCTCGTAAAGTTAGAATTCATTGAGCCAAGCAAAAAATATCTGTAATAACAATTAGAAGCATAATGCTAACAGTAAGCAAAGTATGTATAGGTCTTCTTCATGATGTAGAGACACCTTGAATTTCCTTAGGGCCTTTTGTGCATACAGATAGACCTATGGATACAGTTATAAAAATTTTCAAATTTCCCTCGGTTTTAATTCAGATCTTATTTTGCAATCTCAAGTTTAGTTTCCTTTTTTATTTATTATTATTCCTCAATCTCGAGAGAGATAGCTAACTAACTCTAGAAAAGGCCAAATCAGTCAATGACATGGCATTTAGAGGAAGAAACTTACCATTCTATCCAAGTCCTCTGGTGACAGAGATGACATTGCTTGTTGAGCTTTTGCAGCATCCTCGGGAGAAAGTTTGAGTCCAAATTGTTGGCTCATGCTTGCCATCATTTCAGGGTTCATATTTTTAATCATTGATGAGAACATCTGCCAATCCACCAAGAAACTTAAGAAATGCAATATATGTTCAGCAGTAAGAAAACTGAAAATTCCACAGAACTGAACCTAATGATCTCTTTCTGTATTCTATTAGTTCAACCAAAGGTAGTCCTTGCACCAGCTAGTGAACATATGGGGGGAAGTAAGTAGCTCATAAAAAAAATGACAGCATTTCCCAAATAATATCCATGAGACAGATAACTGGTAAATGTACATAATTAACTTTTAGGATGCTGGGAAGTCGAATGGAAGTGACGGTGGCATACAGAATAAATGAAGATAGACTACGAAGTGGAATGAATCTGGTTACTACCATCTTTATATAGTCAAAGCAAGCCATTGCACGCATTTTTGACTATCTTGAAAGGAAAATCAATGAAAGTGACAGGAGAAAAGACCCAAGGAAAATATTGACAAGAAGTTCTAAGCACCTGGCGCATATCTGGATCATTCATCTGGTTTCTCATTTGTTCTTGTATATCACCACCAACCATGCCTGTTAAACTTGACTGAGTGTAGACCGTTGAATTCAAACAACTCTCAGAAGTACTAGTTTTATCTGCATGATTGTCATTCACTTTGATATCATTTTGAAAATTCCGATTTCCAGACTGATTACAAGATCTGTATCCATTAGAGTTCACTGCTGATAATGAATCAGCCCCTTTTAACGAGGATGCCATGTTAAACATCCTTTGAAAGTCCTCTGGAGACATCTTGCTCATCATGTCATTTGCCATCTTCAGCATCTCAGGAGAAACCTCAGAAGGAAAGGACCCTGGACCAAAGCTGCTATCATTACCTCTACTTGAAAATGGGTTACCCCGTTGGAAGGAGGAAGCTAATTGAACCATTCTTTGAAGTTCTTCAGGAGGCATCTTGCCAATAACATCTGTGGCAGTCTTCACCGTCTCTGGGGGCAAACCCTCGGTGTTCCCATTATTCAAAGCAGCCAGAGTCTCTGGATCAGTTCGAGAAATAAAATTTTGGAACGATCTGGATAAATTGAAAAGAAACAAATTAGCACTCCGGATATGATGGAAAATTTACAACTTCCAAATGAAAAGAAACAAAAACAAGGTGCATACAAGAAAAGCACAAGAAGACAATAGGAAGGAAAAGAAAGAAGCAGAATGCAAAATCTAGAGAAAGTTCACTATCAGAGATCCAACTTTAAACAAACCCAAAATGTTTGACCTTCCCTCTCCCAGTGCTGCTCCATGTTAATGTTCTCTTTTATTTCTTTTCTTTTCTTGGTTTTGGGGGCTAGGATTGTGACCCAGATTCTTAAACCATAAAGAAGAGAAGCACAATTTAGATTCATTAGTACAGGGAATTGAATTCACAATGTAGGATCAAGCACCATAATTTTTTTTTTTGTCAAAATACAATAAATTCAGCTCATTCTGTATGGAAGTATGATATGGTAAAAAATGCTTGTCATTGATGTTCAAAAGTAGATTATGAAGGCACAGAAGGATGTGCTCAAAAAGCTACATATGCTACTCCAATGTATCAAGAAATGGTAATTCATTTTTACAGGCACAAGAAACAACATGTGCATTGATTTGTTGGAATGCTAAAACCTAGATACTTCATACATTCTACAATGAGCATAAATATGGAGAGAAAATACAACATGAACAATTATCTCTCTTATTACAATATCTTACTCAAAATGCCCCCCTTTTACAATATAATAATATAATTTCCAATGTTAATATTCTACTCTCCCCTAAAGGAACATGGGACAAATCCAAGCACCTCACACTTGGGGCCAAAAACAAAAAATAATTGACTAAATAAATTGCACAAAGAGAACTTCAGGAAACTACTTGTCTTAAAATTATGAGGAAATGATATCCTTGTAAGTGTAAATTATACCTAATAGATTCAGGATCATCTTTTAAAGCCTGCAAATATTCTGTACTTGTTGATGGAGGTCCACTGGGGAAATCTGGTTGACTCTGAGATCGGCCATTATATTCTGGTGCTTTTGGCACAGAAACTTTTGCAGAGCTTTCATTTCTTTGAGGCAATTCAGTTGGCATTTCTTCTTCAGTTATTTCTTCAATAATCACTCCTACAAGAAGCAAAAAGATACAATCCTAGAAATATCAAAAAGCAACGAAATCTATAGAAATATACTAATGATAATTTTTGCTGGTAAATACTAAAGAAATTTTTTGCTACAAATTTAGAGAAAAAATATTTTAAACTGCTAAGATGGAGCATGTCATATATGATATACCTCTTGAGGTCTGGCCACCTTCCTTCACCAGATTTTCTTTAGCATCCCTATGTCAATGAACAAACTCTCAATACAAATCTCCTTAGACTAAGCAAAACGCAATGGTTTAAACAATTTTGAGCATACATTTAATACAAGAAAATAGTGCTGCTATAACAAAAACTCCAAAAGTACATGTGTTATTGAGTAAAACATGTCACATACCTCAAAACATCAGCAATAGTTTCATTATCTGGAGAAACTTCATGAGCTTTAATCAAGTCAGAAACAGCATTCTGACGCATTGTCAGAAGTTAGGAAGATGACAAAGGAAGTTCAGACAAATGCCGTACTTCATAACAATTTGTTTAAAATGCTACTCTGGAATCAGAAGTCAACAAGTGTACTCACCTCTAGTTGTCCCAAGGCTTTGTATGCTTGACCTCGTCGATACAGGGCCTTGACGTTTTTCTCATCATAAGCCAAAACCTACAAGAATGAAAACAAGACTCAGAAGTTTGATTTAGGCTTTCTTCTTCAGGAGAGAGCCACTGACAAGGATTGAGAGGCCATGTGTCTAGAAATTCAAATATATCCAAATGAATGAGTAGCATAAAGAAACTTATGTTTTCTGCAAAGGATTGAGAAGTCAAATCACAACAAGTACACAGAAAAACAATGGTAGGAATGTGAGGCAGAGAAATGACCTCAGGATCTGAGAAACCTAAATGCATAGCAAGCATATAAAGATAAAGCCTATATGTTGTATTCATACCTCAGCACCTTCTTTAATGCACTCCTCATATTGACCAGTTTTTAAGTAACAAGACATCAAATTAAGCGAGCATACACAAAGAAGGCTTCTTCCTTTTGAGGCAAGAACTCCTTTCAGGTTTTTCTTCGCCTAAAAGTCACAAAGAAAAATAAGAATTGCAGAACACCCAATCTGTGCTCATACTTAAAGCAACTCATAAACAAGGTGGAAAAACAATGATAGACTTACAAGTGAATATTTCTCCAAGGCATCACCATATCTTCCCTGGCTATGAAGTTCATTCCCCTGCAGTATACATCAAGAGCCATCAAAATAAATGCCAGATATCCTTATGCATAAATATACTTATTTAATATGGGAAGGAGCAGTGGTACTGAAATTACAACAAGAACCAAATTGTCATCTCTAGCACAAGAATAGAAAAATTCATTTCCAATTCATTTACACTTTACAGACTATCACCAAATTTTAGATTCTACACTATTTACAGCTTAAGCATGATACTTTAAATGCTACTGGAACCCTTCATTAAGTTCAAAGTTGAATTTTAGCTACAATCTGACAAGCATGGGTTCAAGTAGGAAAACACATATTTATAGTAACCAGTAAGTTTACCTGTTTCTTCAGCAACTGTGCTGCATTTATTTCATAAGATACTTGTGCATCCATTCGTGCACGCATAGATGCAATCTCTTCAGGTGATGCGTTAGCCATCTTCTGACTAACCTCTGCCATCTCCTCTGGACGTGTATGCTTCAACTGTTCTGCAGCATACTTCAAGTCTTCAGGCCTCAAGTTTTTCATACTTTCAGAAGCCATTTTCACTAACTCCGGATTAGACATCACCTGGACAACAATTGATTTCAATCATTAGCTTATGATTTACAAATGATGGCATGAGTTGTACAACAAGGAAACCCCTTTTTTCCCGAGGGAATCATGTTGTTGAGGGAGAAAGGAAAAGGAATTGATAAAATTCATGCTATGAAACCAACAAAACAGAGGAGACCGTAAACAGAGGAGCAAAGAAACTACTCTTTTTGATTCATGATTAGTAGCAAAGAAAAATGATTGTACTCAAAGAAATTCTTCAAAGGGCAGTAAGAAAGTTATTCTATTTTTAACCTTTCCTCAAATTCTTTTAAACAATAAGTACATGCATTGAAAAGTTATCTACAACTCTACACAATGTCTCAAAATTAGAAAAGAAAAACATAATAAAAGAACTTGCGAATCAGTAGTACACTGTAAAAATGCAATTGATAGAAACTTGTTTGTAATATTACGTCCAAAGCATGGGCCACTATAGTTAACTGTGCCACTGCCCACAGAAGTCCTAGGAGCTTCAATATAATCATAACATTATTTCCAAATAAGTAATATTCCTTCCTAAGTCAGAGGATTAAATGTACACTTCTTACTCAATAAAACAATTAAGAAGAGCCATAGAGAAAAGTTACTTTACAAATGTGGTTAGTGGTGGGGTGACATGAGTTAGTGGATGTAAATTTTTGTTATTTTAGGAATGTGACAATTAATTCTGGGCATTTAATAGTGTGCATTCGATTCTAGACAGAGGGAGCAGTATATTTTACCAAAAAAATCTAATAAGCAGTTCAATTTTCCACCATTCTAAAGATTAGGATCTGGTTAACCAATCAAAAACAGCTTCACTCAGTACACTTTCAAACAAAAGATGGCCCCATTCTTTACAAGTTGAAAATGTTCTGTCCATCTAAGGACCAAATGTTACACCATTTCAAGATTCAAACTTTTGACGTAATAAAATCCAGAGAGATATAGTAAAGAGGGTTTTCAATACATTAAAAAGAAAAGAACTTGAAGCAAAAAATGAAATCACTGCAAGAAGCAAATTTTAGTATAAATTATCAGAGAAATTAGTTAAGAAAGGAACTATGTCCATAATTACAAGCCAAAAAACAATACCGAAAATAGTCACAAAATATCTGGAAAGACCGACAAGTATCGACCCAAAAATAAGGTTTAGAACACCAATTTCATCCAAATTACAACATGGACTCTCGTAAAAATCAAAGTCTCTTCCACGCAATCCGATTAAAAGCCCAGAAAAGCAAATTTCAGCTTGTCAAAAAAGACAGGCGTAAAAAAAACCTTGCCTGTTGTTGCATCCGAGCTAAATCAGCGGGAGACATCCGACTCATCTGCTCCTGAGCAAGTCTGATTAATTCAGGATCCATCGTGCCGTTAAACATCTCCTTCTTTGTACGAGATCAATCACCCTTTCAAATTGAAACCTCAATTCCTTCTGAACTTCCTCAACTAGATCACCACAAACTCTTAAAAGAAAATGGGTCTGAGAGAAAAACAACTACAAGGGAAAATCACACGAAATTCACCAAAAAGAATGAAACTTGAAAGGACGACAATTCGACAAGTTCGATCAAAAGATAGGAGATCTTTTCTTGGGGGTTTTCAATCCAAATGTAAAATTATATATAGGAAGACATATAGTTACGGGTAAAAATTTATTTTCAAAAAAACGGAAGAGGGATTTGGAAAGGGACAAAGATAGGTCCGATTTGGTTGGACGCCCACCGGAAGAGAAAAGCTATTGAAAATTAAGCGTGGAATCTCACATATGCCTTCCTCGAAAGCTAGAAACTTCGCTCCAAAAATCTAGTTAGATGCCCTAACAAATGTGACAATTACAATCTGCATCATTCAATCCTTTTTATTGGCATCGTCAAGCCGCATCATGTTATGGTACTCTCCCGGTCTTATTAGAGCACCACGCGGCATCCTTCACTCCTTTTTGTTGGCATTGCAATACTTTTTTTTTTTTTTAATCGAAACCTTCGTTATTCAAAAATTCGATTAATATAGAATTTAATTTATAGATAGCTCGTTAAAATTTAACTCTTACTTTAAATCAATAATATGAATCAAATATTTTTCAAGATAACCTCTCTAGCAAAGTCAAACTTATGTATACATTTTTCTATTAAAACATTTTTGTATCTCTAATGATAAGCAACACATATAATAAATACAATTCAAAATATATGCACTTTATATTATATTAATTCCGTTTTAAATTGAATATTTAAATTTAAATATTCACATTATTAAAATAAATATTTTTTTATAAAGTCTCTCTATCAATATATTTAATTTAAGTGATTTACATAATTATAATTAATAATCTCACCACTTACTAAATTAATAACAAAAATATTATGGTAAATTCATCCAGACTCTTTATAATTCTTAGTCTATAACAATTGTAGATGCTCAATTACAGAAATTAGAAGCATTTATTATTAATTTATATTCATTAAATTTTAATTTTTAGAATGTTCGATATAGCTATTCAGGCATCAACATGGATATTATTGTAAAAGAAAAGTTCTGCTTTGATGAAGTAATTTTTATTCCTGTTCTGAAGAAGATGAAAGGTCTACTGAACATTCTTGTAATGCATAAAAAATTGTGAAAGGATTCTCTGTTAACAGTACATTAAATTTTTCTGAGTGAATAATACTATGGTGTTCTTCAAGATGATATACTCCTATTTTCTTATCCCATGATACAATTTATGGATTATTATTTCTCTTCTTTCTTTCTTTTTTCATTTTCAATACTTACTTTGTTACTATCTTGTAGGCATGAAAGATTAAATTATTTATTTTTTCAAGAATTGTCAAGTTCTTGTTTTTTTTTTTTCTTACTGCATAATTGCATATGCGTGAAATTCATGGGCAATCAGGCTTGTATATGAAAATTTGTTGGGTGGTCTCATGCTATAATTTTAAAATATTTAAAAATTCAACATATTCATGAATTACTTTCAACTTTTACCTTTAGACTAAAAAACAAATCATGATAAACTTTTAAATGTTTAAATTTGACATTAAGATCCTAATAGTAAATTTGGACAAAATGAAAAGATTTAAACTCTAATTGCAAAAGTTAGACGATTATTCGTTTATATACAAAAATTAATTTATTAAATAATTCAATTATTGTATCTGGTTGAAAATTACAAAAAAAAAGAAGAAGAGAAAACTCACCATTTTAATCCGTCTCATGGGTCTTGATCAATTTAATTCTTTTTATTTTTTTACCTTTTAGATTCCTTAATACTTTTTGATTGGCCATTTTTAATCATTCCATTGGAAATTCTCCAAAATTAACTAGAATTTGACTATTGCTGCTCAGGACCTATTTTTCAACCCAACCTTTTCTTCGTCTTCTTCCTTTCTCCATTCTCTTCTTCTTATTGTTCTTCTTTTTCCTTCCTCTTTTCTCTCAAAAAAACCTTCAATCCCCGACAACGAATTAAGGATAAATTCCAAGATCTTGATTCATTCCTTTCAAGATTGTCAAGAACAAGGATTAGCAATGGTAATCTTGGCTTTCATTATTTTTTTATACCACAACAGGAGTAATTCTATGTCCCTCATAATTAATCTAATTCTACTGCTGCATGTTTGTGGATGTCTAAGCTTTTATTCTTCCTTTCTCTACTAATTTATTCTTTTAACTCGACCCACCAAGCTTTTATTCTTCCACCGACCAAATATCCCTATTTATAAAAGAAAAATTAAAATTTCTTTTAAGAAAATTAATTAATGTTTCTCTATCCACGAAATTTTGAACTAATATAAAATATAAAATTAGATTAACTTTTTATTTTTATATAAAATATAATTATGAGTAATAGTTAAAAAAAACTTTGATTATAAATGTATAACGAAGAAAAATAGTAAAAATTAAGGTAATTTTACGAGATGACAAGACAAAAAATATGATAATTTAGAAATAAGTACGAGTAGAGTAGAATAATAGAGAACAGCTATTAAATAAATAAAATAAAAATAAGAATAATTATTAAATAAAATAAAATAAAACCCACGATAAAATTCCAAAAGGTAAAGTCTACCAAGTCTTCTTCCCCTTCACACAGCCTGCAGGCTGCAATATTCCTCAACCAACACCGTCACCACCCCTTCTTCGCTCCTCCTTGGAATCATCTGATTGTTAATCTTTCAGTTTTTTGTATTTATCTCTTCAAGATTGTGTAAATTGTTTGATCATTTCTTTCTTGTGGTTTTATTGGCTTTGATCCATCAGCTTACTCCTGTATTCACTGAGGTGAGTTGTAGTTTGTTTGTCTGCTTTCCGTTTTGTATATTTGTTGATTTTATCATTTTTTTTGCTGGGTTTTTCTTAAACGGCCCCCTTTTTTGGTTTATTCTTGATTTTTGGTTTTTGGGGAGGGAAAATAATTTTGGTCGGTGCGGATGGAAGACTGCAAGCAGTGTACTTCTTGATTTTGATTTTCATCTAAATATGGATTTTATTTTTTAATTTTTAATTTTAATTTTGTTTCTGGGCTTTGCGTTAATTTTTGGGTGGCTAAAGTCATCGGATTAATATGAAGCTGGGTATTTAATTTTTTTTCCCTTTTTTCTTTGCATTTTTATGAGTTTTGCAACTACCATGAAATTCATCTTAACTTGCAAAATATTTTATTTTTATGTGATACTGATACCCCATTTGGTTATCTGATGAGAAGGCATTGAAACCAATAAAAGAAAGGAAAAGGAACAAAGGAATCCATCATTGAACTGAAAGCTCAGTGTGTTTCTTATTGGGTGTTTCGGGAGGAGCAGTAGTAATTTTTTGTTTAGTTTTGGCTATATGTTGGGAAGGTGTTACCTTTTACTTTATATATGCCCTTGACTCTGATATCCTTGAAGAATTTTATGTTTTCGAGCTTATTTCCTGCTAAAATTGCAGCAGTGCAATTTTCCTTCTGTGCTGAACTTCTATATCATGTCTAAAGGTTTTGTTTCTTTCCCCACATAGATGGAAGAGGGTAAAATGCCAGATAACCATTTGACATCAGCTGCAGCGTTTGTGGAAGGCGGAATTCAGGATGCTTGTGATGATACTTGTAGCATATGCCTTGAATCATTTTGTGAGAGTGATCCTTCAACAGTATGTAAAATATATTCATGTCCTTGAGTTTGTTATATTGTTGGGTGGAACGATTTTTTGACTTAAGAGTTCATGTTTCCATTTCAGGTGACTAATTGCAAACATGAATTTCATCTTCAGTGTATTCTTGAATGGTAATTTCCTTATGCATGATTAAAAGAAACCTTCTGTTTCATCTATTTGTTTTATATCTATTTAGAGAGTATGGATTGTTTGTGATATATTAACGAGCATTGGCATGTATCTGTCATGCCTGCATTTGTGATCACTAGATGGAAAAGGTGGTCCATGGAAAATGGTTGGATTTAGCTGTTCTAAGAATTTTCAATTCTAGGTATTTGATTGGAAGATCAGTTGTCTGGGTATTGACAAGGGTATTAGCTTTCCTTTTGAAATGTTACAATACAGCATTTCTTGTGGAAGCAGATTTCCTTTGCTCTCGGGGTAGAATCAGGAGAATGTGCTAAATCTCTGACAGGCTCCTGTCCCGTCCTACACTTAAACAGTGCATGGTGCCCCAAAAAAGGGTGGGTGGACTAGTAGTTTTATGCTTAGCTGTAGGTGCCATAGCTGCCACAAATAGAACCTAAGAAAGGGGCACATCTTGCAGTACCTGACCAACCATCAATGAGTAGGTCGCCATCTAATTACTGGGCATCTGAAACTCTTGGTAATGCTCAGCTAGTCTTAATGCTCCATAAGATAGGTTCTTAACAACTCAAGCACACCATTATTATTTTTTTGGGACTACCTTCTGCATGGGGGTCCTACAGCCACTTGGATCAGTTTGAACCACAAGATCATCACATACACTACACCTGCACATGAATTTGTGTCTGTGCAGTCACGTAATTGATGTTGATCAGAAAGTCAATTAAATCTGGAAGCTATCTTTGTCGCATCTGCAAGTATTTAGCTTCTCAAGAAAACTTTCATACAAGATTTACATTGTGATGCCAATTTTAATGTTTTTCCCCTTTCTTATTTGTAATTTGTTCTTATTTGTTCTGAAATATGATCTAAGCCTCCACGTCACCTGATGGAGGTGTGCAAATTCTCAGGTTTAGATTTATGTTACAAACATCATAAAACATATTGTTTAACCTACTAAATCCATGCTAAGAAGTCAATACTGTGGAAGTCGTACCTGTTAATTAATCACGTAGATTAAAATATCCTTTTGGGCCAAGTCTTTGAAACTTTCGTGATCTGATGTGTTGATGGTCTTCTACTGATCTTAAATAAATAGAGTGTTGATTTTTTTCCCAGGAAATGACATTTGGTTTTTTCTATGGTCAAATAGCTGGTTGTTAGGTACTTCTTTGCAATTATTCTATGGTTCAGAGAAAAACTATTTCTGAAACTGTTCAGCAACCTAATAATCAGAGAATTCAAATTCCTGTTCTTAATCATGAGATACACTTGTCATTTTGGGTAGCCAACTATTATTCTTCACTGAGGATGGGAAGTTTTGCAGCAAAGTAGAAGATGTTTTCTGGGTATCGGTGGAATTCTGGACTTCTACAATCAAATACTCATTGGATGGTCTTTGATACGTTAATGCAAGTAG
Source organism: Apocynum venetum (assembly GCA_019593545.1). Lineage (NCBI taxonomy): Eukaryota > Viridiplantae > Streptophyta > Magnoliopsida > Gentianales > Apocynaceae > Apocynum > Apocynum venetum. The sequence continues at coordinate 4,382,692 of SRSM01000134.1, forward strand.
TTTGCTTGTAATATGTGAGCTTCTCTGTAAGTGTCGGTCAATGGTAATTGTCAAAGGAATTTTCTGCTTGTTCTTTTGGGAGCAAGTCTTGCTAATGAAGTTTCTCATTCCTTCTAATAAGAAATGAGGGTGATGAGGATGACTTCTCAAGACTGAAATGAGGATGGCAGCATCTTCGGTGTGTTATGCCTGTGCAATGTTAGTTGTGTAGGTTTTAGGTTCTGCTGCAGTTATAGGAATACAAGTTGATTCCTGGGATGAGTCTTTGTAGTCATTTCATTGTGTTCTCTTTCAGGATCTAATGGAAGCTCCTAATCTGACTGTTTTTTATTTTCTGTTTGGGCATGTATTTGATTAGTGAAATAAGGTGATTACAATTATTTCTGTTGTTTGATTCTCTATTCTTTCCCTTGGTTGCTATTTTCTGTTGCTGAAACAGCTTATAGATTTTAAGTTATCCATGTGTTGCCTTGGTGCCCCTTTAATTCAGATGCAAATGGCCGTATGATTTATGTGGGATCATGAGAGTTTTTATTATTATTTCTTTCATTTCTTTTCATAAGTATTTGTTTGTTTTCTTTTCAATTTACTAGGATATTACATGTTCGTGTGTGCATTGTATGCCTGACATGTGGGAACCCTGCTAAGTTTGTTATTATCTTTGTAGGTTCAAAGGTCAAAAAGCTATCAGCACATCATCATTTTTCTTTTTTTAGTTTTGCTCTAATTGATTTATCTATATTTTATAATTTTTAAAACTGTTTTTTTTTACTGAATGTCATTTTTTATTATCATCACTGTGAGTTTTTGTGCTTTCATATTGCTTCCTAGATGATAACAATTATTTTATTTATTTATTTTTTGCATGATGATGCAACAGATTTTGCAATTGTTGTATCAAGTTACTTCCTTTTGCTTTCTCTCCTGTCCTACGCGCGCGCGCGCACACACACACACACAAAAGACAAACACATAAAAGTTGCTTCCCTTTTTTTCCCCCCATTTTTCATGTCCTTTATCATCTAAAGTTGAACTTATGAGCTATCCTACTTGTTCGTCATATTCTTGTTTAGTTTAGTTGACCTACCAAATTTATTGTTATAAGTGTGTGGCTCATAGGAAATTTGTTCCAAATTTTAAAAAAAAAAAGAAAAAAAAGAAAGAGGATTTCAGAATTTGATGATTTTATATCCCCTACCCTCGTTGATTGGGATAAATTATTTCTTTGTTTTAATGGAAGTCATATTGCCATTATATATAGCAAAGACAAAGAAATAACTAATTAAAGATCTCCCTAAATAAATCAGTGGACATCAATTGAGGGCTTGAATGTCGGAAACCTTGAGATGGTGGCCCATTTTCATGGTGTATCCCTTTTCGGGGATGAAATTGAAAAGAAACTTAATGTTATAATGGATAGGATCCTGCAATTGGTCAGGGAAAATATGCCCATTTTCTATGCATAGTGGCTATTGATAAGATGCTATTTGTGACTACAAAAGCATTGAAGTGTGGTTGAAGTTTATGATCTGCAAGTTGGAAGAGGAGAGTAGGACAGTTCTGTTTGACATTTGAATCTTATCTTGTAGGTGCCAGAGGAGCTCCAAATGCCCTATGTGTTGGCAGTCAATTAGTCTCAAGGAACCTAGCAGGTAACTGTTAGACTGCCATGCACACTTAGGTTTTTCTCTGTCATGCCATTTGTTCTCTAAGGGGGTGAAAGTTGATGGCTTTGCATTGCAGCCAGGAACTGCTCGATGCTGTGGAGCATGAAAGAGAGATCAGGATGAATCCACCTAGAAATACAACAATTTTTCATCATCCAACTTTGGGAGATTTTGAGTTACAGCATGTCCGTTATTCTTATTGTGAACAAAACACCCCCCTCCCTTCACCCCCAGCCAAAAATATTAAAAGGGACAAAAAAAAAAGGAATATCCTTTGTTATCTGTATGGAATAAAGTTGACTTATTTTCTTTTTGAGTTGTTGCAGTTACCTGTTAGTGCAACTGAATCAGAGCTTGAAGAGCGTATCATTCAGCATTTAGCTGCTGCAGCTGCCATGGGAAGAGCCAGGAACCTTGCCAGAAGGGATGGTCAGAGGGCTAGGTCATCTGCTCAAGGTCGACCTCAGTTTCTGGTGTTCTCTACTCATCCTAATGCGTCACCTGCTGCTGTAACTGCTGGTTCTCCAACTTTGGGTCCAGGTGACGGATCTGTGCCTATAATTGGGGCTGGTGGTTCAACATCTCCGTTGATTACCGGTGGAGGAGATTCTTCACAGCCACTTTCAACTTCTCCTATCCATGTTGATCAGGTTTCTGCCTCATCATCTGGGTCAAGTGGTGCTGCTAATCAACATGGACCATTAAACAATCGGTATCTATTTACTTTGTTATTTAGATTGGATTCTCTAACCATATTCTTGATTCTTGAAGCAATTACCTTTCCTTTTTACCTGTTCAGCTGTCCTACCACAGTTCTATATTCTCGTTTATTGCTTTTCCTTTCAACTTATCCTATATCCAGGAGGTCTCCTACTCAGTCTTCCCCAAGCAGTCAGGATAGAGCTGGACCATCAGATTTCCAGACTTTCTCTGAATCTTTGAAGTCCCGACTTAGTGCAATGTCATTGAGGTACAAGAAAACTATACGTCATGAGATGCACATCTGATTAGTTTTGCTATATTTTTTATTTGCACAAAAGGATCTTAAAAATGTCTCGTTCTGTTGATTGGTCCTATTTTAAGATACAAAGAGTCAATCACGAAGAGCACAAGAGGCTGGAAGGAAAGATTTTTCTCTCGCACCAATGCTTCTCCACTGGATTTGAGTTCTGAAGTTAGAAGAGAAGGTGGTCCAGGTGTTGCTGCAACATCACACATGATAGATCGTCCTGAGTCTGGAGAAAATACTAGAACAGAAATTGCTTCTGTATCAAATAGTCAAGAAGATACCATTTTACATGTTGAGGATGATCAATCTACTGCAGAAAATGCTGGTAATCATTCTTTGAGCGAGGTCAATGTGCAAGCTCCATGTCCTGCAAGTTCTGGTCCAAACTAAAATGTTAATTAAGCAGTTCCATCTACCCAGCTTTTAATCTGTAAGGTGAGTTTTGTGTCTTATTGGTTCTCTACTTTTTACTGGCTTCTGTTTTTAGTGTTATCATTTCTTTCTTTCTAATTTCTTATGCATTAATACTTTTTGAACAGTATTTTTTGCAATAAATTCAGTCTGAGGTGGTGGTTAAATCGTGAAAATCTAAGAAAATAGAAGTTAAGCTATGAAGCATTTCTATATGGTGGCCCATGATAAGATCGGTCTCTGTACGCTGATTATAACACAAGCCAAAAGAATCAGGAAAAAGTCTTGGCTGCATGCTAACAGCTATTCAGGGCATATACAGATTAGGAAAATAAATCTACCCTATTGTTTTGTTCACAGAAAAATGAACACTGAAGGGTTCTGGAATTTTCAGAATCCAAGCTAAACCTGAGTCAGTTAAGGCTTTCTTTAGAAAAGATGTGGACAGAGATTAAATTTATTAAAAGCTATTTGATGTAGGGTTGATTGCGAATATATCCAGCCAAATTTCCATGTAAGAACTGGAACACTTCACATACAAAGAAACTGCTAGCTTGACGTAGTTAACTGACAAGAGATGCCCCTCCCGTTTTTAATTTCCTGACCCAAAAATGGATCATTCATGGAATCTCTCTCCTGTTTAGATCCTTGGTTCTAATAACACCAACCATTGCAGAAGACCATCTTCTTTCTTCCTCTCTCCCTTTTCTTCTGAGACAAAGCTGTCCACTGCCCACCTGTTCTCACTTCCCACTTTTACTGTAAGGAGAACACCTAATTTGAGGACTGAATTGCTTATGCTGTTCCTTTGGTTACGGCTGTTGAAAGTTGGGGATTGTTGAGATGATCGAAAGATCTTTGGTGGTAGTTACAGCAAAAGCAGATGGGTTTGCAGTGGTAAAATGTGTGTATCGGAGGTCTGAATAGGGTGGTGTACCAGAGATCTGACTGAGATGCTCTGCCTTTTGTTTTGGGACATAGTACATTTTGCAGTTATGGGCTACAATTCATCATATAGTGTTGTTAATGCCACTTGGGATTTTGACCCTGACAATACCTGTAATGGGATTTGACGCTGACAAGCCAGCCGCCTCTAATATTTTAAACTCAGGACATTATGGTAGTAAAGTCATATTGCTGGAGGTGTACCCTCACTGCAAATATGGTATTGACTATTTCATCTAGACCTATAAACAGCTTATGGATATAGTTAAATACTTCTCTATTTTCCCCCTTCCTTTTGTGTGAGATTTGAATAGGTAGCTAATTTTTTTATGCTTGCATGCTAATGTTGCTAGGTTTGTTAAGAAAAATGTAAATGTAGATGCCGGAGTTTTAAATGATTATAGGGAAGGGGACTAGATAAGTAGGCTTGTAAAGCAACATATAAATTAACTACAGCAGTTCATTTATACTCAATTCTTTTTCTTTTCTATTTTTGTTCATCTTGATGGTCTATCAGTATCTAAATGTTGAATGTTTTTTGGAAAGCAAGTATTCAGGAATTGGGGTGTGAGGCAGTGATTTTATTACCCCTCCATCCAAAATTCAATGCCCACTTTCGATTTAATACAAGAATTAAAAAAAGATTGACTTTTGAGGAAATTACTATATTATTCTTGTTATTACTGTGGTTAATAGCGGGAGCATGTGAGTTAGGCGAATGCTAATCTTTCGAATTAAGGTTTGTGGAACTTTAGATGAAATATGGTTATTTTAAGAGATTAGACATTCAATTTTGGATGTCTAATTCCGGATGGGGAGTATTTTGCATGTCTTAAGCTAGCTCATCAGAACTGTGATAATCATGTAGTGATGAAGTAGCTTATTTTGTTGGCCTTGCATCCATGTCATATGCAGTGTTAACTCCGATGTATTGAATTCCCCATTATTGCTTGGGTTACAATTTTCCTGCTTGTTTGAATTGGATAGCTCAATCGCCAGGCGCCAACCCTGTAACTCAATAATCGCCGTGATTCTGTCGCATTACGTATCATAGCATTTTCAGTCGTATTTCTCCATTGATTTTCCTCGGGATAGACCTCAATAAGTTCTTTGCTATCGCTTTTCTTATCCCCACTTCTTAGTACTTCCATCCTCCTTTGCTGCTGTTTTTCATTAGTGGAGTAAAAGCTGTAGATGGAGGTCTTGGGAGGTGTATTACCAACTCTCAACAATAGCATTTGCATGAAGTTTTGTGTGGGAATGTCCTGTTCTCAACTTGTATGTGCAATTTTAGTTCATCCAGACAAATCAACGATCGGGTGGATCTCATTGCAGGCAGATTATGCTAATGAATTTCCTTTTTTGGTGTCAGGTGTAGGCTGCTGATTCCTGCAATCAATGAACTGGCTTGATGCTCATCTTTCCGGTGAAAAGGGCATACGCATTCATGATCTGTTGCTAAAATAAGTAGAGACCAGCTCTTGGAACTTGGAAGTACAACATATGATAGTATAGTTGTAAAAATATGATTCATACCTCTATAACTTAGTAACTAAGTTGCTCGATCTCTGATATGCTAAATTAACCGATATATAAGTGATTCTCTTGTACAACACGATAGTTTTTGAAGGTTCTGTTGTGTATGAAGGTCTTACTTCTTTTTGTTTCTACATTGTTCAATTTAAGGGTACTTTCTCCTATCCTAGCTCTGCAATATTCGTTATTACAGGTAGAGAACATCCTGTAATATCAGAATGGATGGAATCTTGTTGCAAGAAGTTATCTATCACATCTTTTTTAAAGGAAAATGGAAAATACAGTAAGAAGATTTTGTACAAAATGAGTTTTTCAATATAGGTTGCACTTGGACAATTTCTTTTTCAATCTTTATAAATGATAATGTAATATTAATTATTCATTAACCCACACGGCATCAATTATGTTGAATAAAAAGAATGAAGGAAAACCCTTGTTGAGAAAACCATAAAATCTAAATCCATACCATCTAGAGTAGTTAAGCAACCCATGAACAGTGTTGCGCGAATCTACATCACCTAGATAGAATAATAGAAAAATTTGGCTATCGTAGAAGAACGATTTTAAAAAGATCTTGCAACGCTTTAATATATAACACAGTAAATTAATTTTTACCCCATTTCCTATTAATTTCAAGTTAACCTCAAGTATGTATTCTAACAATGAAGTAGAAAGAATAGAAATGTCTTGAGTACCATATGCATCAGTGAGAAGTTTAATGTATGTCATGACATGTACAAGATCAGACATTGCATATGTAGTGGGAGTTGTCAAGATCAGACATTGCACATGTAGTGGGATTCGTCAGTCGTTTCATGGTAAATCTTGATGAAGAGCGTTGAAGTGTTGTGAAGAGGATTCTGAGATACATCAAAGGAATCTCAAATGGTGCATTATGTTATGAATGATCAGATTTAATTGTCAAAAATTATATTGATTCAGATTTTGTATGAGATTTCAATAAAAATAAGTCTACTACTGGTTATATGTTTACACTTGCAGAATGAAGTGTAAGCTGGGTATCTAGACTGCAGTAAGTTGTACTTTTATCTACAACAGAAGCAAAATATATGACATATGTAGCATGCAAGAAAGCAGTTTGGATATAAAAGTTATTAGAAGAGCTTGAGAATAAGCAAGAGAAGATTGATTTATATTGTGACAATCAAAATGCTTTGCAAATTGCAAAAAATCCAGTTTTTCATTCATGGACAAAACACATAAGAGTCCAGTATCACTTTGTTCGAGAAATAATAGAAGAAGGTAGTATGAATATGCAGAAAATTCACACCGATGAGAACCTTGCTGATATTATGCCAATTAATACTAACAAATTTCAATGATATAGATCCTCGTGTGACCTAATAGAAACGTAAGCAAGCATGATTTAGCAAGAATGAAAGAATTATGAAAGTGACTTTAAATGGAAGAATTTTGGCAGTAAAGTCCCTTTCTATGGGACAATGGTGCTAAATTAATTATTAGTCATCAATCACTTGGTAAATTAGTGGGGTTTGATTGGCAAAAATACCATTTGTTATTTCTTTATCCGGTTGATGTTTTTGTTTAGACAAACACTATTTCACTCTATAAATAGGCAGTATTTTAGCCTATTCAAATTATCCCAATCTCATTTCTCTCATTCTATTCTCAACCTATTAAAGAGAAAATAGCTTAGATAGCTATATAACATAATAGAGAGATTTTTATTTTTGTATCCCAAGTCATTTCAAACTCTATTAAGAGTAATAATTTTTTTTCTTTACCTCGTGATTTTTACCTTAATTTGTTTGAGGGATTTTCACGTAAAATATTTATGTTTAATTTATTTTCATTATTCTCAAATTTACTTTAGTTGTGTGACAACTCTTTTAATCTAAAACGGTCATTTTATTGCCCAACAATATGTTGACTAAATTAAAATTTTAGATTAATGATGAAACTACAAATTAGTTTGATACAACATTTTCAAAATTAGACACGATGTCTATTTATATCACATTTGTTGAATGGGTTTCAAATAGAGTACACTTTATTAAGTGCATGCATTCTCTTCTTGTAAGTAAGCATGATGCAAAGAATTTAGTTTTAAAACTCCCTACAAAATAAGTTTATTTGTAGAATAGATTAACAAACTTAGATTAGAGATGTTAAAACCATGATTTACTCTAAGTAAGTTGGTTTTTCATGCAAAATGGAGGAGGTTCTTCCGGGACATCTCTTGAGTGTACACTTCTTCTAGACATTGATACCAACCATTGAAATAATTTTCAATAATAAGCTGAAAGTTTGAAAACAAATATCTTCCTTTTTTTCCCCCTAAAAATAAAAAATAATGTAACCGGTAGAAATTACACTATCATGATGTTTATGCATGTTATTCCTAGTTACAAAGAACTATGTTTCCTAGAAATTACATAAAGCCTTTCAACTATTCCTCTCTAACTCTCTCATCTCTCTCATATAGGATTCTGTAACTTCCTTCTAGTTTTGTTTCCGGCCAAGATGCAGATCTTGCTCCGGTGAGATCTTACTCTACCTCTTTATCTTTTGGAGGTTGGAGTTGTAGTTCTTCGAATTGACCATCAAATTCATACAAAAACTACAATAGACATCAAGAATCTCTCATCAGAAAGGAAGACATACATCAAGGCATCAAAGCCAAAAAATCTATCAACATATATGGATCTGCTAGGATAGACCATCAAAATTTGGTGACGAGATTGATTCAAATGAAAGGTTCAAACGGGTATAGTGCTAGACATAAAATGAGTCTTTTTTTTTAAAACAATTTTCTTAATATCATTTTCATATCTTCTACTTCTAATTTACCTTCTCTAGTTATCTTCATCACTAGTCATGGAAAAAACTTCGATGCTTCTCTTCTATCACACTTTGTCAAAGAGATACCATGATTTCTATCGAAGTGAAGTCCTTACTTTTCCACTAAATCATATATCATTTATTTTATTAGCTTATAGTGCAGGTGAATATAATATATTTTAAATTATTGTATTTTGGACTATATTCGAAGTGTTATTACAACTTTCCATCTAATATAATTGTGATTGTTTCAAACAATTCATCAATATAATATAATGGTAGTGATATTTTCAAAAAAAAAAAGAAAGAAATTAAATAAATCCATTTCCTATTTAAATAGTAAAATTTTGGTGCCCACGAGATGGTAAAACTAGGCGGGGGATTAGATGGTTTGTCACGTTGGAGTCTCAAGAGAGAGAATATTGGGTTCTTTATGTCGATTTGGTCTCAAGGCCTTGCTAATAGACTATTCTTTCGAATGCAACTGATAATTTACAGTAGGGAAACTCCATGTTCATAGTTTTATTATTAAATTAATACTTAATTTAAATTTCATTTATTCTGTTTTTAAATTATTTCTTCTGTTTTTTACTAGGTAATGAGCACTTTTGAGTTCTCATGAATTCCAATATCAATCTACTCTAGGAAAGAATGTTTTAGGATACTTATAAGTGAATGTTCTTTATTTTTTCTCCTTTATATACCTTTATAGTTTGAAGGAAGAAATATATATAGAAAAATATTTTTAAAAAAATGGTGTTTCAAGACTAAAATGATACAACAAAAATAGTTTCGGGGTGAAAACTCCTAATTGGTCAACAAGAAGTTTAGTTCTAGTTAAAAGAATTAAAAGAAATCATATTCTAAATTTCACAAGTGAATTACTGTGTCATGCTGTTGTCTATTTCTCAAAAAAAGTTCAAAATCAATCAGAAACAAGGTCACACAAAATATAAAGCAGAGATTTCTCCAAATGATTTTTTCCCCTGATATTTGACTTGTGTTAGTGCCCTTTTTAGTTTGTTAGTTTATCTAAAATTACAAACAAAAAAAAAAATGAATGAGAATATGCTTTTGGACTGAGCAATGTTTTGTTGTATTACAAATTCAGAAGATCACCAGTGACTCTTCTGCACTTTGATCTTCCACATCAACTCGAGGCTATTTTAAGAAACTAACCTCATAACAAATTTATATACAACAAAGAATAAAGGCCATTCTTCCTATGGGAGAAATTAAGGACCATCTATACAACATGACATGAATATTATGTGGGATCTTAAGAACCAACTTCTTGAGGAACTAACTGATAAATCAGACAATATCTGAAGGATCTATATCTTCATCAGGGCTTTCAGATTGTTTTCGGTAAATATCATCAAACGGGAGATTGAAATCTCCTTCCTCTAAGTCATCCATTATAAAAGTCCTGGACAACCTACTGGTGTTTCTCCAGTCGAAGTGATCTTGTTCACTTCTATCTGAGATATTATCATAATAATCATCCCTTTCCATATTGAAATTTGGTGGCTCAAGGAAACTTGTCTCAGGATTTGCAGTTGGTGGCCGACTTCTAGCCCACCAATGGCTATCAGTTGGGTGTGCCACAGGACTAGAATTGTGATGGCGTAGGACGCTTTCCTGAAACAAAGGAGCAGAGGTTGAAGCTTCAAGATCATTTCGTGTTCTGTTCTCGTACTGATGTCCCCAGTTCTCATCATACAATTTTTCCTTCTGCTTCAACTGGAATGAAGACCAAAAGTCTCCGGTATGCTCCTCAATGACATCAAACGGTTGTGATGGTATTTCTCTTGATATATCAGTGGTAGGCTGAGGTTGTAGGTTATAGTACCAATCAAGAATATATGGATATGTCTTTTGCTCACCATTCATCAGCCACACTGAGCCCAACTGATTGCCAGTCCCAGGACTATTGAGGGGCATTTCTCGAGACAAATAGCTGTTTCTATCACCAAATCCCCTAAAATTTAGGTTCCCTTGTTGCATCCTAGGAGTCATATATGCTGGCCTGATTCCTTGTAGTTGAAACTGTTGCTCTCTGAATTTCTCAAGAGTGGATAGAAAACGCTTTCCCTGAGCATTTGGTTCCCACGAAGGATAGCTACTCTGAAAGCTGTCAGCATATTCACATTAAGTAGTTCAGAATATCAAAAACCTGAGTCATCAAGAGAGTAAATGAAGTAATTCAAATAAGACAGCTTATTAACCACAAAAGAAAAATAACAATACCTTAGGAATGACTTTTCCATTTTACCCTGCGAACTCCTATGAGACCGGGATGAATTAGAAGGTGATCCATATTTACTATTCCCATGATTCTGAAAATCAAAGATGCTAAAGCTGCCAGAGGAAAATTTGAAATGTTCATAACATGTAGAATATTGGATTCAAATACTGAATTCTTCAGAAACTGTAGCAGAACTGTATCAACAAAGGAAAACTACTAGCCTGCAAACATGACCGACACCTTCAATATCTACTGTAAAATCTGCAATGAACTGCAGAATATCATCCACTCTCTGCGATATGAAAAGTATGTTAAAGTTCAATAAATAGCCTTTCAGAATAAAATAAATTTAAGAACTGCAGCACTGGATTAAAACCTTTGGGACAACAAACATAAGCAAGTATGGTGTGAGGAAAATTGAAGACATCTCTTCCAGCAACATCATTCCAGTGTACTGCACAAGCAAAGACCATATCTTTGCATGAGGAATTCCTTAAAAAGTAATCATGCAGAACAAGAGCCACAAAAATATGTTTTACAACCAACCGAAAAATTAGAGGGGTTAAGTAACAAGCACCATAAAAGTAGGGCAAACTCAAGAATAGTGTGAGAAATATAAAAGATAAAACAGTCTAAACAATCTGGATAAAATCATAAACTCACAAGAGAGGAACTATTTAATAATATCCATATTCTGTAATGGCTAGATAAGCAAAATAAGTAGACCATAATGCATGAAACAGCCAAATCTCAAGAGCACCTGAAAGAGAGTTTCAAACTCCATCCTAACAGCCTCGGTATTTTCTTTCCCACGCCATCTCCTAGGCATGTAGTGTGTGTGTTGGACAACAAGTGACATAGCCCCTTGTGGATCAAGGACAGGAAGTTCATCCATCACCGCAGCCCTGCTAAGAGCAGTTATAGTACCAAAAACTGCAGCATACCAGAATAAATTGCGACCAAAAATCTGCAGCATTAAAAATACATATGTATGAGATTGCCATTGTGTAAACAAACAATAATTATCAAATATCTTGTTGCATAGTACAAATGGAACATCTTACATGGCCCTCCAGAAGAGATTCTTCCAGAAATGCAATGATGATGAGGATGGCAGCAAACCCGCCCGAGACAAAGGAGATAAATTTTGCAATAATAGTTATAATAGGTGAGGGAAATTGCTTTAGATAATCTGAAGCATGAAATACACTGCTGTTCATCCTGTGCTTAAAGAAATGGTCAACCTGAAGGGAAAAATGTAATTCAAACATTATTTATGATCATAAAGATGAAGAAATATCTCAGCAATGGGGAAAATAAAAGAATAGAAAGATCAAACTTTAAACACATTAAATAGTAGAAGAAAAAGAGATTGACAAGCAAACCCAACAAGAAACCTGGATAACTCCATTTTTCATCTTTTTCCTTCTAATTTCCTATCTTCTTCACCCTTTGATTTTTTATTAAGCCTGGATCAGTCACTCATGCAAATGTCTACAAACGCTAGAGTATAAGTTCATCAAAATGTGATAGTGATTCCTGATCAAACAATTATTCCTCATCCACTCACATTGGTACTGTTCCAGCGCAAGTAAAAATGTCCAGCAGCAATCAACTGAGATGTATGAAAGGGTTGGCAAAAATGCCAGAAAGACTCAAGAATTAAATTGGCACTGCAACAGATGGATAGCGAATGCAGGAACTAGAATGATTGAGTACAACAGTAAGCTCAATGTCCTATTTTAACTTAGGGTATAATTTTCTAGTGTTTGCAGTTTTTAGCTGTCAATGGCATGTTGGCATGGCACTTTGCTATTGTGCTGAAAGCTTTAACTTGATCTTCAGTTGTCTTATCAGGGATATCATGAGAAACCTCAATGGATTTAGACAAAGCTCTACTGCAGTCTTATTTTTCTAGAAATCTGGTCCAAGTAGAAAGATTTCTATTTCTGAGTTCAAGATTGCTGGTACCTTCTAGATTCCTAGCTTTAGTTATAATGCCTAAGAGTTTCAAGAATGATTTATTCTTAGCAATGTATTTTTACTAACTCACTTCTTACAATACCCTCTATTTTTAAGATGCACTAAGGTTTTCAATTTAATTGCTAAGCCACATGACAGAGATTTCAAGCTTGACCCTAGAGTAACATGCAAAGAACTTCCTGCTTGACCTCCACAAATTAAGCAACTTGGCACATCCATATTATCTGTTTCCAATTAAAATAATAAGCTCAAGGATCCAGATAAAGTAATACTTCCTGTTCTTATCCATAATAATTCAAAGGGGACTCATGAAGACTTGGCTTGTCCATTTATTTCAATCATATTATATATATATATATATATGAAAAATGTAGCCTGCCTTCCATTACATAACTATAATGACCAATAAACAGTTCAGAGCAAAATGAATGAAGATACCTCATTGAATTCCCTAAATATCCACTTTGAGAGGTTTGACCATCTTCTGGATGATGCTGTACTTGGGTGATTATAGAACTGTTCAGCATGTCTCAAGAAAAGATATACCAACATGAATATGACAAGAAATGGAGAAAGGAGGAGCATTGCCAAGCCAACTATCATAAGCCTTTTCTTTAATGTTTTAGGGTCAGATATGAAGTCCCTTCTTATGCAAAAGTTTCTGCACAAACAAAGAAGTCTCACTTTCAAAAGATAATAAGCGACACAGAAACAATGTTTCAACAAATAACAGGTAAATGGATGCATAAGTAACCATCATAAGTCACAGAGAAAATGCAGAAGCTACAAGATTTACAGACAAATTCTTTAATATTCCTTACTCAAATATTATGCCTTGAGGTGCATCAGAAGCCATCATTTGACACGATTTCATTAAAATTTTTGGTTGAGTCATGTGGTCATAACTTTGCATACTTCCTGTCAACTCACAATGATCTGCCCTTACGAATGAAGAATCTATTCTCAAACTATATGACCGTAGACCATACAAGGCTAACAAATTAGCAAATTCTTTTGCCTCAGGATTAGTATCAGGTTATAACACCTCTATTTCATGGCCTTGTGGTGTTCGAAAACTTGATGATGAACCAAAGCCATAACTAACTGTGAAACATGAAAGTGAACTGTGCATGTTTCAATCTTCTTCATTTTATTGAAGGTGCACGTAATGCTAACTACCCATGCTTTAGAGAGACAGGAGGAACTTACCGATCAAACATGCTTTGTAATATGCACCAATTCAAGGTCCACTCCAGGGTTTTTGTTAATATTAAACGATGCCGAACACCACTTGGGCCAAACTTGACTGTCGGACCCGCACCAGGAACCCAATGAGAAATAGGAAAAGCAAGCACCCCTTTGTTAAGCATTCCAATCAGATAGTTCTCCTTCCTCATCAACCGCATTACTACATCATGAATAGTAAGATCCTTGACAACACACAACTGTTGCGAACTTTGTAATTGAACAGCCTTCTCAAGAATTGATGCCCATTGCATGGTCTTCATTTCACCATCTGATACATGGAGACTATACAGAAAAAAGTTTTAAACTCGTTGCCAATCAGCTCACATAAGGTTATCTTTGTATTTAGTACGTATGTAATGAAAATACTTCAAAGCATTCAGCTAAAAAAGGATAAATGTCCCAAAGGTTCAATGAAAAACACTAAATCAAAAACAGGAAATTTTTCATAATATGATCCAACCAGTTTTCCATGGGTTTCCTATTAAATTGAAATGACATTTAAACGTACCTATTGTAGTAGAACTGACGAATTTTAAGTGTATCCTTCAACTGTGCAAAAAACCTTAGGAAACAAAAGATCCAGTAGATGGAGAATATTCCTAAATAACCAACAATAATGCCTTTAGTCAATGTGAAGGGTGTCAACGGATGCTCATGTAAGGCATCTTTGGATAGATCACAGGGCTTAATTCCAGATTCTACCGCAGTCATCCCACATTTTGCATTGCGAAGGCCATTCCAATCCACAAACAACAAGAAAAATCCAGAAAAACATATGGTGAAAGCCAGACTTAAGAGTTCAAATACCCATTTTATAATGATACACCAAAGCCCTTTCTCACAATAGTAGCTATAGAGCCTCTCAAAGAACAGGTCCAAATCAGCAATTGGTTCAACATTCACGCTCTCACCGTTGAGTAGTGCAGAGGGACTTTCACTCCCAGTACTTGGAGCTCTGTGGTAACCCGACAATTCAATTTCAGGAGGGACATCATTCAGCAATCCTGTAGTTAAGGATGATTCACTGCGCCCTTTCCATTTGAAGATATTAAGAGGTATGGGACCTTTTTGCCCACCAAACATCATTCATATACGTTGACAGTAGGCAAACACCACCAGTCCATCTAGCACTACTGCACTTATAACATAATGCTGGAAAGACAGAGAATCAGGTTACTCCTCCAATCAAGTTTAAGACCATTGAAATAATAGCATAGAAAGTAGAAAACAGAAATAACATGTCCAGATGAAACACCTTTCATCAGAATGTAGCATTAAAGACTCAATGGTAACTAAAACATCTAGAGTGAAGCACACTCTTACAATGTGAGGTATTGATTTTGTTTTGGCACTCAAAAATGGGTAGAAGCAATCTCATCTTTTCATATTTCTATTTCAGAATGCATTTGCAAAATGTCCAAACAAGCATTTGAGTATTAAATAACCAATTCAATCCTCTAGCTGGAATTTCAATTTTCTTTTGTCCAGTTTATAACTTAAATGCCAGCTGGGATGATTCATACACAAAAAAAAAAGGCCCAATGCACAATATATACCTAAAGTGCATGTAGTCTTTTAATTAAAGAACAAAAGCAAATTAGCTAACAAAATATTCCAACTCTTCTTGTCAAAGGTGATATTTGGAAGACATGTAGTAAAGCACCTGGTTAAAAGCCTTAATTTCTTTCTTTTTTTCTTTAAAGAACAGAAAAATAAGTTACAAGGACAAAAAACAAAGAGAAACTTAGGATCTAAAAATAAATCTTATGTCATGAGTTATATGGAGAAGAAACCTTATAAACAAAGTGAATTTTATTCTAGGCAAATCTAGTTACAGGATAATAATTTTTGTTTTCACTTTTTATTGTTAGCCCCATATTTAGGTGAACATGTTACATTTATTAATTCTTACCATAACATTTACTGTGATAACCAACCCACAAGAGTGCCTTAACTAAGTTCCCATATTTGGCAGTTAGAGAAGAATTTAAGATTTTAGCCCAAATAAAAATTAGTAAAAGCGAGATGCCACCAAAAATCTCCATCAAGCTTCTATATATGAACGCCTACCTATCTCTATAATAATTGAACAAAATGAATGTATCAAACAAATATATGGGCAAGAATGCATTACTAACAGACAGACAGTTCAATTTAAATGATGAGACAGGAAGAAAGCCATTGCGTTATGTTTCAATACCTTTCACCAAATTACAGGTACAACACTTTGCCAACTTGAAGAATATTACACACTGCAACCAAGATCAAGAATAAACTCTTTCAATATCCTGAATGATAATCTTCAACATAAATAAGAATCTCTTAATACAAAATATAAACTGTAAACTCAAGGCATAGCTGTCTCAATGGATTGAAAAATTAACAGACCAGACCTTTTATCCAAATTAGAATTTCCATTAAGATCAACACTAGATCAGGCTAGGAAAAGAATTTCTGAAGCCACTTAGGATCACATGTCGATGTGATCTGTAGCAGATCTGTAGATGTACCATTTATGTGATATTTGCCAACTTAGCATTAGGAATTGCAATTAGCCCAAGTTTGACATCTATATTCACATAACAGCAGCACAAACACTTCACAATGGAGACTAGAATTATCTACAAAGCAGTCTTCTAAAGATTTGAAAGCGCTATGGGTGGCAGCAGCAAACTCTCCATCATGTCAGGCCAACAAATATACTTGTTCTAAATCTCAAAAGTAAGACCTTAGATAATAAATTATGAAACCATAATCACAGCATTCCTATAGAAATATTTAGACACAGATTTAACAACATAGGCAGCTAAGACATTCAAACCTACATCATCAACTCCCTAGCATATAAATAGCAGATATCACATGCTCAAAGCTCATACCAAGTAACCTTTTGTGTTCGCCAGCAATATGGACAATCATGCAAACACAAACCACGAAGTCACATTGAATCGATGAATCGCCCTTTTTAAGGTAAAAGGATACGACAAGGAAACAGACAATCCGTGCCCCTTCAAAAGCCAATGGCCAAGTGCAAAGTGGAGGATCATGTTCGCCAAAGACTGAAACTTTTTCTAGCCAATTAATACACATTTTTGCATAAAGATTCCTTCTTCTTTTTTTTCCCAAGCTGACAACACAAAATTAAACAATAGTGTATCCAGAACTAAAAGCCTTAATACCTGTTGCAGCATAGCACAAAAATTATAATACTTTCTTCACCTAATTGTACACAAAACAAGTTCCGCAATTGCATGACAATCAAAAGCCCAAAAACAAAGCTCCCAAAGAAGAGCTAGCCCAACCAGCAATTATGCAAAAGAAACATGCATAAATTAACTGACTTTCAGCAAAGTAACGGAACAGGCAGGCAGAAAAACAGTGTACAGGAACGGCGAAAATATACCAGAAATTCAGCAATACAATTCTTCAGTTCAGAGGATAAGACCAACCGATAGCAGAAAAAAAAAAAGAAAAAAAGTTAATAACAATTAAAAATTGAAACAAGAAGAGAAAGAAAAGCTGACATGAATACACAGAGATCAACCGCAGCAATCTTTCGCCTTCTTGATAACAGGGAGATGATCGACCGGACAATTAGGGTTCTTTGATGATTGATTGCGTGGACGAAAGAGGAATGTTGATGAATTGGGTTTTGTGTTTTACTATCTTTTTTTTTTCTTTTTTTAATTAAATGAAGTTTTGGTTTCTTGCAAAAATTCCTTCTTTTGGGTAGTCTTCTTTCCTTTTTCTTCCTTGGTAGAGAACGAAGTTCCGTTCAATTTAATAAGTACAGCTCAAGTTTGCTGCTGCTCTTCTTATGTATGAAAACGCTAACTCTTACTAATTTACCTTTATATCCTTTTTCACAGCAGCATTTACCTTTTTACTAGATTTTTTAAAATTTGTACTATTTATTTGGTATAATTATTATTGTTTTAAATTGAATGTTGATATTCTATTTAGAGTTATGTATTTGTTAATAAAAAAAATTACTTTAATATAGTATTTCAAAATATCTTTTTTTTTTTGTTTTGAGATTAGTCCTTCCATGCATCTCCCTTAGTGAAGAATAATGGTCAAAGAAGAAAAAAGTCTTGTAAAATTTTCTTCATTACACTAATGAAAATATGAGTTTTTTGCAATTAAGTCTTAAATAATGGCATTATGTTAATCAATCCTTTAAATGCCAAGTTGCACTAGATTTTTTATGAAAAATAAAAATTATATAAATTAAAATGATAGGTTTAGGTTTTCTTAATGTTTTTATGTTATCAAACATCTTCATATATTTTTTATTTTTCATTTAGATTCTAATTTAATTTTAAATTTAAAGGATGAAATTTAAATAAGACTATTTATTATTAAGAATTTACTTGAAAAAGTTGCCTACTTTTAAGGACTTGGTTGAAATGAAAAGACTATATTAGTGAAATCTATCCTTCAACTTAAAGACTTTTTTTTTTTTTTTTTGAAGGACAACTTAAAGATATTACTTGTGAAATTTTTAATTAAAATAGTTATTTGATAAAAGTAAACATCAAGTTAGAACATTTTAAATAGAAAAATATTAAAAAGAAAAAGGTTTCCTGTACAGTTAAATATTCGATTTTTTTCCTTAATATTCGGATTCAAATATTTACAACTTAATATAATTTTAAAAATACTAACTTTTTCGAACCTTTGTATTCATATCTATCCTCAATAGGGACTAGGTAGGGCTTTTATAAAGCAATTAGTATTGCACTTGTGTAATTCACGGAGTTTTTTTTAAAATAATTTATAATTATATATATTATATGTTATTGACATGTTAATGCTTTCAAGAGGTTCTAATCCTCAAAACTACAACATGGTTTGAGCATCGCTACATAAAAAAGAATAGTAAAATAAGTAAACCATTTGGTACACCAATACAAGGTTATATATGAAAGAATATGCTGCTCAATTGCTAATCAAAGTCCCTTTTTTTTGGCTAATTAAATTGCTATCAAACTTAAACTCACAAAATATGAAATTCTTAAAATTCAGATTATCCTAAATATGCTAGCCTTATATTAAATAAATTTCATTCTCTTTTTCACTCACTTCTCTTTTCCTCCTTTCTCTTCTTATCCCGTCAATTCTTATCACCCGCCCTCACTGGTTACCATCAATCTCATCTATCACCAAAGGTTCTTTCACCCAAACATGCCAAACGTGTAGTGGGAAGCCTTTTTACTAAACTTCAGAAGTTTTTAATGTTGTAAAAAATCTCGGCAAAAGTTCAATTTTATTAGATATGACAATTGAGTCCCTCTAAAATACTGTTACCAAGAACTTATTTGCATGAATCGCATCCATAAAGGAACCAACGATCTGCAATCTTCAAAAGATATCACTGACTACGAAAATTCAGAATATGCAGTGGAATCTCAGTTTATTATTCAACCAGTGTATTGGAATCAAACAAGATCAACCTCCTACGTCCCTGCAAGGCAATAGTATACCCTTCTTTTTTTAGGGGAGCAGCTGAGTTATCCAAAGGATCTGGGATTTGCTTAGACAATGCCCACTGGTGAATAGGAAAGAGATGGCTCAAAAACTCAAGCATCCACCTCGAACCATAATTATATATATCTAACCAGCAAAAGCAATTCGGTTAGTAGCAAAAAAACACCAAAAAATAGAGAGGTCGATTAGTGCTCAGTCTATGCAAGTATACTTGCATGTCTGACACCTCCCTGGTGCAATGTTTTCTATGTAAGGGACCTAGAAACCTCTGATATTGGCATACCAGTTTCATTTCCAGTATATGACAGAGAATTTGCTTCAATATCCTTCATTCTGTTGTTGAAAAAGTGTCATGAGATAAACCTTGCAAACATAGGATTCATGATGAAGCTGCTTAGATTCCGTTGAACTTACAAGGAGAAAAATAATGTCGCAGCTACTACCACAATAGGATACCTTCAACAGGTGGCACAAACTATCGAAAACAGAATTTGGATTGGGGAAACTGATCAATCGTCTAACACCATGTCATGAGAAAATGGGACTGAGAAGATTAGAGTCCACTGCAATAAACAATGGCAAAGAGATTTTTTTTTTTGGAGGGGGGGGGGGGAGGTAGGGTAGGAAGTGAGGGGAAGGACCAGCAAAGAATAGTATAAGAGATGTCATACACATACTTCATCAGCAATTTTTTTTTTTATATTTTTGATCGATACTTCATCAGCATTTTATGAAGCTGTGAAATATAGCCTGCACTACCAAAGATGAAGTAATCATCTTCATAAATTGGTTCAACTTATGAGAAATAATCTTCCTTAATCTCAAATCCCCTACTCTACAAAGGTAGCACACAGAAGCTAAATTCTATTCTCATAAGACAAGGATGAAGGAGCCTGTGTAATGGAATGGATTGAGTCAACAAGTCTACAAATGGGCACGAGTAAATAAATGAAGTATCATGGAACGTGAAGAAGATGCCCTAAAGCGATTAGTAAAATAAAAATCTCAAGATACCAAGATTGCTATGATGAGCAAAAGAACAAGATTTTCCTTTATTGATCGAAACGGAACAAAAAATTTCTTCACTGTATGAACAAAGAATGAAATAATCATAAAGTGGAAATATTTGTCAACAAATGCCTGTCATAGTTACAACACATACATAAAACGAAATATTGTGATTCCTCAGGAAAACGATCACCAATCTAACCTCTCCATCACAAATCAAATCAAACCAAGAAGTCGAGAAGCAGGTAAAAAGAACTCCAAGAACTTCCCTTTAAAGAAGCCCGAACAATACAAAAACGCCAAGCAATATGAGCCAAACAATATGAACCAACAAAAGAGCTTGCCCAGAAACCGGACCGGCGCCCCCATTGCCCACCTCACAAAACCCTAATTTTGCCACGCGCGTGCCTGCGCAATGAGCGTCCGCACAACCGCACCAGTAGGTGACGCCATCCTCGCCACAGACAGGATCGGTCGTAAAACACTTCACAGGGCAAGAATCTTGATCTGTCATCGTCCTGGGGCATAGGTGGCCATCAGCGGCGCTTTCCCTATCAGAAGGCAGAATAAGCGGATTGACATCGGATGATCGAACTGTCGCCGGAAAATTGACTACGACAACGAGGAAAACGGAAAAGATGAAGAGTGTGAACGGAAATGATCTCGAAATTCCCGGCATGATTGCTTGTTTGATCATGGCCAACCTTTCTTGTTGAATTCCAAGGAAAAGCTCGCCGCCGATTGAATAGTGAAGTTGATTAGAATGGGGAAACTGCTAAGCAAGGATCGGAATAGGTAGGGTTTTGAGGACTTGGGAAACACATGAGAGGGGAAGAGACCGGCGATTTAGAAAGGAGACCACAACGGCCATCCGCCAACGCGCTTCCCAGGTGGAGTATTGGTTACCTACTTTCCACAAATAAAATTTTTAAAATTCAAACAATTATAGAATAGTGAAATTAAGAGAGATTTTAGTAACTTACCCAACCAATTACGAAAATGTCATCTGGGATTTTTTTATATGTGCATTTCACCCTTTGAGAATACACACACACACACACACACACACACACACACATATATATATATATAACGAAAATGTCATCTGGGATTTTTTTATATGTGCATTTCACCCTTTGAGAATACACACACACACACACACACACACATATATATATATATATATATTAAAGTGTGTTCATTTTAACACTTATACGGTTATACCATTGTTGATGACCCTTTAAAAACTTATTTTCAGTTTTATAACTATAAGCATTGATATTCATTTGATAATCTTTTCTTAATTATTATAATTAATAGATTGTTTGTAAATTTTTTTTTATGAATCAATATTGAATTAAAAATTTTCAAAATTCATAGTGAAATTAATCTAGTTCAATGCATTAATTCATATAATACTATCAAATTAATTTTGAATAAGATTTGAAATAAATTTTTTTACAACTTCATCCCAAAACAATTAAAGAATACATGAAAGATCTGTTTTTCGAATGCGTTGTCAACGGACTGTGGGCGAACTGAACTCCTGACTTCAGCCGTTTAATACATAAAATCCTCGCATTGTGCCACTAGCTAGTTTTACCAGATTCAAATTGCGTGGACAAATCTTATTAGTTTAACAAATTCTAGCACTCACTGACTTTAGAAAAAAAATCTGCAACTTAGAAGATGAAGAATCAAAGATTTTACAGTTTCACAGGTCTTGACTATCAAAAGCCCCTCTGTTTTTCATGTCGGAACCACTAATATTACAAGCGAATGGCAAGTTCATTTCAGAATCACAAAAGACTGGGATCAAATTTTGTGATTAGGTACCAACTTATTCTCATTGCTGACAGGAAATGCCCTTCTCATGTTCATTTGCAAAACCAAAGTTAAGATCATCATTCCATCTTGTTCTGCCACCATTCCATAAACTTAGACTGTGCAGTAAGCGTGTCCATGCGATACAGCTGCAGAGAGTGGTTTGCAATTTCCTGTCCAAATGTCCAGCCAAAAACAGCACCAGCGCCAAATGACAGTGCAGCACCTACACAGAATAATTAGCATCAAGATTCCTATTCATGCATGACTGCATAAAGTTTATACACATTAAACGGCCAACAAAACTAAAGTGGTAATGTACCAGGCAGGTCCCTCCCTGCCTAAGTCTTTTCCTCGAGGCAAGGAAGAGGAAAGAGGAAGGAATAGACACAACTAAGAGGCTCCAAGCTACATTGAATTTAATTGCCCTAATTCCAAAATTCACAAAGTTGTAATAGCCACCACTATCTCATCCGTCATTCAAAGTAGACCGCAAACATATACTATTTTATTTACATTACGCAGCATTGCCCACCCATTCTTCAACAAACTAAAGAGAGGTCAGTTTACAAGGAAACAACTTCTTGTTCTGAAAATAAACCCAAAATGCAGAGAGAGAGAGAGTGCATCAGAATATAAATCAGGCTCAGCTGTAACATCTGATATAAGGATCATCTTTTCTTGTTACTTACCTTTAGTAACTATCATTATCTAGCCAAGCATTTAGAGGATAGGGTATTTTACCACTCTTTCTTCTTGACATAAGGTGTGAAAAATCTATGTGGACTTTCACATGAGGAAGTCTAAAGAGTTTCAAGGATACTTCTATCCCATGAATAAATGAAGATACACTTTAACCAATGTAATAGAGTATTAAACTATATACTCGATAAAAACATGTAAGAACTAAGAAGCTCTTTGAAAGAACCAAACATGATAATACCCCCCCCCCCCCACCACCACCCAAAAATAATAAGAAAAAAAAGAGGAAAGACAATGATATGCTTGAGGGCCTTATTAATTAATATAGGCTGCAGTCTTACTGAAATCACCATCAATAGCATCATAGTATGTAATATATGCATAGTAAGAAACACAAAGGGAATCAAATTGAAAGATACCATGAGGACTCCTTGAGTATTTCCAAGCCCAGCCTGCAGTTGTTACTGCTCCTACAAGACTTCCTACAGCACCAAACTTAACGGCTTCCCTAGCTGCCTTAAGCTGAAATGAGGAGAAAGTAGGAATAAGTCTTGCAAGCAACAACAGAGAAGAAATAGGATACCAAGGGAAAAGGAAAAGTTACAACTTCAAAAACAGATTGCAAACTTTTGCTTGTACACAGGCAATTCTTCAGAAGCAAGATGCCAAAATCCTAGGACTAAAATACTTGGAAATATCTTTGGCCATGCCAGTCCTTTAAGAAAACTGCCAACTAAACAAGCCATGAAACAAAGGGGAAGAATCTCTCTTTCTCTGTCTCTCTCTCTCTCCCTCTCACACACACTCTGAAAAGATTAATCATTGCAGAATGTAAGAAAACATGTAGAGTTCATGTCATCAAGTGACAACTATTCTAATCCTTCCAGAACTCTAACGTGACAGGCTGTACTATGTAATAGCAAGTCACTGGAAGCAACTATCATGACATTATTTATTTGCCCCTTACTTAAATGGATAACTCTCTAAAGGGGCTGAAGGAAGAAAGATGACCTTAATCAAATTCTAACATAGCATGCTGCCAGGCAAGAATCTGATAATCCTTCTGCAATTTCTCTTAAGATTTACAATGACCTCATGGAGTTCTCTTCAACTACTTAGCATGATTATTAGCAAGATATGGAGCACAGACGGCTGATTCTACAGTTAACCAGTTCCTCTTCTGTTCCAAAGAAGAAGAAAAAAAGTGGCAAAAGTTTCTATTTTCCAGCCTCAGCAATGAACAGCCATTATAAACTAGAAACTCTTCCAAGACTCGGCTATCAAATGGTAAATTAGGATACTGCTGATCATATAACTGAAAAATTATCATGACGTGACAATTGAAAGATTAATTGATGATTTCATTTAGCTTAATCAGATTATTGGTGACAAGATTTCAACTAAAGTTGCTTCCATATTATACTTTTTGGTACAAAGTTGTCTCCAATTGACTCACTATGCGAATTGAGCTAGAATTTTTCAACGGTTTTAGTAAACCCATTATCTTATTGATGTTATAGAGGAGAAGACTAATTCTTTCATCTGTCTTAAGTTCAAATTATTAAGGGATCAATTCTTTTAGCAGTGAAAATTTGTTCAAATTTGTATCCTGAAGCCTTATTACAGCAAAACTCAGTCCATAAACAAATTTGCAACACACAGAAAGACTATATTTACATAAGGGCAATTAAATGAATCAAGAATAGACACATCAACTAAAATATGAACACTAGCCAAACAACCCAGATATTGTTAAAGAACACAAATAAACCCCACAACAGCAAAATTTGACCGAATCCAGTAAATCCCAGATGCAAAATCAACCTCATACACTCAAATCTACTCATAAAAAGCAGATTAACAAATAAAAGTAGATGCAATACATACAGGAGGGCCATAAACGGGGTCAGAGGCAATGAATTCTTCAACATCAGCAGAGGACCACGAAGGAAGAGGGTTGTCACGCTTAGTAAACCTGGTATAGTTCTCAAGAAAAGAAAACCTCTCACCCCAAAACTCCTGGTAACCTTCCCAGTGCCTCCTGAAAAATCCCTTTTGCGATTCTAATCCTTCAGCCTCACCCATTTCTCAATCTTCGATTGATTCTTTGAGAAATTCAATCATGAAATACCCTAGTCGATTTTGTTTCGAATTTTTATCACTTTTCGGATTCTTGAATGATGTAATTAGAGACTGTTTTTTCGGATTGTTTTTAAAGCCTTGCCAATGACAGGGATGGTCAGTGGGCTGGTTAGGCTACGGACGTTTGGAACTTTGTCTATAGAGATTAGTGGAAGTATGTCGGGTTGGATTTTTACTATGGCGTAATTAGGAATGGCAATTTGACTATCAGAAACATTAGACTGGAATGGCCTCATATTTGTTGGTGCAAACAAAATTGGGTCTAAATAGCCCGGTCCATTTTAGACAGATTTTGAATTGGGCCGACCGATCCGTTGGACAGCTTGAATTGTAAATTTTATTTGATAATAATAATATGGTTTTTTCATATTAACTTAAATGGAGTGAAGTTTAGAAATCTGTGACTCCATCCGACTTAATTTGATTTTGTCTCTTGACTAGAATATTTAGTGAGATATAAATATTTTAAATTAAAAATGTTATTAGTGAAATGCTAATGAAATGCATGAAATATATTATTAATGTTTATATATATATATATATATATAATATTACTAATAAATATTGCATGTCTCTTTAATAAAGAAGCATAAGTATCTTAAGCTTTTAAATGTTTCCTTTATATATATATATATATATATATAATATTACTAATAAATATTGCATGTCTCTTTAATAAGAAGCATAAGTATCTTAAGCTTTTAAATGTTTTCCTTTTCGATTTTATGAGTATAGATGGGTGTTTCTTTTTATTATTTAAAATTATTCTTAATATAAGTTCAATAAATAGTTTTAAAAAAGCTATTAAACCGATAGTAGAAACATTTAGTGATGACCTTTCATGTCAATAAATATAATGATTATTTTAAATATTTTAAATATTTTAAATATTTTAAATTATAAAATCACATTTAATTAAGGAAAATTAATTCATATAGTCTTGTATGTTTACTCGTTAAAATTCGATATTTTTAATAATGGTCTATAAAGTCCCATATATTTTAATATTTGTCTATCAAAGTTCAATTTATCGTAAAATATCTCAGAATCCTCTCAAGTACATAATGTGTCAATCACATGATTTTTTTCTAAAGGTATATTTGACATTTCATAAAGGAAAATTAACTCAAATGGTCTCATATGTTTGAGATTTTAGTCGTTAACATTTGATATATTTAATATTGGTTTATAAACTCTAGTATCTTTTAACATTGGTAAAATAAAGTCCAATTAAGTTTTTTTCCTAATTAACTATTTTTTCATTTTAAAATTTCCTTAGTTTTTTATATTTTTAAAACTTAAAGTATAAAAATAGCTATAATGTTTACATTGCAATTAAGTTCCCTCTTAAAATTTTTAAAGAAATATATATAAATTTTCTATCACGCATTTAGTTTCACTTATGTACATAAAATATTTTTTTTCCAATTTTTATTTAAAGATACACTTATATACATAATGTTTCTATCACACAACGGTTTTACTTTAGTGCAAATTTTTTGCAATGTTTCATTTTTTTAATCTTTTTCTGGGGGATTTTGCCTACTAAAAGTATATTTTTATACTTTAAGTTTTAAAAGTATATTTAGATTAAAAATATTAAATTCATAAAACTATCCTAATCTTTTTAGATCACAAGAACTTGCCCGCAATTTTCTTCACCGAATTCTCACTATTAAGGACAATATTGCTAATATTTACTAAACAATTTAAAAGTCTAAGAAAAAAATCTTTAAGTTTTGAGTAAATTCAAAATAAATATACAAAGAAAAAAATATAAAGATAACCACATGAAATATTTAATTTTTTTAGAAGTAAAGAGGGAAGAGTGAATAACATTAAAAAATTAAGAAAATTTTAAATAAAAAAACACTTAATTGGACTTTATTTTATCAATATTAAAAGATGTGGGACTTTTTTTCACAAATATTAAAAAATATGAGACTTTATTTGACAAATGTTAAAAGATACGATACTTTATAAATCAATATTAAAATATCAGATCTTAATGACCAAAGTTTCAAACATATGGGACCATCTAAGTTAATTTCCTTTTATGAAATGTCAAATATATCCTTTAAGAAAAATCACGTAACCGGCATGTGACGTACTTGGTCGGATTTCAAGATATTTTCCTACCAATTTACTTTGTTGAACAAATGTTAAAATATATGAACTTTATAAGTCGTTATTAAATATATCTTGGCTAATTTTCCTTTAATTAATTATCAAATATATATAGGATTCTAATCTCCTACAATCATAATTTTTAAAACACAATTAATATATTTATATTTGGTAATAGGTACACCAAACTTACCTAAATGTAAGAATCAAAACTAATTTTTAGGTTGAGTTATATATATATACATATATATATAGAGAGAGAGAGAGAGAGAAACTTTGCCAAAAAGTAGGTTATTTACATGGAAAGCATGTTTGGATATATTAGATAAGTTTTCATCTGCATTATTAGTCCATATTAGTCCATATTAGGGTGTTGCAACTTACATATTAGTCCATTGTTGCCTTATGTTGTGCCAAGGAAGAAAAAATCAACTTCATGCTTTATTTCATTGTTTAATGGCAAAATCAATTAGGGTAGAACTTGAATACCATGATCTATATTCAGCCTTTGAACAATATGGTTGTTTTACTGGTAGTATGTACTGATAATTTTTGAAATTTGAGATTATATTACCGGATGTCTTGACAACAACATGCTTGGTTAGGTTGGCATGAAATCATTATATTTGTGAGCATCAATTTTCAAACCAAACAAAACAGTCAATTATATTGCATTTTTATCTCTGAATTTTGTAGTGTTCAATTGTTCATAGTAAAGAATTTTATAAGGATGGACACAGAATTAGAGTATGAAAGAGGTTAAGAACCAACTATACTAGATTTTATATATTCAATAATTTAGGAAAGTAGTCACATTAAACTAAGCATTAAAATAGTTGTAAAATATTTCCTCAGTCCGAAATTAAATGTTTATTTTTTACTTTGATTAAAAATTAATAGAGTTCATTCACTTTAATTAACTTACCAAATTATATTTGATATTAATATAATAGATTGTGAAACTCATAAATTAATGATATGCAAATTTCTTAAATTAAGATGACAAGTGATGAAGACCATTAATTAAGTGTATATAAATATCTTAAATTAAAAATGTTATTAATAGAATTTTGAATAAAAAATATGTTTATTTAAATAAAGTAAACATTCAATTTCGGATAAACTAAAATAGAAATGTGAACATTGAATTCCTGACGGAGGGAGTATATTATATCACTTCTAGTGCATAAAATTATAAGTTATTGCTCTTTCAAATCATGAAAATCATGCATAAGTGAATCTAATAGTTTTAAAGTTTCTTTTCCAATATATACTAGTAAATCCATCTTCTACCTTATTCCGAAACTTGGTATTCACTATATTTAATTAGCTGAAAAAAGTTGTGTTATAATAACTGTATACACTGTCAAATGATATACAAATTATATTTGTAAAAAATAAAAACAATTCAATAACCAATATTATATGAAGTATACCTTTTTAAAAACCACCTATAACCAACAGTGGAGCACTGTGAATTGATGGCCATCTTTGAAGGAATTAGGGTTGCTAACTTGCTTAGAGCTTACTCTTCTAAGAGTGTCCATATTTGAAAGTGATGGTCTTCAAATTCTCCAAAGACTCCAGAGTTATCTCAACTGGGCACATTATTATGCAACAAGGAAATCTTGGTGTTTGAGTATTCATCCTATTGAAAGAGTGTCTTCTTAAATATCACCTTTCTTTGCTTTTATTATATAAAAGAGCTTTTATTCTAAAAAGATACGTATTTATTAAATATAAATTGAAAAAATCTCACTATTCCCCAAACTCGATCATCCCATTTTCCCAATCGTCCAAGATGTAATATTAATTCAGCTTCGTGAAACAAACTGGAAATGAAAGCATGAAGTCATCAGGTATTGATTCCTATGGTTCCAGTCACCTCTTCCTCCTCAAAATCCATTTCAGTATGTCCCAGTCCTCAGTCCATAATTTGAAATTGCACTTGACTTCCACGTTCATTAGAGCCTACCATGCATGGCATTTGTGATACAAGCAAAACTGAGATATGATACTCGTATCTTTCACATATATTATAGTTCAATCCGGATCAAGGTTGAAATCTTAGTGAAACATTAAATTTCTATCTTAGGCCTGCTTTCTTTCCCTGCCTGCATCGAGAAATAAATTACTAAGTCAAGGGATTAAGATTTTCTGAGGTCCTTAGACTCATTATGCAAGGGTCTTCATGCTTTCCGAACAGATCCTCCTACATCTACATACAAACGCTGGTTTATCAAGAATTGAAATAACAGATGAAGGGTAAAATGGCATCATTTTGTGATGGGAGTTGCAAATAGTCCCAACTTTTACACTCATTTTTTAGGGTGATTCAGTATGATTCTTACTTGTACTTTTAAAAGTACCAACTACCAGTAAACAAACTGAACTAACAAAATGAAACATCAATATCCGAAAACCACTGCACTATACAATATGGCTGCAAAGACCATCACCAACTACCGGCCAATGAACCAAAATTGGGATGCAAACACACAAACTCTAGATACAAACCCTGGACTCGTAACCAGTTAAGGCCTTCACCACACAAATTCTCACCTCTTCCTCTTAGAAGCAGCTCCAGAACCTCGCCCGCTTTTCTTTTCTGCCGATGCTTCAGAACTTCCTTTTCCTCTGCCTCTGCCTCTGCCCGAAGAAGCCTTTTTGGCACTAGAATTTCCAGGACCTTTCAAGTCCATTTCTACTTGAATGCCTATCATAAAAGAGAATAGTAATAAATGAACAAGGAAACCATTCATAAAAGGCATTTCATTTTCATTCCAGATATAATTGTGAAAAGAGATAAAAAGACTGAGATTAGTAGGTGGAAAAAACTTTCCATCTACCTGGATACACAGTATGGCAAATGCACAAACAGTAATTGCATAAAGAACATTACCAAAAATAGTGCCATAGTGGAAATATATTACACTAACCCTTTGAATTAAGGCTCTGGAGATCTGCTTGCAGCCTTTTCTCCGGATCCGCTGTCTCATCTGCCACATCAAGTATATTTTGATTGTCAGAGCTACATTTACATAAAAATCATAGCATACAGATTGAATTAACAATGACTGAGGTGAAAAAAGAAATGCCAAAATGCAATACTTAGACATAAAATATACAAATTAACCACAGATAAGGAACTTCATGAATGCCAAAATGCACACCTCGAATGAGATTTACTAATTTTACAAGGGTAAAACCACCATGAAACAATATCATTATTGTCACATCATTAGTCACACAGAATGCTATCTTTAGAACAAACTCTCCAGCAGATTCAATAAGTTTTCCATATTCTTGATCTTTTGGTTATTCAAAGAGTGGAAAAGAAAGTGCAGGGGGAGGAGGTGGGAGGGAGGAGGCATGCAGAAAATGGTACCCAAGTCCTCTGTCTCGGAAGAGTTCTCCTCTTCATTTTCTCCAACAGCATCACCATTTTCCTCTGCTAAAGTTTCTTCTACAGGTTCAAGCATTGCAGCAACCCTCTTCTTTGGGGCCTTTTTAACTCCAGGCAGTGAGATCAGATCTGCAGTCCGAATCACACGTGAACTGCTTCCTTTATTATAAGCCTTTGTCAAGGCAGTTTTTACAGCTGGCTGTATACCCTGCAAAGGATTTGGATGCCCCTGAAGCAAAAATCCACTCTAGACATGTAAGTTGGAGTTTCAAGTTTAAGAATGCAAGAGAAAGAAGAAATGTGAATAGATATACCTGGTATTTTGATATCTCCATAATAGTATCAAAATCATCCAGACTTATTGAGTACGAATCCATGAAATCCACAACCTTCTCCACTGCTTCATCCTGGTGACAATGGCACCAAGAATGTGATTTTGGACAATGTTATACATGTCAGCTTCCAAGAAAAAAGGACAAATCAACTGACCTTGGGCATAAATCGCAATGGATCAGTCAATTGTTTTAAAAGCAGAGTAAGGTAATCAAGCCGCAAAGTTGACCTGAAAGATACTTAAGAACAGATTACTTAGCAGCAACAATGGAAAGAAAATATAGGTTTCTAGAAGTTGCTTATTGCTTATTTTTTCTCCCTTGCATTCAGATGGATGGTACAAAGATTTAAATAGAAAAATAGAGAAGAGAGAGGAAAAAAAAAAATAACAGAGACAGTAGAGATGAACTTTTTTGGAGAAAGAAGTGATTATTATTTAGCCAGGACCTTATCTCTGCCAAAACCTTTAAGGTGTTCAATGTGTGTTTGGATGAAGGTTTTTAAAAAGATTTTTCATTTAATCCGGGTTTTGAAAAATGTAAATAATAAAATTCTTGTTTGGGTAATTTAATGAGTCTTTTAAACCCCTCAAATCTCTAATTTAAAAACCATTTTTTTTCAATTCCAATATTGCTCTAATGGAAAAAAGACCATTAGAAAAGCCTGCTCACTTAAAAACACATAGAGTGACAGGCTAAACTTTCTCCGTCCCTACTTTTTCCTATTTTTATTTTTCTATATCATCACATTTACCAATGTTTCACTTTTTTTACAAATATAGAGTTACTATAATTTTACTTTTTCACAAATCTGGAAATTTTACTTTTTCAAATTTCTAAACAAGTAATTTTAAAATTCTGGATTTTTAAACGTATCTTTTTGAATTGCTTCATTTCTAAATGCTTTAAGAATTTGAAAATGCCTCATCCAAACACACAAGTAAAGCTTTTGAAGCTTGTCTATGCATTTTGAAAAATCAAAACCAAGCAGGGAAATGTTCGTAGAGAAGGAAAACTCAATCTTAAAGACTCATTTTAGCACTATAAATCATGAGAAAAGAAATTACATAGCCTCCAAAATGTAGAGAAAGAAAGATCTAATAATCTTTGAATATGACAGTACAAAGAATTTTCTTCTGCATCTCCTTCATCAAAATTCATGTTACCACAAAAACAGAGAATACTCAACCAAATACCTGCCCATATAAGATTCGCATGATGCTAGTACATGCACATGTAGGTCCTCTAAAAGCCTGTAATTCTTTCCCATTGTAGAGTTCTTACCCAGCCATCCACCAAACCTATTAAAGTTCCGCTCTCCCTAAAAAAAATTGAAATTAAAAAAAAAATGTTAAGCACTAGCAACTGTAGCGTTCTATGCAGAATAGCTTCATATATCAACGAAAGACAGACACAAAGACACTCAACAGGTTAAGGGGGAAAATACCAAAAAAAACAGAACTTAGGAATTAATGAAGAAATTTCAAGGAGAAAAAAAATGTTCCTGCAGTTACCAATTCTATTTTATTTTCAATTAACTAACAAAATAAAATCAGCAAAGACAAGGAAATGGTGTTACCATGAATTACCACTATTCATAAATGACACGGTGTCAACCATGACA
Organism: Apocynum venetum; assembly: GCA_019593545.1. Classification (NCBI taxonomy): domain Eukaryota; kingdom Viridiplantae; phylum Streptophyta; class Magnoliopsida; order Gentianales; family Apocynaceae; genus Apocynum; species Apocynum venetum. Next base: position 4,415,217 of record SRSM01000134.1, read on the forward strand.
AATTTGCAAAGCCTTTCCTAACCTATTCTTGGAGCGGGAACTTAGCGGTACAACACTAAGGAAAATTAGATTTCTTGTTTCATTTTTCTTCTTTCTGTCTAGGCAAATTTATCTTCTTCTTTTTCCCCTTTTACTATAAAAGAAAGTTCTCCAAATATACTTTCAAAATATCATAAAGATATGAATTTGTTACCTGTTCAAGTGTCTCTCTTTGTCCATGTAACAATGCAGCGCTATCACAAGAGACAACAAAAATAAAAGAAAATGTTAAACAAAAGAAAAAGTGAAAGCACAACTCATATAATCAATTCAGCACTTCTTTAGGGAACTCACGGAATTATTGAAGATGAAAGGGAGCTAGCTTGAGAGAGTTGCCACTGTCGATATCTTCGTATCTGTACATTAATTATATCCCCATCTGCAATGGACTCGGCAGCACGGGCAAGTAAGCTCATTCTTTTTAAACCATTATCATCTTTGCCAGCTGAACTTGGTTTATAGTTGATGTAGTTCTCCTGAAATTTGGTAGTATCGCGTCCGCATGAATTAAGACTAGGTAAGACTGATGATTACTTTTACTTAGAATTTATGACAACAATTAGTGTAAACTTCCACTTAAATGTGACCTCATTTATAAATTTAACCTCAAAGGCCGACATTTATATCTATTTATCACCTTATCTGCTGTTCATAAGATATAAAAAGATCCCATAATTACTTCATACTTACATATTTTATATATAATTGAACAAGTAATTTTACAAAAATTATTAGGCATTCACAATGAAGAGGAGCACTGTAGTTGTAATTTTCCAAGAACAGAGACATATCAACACTAAAGCTGAGGGTCGTATTCCAAGGGAATTAAAATTGTAGATCTAGAAATTGGGTTTTTCTAAAAGAACATGCTTCATGACTACTAAGAGACTCACTCCCTTGTATCTTCTCAACAAAACAGCCCCAAAATATCGCCCTATTAAGAATACCCAACCAATAATTAAGTTTGATTTAGGAATGTAAGTTGTCCATTTTCTTTTAGAAAACCTAAGCAGGTTGATTTTCTAGAGGCTCACCACTAAAGTAGCTTTCTTAGCCACTTTGCCTATCTTAAATTGTACTTCTGTACAGTAATGAATTTACAATTAAGTTTCCAGGGTTTATGAAGGAAAAATAAAAGATATTCTTCAAAGCCAAAATACCTATCTAGAGTTTTATGATTGAAGAAAGCACCACAGAAGCTTTAGGTTGTAAACTATTAGTGCATCCAGTCAATGTATCAGTTAGATAGCATACACAACGTCCAGTCAAGCCTAATGTAAGAAGGCATTCATTAAGAATGCGACTAATTAATTGCTTGTGAAATAAAGTTTCCAGTAATTTTAGTTTAGTCAAATCAACAAAGAGAGATGCAGAAATGAGTCAGATCACAATTTTTGGACCTCAAGAACATAAAAAAGTTCAATTAAAACCCAATTAAACTCAAGTTATTTTATTACCATACAAAATAAGGCTATATAATACCTGAATAATCAGAGGAACAAGATCAGGATCACTCATGCTTAGGTCAATGCGTTGATCCATCCGCAGTTTTCCCCCATTAAAACCAAACAGCCTGCATGGCAGAATATCAGAGCACTTCCAGAAGGTAAATTGCAAAACTTACGATTATATGAAAACCTGCATTTCCATTGCAAAGAGCTTGTGGTTCATTGCTAGCCATATGTGTTACATGTGAAAGACAAATAGACTGAGGTGAACAGAAAAGGCATGGAAGTAATGACGGACATCTAGTCTTAACTTCAGAAGTAAAAGAATATTCTCTGTTATGCTTCTGTTTACCCTCATTTTTCTGAATAAGTTATGAGTAAATATGACTCTTGACAAGGCTAAAAAAAATGGGATAAAGCTTTTTGAGTGAGTTCTGCAGAGGTTGCAAGCTTGTCAACAGATGCAAACACACAGTTTCGGACGTTCTTGAAAATGTAATAATTTATGATCAAATAGTGCCACAAAATCAAACATCTTGCCACTGTTCAGTTAAACTGAGCTTGCACTTAACCAATTCCAATGATCTAGATTATGCAAATTATTAAAAAATGAAAAGCGGTTAAAGCAAGAGTAGGAACCTCAGCAAGATGTCTCTGGTCATGCTTGTCCAGCCTATAACTAGCATTTAACTAGGTCAAGGAGGATTAGAATTTTCACATGAACGCCCTCTTTACATTGCACTCATCATTTTGGGCCTATATTAAAGAATATATTCTGCAACTTCTATGATGTAAATATTTCTCCAAGATTGAGAAACAGAAATAGAAATGTTGGTCAAAACATAATATAGCAGATTACAAGTTAGTCTTCTGTAAATTCTAACTCTCAGAGACAAACTGCCACATATTTTATGTAAATATCTCATGCTGTGCAACCAACACCAAAGTAATAAACAAGTCTAAAAAACAAAAGTCGTTCTGATTTTTCCCCTAAAGAAGATGTTATTAGATAGCATTAATTGTTTGACACCACATGTAGTTTACAGGAATGTTTTAGTTAGCTTAAAACATAGTTTATGGCATTTTCTGCTTAACCAAACATGAGAAATCATTCTCCAATTTTCTCATTTTTCATCCTGTATATAAATATTGATACATCTTTAATGCACAATCACCTTCCAAACATGGAAATCAATGTTAAAACCACCAAATTCAATACCCAGTATTTTCCTGCTAAGTAAGCCACTAATCCCCCGCCCCTCCCTATCCCAGCTTCCACACGATGACGAAGCAGGGAGCAGGGAGCTGTAGATTTTATTATCTAATATGAACATATTTCTCACCATGAAAAATCCATGGAGCTCTATTTCTATATTGTTAAACCACATCATTTTCCTCATTAAATTTGCCACTACAGTTAATTTAATAAATCATACACGGACAATTGTTGACCTTACAAAAACTTAACAATCACCAATTTATCATCCACACTGGAATTTGGAATACTAGGAAAAATGGCATTTAAAATGAATAATATTCTGCATAAAAACTATTTCCCAGCTTAAAATATTTGACACCCAAAAAGATGAAGCAACATTAGTGTATGGTATTTAAAACTTATTGGGTGGGGGAGAAGGAAGGGAAGAAGGATTAGTACTTGCCCAGCGGAGGATTCGAAACATAACCAAAAATTTAAAGTCCACTTCAACCAACAACCTCAAGTACCAAACTGAAAGCAGATCTAGATTTAATACCATGATATCTAAAGAACACAGCAGTACTGGATAGGTGAAATTAGGATTAATGTCATACTTGTCAACGGCTGTAAATGGTGAAATATCCTCATCTTTCGAACTGTTTTGAAGACGTTGCCGTATGTCATCATATTTAATGACTGACATGGAAAGACTCATGTACTGCAACTGGTTAAGTGCCATTCGCATATCTCCATGTACTCTTTCTGCCAGTTCCTCCAGTGCAATCTAAGAATAAGAATCAACAGAGACCCAATATGTTCATTGGCATCAATACGATTAAGCAAACAAGAGAATTTCACACTTACAATTCTGGTGCCACTTGGCTAAGACCAACTGCTAACAGAAAGAAAGAAGACTACACTGGTGAATTTCTCACTTTTTGGATAACTTAATAAAGATCTTAAAAAGTGTAAAATTTTAAAAATGAAAACATTGAAATGTAATTAACAAAATCAAGAGTAAAAAGATTTTGGATTTCACATCCTTTTAACAGCATTTAGCCAGTAGCTTAGTATACCCACATGCTCCATCTGCTCATGATAATATGTACAAGCATATAGAAGCAGGCACATATTGCTCTTAAATTTCATCAGCAAAAGACAAAGCTTAAATGACAGTAGACTATAACTTAATAAAAGACCACAAGAATGACACGTCCTGAAAGCAAGAGTACCTCGTTAACTTGAAGAGCTTCTGCATTCGCAACATGCAACAGCCTCTTTGCCATCTGTCATAAGCATATTGTCTGTCAGTAACTTGTTTGACAACTTAATAATTACCATAAGAAAGACATAATGAGGCCAAGCTTGAATTCCAAATTATACAGGTACCAAATACCTGAGAAAGCCAGTCTTCATACTGAAATAAGCCATTAAATTAATACTGTAATGATTATCAATAATTTTTCAAACTGTAGAAACTCTTTTCAGGTCTATAGCACAATCAGCCTAATTACATTGATCTTTTTGGGTACATAAAGATCACTCAGGAAGTCATGTATATAGCTACATTTTTGGCTGAACCATCTATCTTAAAGCACAAATATACTTTCCATTCAGAGGTCATTCTACAATACTTTCACCAAGGCACTGCCCATAATTTTCATTACTTGAGAAATCCTATTGGAAAAATCAGTATTGAGTGATGTTTATTATATCCAAAGCCACACTAATCAAATTAAGGAGATAAAAAAGTGCAACTTTGATTTTTTATGTGGCTAACAAGAAGTCGGGCATTTCTCTTTCTTCTACTGTCTTTCTCCAAATCAGATACAACAAATTCACCTAGCCATGATGTCAAGGAGAAAAAAATAATAATTAAAGAAATAATTGGTAGGAAGTTTCCCAAAACAAATTAAAATTTGCAAGGAAATGAACCACTTTTCCATTCAAAAGACCCTTCCATATATCTATACATTTTCGTGTGTGTCAACAGCATATGCTATAATCCTATGTCTCAGATCCCTTTCAATCAGCATTTGCAAATAAACAACTCAATTAATTAAATTCAATAAAAATGTTTTTTGCCAGTTTGTTCTTTTAGTATGCCATCAATCTCAAAACCCAAGGACCATATAAAGCTTAACATTTGGCATCTATGATTTAACATAAATCTCTCCTCATAAAAATCAATCATGTGCGCAACTGTTTTTGTCTACTCCATTTTAAATTACAAATTATTCTACAATCTAAATCTGGCTATTCAGCATTATTTTTGTTTTTAATGAAAAATGCACATTCCTATGACAGTCCAAAATTCTGCCCCTAAAGGTCAACAAGAAGATAAACATAGACAATAGAGTAAATTTTAGACAGATAGACCATTAATATTCATCTAAACTTCTACAGATTTGAAAATTTTAATGTGGAAGCAGATTAGGATTGTAGGACGGACTATCAGATAGCCATCTGAGAGTAAGAGTCACTTTCAATATATTATCATTTGACTTGGAAGACTCATATCAAGGACTGATATAAACAAGACATGTAGGTAATAAAAATACCTGCTGCTTTGTTGGTTTCCTAAAGTTAAGAAGCAAGCAGTAGTTCACAAGACTCTTCAACTTCTGGCTGTAGCGATCATTACAAATGCAGATTATAGGGATTTTGGAAACCTTGATGCTAGCAATAAGATCAGCCACACCACCTCTATCACCAGCAGACATGCCATCCACTTCATCCATGATTAAAACAGTCTTCTGATGCTGAGAGCTGTAATACTAGAAACAATTAATAAGGTAATTTAATTTTTCACACAAGGATGCGGAAGATAGATACTGACTGCTCCATGTTACTGCTAAGAGCTTGATTGTTAATAAGCTCTTTCATTGAATTAGCAGTACTCCCACCAATTCCTTTCTCAATTTTCGAATCAGCCTTTCCACGACTATCACTAGCATTAACCTAAAAAAATGAATGGAAAAATTGAGATAGACATCAGATTATGCAATATGTTAATAAATAAATACAGTATTTGCACTCTCTCTCTCTCTCTCTCTCTCTATATATATATATATATATATATATATATGTAATACAAGTAAGACAGTAGCTACTTATCCTCAGAAATTGATAACTAGCAAAAATGCAATTTCCTATGTTTATAAAGCAGAAATGAAAAATCAAGTAAGGCAATCATGACTATGGCTCTAGAAAGGCCATACAATTTTACTGCTTTCAGAAGAAAGTTTCTTTCCTGACATCCCATGTCAATGAAACCACCTTCCTGATAATAAAAGTTTTACTACTGAAACAATGCAGTAACATTATGCAGTTAATGTATGTAGTTAATAAAGCTTTACCTCAATTGTATTGTACCCCAGCATCTGACTAACCAATTTTGCAGATGTAGTCTTCCCTATACCAGGCGTACCACTTAATAGAACAGCTTTTTTAGCACCAGAATCGTTCTGTTTCTTTCCCTTATTATTGTTGTGGCTATTTAGGAACTGCTCATTCCAACGTGCCAGCCAATCATGAAGTTGTTTAACCTGCACGTTTCTCCAATTAAATAAGTAGTTAAAACACCCCCAGCAAAATATGTGTCAACCAATTAGGTAATCAAGATGAACTAGGAAGAATGCAAGCAGAATACATACAACTGACTGATTTCCTATGATGTCATTTGGGACCTTTGGCCTGTACTTTTCTGTCCATGGTAATGTTGATTGTTCAGCGACTTGTTTTTTCTGCATTGCAGAAGATGCACCAGGAGTGGAACCTTTGGTTGCCACACTTTTTGCAGCCATGCCAACCTCATCTTCAAGGAAAAATAACCATTATAACATTTAGGACCTTCGTTTAACTATCACTTAGAAACTAGCAAATTAAACTACAAGAAATAAAAATGAGGCACCAGAGGGAAAAACTAAATCAGACACAGCAGCTATTTAGCTTCAGGTAACCCAAAATGACTGAAAGAACCATTCAGGACCTAGTCATATTTCATCATTGGTAGGACCATAGCAATTTCATAAACTAGATCAATCCAATTTTTCCCACAAAGAAAATAATACAGGCAGGAAAACAACATATCTAGAGAATGTCCAGCCATACACATGGAAATTAGATTCAGAGAACCAGCCCCTTTGTATGCTAGTCAAAGCAACATTAGCAAACCACTAATGGAACGGATCAAACAAAAGCATGAAAAAATAACTTATCACATGCTCAATTTACTAACATATGCTATAAGAGACTCTTCCCATTCTTCTTATTCCAGAGTACCAATTTTGTCGGGAGAAAAAAAGCCTCCAGTACAAGTTCTCCTTCGTTGTCCTACCAAAATCCTGAATTTCAATGTCCCACCCATTACATTTGATGAAGTTAAATTATTTTTTCAACTGCATCACTGAAAGAATTTTCCAGCCTCTTTGACCATCACAATACTGAAGATAACCATGATGTTTTTAATCATTTCAAGACTTGCATATCAAGTGCAAATTGGGACTGACACTGACAGACTTATAAAGCTCTCCTGCCACAGATAAAATAAGAGGGGGAGAGAATTTCCAAAAGTACTTCTTCAAAGTCAATTAAATGACAGATCAAATGCCTCTTGGATGAAATAAAATATCAGCAATCAACAATTTTGGTAGACTATGAGTCTAAACTAGTCTAACATGCCTATAGAGCTAACAACAAGAAGATGACACAAGCAAAATCATGTTCAGCTGATTAAAGTTCGAAGTGTGTAAACAGGGAAAAGATGCACTGAGAGAACATAAATGGGAATAAATAGAATAATGATAGGCAAAGTACCCACTAATAAATTGTTGAATTTAGAATCAAAGAATAATAACATTATGATTTATTGGAGCATACTCTTTTTTTCTGACTTTGGAGTAGTCTTCTTTGAAGAAGAAGCAAGAACCTTATCCACTGGTTTTGGAGATTCTTCTGGTATACTTGTTTTTGACTTATTAGATTTGCAAATCATATCAAGCAACCCATCCTCAGTAAGAAAGGAAGTGCTACATGGAGGAAAAATATTTCATATAGATTAGGCTACAAAAAGATTTGGAAATTAGAAAGACAAAATTAAATGAGTAACAAACCCAAGCTCTTTTGCTTTAGTGGATTTCCGTCCTTCAATGTCTTCATCACACAAAAGATAATTCTGCAGAAAACAATTTAATTACTTGCAGCAACATTAGGCCAAACTAAAGCAAAGAAAAGAGAATAGCAACCGTTTTTTTGCTGATAGATCCTGTAACACGGCCACCATAGCGTTTTATCAAGTCCTCGGCCTCTTCTCTTTCCAAACTGGACCATGAAGAAAAAACTAGCATTAAAATGAGTTTTAGTCATGCTAAATCACAGAGGACATGCTGCCCTAGTCTAGGAAAGTGAAACGAGATGAGATAAAGTCACTGAACATGAGGTATTCCAAACAACCCAGTTAAAACCTAACTACAATAAAGCATATTGACCTGAATGCTGTAACCGTCCCAATACAAGATGACAATTCACATCATTAAGAGAATGCACATCTCACAATGATGTTAATTAACATAATCAAAGTACAATGTCTCTTAGAGATGCAACTCATACCTGTCAAGTGTACCACTAATTACAAATGTCAAACCAGCTAAACAGTCTGAAACACCTTCAGGGAATTTCCTGACATCCGGAGAGCCCCAGATGAATTGGGTCAAGAATGCTAATAATAGCAAACAAAATAATTGTCAAGCAGCTTAGATTATTAAGCTTTCAAACCTTTTCTCCCTTGTGAGGAGGATCTTTCCTTTCACCAAAATTCATAAATCCACCACGTCCTCCACCACCTCTGCCTCTTCCACCAGTTGGTGCAGCTGGGGCTGCTCTACCACCTCGGCCTCGTCCACCAGATTTAAGAGATTTACCAGCATTTTCATCAGAAGCATCCTCATCATTTTTGCCAACAGCCGTACTTTTCCGTCTAACTGGAGTCCCTGAGGAACTTTTACCTCCATGCCCTCTTCCTGCAGCTTTAAAAAGGGATTTCAAGTCCTTAACGTCATCAACATCATCATCACTTCCTTCATCCCCATCCATAGATTTTTTGGCAACTCCCCTTCCAGAACCACTTTTTAATTTCTTGCTGGGAGTAACATCCAAATTCTTCACCGAAATAGGCAAGACAAAGTCATCATTGTCATCCTCAATTTTGTGAACTTTCTTCTCAGGTGGGGGTTTCAAATCATTGTTTTTCTCTATGATATTCATTTGTGTCTTCCTTTTCCGTGAAGGTTCCTCTGCTTCCATTTCATCTTTAGGCTTCTGCTTATGAGAAGAAAAATATTTGCTGGTTTTCCTCCTTCCAGTACCTTCTTGGGCTCCTTGTGCCTGAGGATTCAAAAAATATTAACTCACCTTAATTTCTTTATGAGTCAAAAAACATAAAAGGTCACAGAGAACGTTCATATGCAACAATGGAAGCTAAATTTGGAAGAACAGAGTTGTAATATAGTAAAGTAGTAAACTAACCGATATATCTGGTACCGAAGAAGCTGGAGCAGGCTTCTCCGGTGTCTTGGGCTTCGTAGTATTGCCATTGCCGGACCCCTTATCATGTCGGTTTATGAACCACTTCCTAATATCCGACTGCTATCCAAATCAAAATGTCAAGAAAAAGTAACAGAAGCTACAAGTTAGAGAAAATCAATGGCATCCGTCACACACATATAACAAAACTAGGAACTCCAAGAAAACTACTTTTTAATCTAAAAATACATATACAACACAGTCACCAACACCCCAGCAATAGTAACAAAAACTAAAACAACAGAACCCTAACTTACCATTTTCGCACTCAGTCACGATCTTCAATTTTCTTCCTTCCAGAAAACACCTGAAATATTTTGTTAACAATTAGATAAGAGTTTCAAACATTAAAATTATATACATATATCATTTTCCACAATATCAAAACCCAAGAATTCGAAACTCGTGCATGAAACCGGAAAACAACCCCTCAAAAAAAATCAAAATTTTAAATTAATTTAGAAATCAAAAACAATCTTTCAGTAGGATAATACTGATATAATTCGAACCCAAGACGACACTACATTGAGGGTCCAATGGAAACCATCTAACTAGACAGCTGCAAGTGCAATGTAAGTATGACTATTGGCACATATGCACAGTATATATGTAGGAGAGGAGAGATTCAGATTGCACCATTACCATGCAATGATGAATTGTGTTGATGTATGAGAGAAAGAAAGAAGAAGAAGAAGAGAAGGAGAAGAGAAGGAGAAGAGCCAAAGAGGATTTTGGGTATTCTATTCGGGGGTTGAAGAAAGACCCGCCATTTCAATCGAGGAAAGAAGAGGAATCGTGAATTGCTTTGGGATTTTTTTTAAAACAAAAAGAAACATATTCCTCCAAGTCATTCTAATTATCTACATTTCTTTTTTAATGTTTTAATTTCAATTATTGATTTTCTAATTTTAATACTTATTTTTATAATTATATTTTTGTTATTATGAATAATTTGGATCAATTGTCAATTATTTATTGAAAAATTTATTTTTTAGGAGGATTAATATTAATACATTAGTTATTAAATTAAAAATTTAAAAAGTTTAGTTGCATAATTATTATTTTCAATATACTTTTTAATCATTGTACAAAGTGAACAATTAGAATGAGATGAATGAATATATTTTATCCAAAAAATAAATATATAGGAGTATTAATTATTATTTTGTCAAACTATTTTTAAATAATATTATAGTGTATTTAGATTGAATTTCTAAAAATAGTTTTATTTGTTTGAAAATGTGAAGAGATTATTATGTTTAGATAAAAAATATTTTTAGTTTGAATGAGCTATGCATTTGGATATAGGGTTTTTTAAAGAGTTTATCGTTTTAATATAGGTTTAAAAACATTTAAATGATAAAATATTTAAGTAATTTGGTAGGCATTTTCAAATTTATTGAATTTTTAACAAGGGATTTTGACACTTCAAATGCCTAGTTTTAAAAAACCACTAATTTTTTTTGGTCAAATTCCACTAAAAATTGCTTAAAGTCCGCTCCATTTTTTTTATAAAAAAAATGTTTAGACTCTTTCCTTACCTTTTTTTTTAAAAAATTGTTTTTATTTTGGTCAAAATATGCCAACAATCTTTGAGCTTTCTTTTAGATTTTGATTTTAACCTTCAACCTTTAAAATATCTAACTAACCCTTGAACATTGATGAATGATAAAAAAACATGATTTTTAAATGTAGCAAGCCATTTATTTTTTGCAACACAAATATTAAATAACCATCCCTCATCTCTCACCTATTTCTCCTATATTTCTTTGCTCAAATCTATCTCAATCTCTCATAAAAACCAGGCATATACTCATTTCGGTTTTCTTCCAATATTAGTGCATATTTCTCTTTCAATTAAGTGTTAATTTTGTTAAATTTGTTGAAAATATTCATTGATGGGTATGAATTTTTATGGAATGATTTGTTGTTTGTTAAGATAGTTTAAATGAATTCATTCTACTTATATTGCTCTTTTATGATAATTAAAATGGGTTGACAAATAAATTGTGTGTGAATTGATTGTTGGAAAATCAGAAGAAAAAAAATTGCAGAAGAACCTATAGCGATCTAGGCCATAGGTGAGCTCAGCTTCACGGTACGCTAGGACATGGAAAGGGCAAGAGTGTGCGGGGCAAGGGTTCACTGAGTCGGTTTCGTGCATGGCTCGAATGGGCACGCACTCGGGCTCGGGTTGTGGTCAATCGGGCCGTGCGTCTTGGTCTAGGTCATGGTTGTTCGAGCCGTGCATCTGAACTTATTTTTAAAATTAAAAAAAAAACAGTTTTTCCAAAAAAATTATAATTTGTATTAACCTTAAAATTTCAATATTATAATACAAATATACAAATATTATTGGAATTATTTGTATTAGTAGCTTATGATAATATAATATTAATACTATTAGATTATTATTAGATAATATTAGAATTATTAGTATTATTATAATATAATATTAGTGTAATTAGTATTATTAGATTATTATAAAACAATATTAGTATTATTAGATTATTACAATATAATATTAGTATAATTAGTATTATTATAATATAATATTAGTATATTTAGTAATATTACATGATTATAAAAAAATATTAATATTATCGGGTTGTAATCAAGAGTTATTGTCATTATTTTAGTAATTGAATAATTATTTTAGAAGTTTTTTTTCGTTTAAATTCTTTGTGATTTATAATTTAACTAAAATTGGAATTGTTAATTATATAAAAGTAGAAATATGGCTGGAAGAAATAATAGAAGTAAGAGGTCCAATATTGATCGTCCGGACGATGAGCCACATAGAGACCGACGCACGCATAAACAGATAGATTTGTGGATTAGATAGGCTTTACCACCATCACCCATGACTAGAGGTTTCGGTGTCAGATTACAAACCCCTCCATATTATAGGTTTTGGTAATAGGTTTCCATGTCCACCACCGATTCATGAGGAGTCGGGATTGCTAGACTTGGAGTTCACTCGAACTAAGAGCGAAACATATACATCTATTCCTTTGATGGAGTATTCGAGTGGGTCATCTCGCATTACTAATGATGAGGATGACCAAACACCACATAACGAAGCTAATGATCCCAAATCTGATCATGAGGATAGGGCTAGCGCATTAGGAGCTACTAAGCATGTTAGTGACACTATTGCTGGTTTTCGAGATCCTTATGTCTGAGAGTTGACAGATGCTGCACCTGAAAGCCCATGGGACCCGTCATTGTTGGGTAGTTACTACGGACATATCGCTTCATTTATATGGGATGGGCATGTATTATAAGTTTAATTTTATTTTATAAACTTTAGGTTTTTGCAATAATGTGACATTAATTTTCATATTCTTATAGGAGCGTAGACTTCTTGTTTGTCATATCCAAAGCACCCAATGTTCTTATTGGGAAATGCCTACAACACCGATTGCTAGGTCGATCATGCAGGAGTCAGGACTTAGTCACTTACCCCAGTGCATATTTTATCATTTGAACATGTCTTTATTGTCTGCATTTGTGGAATAGTGGCATTCGGAGACTACTAGCTTTCACATGCCATTTGGAGAGATAACTATCACTCTCCACGGCTTGCATTTGATTCTTGGCGTCTCTATTATTGGTACTCTCGTGACTCAAGTTAAGACATGGGGCTATGTTTTGGAATGGTTGAGAGAGTACCTTCATATCGATTAAAGTATGCTAGACAAAGATTGGAAGAACATAGGAGTTTGTTTTGTTGGACTAGATATTGCATTCGATTATTTATGTGTGACCCCCTAAAATTTGGGTGTGGCTGATGTCTTGTACATTTTTGGGACGACATTGTTCACAAATAAGTCGTTTAACAAGTTTATTGGTCACTTGCTTCCGTTCAACGTCCCATCGGCTATATTAGATTATAGTTTAGGTGTTGCGAGATTTGCTTATCTTTATTGACAGCTTGGGATGACTAGTAGGTACATATGCTTATTTTTATTTTGTTTCATATTATTATTTTTTATTGTTGATTATTTTTTTATTCTTGAACAATATTAAATATATGAGGATTTTTCGATGTTCCGTCCAGGGAGGCTGAGATAGCCACGGGCCTTTAAGTGGAGGCCTTATTTAGTCAAGTCGTCTATGAGATCCACTGATCAGGTGATGACCTGTTGGATGCAGCTAGATGATGTTAAGGCACATCTGATAGATTGGCTTCCATATGGCTACACTAGTGTTCCAGAGACTCGTGTCTCCAAATACAACAGATGCATTCAGTTTATGGATATAATTGAGCCATATATGCCTAATTGAGTTTTACGTCAGTTTGGATATGTGCAGTCAATTCATAGTCGTTTGTTGAAAATTATTGTAGACATCGAGATTCGAAACAGTACAAAGTCAAATACCCTCAATTATCTTGGATGTGAGAAAAATGGACAAGTCATGTGCTATTTTATCAGGATCTTGGTAGTCACACATCTTCAGCAAAGATATAGTAGTGTATATCATCTTATAACGAGTGGTTTAGGATCAGGTCACATCCGAGAGTGATAAACCCTGAGAATGTCCTGGAAAGTATTGTGTCTTCTACACCATTTGTTCTCACTCCATGAAAGATAAAAACTTTATTATTATTTTGTGACATAAATAGTTTCCAATTATGACTTTTGTTAAGCTCGTCATATAGGTCATTGCTATGGCACTTGAGATGATGTGGCTATGTCGGGGCAATTTCGAAGTTGAGGTGGATTATGCCGAGTTTAGATCTCGAACTCGGGGAGCAATCCGGCTTCTATCTCATTGGCAGGAGTCTGGATTTGGTCGTGAGTCTACTAGTGGAGGGTTGAGAGTTCGGGCACACATGAGAGGTTTTGTGCGTAGGAGTTGATGTTATGTATTGCGTATTTTTATTTTGTATTATCTATGAATTGATATTATGTATTAGGTACTTCTTGTATTATGTATTGATATTTATTTATCGGTGTAATATCATGGATCATTACGAACTAAAATACAATTATACATTTTTTTAAAAAAAATTAACTCGAGGCCCATTGCGTATCTCAAGAAGGCATACACTTTTTTTAATCATATATTAATATTTTAAATTCAATATTATTCAATTAATAAAAAATTTTTTTATTAAATTATTTAAATTTAATACAATTCAATTACTAAAATAAAATTAAATATTTACAGTGATACTCAGCACATGGTGCGTCAACATAACACGCACTAATGCCATATTAAATTCAAAAATAATTATAATATATTTTTAACATTATATTAATATTATAATATAAATATAATGACTCGAGGCCCGTTACATGACTCAAGAAGCCATAAAATCTTTTAAATTATGTTATACTATTTTAAATTAAATATTATTCAATTAATGAAATAAAAAAATTATTCAATTACTTAAATTTAATACAATTCAATTACTAATATAACATTAAATATTTACAGCGGGACTCGATTTATGGTACGTCAACATAACAAGCATTAATATCATATTAAATTCAAAAATAATTCTAATATATTTTTAACGTTAAATTAATATTATTTATAATCATTATAATGACTTGAGACCTATTGCGTGGCCCGAGAAGCCATCAAACTATTTTAGATTATATATTAATATTTTAAATTAAATATTATTCAGTTAATAAAATAATAATAAAATATTCAATTACTAAAAATAAATTAAATATTTACAACGAGACTTGACCCATAGTACGTCAACATAACAAACATTAATATCATATTAAATTAAAAACTATTTCTAATATATTCTTAACATTAAATTAATATTATTTACTTATAAAATAATTTTATATATATTAAAAAAACCTAAATTTGACTCGTTGCATGGACTCGAGAAGCTAGACCCAATTCCAAATGACGCACTCTTGATGGCCACACACCAAGTACAACTATGTGGCTCTTTTAGCCCCGCACCAAGCATAAACATGTGGATATTTAGCCACACATCAAGAGAAACTGAGTGGCTATTCTAGCCACGCACCAAGCACAAATGTGTGGCTCCTAGAGCCATCCAGTCCTTCTCCTTATGTGGCAAAGTAACCGCGTGAAAAAGATTAGAACGTGGGAACGATGGTATTTTTAGTAATCCACTTATAAAAATGAGTTGAAAAAAAATGAATTGCATGCTGCATTTAACAACACTCTAAAAAAATAGTATTTATGTCAGTCAACTAATGTAAAGTGATGGTTTTGTCTCTTCATGTGACTTTCATATTTTGATTTTGGCTCTCAAACTTTAAACTATCGAATTTTAATCACTGAACATTGATAAGTGATTAAATTCTTTTTGTCAATTAGTCAACAATAACTAAGATGGTACAAATAGAAATTCAGAGGATTAATGGAGTTCATATTTCATGGAATGCTTCGCTTTGGATCATGGCTAAATTGAGAAAGTGTGTGATCTCACTTGTGGCCTCAATCTCTTCATTTACGTGAATGTTCCATTTCTAATGTATCAATCACTCAAATGTAAAACTTGCACTGTTATACTCAACCCTATTGGTAAGATTGATTTGGATTTTTCTTTTTTGAATCTTTCAATTCCTGAATAAAAGGAAATGAAGGGCAAAAAATAGCACATAGCGAAGTTGTTTCTAGAGCAAAAATATCCTTGACCATTGTAATGAGAAAGGTACATGAAAATGTCACATAATTGGTTAGCATTGGTTGACTAATGAAATATTTATTTTGATCACTTATCAATGTTCAAGGGTTAAAACTAGAAATTTTTAAGTTTAAGATTTAAAATCAAAATTATCAAAGTCACTGGTCAAGATTAATGACTTCATTTGTGGGATGTCACAAAGGCACAACTCACTAAGTCTTCTGCTATGAACCTTATTGTTCTAACATTCAATTTTAAACTCTCTGTAGTTGGAAACACATCAATTTTGTATCAAAATTAACAAGAGTTAGTAAAACCAAATTATAAATCATGTCCCATTCACATGCCTGACCTAGTATAATCAAACATAACATTCAAGAAAAATGTATATAGTTGAAATTTCCAGTGAATTTTCATGTCAACACGCAACTTCGAACTTGAAACAAGCCAATTACATAATATCCAACATAGATTATTTTGGACAAGCAAGTGCAACCACCTAAATACAATTTCATAAATCATAAACTAAACATCTTAACCTATGAAGCATAGTGTTATAAATTTGATCTTACATATTTACATTTATATAATACGCGATTGTAATTTTTGAGACCATTATAATATATTTACCCTATTAAGCTTAATTAGTTTAAGTTCATTAGAACACATATTCTTCTCCTTATATAAATGCATTTTAGCTAAAAATACAGTTGTAGTGTTAGATTGAAAAATACAATCATGGTATTAGATTAAATCGTAATTTACCTTAAATTAGGATTTAATTCCTAATTTTTCAAAAATTACATTTTACCTCAAAATTTTTAAAAATTATATTTTGACCCTTTAACTTTCCAAAAAATTCTAGTTTAGTCTTAAACTCTCATAAATCTCAATGTTACCTTAAATTCTGATTTAGTTTCTAAATTTACAAAATTATGATTTGGTCCTTGAACTTTTAAAAATTACAATTTGGTATACTTTTTGAAAATTATATTTTAGCCCTTTATCCTTAGGGAATTTTTTTACACTATTTAATTCTTTTAAATTTATATTAACACTTTATCTTTAATTACTTACTTAGTCATCATAATTATAAGAAACTGATGATTGAGAAAAGGTAGATTCTACCACATTTATTTCACATGTGATATCTTATCTTCATTTTGAAGTGGGGATTACTAACCATTTACTTACAGCTTTTAGTCCTTCTTAAATTGTCTAATGTGCTTATTAGATGATTATATGTTGAATGTTATAAATGTTTTATGCCATGATTCTTATGAGATTTATGCGTTATATTTATGTTGAAATTTAAAACTTTATAATTAATATGTCATTTTGCACGTTAACTTGACATTATGGAAAGGGGGACATATGTCCTAATGAAAAGGGAGATTTTAGCTTATACTATAAAAGGGAGCTAATCACATTTTATAAAAAATGGAGCTTTTGCCCAAATGAAAATAAGTATTTGAGTTCTCTCTTTTAATGAGTATTTATTATATTTGAAACAATGATAAAATAAATAGGGATAAAATAATTTATAATATACAAAATAATAATAAAAAATAACAAAACATCTTATATTGAGGGATAAATGAATTGGTTATTCCACCTTATAAAAAAAAGAAGGAAGAGAGTAATTTTAACTTAAATGGTAGGCTTAGTGGGGCTTACGAGATTTGCACAAACTTCAGGCCCTTTGAGTGAAATCCCTTGCCGCTGTTGACCTCTTTCTCTCTCCCACTATCTTGAAAAATCTCTACTCATACAAAAAATAAAAAGACACTTGAAGAATCTCTCTGGGCTTTTGCCTTTTATCAGCTATAAATTGTGGGGAAACAAAAATAGTGACGGCTACTGGTTTTAGTAAAATGATTCCGGTAGAAGAAGCTTTGGAGATAGTGCTGAATACATCACAACAGCTTCCACCTATCACAGTATCCCTCCACGATGCTCTTGGCAAAATCTTGGCGGAGGATGTTAAAGCCTCTGACCCTCTTCCTCCTTATCCAGCCTCTATCAAGGTCTCTCTCTTTAGGGACTTCCTCTCGGGTTTTTTTTTAATTAGGCATATTTCTTGTGAATATGTGCTAGTGAAATGCATTAGTTAGTCTTTTTTTTTTTCTTTTCTTTTCGTTATTTTTTTAATTTTTGTGTATGGTTAATGCATGGTGGTGGATTTTTAGGGTTATGTTGTGGATTTTGGGTTTCTTGTTGGGTTTTGGAATTTTCCTATTTTAGTTGTCTACTTTGGATGTTTTGGAATGAGGTTTCTAGTGGTTTGGAATTTCCGTAAAACTAGAAATGTGTGATGAATACAGTGATTGTTGCAATGTTGGATACTTCATCCAAAAATAGTTTGTATAAATATAATATATATTTAGATGCATTCTTTTGATGGCTGATACGACTACTCCGATTGCCATTCAAGTTGGTAAGGGTCAGTAAAATCGTATATTTTTGGAATAGCTGTAATAACTTATTTTCGGAATGAGAACTTTCAATCCACCTGCTGGAATTGTCTGCTTCAAATATTTTTTAAGTATGATAACCTTGTTTCTTCTAAATAGCTTGAAATATGTGATGGTTTGTAACATAATTTAACGTGGTTTGTCATTTGGGCATTGTTGCTGAACATGCTCTAAATATTATACGCTGAGGGAGAGAGTTTAATCAGGAATAAGTTTTTTCTTATTCTCATTTCTGGATGTGTACCCCCTGTTCATTAGTTCCAATCTGATAATTTGAAGTAATAATCTTGAACTCTTAACTAGTGAAACTATTTTTCTTGGGTCTAGTTCCTATTTTTGGAATGTCTTTAACCGAAGATATGGTTGGAATTGCCATCACAGTTAATAACTGGTGTGACATATAATAAAATTTTGCATGTCTTGTATGATTTTGTCACACTTGTTAAGCTTTCCTGCTTGGAACCGATGCAACCCCAATATAAAAGTCTTTGTGTTAGTTGGTATTTAACACCTTAAAACTTCTTCTTAGTGGGATTTCACTATTGTTCTGTTACTTATTATGTTATTGTTGTATGCAGGATGGATATGCAATAGTTGCCTCAGATGGACCAGGAGATTATCCTGTGATTACTGAATCAAGAGCTGGAAATGATGCTGTTGGTGTAACTGTGACCTCTGGAACTGTTGCATATGTAACAACAGGAGGTAAGTATACATTAAAATTGTATATTTCTTAGACATATCATCTGCGCTCCTAGTTTAGATGTTGTGCAAGATCTTGTCAAGGGAAAAAAGAAAATATTTGGTTCCTAATATGTTAAGTTTTTTTGAAGATTGTGTGTATTACATTGAGTTGGTCTTGGTGTGAAGTAAATAGCCTTCGCAGTGGACGAGGTTAACTTGACTTTTATGAAGACTTCTGTTGAAATTATTACTTTATTTGAATGTTTAAGCTTGTTGAGAGAGTATAATTTATATATTTAACATGCCAACTTGCCCCTCAGGTGTGGGCCAAACACAATTTCCAATAAAAGGTACAACACGTAGATAATGACTTTTTATGGGTGGTAAGCAAGACTTGAACAATGTACCTCCCACCTCTTCTAAAAGCTTAGGTTTGTAAAGAGGGGTGTAATTTATTATTTTAACAATTTCCAAACAGTGGCCTGGCTTTTGTGTATTTCTAGATGCTAACTTCTTTTTATTGTCATTTGCCTTCTATTAATTTTTGCTGGAAGTCCACTCATTTGATAACATTTGTTAAGGATTTCTTCTTAGGCATGAGTTATTAGTCACTCTCAGGATTTTCTGCATCTAGGAGCTTGAGCTGTATGAAATCAAGACCATGTTTCTATTAGGATTACAACAAACAGTTTGAAGTAAAAAGTTTACATTTTTCAGAGGGTTGGAATATCTGAATCCATTTTTGGGCTGTACCATGTAATGCGTGTGTCGAGTGCCAATCTCCAACTTTTGCTAATCAAGGACTGAGCAGCTTGGTTATATGAAACAGAGTTGTGACGATTACATATATGTTAAATGCAATCCCTACCGAAGAATAGCATTGAATACTAATGTCACATGATCATGCTAGTTGTAGGTATAAAGGAGCGGAAACACAAAAAAAGATGGGGATGAAAAGCACAACTTTTATATAAGATGATGCCATATTTATATAGGAAAAAGATAAGCAAAACAACTCTAAACTCTGTCCAGAAAAATCTGGAAACTAAAACCTATATGGCATAAAATCAGAAAACTACTCTAAAATAATAGAAAATCTGAACATACTAACAACTTATAGTTGACTTATCAAATTCTAAACTAACTTCAGCAAAAGATGCATTCTTCAACAGTAGTACATTGAATAATGATTTCTCATGGAATCTTATCTGTGCCTCAATTTCCCTGCATTCCTGGGATTTGATTTCTCTAAAATGACATCTTTGCACTCGGGTCATTCAAGTGAAGAAGTAGATTGCATGAAATCAGAAACTTAATCCTGCATTTCCTATTTTTCTGGTAAAGCTCCAGGAAGAAAAAGTAACAAAACCCAAATTTTCTATATTGTAATAAAGCTTTTCTAGATATGAACACTAAAATTTTATTTGTAAAAAGAAGAAATATGAGGTTTTTTGGGGGGCGGGCAGGGGTTGGGGGAAGGGAGATTAGTGAGGGAAAATCCTGGGAAATGCGATTTGTTTGCAATTTTATGGCAACATGGATAAAGGAATAACAGAGTTTGCAAAGATCAGTTTGATTTACCTTGGAATGATTTCTTTTTTTTTAAACTATCTTTTGCTATTCATCTTTTGGTATACTATCTGTTGCTTTTGGAGATATAGCATTGATGATTTATACAGATTGGGGGCTGCATTAATTATTTAATTGAGGATGTTTCACCCTTTTTCTTGCATTTCTTCTTTACAGTAATAAAGTTTCTTATTTTTACCTAATAAAAGAAGAATATGAGAAAGAAGATGAAGAATCTTCAAATAGAAAACTACATCAATGTTGCCTTTCTATCTTTTTGTGAATCTATCAATAGTTCAATTTCCATGCCTCCAAAAACATTAAATTGATAGAAGGGGGTTGGACAAGAGGTGATGCTTGGATTGGAAAAAGGAAGTCTGTTTAGCCAAATTTGAGCTAAAAAAAGGAAAGATTAGGTTAATTAAGATTAAAAAGATTATAGATTGATGAAAGTAAGCTCTAGAAAAGGAATATTTATTGCATTTCGTTACTGTTCATTTCTTGTTTTCTGGTTTTGTTTTGGTATTTCCCTGCCCCCTTATATTATTTTCTGATAATCAGTTGCCTCATTATGATGGTGCCCCCCCCCCTTATGACCACTCTGTAGTTACCAAACCCTATGGCAGTTGCTGAAGCAGCCACTGCCAACATAGGTAATTCTAGTTAGGAATAGGTTTCGAAGCTGAGATTTTGCCCCTATGCATGTCTGGTGGTGGATCTTGAGCTATGTTTGTGAATAAATTGCAATCCGATATTTAGGAAGTTAGACAACCTTTGGAGATGTGAATTTATTTCATAATGAGTGCGGACATACTCTTAAAATTTCTCCATTTTATGTAGGTCCAATACCTGATGGTGCAGATACAGTTGTGCAAGTGGAAGACACTCAATTAATAGAGAATGCTTCAGCTGAATCAAGAATGGTGCGGATATTGAAGCAAACTAGACCAGGAGTTGATATTCGTCCAGTGGTATGAGCTTGTTGTTGGGTACTTATTGTTTGGAAAGAAATACCACACTATTAACACTGATTATGTGCAATTGTTTGTGCTGCATTGGCTTTTGGAATAAAAGGCTAGAGGTTTTAAGTAGCAAACCTACCCCCCCCCCCCTTTTCATTCAAATCATAGCATTTATTAGAGAATGAGTAGTGCAAGCTTATAACAGAAGTGATCAATTTCAAGAATTCATACCTCAGTTTCTTGCATCAGATTTCATATAACTCCTACAAGAGGAATGAGTTGTTACTATTGCATTTTTGTTGAGTTTTTATGTACATTTTATCTTCTGCATGTAAAATTGGCCAGAATATTTCTTCAGTTGAAGGAATATTGTGGCATCTAAAAGGATGAGTAGAAGATTTGAGTAGTGTGACTTATAGCTTTCATCAGTTGACCACAACGGGGAATGCATACATATATATATATATATATATATGTAACTCTTGATTAGGATAAATGTTGAAGTTCGAAGGCTTGTGCTACTTTCTCTGCTAGGGTTGTGACATTGCAGTAGGCGATTTGGTGCTGAAATCTGGGGAAAGGGTAGGTGCTGCTGAGATTGGCCTTCTTGCTGCTGTGGGTGTGATGATGGTGAAGGTAATTCTTCTCTTGTTTTATTTTTACCTTATCACGTTGTTTGCATCTAGGTGTGTCTGCGTCCACTTTATTCCTTTGGCAATGCTGTCATACAGGTATTTCCTGCCCCATCAATTGCAGTGCTTTCCACTGGTGATGAGCTTGTGGAGCCAAGTGTTGGGTGTTTAACTCGTGGCCAGGTATTTAAAGCTCTGTTAAAGTTTGACCTTTGTTTTTTCCTCTTTTTCTTCTTGTTAAATTTTGTGATGGTTTTCTATGTTTAATGGTCCTGTACCAGCATTTATTTTTATTTCTATATTAGAGATCAGAAGATGATTCAGAAGCGTTATATTGACAAAGAGTTGGCCTGTAATTAGTTCTCAAATTCAAATAAAATCGTCTGTGTAGCTTCATTTAAGTGACGTGGGGATGAGTGTTGAAGGTCTAGGACTATATTTGATCCTCAATGAAGTCTGGGCTTTTGTGGGAATGAACAATCTAATTTAGGGATTGAAGCTTAAAAGTTGGAATACAACTCTTAGTATTGCTATGCATAATTTATTAAAATTTTGAAACTTCTTGCACAATTAGCTCTATCGACGGACTATCCTCACTGATCTGGATAGATTCCTCCCTAAACATATCCAGCCCTCTAATATTTTTAGTGTCTATGGAAATGCATCTTTCACAGATTAGGGATTCAAATCGTGCCATGATTCTTGCTGCCGCATCACAACAAGGGTGCCAAGTTCTTGACCTTGGTATAGTATGTGACAGTGAACAAGATATTGAAAGGGTGTTGGAGAAAGCTGTGTCTTCTGGAGTTGATATCCTTATCACTTCTGGAGGTGTTTCCATGGGAGACAGGGACTTTGTCAAGCCTTTACTTGGAAAGAGAGGAAAAATACATTTTGATAAGGTACTGATGTCTCTTTAGTACAAAATGCACATTCAGACATTTCATTTCTCTTCTGGTTCCCTTTCTGTGTGTATCTCGTATAAAGGGTGCAATCCTTGGTACATTAACAGTGTTTACTTTTATACATCAGAAGAAAGGCCATGATGGCACTCTTCTCATCCTTTGCTGGTTCTGCTTGAAAGCACTGCTGCATCAAATAAAAAAGGCAGCTATTGTAGAAAATGTTTCCTCTCAGAATAGATAAACATCTTTTGTTCTCTTTGCAGCTCCAGGAATTATTTTTACTTACATAATCTTTGTTCTTTAAGGTTCACATGAAGCCAGGGAAGCCTCTTACATTTGCTGAGATCCTTCCTGGATCATCTAATAACACAAAATCCAATAAGATCCTCGCTTTTGGGTTGCCTGGAAATCCAGTCAGCAGTCTAGTCTGCTTTCAACCTTTTTGTAATCCCTGCTATTCGACATCTTTCTGGCTGGGCAAACCCTCATCTTCCAAGGTTGCTGAAACTTGTTAGAAAATGTGTAATCTATTTTCCTCATCATTTTGAGGCTTTTCTTCTTTATCTTCTTTGTTTCCTCTTTTGTTTGTTTTATTTAGTTACTCACATGACAGATAGAACAATATTAGCTTTTTGATGTATAATTATTACCTCTTTACTTCTGTTAGGGTACATGCTTGTCTTAAGCAACCTCTGAAGGCAGATCATGTTCGTCCAGAATTTCATGGAGCTATTATTAGTTGGGAGTTTGATAATGGGAAAGGCATTCCAGGGTAAGAATTTCTCTTGTCAATAATCATGAATTTAAGGGAAATATTCCAAGAAACTAGAAGCTGAGATCACAATTTACTTCAAAAAATATCCAGCTCACTAGGATGTGACAACAGTTTTGTTTCCTAGTTTGGATACACTGAAAGTAACATTCTTTTTTTTCCTATCCTTAATGAGTTTCAGATTTGTTGCTGAGAGCACTGGACAACAAAGGAGCAGTCGACTTTTAAGTATGAAGTCAGCTAATGCTCTTTTGGAACTGCCTTCATCGAGCAAGTTGATACCTGCTGGTACTACTGTGCCAGTAATTTTAATTTCTGATATAACATCTGTCTCTAGGAGTAGAAGTTTGCAATCTGTGGGGTTTAAGGATGCTACACAAGGAAGTTTGTCAGAAAATGTAAATGTTGGTGAATCAGTTGTGGAATCTGCATACAGAGTGGCTATCCTTACCGTGAGTGATACTGTAGCATTTGGGAAAGGCCCTGACAGAAGGTTCTTCTCTGAGTTCAATTAGCAGAGCTAATGCTTGCTTATTTTTTTCATTCTTGATTGCCTTCATTTCTTCATTTACTTATTAAAATTTTACACTGACATGCCCATTTATTCTGTTGTTTCCTTTTGTGTTATGCACTGTATATTTGATACTGACATTAGCATTTCCTCTCTCCAAATTGGAGGAATCTAGAAAGTTAATGTTTCTAAAGACAAAGTTAGCCTATTTTTGAGCTCCAAAATTAAATAAATAAGGAGTAAGAGACAAAAATGAGAATATACAAGTATTCCTGTTTGTTTCTCCTCCTCTCCCTTATATTAATAGAAAGAAGGTCAAAGGAAATATTTCATGCATCTTTCCTTAGATGAAGTATTCTCCTTCTCTCTCCCATTTCAACCCGTTCACTTTTGCTTCTATGAACCAAACTTAGTGTCTGTAAGTTCGTGGACTTAACATTATTTCTAGATGTCAGAGGTTAGGAATTTCTTTACATTCTAATAGAGGAGCTTGAGATATTTTGTCATTAAAAACACTCCAATACTCTAACGTGCAATAGAAAAAGATGCATCGAGATACATCTTTTTGGATCATCATTCCAGAAAGGTCACTTAAATGATGCTAAATAAAAGAGCAAAGTTGATATTATTCCATGTGAAAGTGAAATACGGAAGTACTAAGTTCTTTGCAACATGTTTGGGAAGTTGGGGTTAGGTATAGTTGTCCCAACCAACATAAAGATTCCCTAGTGTGAAAGCTCAGAGAGAAATGATTCTTCTTGTGTATTCCTATGACAATATGGTTATATATATATACACATAAGAATGTTGAGACAATCTAAAAGAGAATATGTTAGGCTGTCTACCTAATCTATGTTAGGCTGTCTAATATAATGGCTAACATCTACCTAATCTATGTTAGGCTGTCTAACACTTCCCCTCAAGTTGGAGCATAGATGTTAATCATGCCCAACTTGTTACAAAGATAATCAATCATAACCCCATTGAGAGCTTTTGTGAAAATGTCTCCTAATTGTTCTTCAGTTTTCACATAACTTGTAGAAATCAAGCCTTGTTGAACCTTCTCATGAATAAAATGACAATCAATCTTGATATGTTTAGTTCGCTCATGAAAAACTAGATTAGAGGCAATATGAAGTGCAACTTGGTTGTCAAATCATAACTTCGCTGGCATTAAGACTTTAAAACTTATTTCATTAAGAAACTGATATATCCACATTATCTCACATACATACTTAGCCATAGCCCTGTATTCAGATTTTGTATTTGATCGTGAAACTATATTATGTTTCTTGCTTTTCCATGAAACCAAATTGCCTCCAACAAAGATATAATACCCAGTAGTGGATCTTCGATCTTCCTTGGATCCTGCCCAATCAACATCTGAAAAACATTCAATCTTAGTATGACCATGATCATCATACAAAATTTCACGTCCAGGTGCTCCTTTTAAATAGCACAAAATTTGTTCCACTACCTTTCAATGATCAACAGTTGGAGATGACATATATTGACTTACCATACTAACTGAGTAGGCGATATCTGGACGAGTCACAGTAAGATAGTTTAACTTTTCAACTAATCTTCGATATCTCTCAGGATCTCCAAATAATTCACCATCTTTTGTGAGTTGTATATTCGGAGTCATTGAGACACTGCATGGTTTAGCTCCCAACTTTCCTGTTTCAGATAGTAAGTCAAGTACAGACTTCCTTTGAGATAAGTATATTTCTTTCTTACTTCTATTCACTTCAACTCCTAAGAAGTACCTTAGTTTTCCTAAGTCTTTGGTATGAAACTGAGTGTGAAGAAAGGTTTTAAGAGATGAAATCCCTGTAGAGTCATTATCAGTGATTACAATATCATCCACATACACAACTAACAGAATAATGTCTCCACCAGATCTTTTGTAGAAAACAGAGTGATCAGACTTCTCTTCATGCCAAATTTCTCAACAACTTGACTAAATTTACCAAACTAAGCACGAGGACTTCCATATAAAGATTTACGAAGACGACACACTTTCCTATACTTCCCCTGAGCAACAAAAGCAGGTGGTTGCTCCATATGGACTGTCTCTTGAAGATCACCATGAAGAAAAGCATTCTTGATGTCTAATTGATACAAAGGCCAGTGATAAGTAGCTGCCATAGAAATAAAGAGCCGCACAAATGTAAGTTTAGCAACAGGAGAAAAGGTATCAAAATAATCCACACCATATGTCTGAGCATATCCTTTAGCAACAAGGCGAGCTTTCAAGCAAGCAATAGAGCTATCAGGATTAATTTTAACTGCAAACACCCATTTACATCCAATAGTCTTGCTTCCTACAAGTAACTGTTCCAAGGTCTAAGTACCATTTGCATAAAAAACATTCATCTCTTCAATCATAGCAGTGCACTAGCCAGAATGAGTTAAAGCTTCATGAACAGTTTTAAGAACAAAGATAGAATCTAGAGATGTAATAAGCGAACAAGAAGAATATGACAGATGGTGATAAGAAACAAAGGAAGATATAGGATAGGTGCATGTATGTTTACCTTTACGAAGAGCAATGTGTAGATCATCACTAGAGACCAGATTGGATAACGAAGAAGCTGTGGTATCAAGACATGGAGATGGAGCGGGAATAGGGGCAATAATAAATTCAGGGAATGTAGTTTAGTCAAGAGTAGGTGGTGCCCGTCGGGAATAGGTTTGTGTTATAGGAGGACAAACTAAAGTGGTGATAAGGGAATCAAGTGTTTGTGTGACATGATAGATAAACACCTCATCATCCTCCCCCTGACTAGTTGAACTAGATAAGAGAGAAAATGGTGTATGTTCAAAAAATGTAACATCATGTGACACAAGATACCTATTAAGACTAGGACAATAACACCGATATCCTTTTTGGACACGAGAATATCCAAGAAAGATACACTTCAAAGATTTAGGATCAAGTTTAGTAACTTGAGGACAGACATCGCGAACAAAACAAGTACAACCAAATATCTTAGGTTTAATAGGAAACAAGTTCCTATGAGGAAAATAGTAAGAAAAGGGGATTGACCAGGTAGGACGGAAGAGGGCATTCGATTGATTAAAAAACAAGCTGTAGAAACAGCATCAGCCTAGAAATGTTTGAAAACTTGCATTTGAAATAACAAAGCTCTAGTAGTTTCAAGAAGATGTCTATTCTTTCTTTCAGCAACATCATTTTGAGAAGGTGTGTTTACATAAAATGTTTGATGAAGAATACCTTGTTGGACCATATATGTATGAAAAGTGTCAGATAGATATTCTTTAGCATTATCACTTCTTAAAATTTGCATAGGAACACTAAATTGAGTATGAATCTCAGCACAAAAACTAGAAAAATGAGAGAACAATTCTGAACGATTTTTCATCAAATATAACCATGTCATTCGGGAATAATCATCAACAAAAGTAACAAAGTAGCAATGTCCAGTTTTAGATAGAACTGGACAAGGACCCCAAACATCAGAATGTACTAACTCAAAGGGAGCAGTTGCTCGTTTATTAACTCTTGGACTAGAATTTAGACAATGATGTTTGGCAAATTGATAAGACTTACAATCAAAAAAAGATAAACTAGAAAATTGAGGACAAAGTTTCTTAAGTATAGGAAAAGAAGGATGATCCAACCGACAATGTGCTTCAAATGGAGTGACACTTTCACTACAGGCTAGAGATTTTGGTATTGATGTATCAAGAATGTAGAGACCTCCAGACTCATGTCCCTTACCAATAATCTTCTTCGTCACGGGATCCTGAAATAAGCAATGATCAGGAAAAAATGAGACACAATAATTGAGAGTATGAGTGAGTTTATTAACAGAAATCAAATTAAATGACAACTGAGGGAGACTAAGAACTTATGACAACGAGAGAGATGGTGTGGGATTAATGGTGCCAGAACCAGTAACATAAGAAGTTGAACCATCAGCTAAAGTAACATGAGGGGTAGATTAATGTGACTGAAAGGTAGAGAATAAGCTAGAATTACCTATCATGTGTTTTGTAGCACCTGAATCAATGACCCATTTTGAAGAGGAGGAAACAAGACATTTATTAAGTTTATCTGACTCAACAATGACAGTAACAAGACTAAATTGACTTTTGTGAAATTGAGTCAATCTGGCATACTCTGCTATAGATATTACAACAGATTTCTCAGGAATGTCAAGAGTAGATGCAACATGGGCAAACTGAGCTTTCTTATTCTGCAATTTTGACAGTCTCGCTTCATATGTCCTGATTTATGACAATAGTGACAAATTATTTCTTCGGATTCTTTTCCACGAATACTAGTACTCTTGTCATAATTGTTGAATTTCATGCCACCATCATTCCTATACGATTGCTTCCCTAATTGAGATGCGTTATTATGACTGATAAGAACACTATTAGGTTGAGAAGATTGGATAGACGACGAATTCTCTGTACGAAGAATCCTACTATAAGCATCTTTTAGAAAAGACACATCTGATCCAAAAAGGATTTGTGATTTTGCAGTTTCAAATTCCGACGGAAGTCCAATTAAAAAACTCATAACAGTCATTTTCTCTCGTTGAGTTTGTTGTATAGTCACATCAACATTAAAAGGCATTAACATGTTGAGTTCTTCATAGGTTTTCTTAAAGTCCATGAAATATTGGGTGAGAGACCTATCACCATTGTCTGCCCTATAAAAAGCTTTCCAGACATCATACATTCTAGAAATATTTCCCTTTTCAAAATATATAAATTCTAAATACTTCATTAGTTCTTTTACTGTTGGACAGTGAATAACTAAAGCAACAACTTCACTATCCATAGAATTACGAATTTGTAAGAACAAACGAGCATCTTCTCTCATCCCAGGCAGCCTAGACTCATCTTTAGGAGGGTCATCAGTTAAATGACTATCCATACAAATGCTTAACAGATACAATTCAATAGTTCGATTCCAATCAAGATAATTCGATGAATTAAGTTTGTGTTATGTTATCTTAGACATGACTGGAATCATATCAGAAACAATATACTTTTTCTCTTCCATATCCTATCAATAGGACCCTTAAAATAAGAAAGCAGAAGGATGTTCAGAAAATTTCCAAAGGAAAAATCAAACCTGTAATGAATAAGATCTAACACTTCATTGATATCGATCATAACAGATCGAATATATTGAGGTGAGTAAACTGAAACAAATCCAAGCGAATTCCGGTCACTCTCGCGCTCTCACGGGCCGGCGCATGTGGGAGGAGCACGGTGGGCAGACTGAAATTATTTTATTTATTTATTTTTTTTTCAGAGAGATTTCTGCTTGCTCTGATACCGTATAAAAGCTTAACATAATGGCAAACATCTACCTAATTTATGTTAGGCTGTCTAACACCCAGTAAAGGCAATCCTAAAAAGTAACAGGGTAATAGGGTAGAAAATTATTTACCTGTTGCTCCTTGTTCTAGCTCTAACACTGGACTTACCAGTATTGCAAGGCTTCTTATAGTGGTTCTTGGAGCCCAATTCATTTATTTTGTTACTGATTAAATGTGGCAGTTGACCAATTGCAAAAAAAAATAAAAATGTGCCTTATTTCCTAGCTATAAGTATATACAGAAGTAGGTGACCTTGGTCTGGAAATCATAATAATGACCATGAATCAATGTGTTTTATCTCATATTGTTTTACACCAATGTCAATTGATAAGAACTTTTCCTTACATGTTGTGGGTGTTCTGGCGCAAATTTGACTTAAAATATGTTCTTGCATTCTTCTATATGCACTTATTATGAAGAATTTACAATTGCCTGGCTTATTTTTCATGTCAGCAGTATTTGTAATGCTTATCCCTAGCATAAATTTTGTAATCAAGGCTCAGAATTTAGTTAAATCTTATATATCCCAAGCACTCATTTCTTTAAGATTGCTTCCATTTTCCTTGTTCTTTGGATTGCATCCTGTTGAAATTGGAAATCCAATTTATTGTGCTTTACATATTGGAAATTATGACCGAATAAGTCCTACTATTATTTACATAACCACATTGTTAAGCTTATTCTGTACTGCCTCACACTTCATTCTATTAATTTCTGCTCTATATTAGTATATGACGCAAGCTTGTCACATGATTTCTGTAGTGGTCCACGGGCCATTTTGGTTGTAAATTCATTATCAGAAAAGTTAGGTGGTGCCAGTGTGGTTGCGACAGCTGTTGTTCCTGATGAGGTGGCAGAAATTAAGAATGTTTTACAGAGATGGAGTGATGTTGGGAAAATGGACCTCATTCTTACCCTTGGTAAATATAACTAGGACTATACTCCCTGGTTTGCTTTTGCCAAATCTCAATTGTGTAAGGTCATAACATTTTTTTATTTGTTGGTCTCATTTTCTTTCTTTCTGTTTTGTGCAAATTCTCAGTTAAAGAATCCCTTTTGAGTGATTTTTTATTTTATTGTTATATCATGTATGTTCCTGGTTTCTAGAATACTCATACATCCAGCTGTTTGAATTATGATTATAATTTCAGTCAATTGAGAATTGACCATAAATGTATACATATATTTCAAATCTTACCAAAATATTGTTCCAAGTAAAATAGCCATGCAACTTGGAAGTAAAGAGGATACTTATATTCAATTCCCTGTGTGTGTGTGTATCAGAGTGTTTCTCTAATTCTTTTATTTATTTTATTTATCTAATTAGGTGGTACTGGCTTTACTCCAAGAGATGTCACCCCTGAAGCTACAAAAATGTTGATAGAGAAAGAAGCACCTGGGCTTCTGCATGTCATGATGCAAGAGAGTCTGAAGGTATGGAGTGGAACTTTGCATGCAATAGTTCATTGGGGCAATTATCACTCTAAAGAAGAAAAATCTGATGTGGTGCGATAGTTGGACACTGTTTGCAAATGAATTCTATCTATTGTGACCTGGTGAACCATTGCATGTTCTCTTATCTACCACTTGCATTCTGAATTATTCTCTATATATATTTGAATCCTAACAAAGGCATTCTGGAATTTTATGTTGTGTATTAATTATTCATTGCAATAATTCTAGACAAAATTAATGCTGTATTCATGGATACTGTTCCCATGCAATAGTAAAACGAGTGCAAATTTTGTGTGTTTGCAAAATAGGATGAAGAAAATTTCCTTAGCTATAGATTTATTAAGTTTCTCCTCCTGAAGGTTTTTTTTTTTTTTTGGGTTGTGTATGTGTTGCGTTGGGGGGAGGGGGAAGAGCTTGTCATAACTCTAAGACAATCAGTAAAACACATCTATTCATAAGTGATTTTTGCTGGTCAAATGTGGTGAATGTTGGGTTCTAACTGGTTTTTCAATTAATAATGAAAAGAAATGTCCCCTTGATTCTTATTTTTCTGCTTTAGAGCTTTCTTGGTATGGTAGTGTTCTTTCCTATATCTACTTTTCTTTCATAATTTACTTTTGCGTTTTGTGCATTAATAGCATGACACAACTGAAGATTTACTTGTCTTTTACAAATAATTTTGATTTTAATATTGCATCATCAACATTCACCAGGTGACACCATTTGCAATGCTTTCACGCTCTGCAGCTGGAATAAGGGGCACAACATTGGTAAGAATCATAATGTCCTCACTGTTAGGTGTGGGGGAACATATTGTCATCACCTACTCATGGGAATTAGGATGCTGACAACACATGCTCATCTAGGAGTAGGAGCAGTTGATTCTTTTTTTTTCCCCATCACATAGCCCTTTAACAACATAATACAGAGAAGAAAGATTGTCCATACTCATATAGGACTTAGGAGTGCAAGCAGGTCACTGCTGCAAATAATGTTATTGTGATTCTCAGTTACATATTAGCATGAAATTTTTAGATTTTGAGGTTGATTACACATTCTCTAGAGGTAGTGGAGGTTTTCTTCACCAATTAGTGTTCTCAAGCTTCATTCATTTGATTGCATTTGGTTGGTTGTGCTTATCTATACAACCATTGGAGAGTGACAAAAATTTTCTTTTCACTTTCCAAATAAAACTATACAATTAAAATAGGAATATGTTATTGCACTTATGGAGCAAAAAAGTTCTTCTTGGTTATACTAATCCAGAATATCTTGCCGTGGTTTACATAGTTCTTGACCTCTAATTATGTTCTTGATATTTTTATCTTTAGAATGTCTCACAGTGTTCATGTTGTTCCTGCTTAATTTTGTTTCTTTTCATGTGCATGTTAGATCATTAACATGCCAGGAAATCCAAATGCCGTTGCTGAGTGTATGGAGGCCTTGTTGCCTGCCCTTAAGCATGCATTGAAGCAGATAAAGGGTGATAAGAGAGAAAAGCATCCGCGCCATGTTCCTCACGCGCACGCTGCTTCTACAGATATATGGGAAAAGAGCTTCAAGTCTGCTTCCAATTCTGACATGGAACCTGACTGTTCTTGTTCACATTAGGCATAATTATTGGCCCAATGTTATGTATTCTAATGTATAATATGAAAAAAATTCAGAACAAACCGTGAGAGCATGGAAGATCTGTATACTAATAAGCAAAACACCAAAAATATGCTAGAACTGTTTCTTGGTCTTTGAAGAACTGAAGAGGCTGAGAGGTGGAAGAAAATAATGGAGAAATAAACAAGGAAAGCTTTTGTATACCAAGATTTTACAAGTGAAAGTGAAAGCATATCTGGTTTAACCTTGGTTCTTTCCTGCCATTCAAACTTGCATGTTTCTGAAAGTGTTACCTAATTTATTCCTTTTTCCTGATATTTCCAGAAAATGTTTATGCAATCCTACCGAATCCCTTTATGAAAATGGGAGGGGTTGATTCAAATTTCAAGCAAAGTATTTATTTACGAGTTCTTATTCATTGAGGATTTATAATATAAATGTCAGTATGACATTGCCAGATGCTGTTGTTTGTGTCTTGTTGGCTGCACTGTGTAACCTTGATTGTGCACGAAAAGTTCCTTGTAGAGATATTGGATTAGGGTTAGAATATAAACACAATTCGCTAAGACCATAAGATTATGACAGTTCAAAGTTGACGAGATTCAATAGTTAAGTTCTCTAAACGATTTTTTTATTATTATTATTTTAATTAGTTCTCAAGTCCTCACCATTACCTCTTACTCTTCATGATCAACATTAGTCTTGATTGACTCAAATCACTTATATTCTTCCCGTTCCACATGACACATGTATTAAGAAACGATAATTAGTTATAAAATATATATATATATATATATATATATTTTTTCATATATAATCTTACTAATCTTGATTAGTTAAAATGCACTTTTCAAGTAATTTTTTAATTTCATGAACTTATTTCTCACTTTCTTTATAATTTAGTTTTTAAAAGTAATAATTAGAGATACATATGAAAGTGAAAAATTAAATATAATATTTATATAATAAAAAGTGAACAATATTTTTAGATGAATAAAAATAGAATAATACTTTGTGAGACGGAGGAAGAGTTCCAAATTTTGCATTTATATTGATTTTGTGGCCAATATTCTTTATACAATACACGAAAATATACTCTTGTAATTGAACTTTTAAAATACTAGAAAGATTAAACCAAAATTAGAGGAACGAAAAGGACTATAAGAACAGTAGTAGTTTAAAAGCTGATTATATACAAAAGTAATTATAACCACAAAGGAAAAAAAAAAACTCTAGAATTACAATAGAGATTAAACTAAAATGATAGCAAGTGCATTCTATAAAATAATACAAGATCATGAATAAAAGGAGTATGACCGCCTAAGGGATCTGGGATGAAATCTCCTTTGCCTAGAGATAAGTCAAGTTTGAATTGACCAAAAGCTCCCTATTGATGATGAGTTTGAAGCTCCAAAACTAGTCCCTGTAAGATGAGATAGTATCAGTATTTCTCCAAACTGTCTACATATATGGAAGGTCACATGATTTGCCTATGCACGATGATTGGATGCTTGTCTATAAATATAAGCCAATACAGAGAACAACTCAACAGAAAAAGAAAAATGATGGAGAACTGAACTGAAAAACTGGGGCACAAACTTGCATCAAAATAATGCTCTCATTTATGTGAAAAATTTCCAAGCCCGACAGTTTCCAATGCTTTAAGGATAGAACAAAAAAGCATATGACTGCCTAGATTTGTATCTCAGTCATTCCCATCAAGAAGATTATTTTTGAAATTAAACTACGTTTAGAATGCAAATGGACCCTGAACCAATGAAGTTGGCCTAGATAAGTCATTACTATGAATAAAAGATGACTATTCAACCATCCATCAATGCTTAACTTTTCATTCTCGCAGATGAAAGTAGTTTGAAGGTCAAGATGAAAAAGATTTACAACAAAGTTTATTTATTGACAAAGGCTTCTTTAAGGTTGGCGCTTTTGGTGTTTCCATCCATCTCAACATCTCTATTCACAACTCACAAAGGGAACAGACAAAAACAATTGATAAAGCAAAGCTCAAGAGCAAGTGTTTTAATCAGAGGATGACAGGAAGTTTCACTTCCTGGCAAATAGTAGTAGAGTGGAAAGGAAAAACCGAATTGAAACTGCTTAAACACCACATCAAAAGCGACGACTACTCTAAGAGTACCATAGGGTACTTTTATCTATTGGCAAAATATTTTCCGTTTGGTTCAGGAACCCAGGAATGGCCTCCGAGCGGTTAAGAAAGCTACTTTGCCACCCACTACTACTAAATCCCATAAAAGAAGTCAAGCTGGCATAAAGCTTTATTAAAAATAAATAAATAAATACATAGCAATATGCCAAATTTTGTATGCAAAGGGTTAGATTGCTTACCAGTATTTGATCAAACCATCCCAGCCACAGGTAGCAACTTTACTCTGTTCTAGTGGATGCCACTCGCAACCAATGCATACCCCTTCATGACATTTGAGAGTTCTGAAAACTTTGCAACTCTTCCAATCCCAAAACCAGCACCTGCCTTCGCCATCCCCTGAAAAAACAAATCGGCCATCTGGTGAAAAATTAACCTGACAAGCATACCCAGCCACAATGTGTCCTGCAAATCTCTTCTTCTTGTTAAGCTGAAACCTCTCCCTTGTGCTATATATAAGAATCTGATTGTCCAAACTCTGTGCAGCAAGCCAATTCGAATTAGGGTGTAAAGAAATGGATGGCATTGAATGCATATGTGGTTCACTAATATACTTTATGACAACCGGAATTCCAAACTCCCAAACACGAAGGGATTTATCATCACTAGAAGTCACAAATCTCCTATTATTGTCCACAAAGGTAATTGTGTTCACTGCCCCTAAATGCTGATCATATTCCTGAGTAATCTGACCAGAATTCATATCCCATTGCACAATCTTCTTGTCACTCATACCAGCCAATAGCACATTCTGCTTATCCTCATCTGGATTAAGCCTGACCACGTACGGTATCTTCCCTGTAGAAAACGTTGATATCACCTGCCCAGTTTCAGTATCCCAATACTTAATATTCTTATCATAGCTAGCCGTCAAGAACTTGCTTCCATCATTACTAAAGCAAATATCCCTCACAGCCTTTGAGTGCCCCATGTATGTTCTCATACATTTTCCTGAATTAAAGACATCCCATATCTTCACCTTGGTATCCATACCTGCTGACAATATCAAATGCCCATACTTAGGGAAAAACCTAATAGCTGATACGCCTTTAGTATGTCCACTCCATGTGTGGACCAATCTTTTTGGTATGTAACAATGGTCATTAGAAGCTTTGGCGTCTTTAGGTGGGGCAATCCAAGATCTCCCTTGATAATCCCTCTCCTCTTTCCCATGAAAAGTACTCTTATCAACCATAGCATTATTGTTATTATGTTCTTTTTCTGCACCTTCCATTCCCTTCTTCCTAGCATACTCCTCGGCATACTTCCTTTGCTCCTCTGTTAACTCGCCTCCAATCCCTTCTCTCTTCCCGGCCCAGGGACTCTTACTATTTCTCCTTATCCATGCCTCGCTTGCTGGATTCTCAACCTCTTCCAAGTCCAAGGCCACACCATCTTCCTCCCCATCTTTTTGCCTCAGTTTTTCCAATTTTTCCATTTTCTGTTCAAGCTTCCGTCTTTTTTGCTGGGTTTGAGGAATATTATAAACCGAAATCCCATCATGCTGCTGTAATGCATCTAAATCTCCAACATAATTATTAGCTGAGGGATCAGCAGCATACCCGTACTTATAGAAAGTATTGTATTGCTCATCAAAAACAAACGGCTCAATCGCCGCATCTTCAACAAAACCAAGCTTGTGATTACGAAGACCCTGAGCTAAACCATCTTTTGCATAGGGATGAGCCGGACCATAAATCGGCGCCCACAGCTGGTCGTAAGTAGGGTTGAACGCCACCATATGCTGCGTCGGATCGAGCGGTTTGGTCTGCGCTTTGTCACCAGTTACAGTTAGGGCTAGCATTGTATCGTCAACTTTAGGAGCAGCAGATTTCGAAGGGAGTGCCATTCGAATCGGGGAGGAATCTGGAGAGGACTCTGAGTTGGCTTCTGAAGTACTTGCGGTGGCGTTTACTGTGGTGGTTGTGGCAGGATTTTCAGGTTCCGCAGCCATCGATTCATCGTCGTCGACGTCCGTGTAGGATTGAAGAAGATCCATGGACAAAAACCCTAGATTGAATGATTTGGAGGAATTTCTGATTTACCTCAGGACAGAAAGCGGAGGCCGAGACCACGATAATTTGTTTTCGACGCGATTCCTTGAATTTGTGAGAAATTCTGAGGTGACACTGGTTCACGGCCCTACATGTGAACCAAATTCACTAGAAGCTGCCAGGTTTCGTAGTACATTAAAATAAATAAACAGACTAGTGTAGTTTCTTTTTCTTTTTCTGTTTTTTGAAAGGAAAATACTAGTTTCTTGATACATATCTAAATTATTGTGAGAAATTCTATTTGTTCGATTAGTTCTGAGTTTAATTTTTTTTTTTAATCTTAGCCATTTTAGTCTATGAATTAAAATTGCCAAAAATAAAAATTCTAAAGTGTTAAAAAATACTTATAGGCAACTAATTAAAGTCTTCATATATTTGTAACAAATAATTAAATTACCCATTCAATTCATAAATATATAATAATTTATACATTTTTTATTAAGAAATTGTTAAAATTTATATTAATTTGGCTTGTTTATATGCCCAAGTCCTTTTTCAGTTAATAACTAAATAATTATATTTTATGAGCTCTAAATTGTCCTCTTTTGATGAACTCTATGGGAAACGTAATTGATAACCGGCCTAAGTGACGTATCAAAATAATATGTTGGAATCATACTTCAAACAAAATATTTTTGTACTTCACAAAAATAAAAAAAAACATAAAAAACTCTTAAGTGGGCATGGATTTGGGAAAAATGTTAAAAAGAATTAAAATCAAATGAAAAATCCTTTCGAAAGATCAGTTCCTTTGATAGAATTCTGATTGTTTATCAAGTTTTCTTCACAGAGTATTTTATCAATGAGGTTTCATTTTAATGAAAAAACATTAATTCATGATTATTTATCATAGTTTTCTTCTACTATAAAGAAAGGTACCATGCCACATCATTTGAAAGGGAAATCTGCAAATATGATTCTTGTGCAACTGATAATGGCATAACAGAGTTTAAATTGCCAAATACATTGGAAGGAACTCCTAATATTACAGGGCTACATTGTTGCAACAAACATTCATGAGAAATGTAGCAGAAAGATTTCCACCAGTCCAAGTTCACAGAATTGATAAAGATATGATGAAAAGGAACCAACAAGTGGTTCCTGCCCTCTTCTGATATTCCTGAGGGGGGAATGCAAGAGAAGAGGAAGGCAAATACTTTCCTGTTTCATTCTAATTGATAAACAGCAACAAATGGCATCAAAACACTGCCAATCCAAAGCTTCCCGTCTTTCTCTTCTACTTCACTTACCGCCCTAACGACTTTCCCTTGTCTGTCCTCCAATATTTGTAAAAGCTTGCCTTCTGGACTGTATTTGACAATCACAGCATGAAGTCTGCCTCCAATTTGCAATAGGTACTGGATCTTTATAGGTATTGGAAGCTTCAGCATGAATGTCCGAACTTGTGGATGCAATGCACTGAGGTAAGCATAAATGGTTCGACGACAGTGGATCCCAACCCAGAATTCACCCTTTTCATTGGTTCTGATGTTGTCGGGAAATCCAGGCAGGACAGCCATTACTTCTGCAGTCCCTGCTTTTTCACCTTTTAACCAATACTTGCGCAACCTGTATGTTAGAATTGAAAAAGATGTTTAGACAAGTGGAAAATATATGCAATGGTGCAAGTATACAAAAGTTTGTATTTCTATCCGATTACTTCAGTTTTGTTGCTATAAGAACAGAAAGACCTACCCTAGTTCAAGTTTTTAAAAGATTCTTGCAGGTAATTTACTTCAAAATTGATCGCAGAAGTATTTTTTCTTCTAAACTCCCCTCTTTTCACACTCAAGCACACAAAACACCAAGGCCTCATTCCAACAAGTCAAGCAAGATGTAGAGCTTGGTTACATAAATCATTCTGACAAAAGTTGATAGTTTACTTACTCTTTGACAGTGAAGAACAACCAAGTTCAACTCAAAGTTAGCAAATAGCTTTAGGGAAAAAGACACATCTAAACAAGCAGCATTTGTACCTTTGAGAAATCCTTTCAATCTGTTCAATAATTTGGCACTTCAATTAAACAATATATACTTCAAAAGCATTCATTGTCAAATTCTACAGGAAGACAAACAAAAGGAAATGGTCTGGTGGGCAGTCTGATTGGTTAGAAAGTTTTGACAGCACTATAAATGTGATGGCTAAACAAAATATGCAAAGGAACTGCATATCCTGAAATGAACATGATTTTGCATCATATCTGGTGTAAAAAGGGAAATTACTTGCCTGCCAATTGAACATTCAGCAAACACAACAAATGACCCATCCTTGCTGACAGACACACCATTGGGGAATTGGAGACCGTGAATGAGAACAGTGGTTTCTTTGGTTTTGGGGTTGTACTTTAGAAACCGCCCGCTATCATCTCCAGAGAAAACTAAATGCAGAAAGTTCCTAAAAACAAATTCATATGTGAGAACCAAGAAAACTGATCAAATAATAGCAGAAATTATGAATGCAGCAACATATCCCAAGTAAGAACCATTTTTTGGTAAAGAAGTGCCAACTTAGTTAAGTATAATATCAGTCCATCTATTTAAAAAGAAAAAGATTATTTTACAATCAGATTGAAAACTCTTGGAAGATAAAATTCCTTGAGAAGCTAAAAGTTTTGACCTTGACTAATATCACAAGAATTTTGAATTTTGTTAAGGACAGAAGATTGAAACTAATTAAAATAACTCTTAAAGCTTGGAAATTTACTCTAAATTTTGAAAAGTGAAGAAGTGAAAGAAGTAAATATATACGAAAGAGTTGCAAGAAGAAAATGGCATTATACAACATGCATCCTACTACCTATTCAGTTTTTGTTTGCCATCTTTATCCTAATGCATTTGCATATTTCATGTAAACCCAAGCCCCTTACAAAGCCTCATGAGATATGGACTAGATCCAATGTACATTTCTCATTCCAAACACATATAAATTGGGAAGAATAACCCTAAAAATGTGCACCAAAACATAGATTGCAATACTTGATATCTTCATTCTTAATCTAAATAGCTATCTCTATATGCCAAAGATGTCATAAAAATAATAAATGTGAGGTACCTCCTTTGATAAGTGGTACTGCTATCAGTGAAATAAATGTTCCCTTCCTCATCAAAGTCCAAGTCATTAGTGAATCGTAGACGCACTCCTTCAGCCTCAGTTGCTAGAGACGTTGCCAATCCACCTTCAGGCCCAACTTTCATCAAACCAAAATATGCATCTGCAATGTATAAATCACCTGTCTTTTTGTCGAATCTTAAACCTAAAGGCCTGCCACAAATGTGCTCATTCTTCATGTAGCTTAGAGGAGATGGTTTTGGGTCACATAGGCCTGACCTACAAGATCAATCAGTAATAGAAAATAACAATTTCAGAAATGTTCATATAAAGTTAAACCAACAACAAATACACAAAGAAAAAGTGCTAAAAGATTCTCACCTGTGTGTAATAGAAAACTATCACTAGCAGTGAAAATAGCTTAAAAACAATTCAGAACGTTCTTTCACAACTGGAAACAACAAACCTCTACTTTAGTAAGATCAACAGAACACTAAACCACATTCTGAAACTTCTTGTATGCCTATAATTAGTTGAATAAATTAAGTTAAAAGAAGAAGGTTTACCAATGCCTTCTACTGAGCATGTAACCAAAATACATTTGTGCCACTTGGATGATCAAATGGCTCGGGAAACGGAAGAGAAAAAAAAATATAAAAAATAGGCTCTAGTGATAAACATTGGACAATAAACTTTCTTTCTTCTCATTTCTTTTTTCCTTTATTTGAAGTACTAAGTGCAATTAACTGGAAATAGAGTAATAAAATTCATCAATTCCTATAAATCGATTTGCACGAACTGTATGGAAGGAAATGGTCCCACTATTTCTGGGCTTTTTTTTTTGCTGGGGGGGGGGGGAGGAGGAGGTTTGGGGAGTGGAAGAAGGGAATAGATTTTCTTCCTAAGAACTGCAAAAGAGTTGGTGCAAAAAGTGTCCCAATAAATTTCCTCTCTGCAGCATTTTTTAAATTCAAAATGTAATGTCATTGTCAAATGCATACTTTCTTACTTGGTAATGCTAGTATTAATACGCACACACAACACAATTGCAAGATCATGCAATATATCACTTCAAGAAAGAACCCGAGAGGTATAAAAAGCACTTCACAATCTTTTAATAGGAAAGAGTTAAATGTTTTTAAGCCCTTGAAAGTGTGCTATCATGCACGTGCTTATGAAAGAAATTGGAGGCAGGAAAAGTTTGAATTCTTAGAACATTTTATTTTCTTTTGATAACCCAGGTTTCGAGGTTACACTTGACTAGATCTGACCCCTACCGTCGGCTTTCAATGGGTAGGGGAATGTAAATCGTGAGATGTGCACCATTCTTAGAACATTCTTCAAGAATATTATTGTATTAGCCCCCTTTCCTTTATCCATTTATTACAGGCTTTCAGTAGGTAGCTTGCTGAAATTGTTTTGCTGGCCAGCTAATACTTGAGTTTCAGTTTCATAGATTCACATGGGAAGCATATTTGTACTGGAGTTTGTTTACCATTGCTGAAATTCTAAAATTTTCCTTTATTTTCCTCTCATTCTCAAGATCCTGGGAAGGGAAAGCTGAACTGACTACACTAGCTGCATTCACCCTCTACATATAACCAAGGAATTCCTAGGCCTACAAATTTAATCTATTGATCTGAACCTAACCTACAATTCCCATGTTTGTTTAGGGCTTTCAAGCTCACAATACATTGGCATACATGAGGGCAAAGATAGCAGTAACTTCCTAAAAGCTAAAATGGCCTAATTAATATGTTTGTTGATGGCTTTCAGGAACCAATAAGTAAGATATTAGAATACGAGGTGGAGAACTCAAAAACAAAGTAGAATGTGACATCAATATTTTCCAAAGTGAGCAGCTCATGCCTCATAATATGTCCATTCTCTATGATTAATCAAATAATAAGTACACCAACCCTAGCCTCCATCTCGTCCCAACATTTTTGTGGTTGGCTCCAATTTACTGTATCACGTTCACCAGCACATTTTGACAAGGATATCCATATTATATGACGTTCTGAACGAAAATATTCATCCTTCAGCGGTTATATCCACTATTAAATTAACCATTTTCAAATTTCATAGGAAAGTGCAAATGTTAAGTAAGGCATTTTATGTTCCCATATTTCTAGGACCATATCTTAGTCTTGCAAACATCTTTGTTTACCAGATTCCCTGAAGACTCCACAGATATCCTATCCTTTTGCAAGAAATTAATTGCAGTACAAATAAAAAAGTAAACAGAAGACAGAATCTGTGAAGGTTCAAAAGAAGATAATGTGTCTGACAAAACTCAGTTTCTTTTATTATATTCGAAAAATGTATCGGCATCTTCACTTCTATACATAAAATATTCACATCCCAGCAGAAAAGTTTGCAACTTTTCTTA
Organism: Apocynum venetum; assembly: GCA_019593545.1. Lineage (NCBI taxonomy): Eukaryota > Viridiplantae > Streptophyta > Magnoliopsida > Gentianales > Apocynaceae > Apocynum > Apocynum venetum. The sequence continues at coordinate 4,457,736 of SRSM01000134.1, forward strand.
TTATGTTCCCAAAATGCTTCCTTTCTCGTCCTTAGGAAAACCTTAAAACTGAGCTGTAAATACTCTATAACAAAATCCCAGAACAGAACTGAAAGAGAAGTTAATATAACAGAAAAGCCCAGCCATTACTATAAACTCACCGATTAGCCGAAGTATAAGCAAAATCAGTCCACTTCTCCCCATCCCAGAAGAGAATCCTGCCATCAGCCACTCCAGTGTATGGTCCACGACCTTGAGGATCAAAAGCAATGCTCTCAGGACCCTGAATTTGATTCAAAAACTTAATTTCCGCCTTCTGAAGCAAATTCTGGCTATCTTTCTCAACTGGGATTTCAGACCATGCTGGCATTTCCACTTCGTGAGACACAAAATCAGGAAAATCCGAAATTGCACTGTGCTTAAAAGGGTCCAACCCACAATATACTGCCAATAAAACAAAGAATCCAGCAAAAACTCCAGTCGGGGTCATTTTCTGATGAATCCCAGATGCCCTTGTGCTCTTTTCAGCTAGTCTCTTTCCTCTTATATCTCTATAGAGTCTTGACTCTAGAGGTCTTTGAATGAAAAAATTGAAAGGGTACGGAAGGGGAAGGTTTTGCGTGGAGCATTTTGTTACCTAACCAATTACTGCTCGAAGCATTATCCAACCAATGCTGTCTACCGAACCCAGCTGTCCTTCTGACTCCGTAGACTGTAGAGTTGAGAGGAAGGAGAGAGAGAGGGGAGCGGGGGTCCCTGGATGAATTAAATCGGGAAATTTTTGTAAGGTTGTGTGAATCTTTCCAAGATTTTTGCCCATTTCTTGAAACTTTCAAGATTGGTTATGCGACAATTACGATGTTGGAATATAGAGGTTTCCATATTTGCAAAACCCGGTCCAGCAAAGAATAAAATGCAGTCCCTCTGGATTTTTTTTAATATAATTTCTTCTTCAATTTGTACTTAATTTTTATGTTTTCCTTTTTTTTAAAAAAAAATCTACTGTAACATCTCATTTATATATATATATATATATATAATAAAATATCATAAAAACCAATTGTCAATTGTAAGACGGGAAAATTTCAAAAAAATGGAAGTCTAATTTTTAAAAAAATTGAAAAATTTACAATTTTAAAATATATATTTTTAACATTCAAAAATAACTTAATTATATCAAAATTTAAAATAAATGCAATCACATAATTGAATTCTAAATCATACCGTGAAACTTAAGTATTTAATTCCAAATGAATTCCAAATTTGATATACACCACAAACATTATTATAAAATTCATATTATAACAAACAACATAATTCATTAATTTAAACGAATTCAAATATAATTTATTACTATGTCATTCTCCACCGCAGTCTCACAATCATTCATCTTGTAAAAGAATTATTAAAAAAATATTTGTTAAGAACAAAGCACTTAATGAGAGTAATATAAAATAATTTATGCATGAATACACACATTTTATATTTTCATAAATTCATATATGAATTATGTATGTTTTCATATCAAAACATTTATTTAATCAGGTTAAAACCTATGTTCTTCTACACATACAATAAAATATTTGTATATGCAAAAACGTATATATGTCACCGGGTCATAACCCTTGTTTAATCAGACAAAAGTCTCTCTTTTTTATGACATATACAATAAATTTTTATTGAATTCATAAAGTCAATGCATATTCAAATTCATAATTTAATAATGCACAAATAATCATATAAAATATAACACATAAATCATGTATTTTAAATACAAATATTAAAATGAGATAAAAACTCTCACATCAAAATAGCAAATAAAAATTTGTGTGGTAAATGTGTAAGATTTCTAACTCTTTAAATCTTCGTGTAATGAAAGCACTTAAACATATTAGTAATTTGGAGTAAACATACTATTTAAATTCTTAAAAGAAATTATAAAATTAAAAATGTGTTTTGATAAATTGAGGGCTTAATAGGTATTTTTAAAGTTTGAGAACTGTTTTGAAATATGTAAAAAGGAAATTTTCAGATTTGGGAAAGTTTGGACTAAAAATGTAATTTTGATAAAATATAGGGGTCAAAACATACTTTTTGAAACGTTTAGGGACTAACACGAAATTTCAGAACATTTAGGTCCAAAACAGAATTTTTAAATCAATTTGTGTTTGAAACTGAAGTCTTTAAAAATATTGGAGTCATAAATGGTAATTCTATAAAGTTTAGGGTTACATTATAATTTTTAAAAAGTTTGAATCAAAGTTTGAGTCAAAATGAACTTTTGAAAAGTTTGGAGTTAATTTGAAAGTTTTAGAAACTTTAGGGTCATTTTGAAATTTTTAGAAAAATTAAAAGCATATCTGTAATTTATAAAATTATTTAGGCAAATTAAAATCCCCAAATATATTTTGAACAGATTCTTTAAATTTTAGGGATCTATTTGCTATTAGAGAGAAAAAATTGAAAATGACTAAAATAACCTTACTATAAAATACGCTTTAATTACAAAACTCTAACCCCACCTCCTTATCTTATCCTCTTCAACTTTCTTTCAGCCGTCACTCTCCTTTCCATTTTTTGTTTTTTATTCTTCTTCTCTCTCACTGCTTATTTGTTCCTTTTTCTTCTTCTTCCTCGCTACTGCCGCCTCATTTTCTTTTCTCTTCCTCACTATTTTTTTTTCTTCTATTTCTTTCACTTCCATGGCTGCCTCTTTCCCCTAGCTTCCCTATAAAATAGCCACCCACAAATATTTATATATAGTTTATTAGAAAAAGAAATTAAATCTGATTTTGAGGAAGATAAAAACATAATGAAAGTTTAGGCATAAGACTAAAGGGAAATGAATTAGATTTTTCAATCTAATTTAATAAATACTTATTTGACAACAAATATCAAACACTTGGTATGCTAGTTACATGAGTAATAATATGTTCAAATAAAATGCATAAAGTAGAACAATGAACACAATGATTTATAGTGGTTCAATTTATCCAATAAAATCTAATCCACTACCTTGAGTTACCTAATCAAGGATTTACCAATTCCCTTCACTAATCAAATAAATGATATTACAAAAGAAGTTTATCCATTCACCTTAAAGTTTTACAAATAATCTCTAAATCAATGAAGGCTCACTCAACCCTTGAGTTTTACAACACAACCTTGATTATACAATAATCTCACCACTCTCCTTAGTGAAATTCTCACAATACAATTCAATTTAAGGTTCACCCAAAGATTTTATAAACAAACATTGAATACAAAACAACATGCACAAAGCTCACCCTAATACTTAGGGTTTTATGCTATTTGCAACCTTCAGTACAATTACAATCAATGATAAGATATAGAGAGTTTGATAGATGTCACTTTAATGTGTAATGTATCAATTTGAAACACAATAACCTCTTTGAGTAATGGCTTGCCAAGATTGCTCAATATTCACATTTAAATGTAAAACCCTTCTTGAATTATTTTAACAAGATTGATGTTTAAAAAGGGTTTTGAAATGTTTCTAGGATGTTATAGGATCAAGTTATATAATGTTTTTGTTCAAAAATTGTTCTTCTAAAGAATTCAAAAGGTTTTGGTACTTATAGGTTTGTTCCCAATGGTAAAAAATAAAACTATTGAAAATCCACTAACAATTTGCAGTCAACTGGTGCATCGTCATTAACATTATCTGCAAGCTCACTGAGCAACCTTCGGATGATAGTTTTCATCTTGCGATCGACCTAAAGTTGACTTGCAATCGACCTCACCTCATTTGCGGTCGATTGCAGAGTCGTCTATAAGTTGACAGATGAACAAATTTGACAGCACATGCATCCATACATAAACTAACTTGTGGATGATACTTGAACCACTTTAGGTCGAATCGAAACATGTTCATTTGTACATCCACAATACTCTAACACACAAATAATGATTTTAATCAACTATATAAGTTATGGTATCAATCCAACAAGAGTTTATGAAACATTTAAGTTTTGAAATCATGATGTATGTTTTTTGAAATATCCAAAACATATTTTGATATATTAAAACCATTTTGAAATAACGTTTTAAGTTCATAAACTAACATTCAGAAACCATTAATCAATTAAAGGTAAAACTAGACATATCAAAATATATTAAACTCTAAAACTATATATCTAGTTCCTATCTAATCCAGCAAACGCTTGTCTTCAAATCTTGATAATCTTGACTTGTATACTTCCTTAAAGACTTGAAATCTTATCCTTGCATAGATTAAATCATGAATCTAAAAACTCTATCCCTTATAAAATCAAGACATTAGTCATCATAAATGTTTGTCATTAATCAAAATTAAGACATTAAAAGTTTTAAGGCTTTCAGGCTTAATAAAAATATTTATTAATGGAGACAACCATTATGATGAATATATATATATATATATTTGTAAATGGAAATGTCACTAAAACAAATAATGTTGAGAATGAATTTGATTTTCCCGCTAAGCTAATAGGAAATTCAGTTATCACATCTATCCTATTCAAATTTATTACATAAATAAACTATTTTTTTTAAAATACTTCTTATAATGGCAAAAGCAAAGTTAAATGGGTACCCGCGCGCCCCTGCTCTGCCGAGGACAAGAACGAGTATTAAATTGTTGGTTTTTGTGGGGATAGGAATAAGGATGGGGATAAGATATTCCTATTGGTACCTGCTCCCACCCCCGCCCATGTTTTCCCCCGCTTTCATTCTTAGTATTTATACACACATACACATATACAGGACATATATATATATATGTGTGTGTGTGTGTGTGTGTTATATTGTTTATTATAAATTTGTTAGCTATAATTATTTATATTTATTTTTATCAAATACTCATTGTTATTATTTATAGTTATATATGTATAGATGTACATCAATTATTTATACATTTTATATAAAGATATAATAGTTATATATGATATTATGAATGTAGGAATGGACGCGGATCGGGTTGAAACAAATCTCGAACCGTACCTACTCCGGAGGCGAATTTGGCAGAGCTCATCTTGAATCAAGATTTTCACTCAATTTTATAGAGTTGAAAATTTTGATTTTTATTGCAAAGGATTGGAGATTATAAGGGAACTAACTAGTGTCTTCTTTTGCGACAAATCGAGCCAAAAGAGACAGAAATAATTGACGTTTTATCTTTATCCTTTGCAAATTATGAATTCCCTTAATAAGTGTCAACTAAGTGCCAAATTTTATTTGGATTTCATGTAATTATTGGTGGATGTTTTTATTAGTTTAAAATTATGGTTGATTGCATTTAATTGTCAGAAATATAAGTTTTATAATATGTTAATTTTAGTTAGTAAATAGTAATATACTAATAATTGATCATATAGACTATATGCATGCTTATATGTGTGTATGTATGTATATATATATATATATATATATAGTATTAAAAAATACTTAACTAAAAATAAAATACATTCTTTCATTGCACAAAATACAAAATAAATGCAGAAATTATAAAATTAAACAATACATCCAGAAATTTGAAAATTACAAATACATAAAGAAATTTCAAAAGTGCAAAATACAGCCTTAAAATTTAATAGTACAAAATACGTCTAGAATATTCTTAGTCTGTAGTCTGATCAAATTTATAGCCGTAGATCCAAATAAATATCATCTGTTTCTTTTTTGCACTTCTTACTTTAATCAGATATACTTGAAATTGAACAATTAATTATAGGTACTTCTGGATCCACGATTGGAACAAAAGTCTCTAATTTGAATATCAGTTCAAATAAAGAATTGAGTGAAAGAAGAAATCTTAAAACCTATTCTCAATTGTCTTATCTATAAATATCAATAAATGATGAAAGAAATTATTGATATTAAATATAAAAATTGGTTTATTGTGAAAATTAAAGTTTAACCAATAAAGTATGTTGAACGATTGTTCTAACATGTTGTATCCTCTCGATAATACTATAAATGCATCAGATTTTTGCATTATTATTCCTATTCATTAATACATAGAATTAACGTGTACAATTCCATAATTCACATGTTGCCATTTAATGTTAATTTAAAAAATGTGTAAATAAATTAGAGTTTTATAATCGAATTCTAAATGTATCAATATTGTTCATTTTTATCTTGTTGTATTAATTTCAGCATGATATGACAAAATTTGAGCTCTTTATATTCCTCAATTCCTTCGTTTGTTTATAATTTCTTCTTTTTCATCTCAATTATTCTTTTTTGAGAATTATGGATAATAACCTTCTTAAACTACAAAAATATTATCCATCATTTACTATTAATTATTTGAGAAAAATATATTACATGAGACTTGAGCGAACGAGGTTACTAATGTCAAAAGAAATTCCATAAAATATTAGAATTATTATTGAAGGTAAGGTTCAAATTCATGGCGACCATCTTATTTTACAAAAACTTCTACCTGGACTTGGTAAAAATATTTATGCCAAGAAGAGAAGAGGATAAGAGATTAGAAGTTTACTATAGATGTGTTAGATAAAATTGTAATACACAATGTCGCTCACTAGGATTTGCATCTAGAAATCGAGAAGATAAAATTAAATTTATAAAAAAATGGATTGAGGGATAAGTCTTTTAATGACATACGATTATCTATTGATACATATCCTTGCGAAATTGTGTAAAGAGAAATGCTCAATTTATGGAATAAATTCAAAAATGAACAAGAAATGTATATTATAAATAATTAAACTTTAAACAACTATGTATGCGAGTTTATGAGAAAATTGGAAAATAAATTACTTAGATGGAGGATGTGAACAAACTACGCAAAATATGAATGATGCATTCCATTTTGATAATTTAATTTATTTTTAAATATTATATGAAATGTATATTTTGTTGTTTAATATTATGAGATAATAAATGCAATTTATTTGGACGAAAATCGTGAATATTATTATTTTTGGCTCAATAATATATTATTGATTAATACTATTATTTTAATTTTAAATTTGCATATAGAACAATGTGGCTTTGTAAATAAATAAAATAATAAAGAAAGTTAAGGCTTAAAACATGATTATTCATGAAGCACACAAACAAATGGTGCCCATGGATATTCGTATTGAAAAGTGAACTTTTCACCATATTTGATTTTAATAGTCAATGAATATATATATATATATATATATATATATAAAGTATTAGTACAATCTCAATTAGTGTTTTATAATTAATAATATTGATGTATTTTTTGGCAAACAAAAAATTTTCTTGATATAATATTTACATATATATATATATACCATTTATATATAACTAAATTTATATATTTATTATAGATTCACGAAATTTATAACAATAATAATGTATAAAAAATATATATATACACACACATATATAATAGCAACAAATTTAAACATATAGATTTATATATATCTATAAATGTTAAAAATTATATGCAGGTACAAAATGAGTATGAATCGGGTGCAGGTATAGATGTATACCCATTGGATATAATAACATCTCTCCATCTCCATCTCGATACTTGTAAAAATTTGTAATTTCAACTCAATCCCTCAATAAAATCGATATTTTCTTTCCCCACCGAGGCGAGTACGACCTAAGACCTATTTCAACCTGACCTGTACCCATTTGCATGAGTACCCTTTATCAATGGCTAATCATTATGATTTTTGTAAGTTTTTTTTGTGGTCTAAAACCATTGTGTAAGGTTTGTTCTAGAAATATTTTAAAGAAAGATGTTTTGAAGACTTATGAAACTGAAAAATAAAAGTTGTTGACCTTGTTGATAAAAAATCAAGGAAGGATTGTTGTCACCTCTTATATATGGACAACTAACCATAAAAAATGATCTTATATGACAATTACTATCCATTTCATTCATAATGGATAGAATTTACAATGGAGAATTTTGAGGTGATTTTTTTTTACATTTAATATAATCACTTTGTCAATTTGATTTAATTTTTTAGCGTATAACTTAAGGTGAATTTTTATTATAATTATTAACAAGTTTGTTTATGTACATGTCCCGCACACAAGTAATGTTTTAAGTAAAATTTTGGAAGAGAGTCTTTAATTTTTATCAATGGAATGTTGATAGAAAGTTATCAACTATTATTCTTGATAACTGTTCTACTAATGATTTTGTTATTGAGTTTATCTTGAGTAGTCTATAGAAACATACTCTATTTTTGTGGGGGAGATTTTTGCATATGAGGTGTTCCGCACACATCTTGAACTTGAGGATAAACTTGAACTTGATAGTTCAAGATGGACTCTCGTTAATTCATGAAAAGATTGAGAGAATTCATGAAAGTGTCAAATTTTGGACAACATCACATAAGTGGATACAAATATTTAAATAGGTTTAATTTCAAATAGGTACTACACATACCAAGAAGATAGTTTTATATTGCAAAACTAGATGGAATTCAACATTTTTTATGTTTCTAGTGCATTGTTTATATAAGGATGTATTTGATAGGCCGAATCATAGGGATCGATTTTATATTTGCTTGCCATCAGAAGATGATTGAAATTTGGCACAGATATTTGTGATCACTGAAGGATTTTTATAGAATGTCATTTAAATGTTTTCAAAAGCTAAAACTCTAACTGTGAATGACTTTTTCCCTATTATTTGTGATATTAGAATTGTGTTACGCAAGAGGGCTAATGACAATAATGGCTGAAAAAATGATACCTAAGTTTGATATGTATTGGAATGTTGTTTATGGACTTATGAGTGAAGGTCTAGTTTTCGATCATAGACATAAGTTTAGATTCTTGGAATTCACATTTCCACTAATTTTGGTGATGATGCCACCACAAGAATTGAGGATGTTAAAATATTGTGTATTGAATTGTATAATGAATATAAAAGTAAAAATGATAGGCAAGGATCTACGAATGTTGGTTCCTCAATCGAATCTTATATACTTGGAAAAAAGATTAAGAGAAGGAAATCTTGTTGCATATGCTTCTTATTTGACATGCAAAGAAAGTAATTTGCAAGAAAGGTCGGAGTTAGATCGATATTTAGAGGAAAAACATGTATCACTTGATGCAGACTTTGATATTTTATCATGGTGGAAGATTAGTGGATCTAAATATCATATACTTCAAATGATTGTTAGATATATATTGTGTATTTCAGTATCTACAGTAGCTTTAGAATCTACATTTAATATTGATGATAAAATATTGAATTCACATTGTTATAGGCTTCATCCAACAACACTTGAAGCACTGGTGTGTTGTCAAATTTGGGTATCATTGGACAATTAAAGATATTTGTTATCATTAATTTATTTTGAAATAAAATTGAGGTAAATCTAATCAATTTTTTATTTTTTAATTTAAGTAAATATTTTTTTTATTTTTTGTCCTATTTGTATTTTTTAAAACTGTATAAAAATGAACAATACTAATTACACTTTGATAATTGTAGGTGAATGTAATTTCAATCATTGAAGTTGATTGATGGTGATGATTTTCATATTTAAGATAGTCAGAAGGCCTTTCACCTTGATATTTAAGTTTTTTTATGTTTATATTATGTATTTTCTATTTAAGATTTATATTATGGACTTTTTATTTAAAATTTGTATTATGGACTTTTTCTTTAGACTTTATATTATGAACTTGTTTACAATTTTGTTGTTTAAGAAACTTTATTTGTTGCAATGTATATATAATTGAAAACTTGTAATATTTTATTTAAAAAATTAAAATAGATGAAAATTAAAGGGGCTAGTGGGTACAAAATTGGAGAAATAGGTGCGGGTGGGTGAGAATGGAAAGTGTTTTATCCTTAAGGGTCCATAGGGATGGGGATATTTATTATAGTTAAATCGGAGATGAAGATAATATTTTTAAGCGGGTAGGAGTGGAGGTAGAGGTCTCTATGCCACTGGTGCCTAGTCCGAGTTCTCTATATTAAAAGTAGATAACTAAGGTGACTTATACATTTTTTGAAGGTTGGCTTTTCAAAATTCATTACTTAAATAATATAGTAAAAGAGAAATTCTCATGCCTCTTGAAAATTAAGTTAACATTTTTTATTTTGAAATATATAAAATTGAATATCCATTTTTATAAATTAAGTATATCTTTCATCTTTCCTCAAAAGTATTTTTAAACCATACCTAAAGTTTCACAATTTTTTTTTAATTTAAGAAATTTATATGGACTCACCACTAACATACATTAATGTGAAGGATATTGATGTAACTTTTTTAAAAGCTAAAATCTATTATTAATTCTAATATTAAATTAAAAGTAGACATTCAACTTCAAACCATATGAATAATATATAATTAATGATAGTATTTTATTTATAAGAAGTCAAATAAGAATATATTATATATTCTAGTACATATACAATAAATTTTTAATCAATTCCTCATGGAGATGTAATAAAAAAAAGGAAAAAAGTACATATGTAGGTCAAAGTAGTTATTATCCAAGTGGTCGTAAATATTTATTAAAAAGCTTTTTCTAATTGTACCCTTTCCTCAAAAAAAAAAAGAAACAAGAAAAAGAAGTAATTGTACCCTTGCTACGTTCAATTCTCATCTTATTCTTTTTAATTATCATTTCATGGCAAAGCCTAGACTTACGTAGTAGAACATTTTAATGTTGAGAAAACTAGGCTTTTTTTTTGTCAAAAAATTCATACTTGCTCGCTCCCTAAAATTTTGTTAATCTTTGATTAGATACAAAAATATGCTAACATTTATACAATAAAAGTAGAAAACAACTATAATACCCTTCAATTGAGTAGATCACATGTATCAAACAGTCCAAATAGTTTATTGAAGTGTAATTATATTTAATGGCTTATATAATTTGAAGTAAAGATAGTTTAAAAATAACAATAACTAATATTTATCTATTTAAGAGATTGGCACGATTTTTAGTAAAAAAAGATAGTAAAATTTCCAAGATTTTAAGAAAACAAAGAGTAATGTACTAATGTTTAGACATAATATTGTACATATGTAAAATATAAAAAATAAGAAAAATGTGAATATTCACACACAATATTTTAAGTCTCAAAGTCTGTAAAATAATAAGATATAAATAAACATTTTCATTAATTTAGAAAAAAAAAGTGATTTACAAATATTTTGAAAAATTCTAAATTTGTAAGAAAGACCCTTTAATTTTTATCTTAAATTTGATGGCTAACGTGGGAATCAAAAACAAATCAGTTACGGTATTTAATGAAAAGATGCTTACATAAATTAATAATCAAGTCGAGGTCGAATAAGGATTAAGACTCGTTTATTATTCGAACGAACACGAACATGTTCACGAATATAATCGAGTGTTCGCAAACATTATATTTTAATTTAATAATAACTTTTTATATATTTTAATACAATATTTATTTTTATATTATATAAGAATATAATTTTTAAAATAAAAAACCTAAGTATTAACCAAAGTATCAATTATCAATGCTGCAAGAATGATAATGGTCTAACAAAATCAATACTGTTTTTTATATTAATAATTATGCATTGTTTGTTGAACTTAATAAATATGCATTATTTGGACTTATTGTATATGTATTTCATTCCTTTATTCATCATTATATATTTGAATGGTATCAAACTTTTGAGTAGAGAACATGTGCATATATTGAATTTTTTTAGAAAAAAAAAAACACATTCACATTCAAACAAATCGAACAGTTTCGAACTCAACCTAATCGAACAATTCGAACTGAGCTCATTAAATTAAACGAACTGAACTCGAACTGTACGAACAAATAATCGAACGAATTCGAACATAAATTTTCGCTCGAACATTAAACAAACGAACTGAAAGAACGTTCGATTAGCAGTTGAACTCGAACTCGAAATACTTAGTTTCGATTTGACTCAACTTGATTACATCACTGCTTACATTACACGGTCTTCACTCTTCAAATATATAATGAATCTACAACAAATTATAAGATTTGGCCTCCATAAATTTAGTTATAGAAGAAAAGGGTTACAGTTTCATTTTTTTATAAAAAAGAAGAAAAAGAAGAAGAAGGAAAAAGCAGTTAGATTCTCTACTTATTCTAATGTGCAGTCCATATAGCTACTAAAACATATACATCCTCTTTTTAAGCTAAAATGTTTTTTTTAAAAATATATTTTTTAAAAAAGAAGTTCACTTGTAATGTGTTATATTAGTAAGTTTATTTTATTTTGCTCATTTGATCATATTATTGCATTTTTTCTTAGAATGTTTTTAGAAATTTTTATTTCTTGTGTTCCTATATTTATCATTTTTTGTATTATAGGGAATTTGTTTTTTAAACTTAATAGCTTTTCGACTCATGCATTATACAAATCCTAATAACTCAAACATTGGTCATTCCTTTGAAATATCTAAATGGTTATGATCGAAATTTCATTTAATAATACCAAATTCTTTTGAAAGGTTAGAACTCTCAAAAGTGACTATTCAATATGGATGGATAGAGTAAAAGATATTGGGACATTGAAAGTGTGTTTTAGCACATACTTTTCAAGGACTTCTACCGCATACAATATATTTATTTTGTCTCAAATTTGAAATTTGAAATTTGAATGTACACTTTTGACTTTAATTAAAAATTAAGGAATATTATTTATTTTAATTAACTTATCAAATTATCATTGATATTAATATAATGAATTGTGGAACTATGAGTCAGTGAAATGTAAATATCTTAAATTAAGTTGGTGAGTGACGGTGACTATGAGTTAGTGATATATAAATTCTTTAAATTAATGAGGTTATTAATGAAATGTTTATTTAAGAAAAATGAGCATTCAATTCATGATAAATAAAAATAAAAATATAAATATTCAATTTCAAATGGAAAAAGTAATATTTATAATGATACTTTTTGTTTGTTAGTGACGAAGCCTGTCGTACGGCTCTCAAATTTAAACCTAACAATTCTTATGTAGATAGGGAAAGTAGGGATCGAATCCACATAGATTTGTCAACTCTTAAATTAAAATCATTAATCGGAAAGGGTTTGGGGGGTTTTTGGTATTTTGAGAATAGAATTAAAAAGGAATTTGGAATATAAATGATATAAAAAAAAGCGTTAGCAAGGAATTAGTATCAAGTTATATTTTTCATGGGATTAATCATAGATAAAGACATTATTAAGTAATTGGTTTTAGAATCCCGATCAGCTCAGACAGATTCCTATCCTTACAAATTAGATTAATCCCGATCAGTTCAGACAGATTAATATCTAATTTAATTAAACACCACTACCAACCAGCGTGTATAGGATGTTCAATCAAATTGCATTAAGTAAATAAGGCATCACCAACATTAAATTGTATATAATAATAAGCTTAATTATATACAATTTAAATTATATAATTCCACTACTAATTTAATTAAGCCAAGAGCTGCAACTCAATTAAATTAGTAGATGCCACTTGAATCATTAATACAAGATTAATAATCCTAGCTATATAATCACGTTTATTAATTGGATTGTCAATCCAATTAATTCACATAATTATATTAATTAAAACAAGAATTACATAAATACTTAATTAATATATAGATATAAGTATATTAAATAAATATACAAATATATATATATATATATATATATATATATATAAAGAAAGATTGGATTTATATTAACTAAACAAATTAGGCGGTTCAACCGGCCATTTAAATAAATTAAACTAAAAGTATGGAGGCTCGGCCTTCCATAAAAAAGAAAATAAAAGACATAAAAGTAAATTAAACTAATAGGTGGCTCGGCCATCCATTTGCGATATTTAAAGTGCATAAAGCAAAATAAATAAAGACTAGGCGGGTAAACGGACCATAAGTCCAGTTAAATAAATCCAAATAGAAATTAAGTACAAAGAAAATTATCTCATAATCCCATTTATTAATAACTTAACACATATCCTTACTAACAAAAGGAAATTACTCACAATCCATATTTAATAAATATAAGATGAAATTTATAAACATTAGAATGAAAATTTGAAAGAAATACTCCCCGAAAATATTGAAATTATCCGGACAGAATTTCTTTACTAAATTTTACAAAAAGACTTGAAAAACTATTCTAAAAATTCTAGAAATTATATTAATATGAAGATAATAATAAAAGAAAGAAATTACAAAAGAAATGAAGAAGATTGGAGCTAAATTGGTGTCTCAAATGAGAAATTAAGCTAGCATATTTATAGGGAAATTTTTAGGGGTAAAATGGTCATTTTGACCTCCGGGTACTGTAGCAGGTTGACTTGTTGACTTTGATCAGCCGACGGACACTGTTCATGACGTAAGCAGTGACGTCATCATCGACGGTGGTACTATTCACCGGAGTTACTGTTCATCATTTTTTTTTTCTTCATCTTCATCTTCATTTCTTCTTCTTCTTTTTATCTCCAAAATGTACTAGAATACACTGAAAAACTTATAACACAAAGAAATAGAAAGGAAATGTGAAATATATCCATTAAATGACACAATTAACCGATTTTAAACAAAATATAGTCATTAAGTAGTATAAAAATCAGTTAATTTATGTGTACATCAGTTAGTTACAACTTACTCATTCAAAAGCTACTTCAATATCAATTATCATACTTTGGATACGGGTTATGGATACACCAACATTTGATTATTTAATAATATTTTTACATTATAAAAAATAAATATTTTAAATTGACAATAAATATTTAAAGTTCATTGTTATTACTTATACTATCAAATTCTTTTATCTTCTTTTCGGGTTTATCACACTAAATGAGGATATTAATATTGGAATCAAAGAATTTCAAATCAGAGCAGATTAATGTTGCTTTCCTTTGAATAAAACTGATAATCAAACAATGTACATTTATGAGAAGGTCCACAGTGAGGCTTACATAACGGGCAGCACAGTACAAATTGGTTAATGCAAGGTGCTTGAGATCTATTGCATTTAAATGTTCTAAAGGCGTAATAAAAGACAAGCAAAGAGTTTGGTGAAACCGTTTGATATACAATTTAATTTGAAAAATGACTTATTTTTCATTTCTTATAAAGTTTTGAAAAATGACCATTCCATATACAAAGACATCTTGATTACTTCTTATATATTCCCCATTGTAGAACTTGATTATAACTTATTTCACTACTTTTTATTTTATTTTCCCTCTCATCTCTTTTTTATTCCTAAGATTGAATTTATTTTATCTCTTTCTTATATCCCCTCTCCCTTCTTTATTATTATTATTTCTCTTATTTCATCTTCATTATTTCTAAGACAAAAAAGAAAAAGAAAAAAAGAAGATAAGATAATCCAAATTTCTGTACCATTCGATAATGTCTTTTGTTGACCTCTTTCATCCAAGGTTGTTGGATTTTTTTATTTTCCATCTATTAATGTAGATGATATGATAAAGTCTTCTATTAATATCTGATCCATTTTTCTTCCATTAATGCGATAGATGAAGTGAATGTACGAATTAATTTGAGCTGGTCATGATGGTAACCTACGTAAATAATCGAATATTTTCCCATGAGAAATGACTACATACAATTTATAACTATTAATGATTCGTACAGCGACCACAAATTATATAAATATGTTTATCTTAGACATCACCAAAATATTATGTGTGTATTTATAAATAGGATAATTATTAAATTTAGTTTCTAAACTATTTGATCATTTTTTTTATTCATGAACTATTTTTTTTTCAACTTTGATATTTAATAATTATTTTATCCTTTAATTATTTTCAATTTTTGATCCGTAAGGACTAAACTTGAAAATAAAAAACTAGCTCAGAAATAAAAATAAAAAATAAAATAAAATAAAGATCAATGTTGAAAACTGAAAACATTTGAGGGACTAAGTTAATTAATTTTCCTTAAAAATATATGTGTATATATACTTTATTAATTGGCAATTAAATATTTATCTTGAATATAAGAATTAAAGATGGTGATATCAAATTAGTTAATAAAATATAAATTTCTGATTAAAAAAATCATTACTAAACTTTTAAATTATTTTAATTTAGGATAGAGAGAGTATTATATTCATTATTTTAGTATGCTAATCATTTTAGGGCAAAAATGATTGAATTTCAAAGAGATACGTGACATTATTGATAGCAATGTTGGTGCATGTACATAGGACCTTTCTGCTCCCTATCTGGTGGGTTGCCTCTATAATCTTTCTCACGTTGAGGATTCCATGAGGCCCAAGATATTCATCTTGAAGTAATAGTTCATATCAAATAGCAAATTAGGCATTTGTTTTAGATTTTAGCCGTCATAGAACTATACCATTGCAAATTTCATATAAAACTATACTATACTTTTTCTGCGTGGCTTGATTTGTATCTATTTCCTTTAACATTTCTTAATGAAATTTTGATATTTTTCTTTTTTTAAAAAAATAAATAAATTTGGTGCATGTACATAGTATCTTTTTTAAAAATTTTATTTTTTATCTAGAAAAATCCTGACATCAAATTCTTCTTCCATTTCTAGAAGAAAAAAAAAAAGGGTTTGATTTTCAGGGATGGAAAAAGAAGAAGAAGTGTCTTCATGGGATTGCTATGATAGCTAGAAATTGATGCTTAAATTATGAAATGGGAGGGAGAGAGGATTCATGTTTACTAATATGTATACAGCAATCTTTAGTGCATATATTTTTGGCCAAAAGTTACTTTGAGTAGCCAGTTTTTGGTTTTTGAGTAGCTTAATCATGATGTAGAAGGTGTAACTACATGCAAATCATTTTAGGTTTTTTTGCAACAAAAAATTGATCCATTCAGCACAAAATAATTATACTCCTACGATAGCATATGGAATTGGCTTACTCTATTCATGTTCAAAATCCCAACTTATCAGTGAGCAAGAAAGAAATTGCAAAATGGAACATACCATTGGAACTATAAAATAAAGAATACAAATGATAATTGTAGAATTGCAAAGCCCATTAGAATCTAGGAGGATTATTTTCTGACCCATTTAATCTTTAAAGTTTCACATACTCAGCCCAACAATGATCTCCCTAACCGAAATATGCAAGACCCAATTAAATCCCCATAAAAGTATTCTTCTATGAAATTTTATTGATTATTGACCACAAAATGTATACCTTTTGCCATATTTATTTACGGTCTAGTTTGGGAATTTAGATTTAGAATAGAAAAGAAAAGAAAGAAAAGAAAAATATGAAAAGAGAACATAAATTGTGGGAGAAATGAAAAGAGTTGAGGAGCAGAGAAAATACTTCCAAATTTGTTTGAGAGTTTTAAAAAAGAAAAACAAAAAGGACTATAAACTGGCCTCAACTGCTCTTTCTCTATTTAGGATTTGGAGAGTTTGAGGTGATCCTAAATCAAATCCTCATGATCACCCCAATCCTTTCTCTTCTCTCCTTCAAAATCTCCCAAAGGATAGACATCTAATCTCTCTTCCTCCACACTTTTTAAAATCAATAAGATATTAATTGCTTATATGTCTAATCCTATACCTTCTAAACCATTTGACACACTTAATATAATTATATTTCCAATAATTTGAACCATTTTGATTTATTTGACTTATTGGATAATTTAATATGGAGGCTATTATAATCATTTTATACCGTTGTATTTATAAATCTTAATGTTTTCTATAGTAATTCTCATATTTAAGTCAAAGATTGTCAAGATTTGAAGGACAAAAATAATACTCCATAAGATTCAATATTAATGTATTCATTAGTCTCTCCTGTCCCTTATTATAACTTGTTTCACCAAAATTTATACAAACCAATAATGAACTCTTTTTTTTCTTCTTAAGATACTCCTACCTATTTATTATGTTTTTTTATATTAAAGCTCTCTTTGCTAATTTTTTTATTCTCCAACTATTACTCCTTTTGTCTAATAGAAAGATAAACATTAATATTCAATAGGGGTAATGTTGTAAAGAATCAATAAAAAATCCCTAGAAAATCATAAAATGACTTATAAATAGAGACAAAACAAAAGTTATCCAACGACTTATAATAAGGGGCTGAACGAGAAATACATAAATCTAATACTAACTATATTAATAATAATTTAGTAAAATATCTTAGTTATTCAGTTTAATTTTTATACCAAATCAAATACAAAAAAAAAATTAACGAGGAAATAATTAATATGATCATCTCTCATTTTCTCTAATTCCCTTCTTAACTTGAAAGGAAATTTTCCTCAAAAAGAAAAATAAACTTGAAGTGCAATGTTTCTATTTCAGAGTATTTGTGTGAATGAAGGTTTGATATTGTTTCTTAACTTGAAGTGCAATGTTTTCCTCCAAAAAAAGAAAGAAAGAAAAGGAAGTGCAACGTTTGTATTTCGGAATACTTTGTGAAGGGGTTTGAAATTGAAGGGTCTGAGGTGTTTTTTATGTTTTTCCACGTGCCCAAATGTACGTGGAAAAGCTTATATTTGTTGGCAATAATGTACATTTTTTCTTTATTCGAGATTAAATGTCTATTTTTAACTCAAATACAAGAAGAAAAGTTTTTAATTAAAATAAACAATATCCTAGTTATTATGTGGATAGAGGAATTCATTCACTGACCAAGTCGTGGAGATCGATTTGGTCATACCAGTAAGCAATTTTCATCTCATTTGGACTTTGTTTCTAGAAGATAGAGGAAGAAATTTCAATTTTTGCCAATGGTCGTTGTTGCTTCTTGCTGATGAACACTTAGAGTGGTGATGACATTGCTGTTGGAACATGAATCTCGGTCATTATTCATTCTTACTCTGTTAGAGGTCTCAAATAAACGAAGGTACTGATTTTCGTTGCTAATTATGTTAGTGCCTGGGTTTTGTTTGTTTAAGATTGTTAAGAATTGTCAGATTTCTCTAGCTTTCAATAAGCTTGGCTTTTTCAGTACATAATTAGATTTTTCAAGTTGGCTAAAGGTTGTGTTAGAATGTGTTGATTTTTTCTGGAATTGTTCTTATTGTTGGGATGGAGTTGGAAGGCTAGGTTCTATATATCCAGCTAAATTTGGGGTATGTGGAAGACTAGGAGATTTAGTTCATTTGACTGGAGGTCTTGGTTTTTCTGAGTTGATTCTTTGTGGCGAAAGCCTAGCACTTTCGGGATTGTGGTAGATGTCTTCAATCCTACTATGGCAGTTCACTAAATATCTTATAAGGGTTTCAAATATGCTTTCGTTAGATACAGAACAGAACTGAGATGGAAGCCGATAAGGCTTTGGTTTGCGGATCTTCTATCATTATTGACTGTACGAATTTAATCGTTTGTAAGGCAGTGTCTTCTCAGTCAAAAGGGGGAAAAACGTTTTGGGATTTAATATTTTTGAGGAGATTCTTTCTACTCCTAAGGTGGTAGAAATGGGTGAGAAGTGTGGAGTTGAGGTAGGTGCAGAGTCTGAAGCTGAGGTTGGTATGAAAACTGAACATGGAGACTTTAGATGCTCATCTGTGTACATTCCAACCGATCATTTTGAAATGTTGTGACAAGGTGGATAAGCTATTCGAAGAATAAAGAGTGAGTCTCATTACAAGGTTATCCAATAGAATATTTGGAATCATGGTCTTGCTGTGACTCTAGTATCTCTCATTAATTCTGAAATGTTGTTGTCTTTTGAAGATTTTGATGCAAGGAATCTTCTTTTTGACGAATTTAAAGATTTTTTTCAGACTTGGTTTCTCAGTGTTGTTCCTTGGAATGAAAAAGTTTTTGAGAGGTGTCCATTTTGGTGGATTAAATTGGAAAATGTTCATTTATCTCTATGGGGTGATAACTTTTTTTCTTTTGTGGGAGAGAATTGGGGCAAAGTATTGCATATTGTAGAGGTAACTTCTTTGAAGAAGAATTTAGAAACAGCTTGGATGAAAATTGAAGTTCCCTTATAGAGTGTTTTTCCAAACTCAGTTGATGAGGGTAAGGTTAATGGAGTTTTGTTCAAGATGATTGTTACTGTTGTATCAGAAGTTTCTATACCAAAGCATTATCCAGTTTTTTCCATTAATGATTGTTCGAAAGAGTAGGAAAATATGTCCCATTATGACTCCGGTGTTCTTGCTAGAACATATTGATAACATGGAAGAGTTGGATTCCCCTAGATCAGTTTCCAATGTTGAGGAAATTGATAGATGTTTAGTAGAAGTTCAAGGCAGTGGGACTGATGTGATTATTGCTGATGAATCAAATACTCTATCAATTGAAGAGCTTGTGCAGGTTGATAACATGATTTGCCAATCTGTTGATAGGCAGGAAAATAAGGCTGATGAGAATGGAAATAGTGTCTCTAATGAGCCCCAATCAAAGTTGGAGAATGATACCTCTTTTGTTGAGCCTAACCTAATTAAATAAGGATATTGAACTTCCCGAGTCTAGTAATCTTAAGGGTTTGACGTGAGGTTTCTTGTGTAGGGGAAAAAGGCATAACAAATATAAGAAGACTGCTTCTGTTTTGGAGTCGGATAAAAATTTGAAAGATTATGGACCACATTCTTCTATCTCAGATACCAACATTGAAGCCAGAAATATTGCAATTCGAAGAGAAGCTCAAGAGTGTTGGGAGGTTAGTAGAGCCCTTGGTTCTAAATTTGGTGCTAACAAATACGAAGTAATTAAAGCTTTTATGGAGATTGAATTGGAGGCGCAAAGAGATTTTTTAAAAAAGTGATGTGGGCTTTGAGATGCGTTGATTGATGTGGGTTGTGGCTGATGCATTTGGAATGGTTAAGTTGACTAGATTCTTGTGTTGACAATGCAATATGAAAATAAAGTTGGAGGTTCTTAATTATGTTTTATCATGTTAGATGTTTGTTTAATCTACTTGGATAGTGATGATATCACATAAGTTAGTAACTTATGTAGGATGTAAACTTTTTATAAATTAAAATTTAGATTAATATATATATATATATATATAAAGAAATAGACATTCAATCTTCTGAACATTCGAAAATAACATGTGAAAATTCAATTTCGGACAAAAAATGCTTTTTTTTTTCCTTTTTTGCTAGATGAACTTTACCAATGGAATAATTCTTTACCATAATAGAATTTACTAGTATTATGTTTTGGCCTCTTTATATTCATTATTCCAATCCTGCATGTAAGTAATTTTATTATGCACTACATCTAACTACAATTTTTTTAAATAAAAAAAATGGACTAACACCTAATTTACGAAGAGAAGAGTGAGGAGAAGAGAAAAAGGATAAATATATATTTTGTAGTAGTAAAATGACTAAAATAATGATAATAAGGATTAGTATTAGTATTATTTTAGGAGAAGGAGAAGTGAGATAATAAATTAGGCATATTTTATATTTTAAAAATAGAGAAGGGGTATTTTAGTTTTTTTTTTAAAAATTAATTTTTTAAACGGGTGGAAACTATATTTTGAGGTAAGGGGAAAAAAAGAAACAAAAGAAAAGAGGAAAATAATAACAATAAAAACAAACCATAGGCTTATAATAGAAGCAGGTGTTCATTAGTTGCCATTGATTGTCAGTTGGAGAAATAAAGAATCAAATTCAAGTACCCATGCATTATCACTTAAACTTGACAAGACTTTTCGAAAACAAACAGGTTGTCGTTTCTATAAGTTTTGGACCATAAAACGACTTTTTGAACTATTTTGATTGCATATTTTTGGAAATAAGAAGAACATTTACGTTTCTAACACAACAATTTTGGTACTCTGACACACATTGTCTTTGATTGTGGTGCTACCTTTTTCTTGCATTTCTTGGTTGCAAATTGTGTGTAAATTTTTCTGTTGAGAAAAAAAGTCACTTTGTTTACCTATCTATCTATATATATATCTATCTCTACATACTGTAAGAGTTGTCAAAGTCTTTTCCATCCTTACTATTTTAACATTTGGATTTGTATTCACGTGTTACTAGCTAATTCTTGTCCCAAGTTATAATTAGTGGGTACTTCCATCATTATTTTTTTTCTTCTATCTAGTGGTAATTAAAAACTCTTCTAAAAATTAAATTTATCAACCCGTAATTTGAGACAAATGATAAAAGGTATATTAATATCCAAGTATAGGTTAGTAGTTTGAGTGCGTCATGTTGACAAAGTTTTGAGTCAGACCTCTATCCTCAAATAAGAAGAAGATTATAAAAAAATAGGTTTATCATGTAGATTTTACTTCCATTGAAAGAAACATTTTAAGTGAGGTTTGGTACTGAATTGTTCTTTTTCTTTTTTGGATGGTATTGAAGTTTTTATTTATTTTTTATTTTTTTAAAAAATAGAATAATAAACCTAAATTCTTATGGGTAAGAAATCATGGATAAATGGTGCATTATAACAAAATTATTGAAATTAGATATAATTATAAAATGCATAGATCATCAAATTGATCACTCGATTAATTAAAAATGAGTTTTTCAGTTAGTAATGAGGCATGGTTGGTGATGTTGGAGAAGAAGAAAACATGAACTAAATCAAGCTCATTAGCTTTTCAAAAAAATATATATAGAGAGAGAGGGCAAACTAATGATTCAAATCAAAAGGTAATCCAAATTAATCAAACTAGATATCCTTTTAATTGAGTCATGTTATATGTAGATGTGGAAAAAGGGCAAACCATACTGTTGATAACTTCAATATGCTTTGTTAACCATCTTAGTACGCTTCTCTTGCATATTAAAGATTGGATGAAGATCAAAACTAAAAGTCGTTATATTTAAATCCATGTACTTTTATCATAACTAAATTAATGTTTCTATTAAATAATAATGACCAAATGAAAATGGACCACAATAGAGAAAAAAAGCAACAACAAAAAGAAGGGATGGGGAATGCATCCATTGAATTCGCTCATTTTTTATTTTCTTTTTTAATGTCTTGAAGTATTATAAGAAAAAGACAAAAGAGAACTGTACAGATATGCCATTATTCATTAGGGCTTCTCTTATATGCAACTTACAAAAACATTGTAAATTTTAAAATTCTTTTTTATCATTTTGCTATGTGAACAAAACAATTGCTTTAGTGTGTCTAAAAATCTTGTTGAAAATAATGAACAAACTTAATAGGACACATGCATAAACAATACTTGATAACCATTTTATCAATAATACAAACGAAAATGTGGAATTTTCAAAAAAAAAAAAAAAGAAGTTCATAATTATTTGATCGAGCAAATAATAACAAAAAAAAAAAATTTGGGGAAAAAAGTAATTAGCATGTCAACCTAAGTCAAAACAAGTGTAACATGTCACGTGTAGGCTGTCATATCTTGGACAATTTGTTAGCAGATACATATATATATGGTGTCGTGTCTGTACACTTTCATTTCTTTGCTGTTGCCTGCATCTTCCCTCACATTTTGACTTATTATCAGAGACAGTTTAAGTTGATTTAAAAGGCAGATATAATGTCCTCTGTGCTCTCATCAAGCTCAAAGTCAAGATATGTAGCTACCAGCAGCTTTTTTTTTCTTCTTCTTTCAATATATGTATGCAGTTCCTTTCTCTTCTCTTCCAAAAAATGGAAATCAGTAACTCTATATAATTGAACTTGAGTGAAAATATACTAACATAAAAGGGAAACATGAGTGAAATACTAGCAAGAGTCATAAGAAAAGTAATAATTAGAGCAGCAACAAGAAATTGTTACCATGAATTATCTTCTCCTTTTAATTTTTCCCATTTGGTTGGTAAATTAAGTTTGTAGGTTTCTTTGTAAGTAGCCTTGCTAGAGTTTCTTGAACATGAATACGTTATAACTATTTATTAATTGCACTCATTTATATTAGCTTAATATATTCTTTCTATTTAAAATTAAATATTCACTTTTAATTTGATCATAAAAAGAGGAAAAAATAAGTAGGGGATATGACTATAACTAAGTTACTAATTAAATTATATGCAGTGGTGGGAGTTCTTGTATTAGTGAAATAAAAAATATCCAAATTACAAAATTATTAGTTGAATTTTAAATGAAAAATAAGTTCAGTTCAAGGAAGTGAACATTTATTTTAAACATTCTAAAATAAATATGTAACCATTTAATTTTGATGAAAGGAGTAGATGATTTGAATATATGGGACAAAGAGATAAGGTTACTCAAATTAATAATATTTTCAATACATATTAAGGGAAAAAAAGAAAGAAACATATTAATAAAAAATTAAACAAAAACTTTAGTACATGAGTTTTATAAAATCATCTAGTGGAATACATAAAATTCACAGAGTTACTAATTAAGATATCAAGTTAACATCATTTTAGTTGTTTCTTAAATCAAATATAAATTTTCTAATGTCTAAAAATAATGACTATGATTTGGTGGTGAAAAAAGGCAACACACAATTCCTGTTAACACTAGTTACACTATTGACAAGAAGAGTTTTTGCTGAATAATATAATTTCAAAATATTTATTTGGAAGACAAGTAAAAAACATATGCATTCCTTTTTTAAAGAAATGCATTCTTTTCTTTCATAAAAAGTAAAAACTCAGGCTAACATATTTAATAAATGCGTGCATATTGTAAACACATTCAATTAATTTATTGATAAAACTTATTAATTATTCAAATTTTTTACTTTCTCCGTCTGCCATTAAATATATATTTACATTTTCATTTTGAGATATTTGAAATCAAATACTCGTTTTTTTAAAATAAATATATTATTCTTCTAGAGTTCTATTAACAATTTTCTTAATTTAATAAATTTAATAAATTTACATTACATTAAGTAAGTGTTCTACTATTAGTTATAGTAACAATAAAAATATTATTATAACTTCTTTAAAGTCAAAAGTCTTTCTTAATTTTTGTATCATATCAAATGTGAATATTTCATTTTAGACGGAGTAGTATTAAAATTTCTCATGTAGAAAATATTTTCTCTAAATATGCACTTTTAAAATTAGGTTAAAATTAAATAGTGAAAACTATTTTTTTTGATAAGTAAATAGTGAAAACTCAGAAAACAACTTAACTTCCCCTATAGGATGGAATAATACAAGGTAAATATGACGTAATAAGAGGGCAAAATTGTGGATAAAGTGAGTTGCCATCTCCCTCTCACTATTCCCTCTCCCTTAGGGCTTAAGCATTCCCTTCATTCATTCTCCTCTCTTTTCCCAACCTCTAATCCCTATAACATTCCAAAGCATTAATATCTCAATTCAATACCCCCCCCCCCCCAAATCCCCAAAAAACCCCCCTCTCTCCCTCCCTCCTTAGTCCGCTTCACAGATGCCAGAATTGTTAGGAAACCGGTGATTCCCACCCACTCATTCCCTCAATCATCAAACACTCTTCCCCACACAGACACATAAAATAAAAATTCTCACAATTGTCCCATATCCCACCTTTAATTTCTCCTCACAAATACCACTTTTTCCATATATTTTCTTGAATTTGATCTTATTTCTCCTAGCCAACATTAAACCACTTATTCCAAAATTTTCTTGAAATCTTAATAATCCCTCAATCCCACTATACAAATACCACTTTCTAAATCCGTACTCCCACTTCACTCTTATCCCACCCCCCTTTGCCCCATTACCCACCAGACTAGTCCCATCCCCATATTTGAGTTTTGTACACTTGTTAATTTTACACACATATTACACACACTACTACTATATCTATATACCACTAGCTACCCCCTCTCACCCCACCCCCCCACAAGAGGAAGAACTCTCCTTCTTCTAGCTATCATCTCCTGCCTTTTCTTTTCTTTTCCACTGAATTGGCTTTTCACTGCTTCCATTTCTTTTCCTTCTTTCTGTTTTGTCCTTGAGCTGAATTGTTGTAGTTGTTGTTACACTAATCTTGATCTGCATACCCTTTCTTGCTGCACCTCCTTGTTTAGTGAAAGAAGTTCTTATTGCCTTTTCGATCCCGGCGATCCGCAATTATCGGCTAAAAATGTCACTGGACATCACATCTGAACGCGTTTGCTATGTCCACTGCAATTTCTGCAACACTATACTAGCGGTATATATGCTTGCTGAATTTCTTGAAATTCTTTTTCCATTTTTTTTTGGCGGTCTTTGTATACATATACTCTTTGTCTTACTACAAAAATTCATCATGACCTTAATTAGTAGGTTCACACCATGAGATTCACATGAAATCATGGTTAATTTTATCTTTGTCTGTCCATCTTTGAGCTTTTATGCAGGCGATGGATATGGTAAGTGATATTGAGACAGAAGGATTTTGCAGAATTCACTGTTGAATATAAGTTTAAGGATGATTCCAATTTCTACATGAAAAATGTCCATGTGATCGATGGAGTCGGCGGAGTTTGAACTTCTTTTCTCCTTCTCATGTGATATTTTATGCTAACCCATGTACCAAAATTTTGAATCCAAACCAAGATTTCTTGACCAAAATATAGAAGGTAAAGCTTTGAGGATAAAGTTTTCATGTACTAATAATAAGCTGCAGGTGAAGTTCAAGCCTAGAACGCATCATGAAATTCATGATCTACATGATCATGAGAGTTTCACTTCATGAATGTCTTTCCTCAAGTGATAAATGTAGACAGGAGGAGGAGGACAAAAGAAAACCACTAATATCGAGATATGGTTTTTAGGGTTCTTATTTTTTTCCATGGCACCATTTCCAAATGAACATTTCTTTTCCCACACCTTTCAACAGTATACCAACTTGAGGTCTTTTCCAGTGTTAAAAATTAAATTTGATCTTTCTAATTACTAACACTTGTATATGTCATTCATTTAATTCAGGCAATTTATGACTCAACCTTTTTTCTCTGAAATTTTCTTGATCGTACTTCTGCAGTCACAAATAATTGTACTAATTATTTTGATTCTTTCATTCTTTTTTTCTTTTCTGATTTTTGAAGGGACTCTATTAATTCTCTCTCCCTTTGGGTAGATGGTTGTTTTTTGTTTGTTCCATGGTTTTTGTTTTTGTGAAGGTGGCTTCTTCTGTTCACACCAAAATTACAATACATGAGCACTAAAATATTTTCACTGTGGAAGATCTTGATATCACTGTTCTCCATCTCTGGTCAAAGAACCTACAGAAAATCATGGCCACAACAAGTGCTTTTTTGCATCCTTTTGAGAAAACCCATTGAAAGAAATGCTCTATATATGGCTCGTATGGCCTGAAAAAGGATAAAAAACTACATGTACCAAAAAATGCTTTATTTTGAAAACAAAAGAAAAAAATGGAGTCTTATATATAGTCTCTTTCTTTTTCTATCTCTTTCTTTTTCATGGCAATATACATATAATCTTCGTCATGGGCTTCATGATTTTCGCTCCAGTCATGTCATTTTCGTTACCTCTTTCTTCACCAGTGTCAGAAAAAAGTCAGGAGCACCGAAAGGAAAAATATTGGGAAGAGAATACTGCCATTGCTAAAACTTCTTTTATCATAACATAAGGGAACGGATTTCCTTTCCTTATAGATATATACTTAATAATATTATTGCCATAATGTAGAGTCTCTGATTATAACGCTACCTGCAGCTGCGTGATTTATGAAGTTGCCTCGTTTTTTGCATTCCTCTCAATTTTACCACTAACGAATTCCATGGGGGTTCATTTCCCACACATACACACGCAGAAAGAAAGGCACTGTTGTTGCCGAAGTCTGTGTACACCGATATTTGTAGTATATATATACACACACACACACACACACACTCAACTTTCTTCTTCTTCTTCTTCTTCTTGTTCATTTTCCATCCGATGTTGTAGCCCTTAACCTCCGGGCTTCTAGGAACTTCTATATATATATATATATATATAAATATATAGATGATATATATGATAAGGCTACTAATTAAGTGTGTGAAATGAATGTGTGGTTGGCAGGTTAGTGTACCATGTAGTAGTATGTTTGCCATTGTGACAGTCAGATGTGGGCATTGCGCAAATCTGCTGTCGGTAAATGTTGGGGCTTTACTTCAGCATCTTCCCCTCCAAGATTTCCAGGTAAATTAATGATAAACTATTCCACGTTCTTTCTCTTTTTGTCTTCTTCTTCTTCTTCACCTAGACTAGAAGAAGCCATCTAATTAATGAATTATTTATGTCAAAAGAAAAAAGTACTAAAAATTAATAGGATATATCAGTGACCTTCCTTAGAACATATATTAATTAATTAGTTCTTTTCATGTTCAAGATCCCATCTGGGCAGATGTTAATTAATTATATCCCCAGTAGCTTGTCTTTAATGCCATGCATGCTTTTGTCTTGATGATGTTCTTCTTCTTGAATCTAATCTTGTGGTATAGTTCTTTCTAAGATAAACGTTTCCTCTACTATGATTGCTTTTCAACATTTTCCCTTTTTTATTTTTTTGATTTAGGAACTTTGTGTTTGGAAAAGACAAACAAACACTAATGTAAAGCAAGTTTGGGAAATTTCCTTACTATCCGTACCTGAATAGTGTGTGAATCATTAAGTCTGGAAATTTGAGAAGCACAAAAAGGAGACACTAATTAATTAAAACGTTGTTAATTTACTGCAGAAACAACAGTCAAACAATGAAGATGCTAGTAAAGACTGTGGGTCATCTTCAAGATGCAACAAATTTACTGCATTCGAGGCTGCTGATGACCATGACGATCAACCTAGAATCACTCCTATCCGCCGTAAGTTCTTTGCTGCATTTTATTTATTTTTTTCTTTTGGGGTCCAAATGAATCACTTGTTAACAGACACTCTTCTTCTTAAGAAATAGTACATATATAACCAAGTATCGAAAAATGTTTCCACATGCGGGACACATATTTTGGATTTAAAACAGAGGTACAATCTCATCATGTCCAGAGACACTAGTGACCACTGACCATTTTCATTATCAGCCAAAGGGGCAAAAAAAAAAAAAAAGAGCAATGGAAAAAAAAATTAATTTTTTTTGGGGGGGGGGGGGTTCACTCAATGACCTCTGATGGCGATTGTGACATTACACTCCACCCAGCTCATCAGTTACACTGGTTTCTTGAAACATAGGCCAAGTACTTTATATTCAAGGACTATGCATTTTTTGGCTCTAGAACCATAAGTCATAAGGCCAACAAGAATGACAGGTTTGCCAGATCTGGGGTTGGGGTGGGTTATACAAAGAATTATTTGGTGTTTTGTCCAAAGATTCATAGGTAATATCCCATGGGTTTGTGTAGAACAAACCAAAATGCCATAAACATATATACAGATTCATCACATGCAAGTCTGCTGCCTTTCTCATCTTAATTTGTTGTTTTGGATTGAGGGTAGGGCCATTTAATTTCTTCAGTTCTTTTCCGGTCAAATGGGATTGCGAGTCTTGAACATATGTATGTTCAGCATGTAATAGAATTCTATAATCTATTAGGCAATACTTTCTTAAGGTAGGAGATTAATTTTGATACTTAAGAAAATGAAAAAAACGAAAATAGAAATGTAAAACAAGAAAAGAGGAGAAGAAGTTAGACCAAGAGAGATACAACAGAAACAAAAGTACTCTATTGTGTTATTGTTTAGTCAAATCCTAATTAGAACTTAAATTAAGATGAAAATGTCCTTTATGTTGTAACTTTGCTCATTGATTTCAAGAATGCAGATTTATGCTCGTAACCAAATTAATTAAATCTTTGTTATGTAAATGCATGTATTTGATCATTCAAATCCTTTTGTCCTTTTGTTCCCCATGATTCATGCAGCCCCAGAGAAGAGACAACGCGTTCCTTCTGCTTATAACAGATTCATCAAGTAAGTAATTATAAGCTTATACATATTTAAACCTATTTAATATATCCATAAAAAAAAAAATTTCCTTGGTATAAAAGACGTGGTAAAGTAACTTCAAAATAATTTTGGCATGCTTAATTTTTCTATAGGGAAGAGATACAAAGGATAAAGGCTAGCAATCCAGAAATCAGTCACCGGGAAGCTTTTAGCACTGCAGCCAAAAATGTAAGTCATCTTTTATTGCAGAATTGATATGATTTCTTTGATGAGGCTATTAATTAGAACAATTAGACATAAAATATATGAAAAAAAATGATATGGTTTATTTTTACATGTCTGCAATAATGGTGAGTTAGTTCTTGGACTAGCAAAACATTAATCAAAGACTATAAGTCTATATATGAGAATATGATAGAATAGATTTTAGATGTGGAAATACTGTTTAGATGAAGTATACAATCGAAAATAAAGATTAATCAACAATGAAAATTAAGTGGCCAAAAATATAGTACTTGCATATATATAATATGATTTGGTACGTTAAAGAGCAATGAAAATTTCAATTTCATGAGTGATATGTAGGATATCCTCTAGAGGCAATCGATCTTTAGAAACTCATTAAAATCATATGTAAATGAATTCTTACCTTTCTAAAAACAGTGTTAGATTATGTTATCAAATTCTTACTTTCCTAAAAACAATCAATTACCATATAAGCTCGTTTTATAATCTGTCATGTCATATAAATACTCATTTTGGTAGAATTGCGTGTGCTGTTAGGAAAGAAAGAATGCACGATAATAGGGTGACAAAGTTTCCAATAACATATTTTTTTCCCAATTCATGACGAAAATTTCATCATATTCTATAGCAAGAGAATTGATTTTATCCCAGTTATCATGCATATTTACATCGAATTCGAGCATGTTCGGAATAAAACCTTAATAAGTTGAAGAATCTATAGGCACAGGAGAGTCAGAAAAGTATATACCAGGTTAACTAAACTAATTTTATCAGTGACCTATTTCTAGAATAACATAATATGCATAGTTGCCATTGATAATGCATTGCTCCATAAGATCTATATATGCCCCTTTTTGTTCAATACTTCCACACAAATGAATGTTAAATTTAATTCGGTATTTTTTATTATTATTATCATAGCAGTGGCTTCAACTTTTAGTTTACTCTATAAGTAAATTTCATGGTCATTTATATTTTTCTCTAGATGAGAAGTATCATAAAGAATTATTGCCAGACAGTTTCCAGTTTCATTCATCTTAGTGATCTAATTCTCAAACATTATGATTAGGGTTTACTAGTGTCGTCATCAACATATCCTTAATCTTTTCTGATTTTAGTTCTATTGCTATATTTAGTTAAAATTTATTTTGTGCCCCAACTAATAGAAACCTGATCAGTATGCTGATTTCTTTGGCTGGATGCAATATAAATTTGAATGGAGATGTCAGTTTATAAATTGTGGCAACTTTAAAGATGAATAAGTTTGAGAATAATGTACTATGTGAAATTTCTATTGATGAAAGTAGTAAGTTTTGCATATAATAGGAACACTAGTTTAAAGGTAAATATTAGTATTGGTACCTTAAAACCTTGTTGGTTATAGTTATATAGAGCTGTTTCGAAATTAATAATGTAGGATAACAAAATTAGACATCCAAGAGTGATATATAGAACCATTTATGCACTGTGAGGAAGTTTTTGGATCTTTTATAGATTAGAAAATTTCTTAATCAAGATATGACAGTTTCAGAAAAAGGAAGGGAGAATTTGTAATATTTGAGAGAATTAAAAATGAATAGTGTAAGAGGAATTAGTAAATATTTCCTTTTAATTCTAATTAGACTTTTTACTATATAAAAAATTCAATGAATTCCCTTCCCCAAACTACTAAACTAGACATCCATTTTACCATGTGTCCTCAAGCACTATAGAAAAAGGAAATGATGATGGGTTTAAGAATCTTAAAGGTCTTGAGATGTGAATTCTAGAGAATATAATTTATCACTTAGCATAGAGAAAAGCTTTCCACCATTCTCTAAAGGTATAAAAAGGCTTAAAAGGCACAAAACTTTTCTTTACTTAGTCACGTCTCTAATTTTCTTCTAAATATTGAACAAATTTGAAAGATAAGTAAAGAAGAATAAAGCATAATGCTATAAATGTGCAAAAAAGTTTAGTCAAGAAAGGGAAAAAAAGTCAACTATATTACAATGTGCCTCTCGTGGGCAAATCAAGATAGGAATTTTAGTTGAAATGATCAACCAAACATCTATGGATTGGCCTACATAAAGTGCATTTGGGTTGCTTTATTAGTCAAAAATCATAGTATTTCTATATCCTATATATATCGTCGCCATAACTACTTCTCAAGAAATTCAACTTAATTACCTTTATTTCAACTAACACACACTATCATCAACCACCAAAGATAGGTCACAATCTTTATAATTAAGCAATAGTTTTGTTGTTTTCTTGACCATATACTTCATTCCTTGTTCTTGGCTTATTCTTCTTCTTTTCTTGAATAAATCCCCAATATTCTTTACCAAATTACTATTACTTTTTTGACAATAAATCATGAATGACTTGTGCTAACCAAAATTTTGGTGTGTTGTAAGAAATTTTATCTCTAGTGATAGTACTTATAAATTTATCCTTTGTTTTCATTTACTAGTTATAAGAGATTAAAAAAGACAAAATGAATAATAATATTAATAATTAATAAAAGAGGAGAAAATGGTTTAGATTATTTCCATGTCAACAAGGAGAAGACATGGTAGGGACAAAATAGAAGTGGGACAATGTATAGAAGACTGATGATCAAGAACAATCTGGTTTTTGGCAGTGGGCACATTTTCCTCACATCCACTTTGGACTCAAGCTGGATGGCAACAAACAAGCCAAATTGGACCATGCAACAGCAGCAGTTTCTGGAGAACAGGGAGCTCAGAAATCTCGTGGGTTCTACTAAGATTATTCTACATTGGAAATGGGAAGAAGAAAAAAAAAGGTTGCGAGTTCTTTTTTTACCTTATAATTTACATACATGAGTTTGTGAAGTCTTCCAATTCGAAGAGGAAGGTCCTCACATATACCTCATCAGCATCCTTGCACTATTGTTCTTGTCTATTTGCTTTGTATTGGGATTCATATGTAAGTTTGAATTTAAGAGTTGATTCTATATATAAATATATATAATCATGAATGTAATCAAATCTCTTATGCATACGATGATATCTAATTATTGGTCTTAATTATATCTGAGCCACTCGGCCTTCTTGATAAAAAATGACTCCTTTGAAAACAACAAGTGCTCGATACATGCATGCTCCATATATATATATATATATATATATATATATATAAAACACCGATATTTTTATTTTTAGTAAAACTAATTCAGTAAAGCTTTAACTCATCACAAGAATAATAATTTATGTGAACTCACTTTGACACTATTCTATACATTTTCAAAATTATATTTAGCATGTTATCAAAAAAAATTATATTTAGCAAAGTGTAATGACGTATATACATACTTTTTTGTTAAATTTTACTAATGGGATTTGGGATGGGAAGGGACTTATCATAGTTATAGCCTTCCATTCATAGACAAACGTAGGATCACGATATATATATAATCTTTTTACTCTAAGAAAACATCGTTAAGGGGTCTTGAGGAAAAACCCTAGAAAGGTTCTAAATGCCAACACAAACATTGGGAAACTTGTCATTAGCTTCAAGTCTACCTCATCTCAGCAAGGGGTTTTGCATAGAGAGAGAGAGAGAGGTAGTGTTTGAATGCATTAATAATATGTGCATGTGACAGTTGATGGGTGATAGCTACAGTTCAATTGTTCATCTGTCACAGTCAGTGATCAGTCTCATTATATCGGAATTGAGAAACTCAGACTATAAACACACCGAATTTCATGGCACGAACAAAGAAATCAACCCCGGCTAAAACCACTTTCAACACCACATAGAAAACGACACTTTCACATTCACCCATTTAATTATTTGCCATCGCAGACAAGGTAGGAATAACAACTTTCATCATTTAATATTTACATTTTTATTTTAATTTATTTTAAATTAAATATTAATTTTTCTAATAAAATAAATATTATTTAATTTAATGATTTATTTTCCAACGCATTTCACCACTTACTATATTAATTTAATAATTTAATAAATTTATATCATGCTAATTCATGAGTTCCATTATACATTATATTAATATCAACTAAAATTTGACAACTTAATATAGAGAGAGAAAGAATATGTATATATATAGAGAGAGAGACAAACTCCTTACTCACCCGTTTTTGTACATAGTTTTGAACTTAGCAATAGTTACAATCAATTTATTGACGATTGTTTTTGCGATACCAAATCTTGACATCTAACCATAATATATATAATTTGATATATATAGTAAGACTCTCTTTCCCTCTGATTTGATTGATCAAAACTGAACCAAAAAGAACATGTAAACAAATTTTATATATGGTAAAATGTAGGGAATGGACTCCTCCTACCCCACAATATAGTATTATTTCTGGTTTGTGCAGAATATTTTGAGCCAACATGAATGAGACTAACCAAAAATGAAAACAGTAATTTCATTCAAGCATGACAAGAGTATTTTTTTTTTTTTTTCGAAGCGTTCCAAATTAAAAGGAATAAAATTTAGAATATATGTATATACCTATAGTACATGGAGGACAAAATGAATCGAACGTTATTCCACGCTAGGAACTTTCTTTCTTGTGCGAATATTTATTATTAAAATGATGTGAATACTAAGAAATGGAGTTGTTTCCTCAAAAAAAAAAAAAAAATGGACTTGTGTTTTGTTTGATAATATGAATGAGTGGATTGGGGTTGAGCTTATAGAATCTGTAGTGTCAAATCATGTTTGTTGGCATTTTGAAATTTAGCGGAGAGAGAGAGAGGTGACCCAGTCCCAGTCTGGTTGTTTACAAAAGGTACTGCCATGTCTTTGGATTCACTTTACCTTTTTATAAAAATGTCTAAGTCACTTGTCTTGTCATAATGACAGCATATTTTATATGCATAGTTTGAGAATATTCGTTTATTATTATTTTTAAAAATTCTATTAAAAAAAAAGAGAAGAAGATAAAGAGTAAAGAAGAATAAGAGAGAAAAAAAAAATGTAAGAAAAGAAAATTCAAGAAGTGGTTTAAGAGTGCGTCATGAGATTCAGGTGACATTTTGATCCCAAATCAAGAGTGTGGATGATTTGATAATATGAAAGTTAAGGTTTATACAAATGGATATATGTAATAGGAAAAGTGTTATCAAGTTATAAAGATCAATGAGTGGTGTAAAGAAAAATTATGCTGTTGATAAGAAGGTAGGCCAACGTTGTTTGTTGAATGAACCTTTCCTCGGTTCCCCACTGCCTCAATTGCTCAATGCCGGCTGGAAATACTTTTTGATTTCCACTAAGTAGACATTTGCATGATTGGATTTTCACCTTTTAAATATGCTATCCTATACCAATCCCTTTTTCTTTCCCACCAATTGTGATTATTATGTTTTAAGACATTTCACTCACGTCGTGGATTCAAGTTCACTCTTCCATCTTCTATCATGTCAACAAATTTGTGTGATTATGAAGTTTGGAATTTAATTTTCTCATGTTGGTCAAAAAGAGAACATCAGAATTAATGTCTATTTAGAAATGTACCATGATTCCAATCAACTTCGCTAATTAATGAGACCAATTATGGACATCAAGTTCATGATTGATTTTTTTTTCCCCCCTTCCAACTTAAAAACTACCAAAGAATGGCACTGGACTTTGATTAATCTTTTCTAGTTCTTCTTTTTTTGGTTATGTACTATTACGAGTGCATGGTCCGCTCCTAAACTAATGTAAATCTCAAGATATGTCTGAATTGATTAGGGTTTGTGTGCATTTCCAATGACTTCCACTCAAGCTTTCCTCCATCAAGATTCGAAGACATTGATGTCTCCTAACTATGTGATTTTAACTCTCCCCTCTTTTGCCAATCCAACTGATATTCTAATTTCTTCCCTCTACTTTTTGCAGCTGAAGTGTTAAAAGAGAATTGAACTTTAATTTGGATGTCAGATCTAAGGTCGAATCAAATCTGTTCAATCAATAATCAATAAAGCAAAGTGCCAAAACTCGGAACAAAGAATATCAATCAATCTTAGAATGCATTCCCAGTGGGCTCTCTATCAAGATCACATATGGATATTTACTCATTTCCACTTCTTTGATCCCAAATCCAGCAGGGAATTAATGCTTTACTTTTGTGTGTTGAGGGGGGGGGTGGGTGGGGGGCGGGGCTGAAATATCTTCTTTGGTACTTGCAGCAACTTGTTTAGTGGGAGGGAGGGGGAGAAAATTCCCTTGGATTTTTAGCTACTAAGATACATAAAATAGAAATCAGATTTCTTGGTCATCATCTTTATCACTGTTACATAGAAAATTTTTAACTCGGGGTCATCTGTAACATGAGGAAGTTTTACTTTGGGAGCATAATAAGAATGGTGAGCAGAAGCCGGTGGAAAGGGAAAAAGCAAACCTAGATCAAACAAAAGAGAATGAAAATCAAAGTGAAAGTGGTCCAATTAGCACAATAACATTGTACAAAACTTTGAGAGGGGTCAGTGCACATGTTATGCACATTAGGGAAGATCACACAGTGGTCCATCCCAATAAAGACTTGATACAGATCTTTCAAGCCTATCCCATATTTGGTAAGACACTGTCCAAGAAAACAAGTAAAAATCTCCTGCAATAGCATCAACACCATAAGAGAATTTGGATTGTCCCAGAGAAAAAAAGGGATTTGTTTTAGCAGCAAAAGCAACCTCTTTTTGCTTGGGAAATCATTCACTTGGATCGATGCCTAAGACCCAAAATTCAGACAGCATACACTAAAGAAGGGAATATATACCCACTGTAAATAGATTGCAGGGCTGTGGTGGCTGCCTCTTTTGGTTTGGTCGCGTGATATGCCTCCCCATTTACCCCCCCCCCCCCCCAACATAACCTTGTCATGGGTTTTTGATTGTCAAGGTCAAGAAAACTGATATTTAGCCTTTCAATGCTAATTGTACCCAAATATAGAAGGGCCTTCGCGCCATTAATCCACATTGCTACTTGCCAAGACAGGAAGGGGTTCTTAATTGTTC
The DNA here is from genome assembly GCA_019593545.1 of Apocynum venetum. Lineage (NCBI taxonomy): Eukaryota > Viridiplantae > Streptophyta > Magnoliopsida > Gentianales > Apocynaceae > Apocynum > Apocynum venetum. Next base: position 4,494,659 of record SRSM01000134.1, read on the forward strand.
CAGAGAGATTTCAAAGTGAGAATCACTCATTTTGGACCTGGATATTTATCAATAAGATATCCGAAGTGTATATTAACTTACCAAAATCCTTTTCCAACCAAATATGATGACACCAATTGTTCACGTCAAAGCTTATTTAATTAAAGCTTTCCGACCAAAATTTCAACCTCCACGACAGCAGCTCATGTTTTTTTCTTTTTTTCCTTTCTAATTGGGAAAAAAATTCATCAAATTTGACCGAAAAAGTATTTTTTAGCAGATTATAATTTATTGAGAACTGAAATGACATGAAAAAACAATTTAAAGTATCTTGTTACTAAATGGGCCTAACTTCAAATACCAAATATGCAATTTTCCCAAAAAAAGAAGAAGTAAAGATGCGAAAGAGCAGGATAAATAATCCACACTTCATTTAATTGAAGAGTGGAAGAAGCCCAGCAATAGGGAGCAGTTCATTATTCTTGGAATAATTAAATTTGTTTAGAGTACTATTAGTTAATTAGAATGTAAATCTCTTAAATTTAAAAAATTAGTAAAATTTTAAATTAAAATTTTATATATTTTTAAAAAATAAATATTCAATTATATATATCACAAAATTGAAATGTGAACATTAAAATCCATTCAAATCCAAACAAAGAGAGTATAATAACTAAACAGAAAACTCCTAACAAATGAAAATGAACACTAGAATTGCAGTTCATATATATGGTTGCCTATACTTGAAACAAGTAGGCATTAATCGGTCAAATAGATCTTAGCTCCTACAAAAACGTTTGAGTGACAATGCACCCCAATACAATAATTGGTCATATACTAATTCCTGCTTCTATTCTAAAAGGGAAAAAGAAGAAGAAAGAAACAGTTCTACCACAGAATTATGTATCTGCGAAAACTGCTCCTAGTATGAATCTCTCTCGCATCAGTTGTAACTATGTTTAATGGTCCTTTGGTGCATCTGAAACCAAAGCCAGTCTTTGGTATCAAATCCCCAGGTCATTAAATTAAAAACTAAATAATACCAAAGGCCACTGCTCTATCTCTAATGTTAGGACTCTACCAATGAAAGGATGAATCAAGGCTCAGCAATTAGTAACTGCTCTCTATTGCTAGGCTTCTTCCACTCTTCTATAAAACAGAACATAAGCAGCTGAAGATTTTATCTTGTCCTCACTGATGGGAGACACATGGCTGTCATCAAAGTCATACCACTGACCACCACCATGCTGCATCACATAAATAAGAGTTCATGCAAATACTAAATAAGATAAACACAGTATACATAGGAAATAATTGAAAAACCATAGAAGATTATCCCAAAAAATCCCTAGTTGCAGAAACCAAAAATTAAAAAAGCCATCAAGGTATAGGCATGACACTTCTATTGAGTTGTAAACAAGAATCAAACTCATGATCAAATTAATCAACTTATGATTCAGTAAATTGAATAAGCAAGAGACAAGTGAATACATATTATGTGTGGCATACCAGTATAGACAATTTGCAAACTGGTTTTAAATTTTGTGGCATACTAGAAAATTCACAAACTGATTTTCCTCAATCCATACACATGTTAGTGGAAAACCTATGTTCTTTCTCATTCAGGAAACTACTACCATGCCAAACAAGGAATTTTGGAAGGAAAAGCAGCTATTATTCTTTTTCCTTCCAAAAGAAACAGAAAGTGCCTCGGCGAAATAGAATCAGAAGGTAGGAATGGGTTTGAAAATGGTAATATAGTTAAGATCAGCTTGTATGGACATAAGCAAAGAAGATTTTTTCCAAGCATTGAGGATTGGTGTCTTATCTCTTTCTGAAGCTGTGACTCTTCTTTTTCTTCTTTTTTTTTTTTTGGGGGGGGGGGGGGGATTTGGGTGGTGAGGAGGTGGTTTCCCTTCCAGATTGCATCCAATGAGAATATTTGATTGATCCCTTAAAATAACATCCTATAAAACGCTACTTAGTATGTTATGTTATCATAATAATTCCATTGCCTTGTTATTTCTTTTTGGGTAAAGTTGCCAGAAGTATGCTTTCTTTACTAAAATTCACTGTGTAGACAAAATATACCAAAATGATTTTATCCAAGAACTCTTAAAGGCCTGGACCATTTTATAAAATGAACCAATCCAAACATCATTATCACCATCTTTGTAAATAACAGCTATGACAGATGCGGAAAATTAAATACTCCCTCCGTCCTACAAAAATAGATCACTATTCCATTTTAATCGTCCCAAAAAGATAATTTACTTTCTATATAAATCTCATATTTAATTTTTCATTTCCACATTTACCCCTAAATACTAATCCTTGCTATCAACTAAAAATTAATTTTATATTGTATTCACGCCTTAAACTAAATCATAAAACAATTGAAAAACAAATCCCTAAAACTATCCATTAATATTCAATCACAAAGTTGGTTGGAAGTAAATTCAATCACAAAGTTGGTTGAAATACTTCCAAAGAAAAAATTAATTTAAATAATTAAAGATATATATGAAAAAGTGTATATAAAATTTATATCTTAACTAAACTAACCGTCATTTCTTAATATGTTTGAAAAAACTATCTGAAGACGGAGGGAGTAGCTAGTGATGGCAATGGGGCGAGGTGGGGCCGGAGGCACATAACCCCAGCCTTGCCCCTCTTCTACATTCTTGTTCTCGTCCCCGCCCCGCCTTTGCTTTAAAAATCATAGAGGAGCCCCAGCCCCGGTCCCGCTTAAAACCATCCCTGTCTCGCCTCCACCTCCAATTTGTGCCCGCTTTGACCCCATTTTAATTTTAAAATTTTTTTCTTCAAAAAATATATTTCATTATATCACCAAAATAAACCTATTCTTTCACCAAATTAAAAAATAACATTTTTAAGTTAAAAATTCATCAAATACAAAATAATAAAAATTTTCATATATCAAATATAAAATTTAAAATATCCATTATCCAATAATAAATACAACATTAATATAGATATAAATTAATCTATTGATTGGAGTTAAAGTTATTATTTAATACTTCAAAATTAAGATTAACTTTATTTCTTTTTTTAAGTAATAAAAGGATAAAATGACTTTTTTTATTTACTAGAGATAGAATGATATTTATATTAGAGATAAAAAGTGGAGTGAAATGGAATGGGCCGGGGATTTGCGGGGTGAATCTACTAGAGAAAAATCAATCCCTGTCCCCATTAAACTTGGGGAATCTCAGACCCCATCATGGTGGGGCCCACCTAAACCAAAGTTTTTGCCATCCCTAGGAGTACCTATTATCACCGAGCATCACTAGATATGCAAATCTATCCTTTCAGAGCATATATAGACTTGGAAAATGAAGAATAAAAAGCAGATCACAAACACAATAATGGAGCTGCTGTATTTGTAAACCAAAAATGAGAGCCAGTCACCAGACAAGATCATGAAATGAATTGCCTCAAATCATCAGATATCAAAGACTCAATATTCTACATGGTTCAGTGCTAACTTGCACTATCCTATTGCCTATTGTAATTTCAATAAACATTATTTTAATATTAATTGGAAAGAAAATTTATTTTCAATAAATTTATTCAGAAAAGATGAAAGGACACAAAGATGGTAAGGACAAAAAAATGGAATTCTGTAGGACAAAGGGCTACTTACATGAACAAATGCAGTGTAGTGACCTCCTCCCATGCTTCCATAGTGATTACTAATCGCATATAGCATGTAACGATGAGAAGTTTGTCCCTCTTTGTGAGCTATGTATGTAGATAAATCAAGATCATGGATAGGGAAGTCAACATAAGTCTCCAATTTGTTTTTCCAAAAGCGGCTGTAAGAGAATCTTTTTAAATGTATGACCAGAACCTCTGGCAGTCTCCAAAGATCTAACTTTTTACTAGCTTGGCAATGCTTCTTGCAGACAGGGCAGTACCTGGCAAAAAATATAACATACAGCACATGAGAGTACATTCAGAGGAAAAAATTTGTATTATGGCTACAGAAGCTTAAACATTCTCTGAAGAGAGAGAATCAGAATGAGATGAAATCTTCATCATAACAAGCTAAGCTTCTCTTGCAATCCTTACAATCAAATATTCTACATTTAGATAAGAGAGAAATCTTGGTGCAAAATGACTCAATGAGATAAATGTGCTTCTAGATTTGTTCAAGTTATAAACTAGCAGCACAAAAAAACCTGAGTCAAACAAGGACTTTAGAAAATGCATGCAGTGAGTGGCTTATGAGTCATACTTATCTTTGAACCACACAATAAGAGAGCACTTGGTTTTGAAATCTAAACGCCCAGAAACATTTTTAAAAAATATGCTTTTGGTCCATTTCATTCATATTGCTTACTAATTGCAATTCGCATCCTAGAACATGCATTGTCTACCATAATATAGCAAAGCATATGCCTAAAGCATGGAATACTGGGAGAAAGCATTGACAATTAGCAAAATCCAGATAAAATGGGTTGAAAAATAATCACAAGAAAGACTTAGAATTAGCATACTAACCACATATCTTCAGGCCCAAGAGGCTCCTCCTTAAGAAATGCCTCAAGACATTTATACAAAGAAACAGATTCCTGTGGTCTTTTTATTGAGAACCCCAACTTAAAAACTTCAGGCAATGAGCAAAGAAGCCTTGTATTGGACTCTGCAACCATCCTATCAGGCCAACGTACAATCACATTTAACTTTCCAGGCAGAGACACAAAGCTCACTGGCTCATCCATAAGAATTTCAACACCTTCAGCACTTCCTTTTTCATTGGCTACATAAAATAAAAATCCAGAATCAGAGCAGGCTTCAGCCTCTTCTGCATCAGCATTCGCTTCATACCCATTTGATCTAGAAGTAGTAGCATCCTCTGGTTCCTTCTTTTCTTCAGTTACTAAGTTAGTTAAGCTATCAGACTTGTCAACAGCATTCTCGTTGGTCATCAAGAATGGCGACATCAATTTTAAGTACAAGTCATGTATATCAGATCCATTAGAAAATTTACTATATGTTACTAGAGGAATTCCAAATGGCCTCCAGACTTCATTTCGAACCCCAGAATAATAATGCCTGCCAATATAATTTATCAGAGATCTGGAGTTAATAAAGAATTCAGAAACACAGATAGGGGCATTGAAGCAAATTATAAATCACAAGGATCCAGGAAAGTTAAGCACATCATAATAAGAGTACCATGGAGCACAATCCATTATTATTTGAAACTTGAAGGCATCAGGAAGTACAAGAAATCAAATTCATCAGCCTAAATGGAAATTTATTTGTAATCTAGAAAATAAAAGTTGGCAACATCCTTTTATCCCTCATCATTCCTTAAAAATTGGTGTACGCTAAGACATGGTAAGACCCATAACATAATCAACACAAGTACACTATGACTTCTATTGGAGCACCTCATTCACAAAGATATGGTTAACAGTTATCAGAACTTGTTAACGACCTTGATTTGAAACCTTTTAACCACAATGTGTTTTAGACTATCGCTGACTATGGAGCAAGATAGGGCTTGTATTTGATTAATAGTCATTGGCAGAAATAAAAATTTAGAGAATGGTGTCACATAAGTTGATTGATCTTATCTACAGCCAAACTGGAGTCTTTTTTTGAATTGGGCTCTCATTGTTAGAATTAATTATCTTAACTGACTTCCCTAAGTTAAATGAAAAGCAGAATCTTGGAGCTGCATCTATTTTTTCATTTTCTTTTGCTTGGTTTGAAAATTTCAGCACGCCATTAAAGGAAAGTTGATATTCAATGGTTAATTCTACTATACACAAACTTTATAGCTTTTGTAAAATTAAATACAGACTGAAGCTGCTTCTGCATTAAATTTTCAAATCCACTTAAATTAACCATAAGATATTCAATTTAGAAAAGCTTGATTAGTCCTAGATTTAAATCCTTTATATTTCCAACAAAATTCCCGTCTTTTATTGTATCATTTGTCTCTCCACTAAGAATTTGTAAGGAAGGTTGCTTTGAATTTATGCTTTATACTGAGGTAGGTACCGGGAAGCAAAATCAAGAAGGTAGAGAATTCAAGAAAAGGAATCTGGAAATTTGATACTGACACACAAATAGGAATATATATGTGTGTGTGCGTGTAACTTCACCTGAATGTCCATGCTATTGTAAATATGGAGGCTGAAACTGATCAAATTCAAAAGCAACTAGACTTACTCTTCCATCTGTTGGTGAGTAAACATCACTAGAGGGACTTCCTTGACATCTTTTGGCACCCGATAGGCGACCAGGCGATCCTCATCTCTGATTAGAGATAATGTATTAGCTGACTCCTCCAGAAAACGGATGATGCGATTGTTAAATATCTGTGCATGACTAAAGGGTATAAGTGCTCAAAATGAAACTAGAAGGGATGATAGAAATGAAAAATTCAAACTAGCAGAAATGCAAAATATTCTAATGTAATTTCTGCAGCTACCTCAGCAACTAAAAGAGTTTCATCACCCCTTAAACAGCATGCAGTGCTTAAAGCCTTAATAAGATCATCAAGCTTTCCATTTTTGGAAACATGAATGGTATATGGAGATGGTTCAGCACTGCCATCAGTTGTCACCACTGTCAGAGTCATTGTTCGCATTGATGTTGATGGCAGGGGTAGTGATAAGTACATAAATGGATCAAAAGTAACAGAGACCTTGCTGCAAACAGGGCAAACCAAAGTGGACCGGTACTGACCCTGCAATTTCATTCAACCACATAACTTTGGTTAACAGTACTTTAAGGAACTGGCACGACTGCATTTCAGCTCATCTGCATTATGATAAGAGTTCTAGACTACCAATGCTCTTTTTTACCCAAAATTTGTGAAACTCAACATGCCAATGGGTTATCACTGTTTTAGTATATGAACACTTATTGAGAAGGCCGAAAGACACGTCGACTTAGAACACTAACAATGAAGAGAAAATTAGTCTAATTAACCAAAATTTTGGACAGTGAAATACACAATTAGCCATTGAAATGTTTGTATCTGATAAGAGCATAAAAGTAATTGGGTATTGGTTAACCCATGGTGAAGCAATAAAACTAATCATTAAGGAATGAAGTGATCGTTTTTTCCAAGAGAACAAAATGACAAAAAAAAAAAAACAGCCTCCAAACAGTCTCAGAAAATCTTTACCAGAACAGTTTACCGATTGCTTAAATAAAAATATCCATAGAAGAAGAGTTAGAAATAATATTTACTTGGCAGACATCAACAATGATAGAATCATTGCGAGCTAAATGATTCCTCCAATACTCATCAGCTACTTCGTTATCTGGCCGGTTATCATCATCCTTAACTTCAACATATGGTTTACATTTCACACGATTCAAATCTTCATGGAGACCATCCAACAAAAATGCAAGGAGTTCCTGCAGCCAAAAAGGTGAGATCGTCAAGGCACATTACAGTCTGATAGCATATGTAAACTTGAACTGCCTCAACTTCAACTCATGTTTATAAACTGTTAAAAGATACAGATATACAAAGCACATAAAAGACAAAACGAGAGAGAACATGGTTAGTTAAACAGACACAATGACTTGAAAATAGAAAGAAAAGGAAGCAAACATACTTGTGAGTCGTGCTGATTAAAACCACTAAATTGAGGAGCAAAATGGGCAAGTTTTGACTTGAAAGTTCTTGGCGCTACTGGAGTAGCTCCAGGTGCCCACAACTTCTTCAACAAATCTCCAAATGCAGAAGCAATCTCACCCTACCAGAAAAAGAAGATAATATGGTAAAAAAGATCTAAAACTATGATAAGCATGGCAGAAATATTTTGACTAGCAATCCTTCTTTTTCTCTTTGCAAAGAAGGCATTCTATTGAATCACATTGAGGATCTCACATGAAGATCACTTAACAAAAGGTAAGAATCTCGCCAAACCACAATCAAAAAGGAAACTGGGAAAGAAGCTGCAACAATAGGATCTAAGACCTAAGCTTATAAACCCTACTCCCTTCATTCAACCCACAGCCCTTCTACACAAATGGAAAAAAACTGAATTTCTAGCCAAGGCCAAAAAAAACATGAAGAAGCAAATAGAGGAAAAAAATAACCAACTAATTTTCATTCTCAAAGAAAAACAATTTTCAATTTAAAATCCAATCCAAATAAAAACAAAAAGAAGAACCAGATACAGCAGAGCGATGATATAATAATGATAAGAAAATGTGACATACATTCATGCCCAATGGGTTGTCATGATTTATTTCTCTCTTGTAATCACCAAGAAAATAATCAACCATCTTTGGCGTGTGTGCTAGACATTGAAGGGAACTGTTCATGAAACAAGTATTGCCAAGGTTCTGCAATCCAGTTAAGCCCAAGATACCAGCTTCCCCTGAGCTTCCAAGAGAGGCATTGGAATTGCTTCTAAAGAAGTTAGATGACATATTTCCAGCAGAGACATTCAACCCAATTGAAGTTCCATTAGGATGTTGAGGTCCTCTATTTCTAACAGGATCTGATAACCCATAAACTTGCAACTCCAGCAACACCTGCAGGACAAAGAAAAGAGAAACAAGCCATATGTAAGTAGCCTATTGTTTGCGTCAAAACTAACTGGACAAGTACGCCAGGCATTGTGATGGAAAGTTATGTGAAAATCCATACAGTAATACCTTAACAGACATAAAGTAGATACATATTCTCTCCCAAAAGGAAAAGTGATTGCTAGTCCAAAAGCATAATTGCTTTTAACAAATAAAAAACATTTCTCCCTCCCCCCCCCCCCCCCAAAAAAAAAACACCAGGTGAAGAAAGGAAAAATGAAAAAGAAAGTTCAATCAGCTATATTAAAGCATAAAAATGCCCTATAAAGACGGTAGGAAGAAAAGCTAATTCACATATAATAGCTCTGGAGTTTCAAATGTGAAATTTTCATTTTCTCTAAATTTCTAAGTAGTCTGAGATATGCTTAGAAAACATGGTCATGAAACAATTACTAGGCATATGGCCCTCTGTGAGAAATCCAATGCAATATCTGATACAGAAAAATTGTAATTTCCAATAGGGTACATATAGATATGAAGCATTAAGAATATTGCCTCAATATAGGTATATTTTTTTTTCTTTTTTTAAGTAAACTATGACGCATGCAGTATCCAAGGTCACCACCATAAGGGCATCATTCTGCAGAAAATTGTAACAATTTCTACCAACTCAAATCAGATGAACCTTTTTTTTTAATCTTGTCTGCTTTTTTATTATTTTAAAGAATTAGTTTACATTGACACATGAGTATCAAAGAAACAATTCTATATCATATTAACAAAATTGAGAATTCATAGTGAATCCCTGGAAACTAATGTACATTGACAGAAATTATATCCTCTAGTACTTTAAATGAGTCCCCAAATACAGAATAATAAAAGAAAGAACTTTCTACTGCAGTAATTTAAGAGATTAAGTCTCCAAAAATACTACGAAATAGGGAAAGTATGCATACATCCTGATCTGACTGTCGTTCAAAGTCTTTTGTTGTCTTATTCTGGTCATTGAACCAATAAAGAGCACTCTGTCCAGAAAAATCCCAAATCCTTATCTGCAAGAAGAATCATGACTCAAAATCCAAAAGATATTACTAATAAATAGCTAAAGAGTTCAAAATATAGCAACTTAATCCTTACTGTTTCACTGTCAACAGTAAAAATTTTGACAGCTCTCTTAAAGCACTCCACACTATTTTCCTGAGATTAAAGAAAAAAAGAGAAAATATGTGAAAATGAAACCAAAGCACAACCAAAAAACACAGTGAAGAACAAGAAAGACGAATGTGGTAATTAAACAAATGGAACATAATTCAAGGAAGCATGCTCTTTGTTTTTCTATTTATTGGCAACAAGGAAACTAACAGATAGAAATCACAAAGCAAGCAATAACATAACAAAAGGATTACTTGGAACAAAGTTTACTCTCTGTTGTGCACCAGAATGACGGAAACATACAGAGGCAGCCTTCTTACATATGGACCACAGATCTGCTCATATTATTCAACTTTGAGTTGATACTGCAAACTCTTATGAGGAACCAACCTTCCCAAAGAAAATCTACCTCAAAACTGAATCTCCATTTCCCCATATTTTCTTTCAACTAATAGAACACTAGCTTCAAATCTGTCATGTGATATATTAACCAGCATGGGCCTTTTCCCAGACACTATGGGTGAAAAGGACTTTTAAATTCCTAAAGATTTTAAAGGAGGTCTTGGTGTAAAATATCCAATTACAGTGATGCTAAGGGTTACAGTGTAAAATATCCCTTGATTCCTAAAATGTTCGTCCAGCAAAATAACCATGCAACGCCATGGATGAAAAGGCCTTCTAAATTCCTAAAGATTTCAAAGGAGATCTTGGTGTAAAATATCCCATTACAGTAATGCTAAGGGTTACAGTGTAAAATATCCGTGCTAAAAGGAAAAATAGTTTCTTCAGAGAAAGAAAGAGAGTCTTCCCTTCAAGTTTCCCGAAATATCTTACAAGAGAAAATGTTATTCTATCTCTTCAGTAATTCTTCAATTTTTTCCTTGAATATACTTTCATTTGCATCACCATCTATCTAGGTAATCTGTAGTACTTCTGCAATTACACCAAAACCCATTTATTTCGTTTCCCATTTTATACTACATCTTACTGTCCATTATCCATTGATTATTCTAATTTTCTTAAACTAGTGTTTCCATGATGATGTCCAACACCAAAAAATAAAGGTGCTCAATAACATGTACAGGAAATACAGATAGGATGAAAAATTGGGTATTAACTTCTGGTCATAGTATATAGATAACATAAAACACACCCTCAATAGTATCAGGATCAAAGATAGGAATGAAGGATATGATTAAAATGTGAAAAACAGGATCTATTTGGACTTTCATTCCATGTTGTGTGCATCATACTGATTAAATATGGACTCTTTGCCTATTGAATAAGAGAAAAAATGAGAAGAGCATCTAAATTATGTTGTAGAGTCTTCTAAGAGTTTCCAGTCAAGGCACATCCAATGAAACAAATTATCGTCTTGTTAATTTCAAAACAACTGTCAAGACAAATCATAAAAGAAAAGATAGCGATTACTTCCTAAGGAAGCACTCTCCAGTCACCACTAGCGATAAAGTGGCTCCTTTACAAACTAATGGTATTTTTTTTTGGGGGGGGGGGTGTAATTAATGGTACTTCATTAATCCTTCCTAATTACTACTTTTAAGGAAATTTGACGAGGAAGAATAATGAAAGTAGACAAAAACACAAAGCCTGGCATACGTTGCTTTCTATTGCAATTAGGAAAATTCAATCAATTGCTTTCTTCTTTGGCATACTAATAGAACTGCACATTTGAGAATCGGTAAAGAAATAAATATGTAATGCTCACAGAGAAAGTAAAACTTCGCTCCTAAGTGCTGTTGGACTATCATAAGAATTATATAAGAAAATTACACTTTATCTGCCAAATAAAGCAAGACAAAAAATAATGTTTTACCAAGCTATCCAATTAATTACTATAACTACACTTCACAAAGAAGGAAAAGAGAGAAATGAATTGGTAAAGAAAATTAAATGCTGAGTTCCCAAATAACACAGACTTCAATTATAAATGTTAATAATAATAATAATAATCATTAGAAGTATGTTTTACTAAAGTACTAAATTCATGAGAAAAGTGTTTAAATGCACAATCAAATCAAGATCGTTTAAAGTAGGCAACGTCAAAAAAGTCTCAAATAATTTGCTAGTCCTAGCAGGACATTTCAAGTGCAACTGCCAATAAACAGCAATCATAAGAGGCCATAATATCCAAAAAACTGAAGATAAATCATTCTATCATGCAGTGGTAATTCAGGTAATTCAAAGTTACATAAACCACAAGGAAGTTAACCACACTTGAAACTGGAAAATGGATATTAACCTTTTTCATTATCTTCACCCCTAATGAGCTAGTTTCCCGCAAAACAGAAAGCCTGAGCTGCAAAGGATAAACATCTGACATATCCTCTTCTGCAGCAGAAACACTTTGGCCATCCTTTGCTGTGATTTTTGAAACACTATGCCTAGTAGTTGAACAGCAAAATTTTCAACCCATGAAAGTGTCAATTAATGACATATAACTTAAAGGGAAAAATGATAGAACTGACATGAGCAGTAGTGCAACAGCAATTTAATTCCAACAAAATGAACTCAATAGCCTCCAAGTTATTTAGAGAAGGGGAAAAAACACCACAGGCACAACATCACTTAATGTGCACTAGCAACCAATAACAAGTGAAAATAACCAAGTCTAGATAAGCTGGTCATTTCAAAGTAAGGGACCTAAAGCAAGGACACGAAAAACATTTCAAGCAGAGAATTGTGGTTATGACAAGAGTATCATTTTCACATTAGGGATTTTCTGCCAGAATATCAAACACATGAAGATAATTGTCCAGTGTGAACAGGTAGACAAACTAAACTTCATCATTGCATAACTGTTTTAAAAAAATATATCCCCACTTTGAATTTTTTTGTCAGAGCCCAAATAGTAACAGAACTTGCAAAGATGTAAGAAGTTAAGTGTCAACATGACAGATTAATAACTCAACTAACCATTTGAGAGCCTGAAGCCACATTTCTCCAGATATCAAAGCATAGTCACGACCTGATACACCAACCTCACCATTCTCACGATTCAGTGACAAAGAGTCATTCTCTTTCCTGAGGTTAAAAGAAAGATCAGAACTGAAAAAATTGTTAATAAGTTTCATTGGCCCCACATATGATGGCACAGGAGATGCTGTGTACAATGCCCCCCTCTTTTCATCTGATGATGCTGAAGAGTCTTGTGCATCCTTCCACCACCTACAACATTCATACAGTCAAATTAGTCCAATACATGCATATTAATTAGCAACATCAACAATAAGCGGGCAATCTAGACTTATACTACAACATTTCACAGACAAACTGGAAACAAATTGAACCAAAAGAGAAAGCCAGCCATACTCCACATGCACACGTATGGACATGCAGAAATTCATCTCTATAAAGAAGAGCATGGCCACATTGTAAATATTAGTTAATCAAGTAAAACAAAAGAGAAGATAAAAAACCATCAGAGACAAAATGAATATTCTACTTCTATTAGGAGCACTTTGATGTGTGATTTTCCAGCAACAGCCCCAGTTCGCATACTTATAAGATCAGCACCAACTACAGAAATCTATTTTCCAACACCTATATATAATGAAAATTGAAGTCTACATCGACAAAATTAACAACCCTAAATTTTTATTTTAAAAAAAAAAAAGATTGCTACTTTGTTTCATTCCTACTTTAGAACTCAGAAGCATACAGTTCTAGAACAAAAATCAATGAATTTCAGCCATTCAGTAACACGAGAATAAACCAAAAGAACAATTTTAATTGAAAAGCCATGATGCTAGATTTAGATTTTCTCATCAATTTTCACCACAGCATTGAGATTCAAACCCATGCCTCCACCGGGACCTCCCACAAGAAAAATTGAAAACCAACAACTACATTCGTTTTCCAGTCAATTTTACACAATTCCACATTTCATCAAACACAAAAAGAACAAATCTAGCAAACCCCTTTACCTGCTTTTGCATTATCCCTTCTGGGTTCCATTCACAAAACAGAAAAAATATATAAATTTTCTTTAAAAAAAGAAAGAAAAGGCAACCCGTGATTGATCTGAATGTGAGTGTCTGTACCTAAAGGGAACAAAATAAACTCGTTGCCCATCATTGGCAAATCTGGGCTGTTGTTCCTGTCCTTCAGAATTTGGAGAAATGTTGGAAGACTCTTCGGTGTTAATACAACTATTCTCCATTCTATATCTCTATATATCTATATAGACAAAGAGAAAAAAGGGGATAAAAAACACAGAAACAAAGAGGGAAGAGAAAGACACGGGCTCAAGAATGGTGGAAGAGATTTGCAGGGAAAATGCACATCATTTTCAGATAGAAAGAGAGAGAGAGAGGGAAGAAGGATGGCGGATTTGCAGAGAAACAAGTGGAGCTTTCTTCTGTGAAGAGGATTTGAGGGAGGGAAAAAATAATACTCTATATTTTCTACTGCTACTATTACCAGTTAAGCACTCCATTACCATTACCATTTACCACTATAAAAATAATTTCCCACTATTTGATACTTTTTCTTTTTTCTTTTTTATTTATTTTTGGTATGGTACTGATATTTGGTCCATTCCATGGTCCTATTAAATACAAATTAAGTGTATTCAATGTTGTATTTGTCTATATTCTTATACCATTTGGCATATATAGATACTTTAATATATATATAGAAAAAATATATATTTTTACTTATTTAGTCTAGTTTTCTTACTCTGTCATATAATAACCTTATTTTATTAAGTACTTTATAAATAGTTAGACAACGTCATAATTTTTTTAAAAAAAATGGAATAAATTATCAATGTATTTAGTTAATATAAAAAATAAAAATGAGATGAATGAATGTTATTTTAGTGAGTGCAAGATCTCTAATTAAGTTTTTTATTGTATGACGATTTATTACCATAAATTATTTCAATAAACCATATTCTTTCTATATTATAATTTTTCTTATTGCTCAACGTTACAAAATATATATATTTTTTTAAATACCTCCTTGCGATTTCTCTGATAATCATGTATCCATTCTAGCAAAATTGTGATACTAACTCTTGTAAGTTATATCAATTTCCAATTTTTATTGATTATGATCAATAATATTTTGATGTATTTATGACATGTAATCCGGGTCATTTTATGATGCAATGTAAAAACACGTTCTAAGACCATTACATAGCATCTATAATCTATTACATCAGTCTATATGATTTTTAAAATTTTATATATTAATATATCTATCAAGCTATATAAATATTTGATCACCAATCAATTGATTTTGTCACATTTTGGAAAATTAAGAGAGAATTTAACATATAAACTAAGTAATACATGACATGAATTGCATTTAGAATACATATTTATCTACACTAGTCTATGCAATATTAAAAAGTGTCGAGAATAAAACCCTTATGGTCATTGATTACTTTAATTTTTATTATAAGAAACATTAATGAAGACTAATGGTTCTATCTAATTATGTGACAGTAATCTTTGCATTGAAGAATATTAGGATTCTTCTTAATAGAGTTGATCAAATTTGAAAAATATCTTTATGGACATTCAAGGAATTGACTATCAAGTGAAATGCCTCACACTAGCAGATTGCTTAGGTTAGTGTGTGATGTGTTTATCTTTATCAGTCTAACTTAGTTTCTTCATTGATGATATTATTTTCATAGCTTTGGTCATTATTTCAAATTGGTTTTAGAATGACTTATTGTTAAATCCTTTTCAAATTTGGTGTTAAAAGTTAGACATTTTTTAAGGATTGATTTTTTGAATATATTAATTAGTATGGAATGGTCTTAAAAGGTTTTTGAGATGAACTCGAAATTTTTCTAGTTTTATTGAAAAAGTGTTAAAAATTTTATCTGAAGATTCGTGGATGCAAGTTTGAATTATTCTTGGATGAAAGAGTGTTAAAAATAAAGATTACAATATCGGTTTACTCATATACTAACCTTACCATTTTCTATACCCATGAAATTTAACAATCTTTATTACCTATGTTTCGGAATTCATAGAAAACCACTTGCAATGATCACTTCATAGGTATCTAAATCCTAATCTTTCTCCAAAATGGGCACCTCATCAACACTCTGAATACCACAACATAACCTTTCCAAAGCCATTGGTGGCCTTATGCCTATCCAACCAAGGTTGTGCACTGGTAGGTTAAACAGGTCCCATATTGTACAACCAACCTAATATAGTGTATTTTTCCACAGGTTATATATTTCGATTGGAACTTGAATTTACTTGAGTACTCACTCAATCTATCCATGCGCTCACCAATTAAGCAGCTCATTAAACTTTTGCCAAGAGTGTAACATTTTCAAATTGTAAAAAGATCAATGAAAAGAGATTATCCGCTAATTCACCAATACATAAATCTGAGAAGTAATCTCCTTAATTTTATTTAGCAGATGAGGAAACAAATAAGTTCCTACGATACCTTAATTGTTTGATTGAATGGGCATGTCATCTTCTCATTTTACTATGTACTGATAATCTCACCAATACTGCTGCTGCTGTAACAATAATAGAGAATTGATCTGAGAATAACTTTATCCCCTTCTAGTGATTTTTTGCGACAAAAATCTCTCTCATCAACCAACTGAACTTGAAGGGCTATCAACTACAAAAAGAAGAAAAATAAACTAGTACTACATCCGGAATTCATTTCGGTGTTAAATGCAACCAATTTGAGTCTCTGAAGATCTAAGCCGCCAGGGGATATTACAAACATGCAATCCTCACATGGACTCCAGAAATGGAAGACAGAAAGATTGGAGCATAGTATGCTGGTACAAGGCCCTCAGACCCAAGAAATGAGGCATGCAAAGCAACTACAACTCAGTAATAGCGTGAGCCAGTATCATACACACGCCCCCCAGGGTATTGACCTCGAGGCTCAGGTTCATGGTTCCTTGAATTACCAAGAAAACGTCCTCGCTCTCTGTAAGGGTCATAATTATCAGCATTATAGGATCGACCTTGTTCTCTAGGGGGAGCCCCAACTGCGTTGTATCCTTGAGGATCACTAGGGCCTAGGCTGCCACTTGGGTAGTGGTCAACTGCAGCTTGCTGGTACTGTTGTTGTCTTGAGTGAGATTCTCTTCTAAGGAAGTCATCTCTCCGACTGGCATGTCTAGCTCGAAGTGCAACAAGCTGTTCTTGATATTGTGCATTGATTGCATTTATTCTCTGAAACCAGAAGCACAGAGATTCTCAGGAACAAACAAAATCACATGGATTAAAAAATGGCAAGAGCAGAAGCAAAAGTACATCAATAAAACATTGAAAACTAAAATCAACAGTGCGCAGAGTCTAGGAAACAATAGCATCAAATGACTAGTCTAAGCAGAAGAAAAACCATATCCAAAAACATTAATACTGGAAGCCTTCTATAGGAAGCACATAGAAACTGCTAAAAAGGGGTAAAGAGACCTTTTCTTAATGGATCTTAGATCTCAATTGGGATACAGAAGCATAATTAATTTGTTTAGTCAATAAGGTCCAGATCAACAATGAAATAAGACCCAAAAAGAAAAAGAAAAAAAGCATTTTTGTTTGAAGCTCACCAATATTGTGAGATTGCACCACACAGCATATCCCTGCTTAGAGACTTTCTTTACTATTTCCAGCCATTCGCACACAAAAACCATGCTTACTTCACCTATCCATCTGTTGTATTCATATTTTCAAATGAACTATGAAAGAACATCAAGTCGTTTGCGTTCTTTAGGTTTCAGGTCACTAGTCACTTGAATGAGAAATGGTAACAATCAGTAGTTCATATTCATGTCAATTGTTCTCGTCAAGTTCGTAAAGTAAAATAGTTTAGAAGGGCTGGATGTCTTATTCCTCTTAGTGTGAGGCTCAGGGTATCCAGTTGATAAAGCAAGCAAATCAGTCTTCCTTTGCCTTTGGCAAACCAGAAAGTTGATTATACTTTCACCTAATGATATCACTTGAGGACTTTGAAACAAAAAGCCTCCCTGATTCTCTTGCACAATTACATGTGTGTAGAGGGAACATCTATCAAACTTGGACTTCTTCCATGGTAAGGCAAGCTTTTACCCTAATCCAATGCATTTCCATAAGATACTATCATAAACCGCTTAATCTGTATAAACCAATCTAATACAGTTCTGATATCTACTTATGTCCCCCTGAATTATCAGAAATCACCCTGACCTCCACCTCCCTGCTTCAACAGAAAAGAAGAAATACCCTTTTTCAACCTTTGGGTAAAATGTACGATTAAACCTCTTAAGGTTAGAAGATGGAAGAAAAAGGAAAAGCCATAAGGTAGACAAGAACAGCTATAACATCAACTTAAACAGTTTCGCCATCTATATATCAATTCATTTCTACCTCATGAAGCAGCCATAAGATAAAGCTGATATCAACAATGGTCAGGACAAAGATTAAAAATCAGACTTTAACTGGCCATATCACAGTCCTAAGTAATCACCAAAGAGATTACAAGGACTAATTCCATGGAAAGGTGTATGACAAACGGACTCACGAAAATGATTATAATACTTAAGGTTCCTGTGCTGCAACAGCAACAATGTATAATGTAAACTTCTGAATTTTAGTTGTATGATAGGGTTTAACTTACTATGCTAACTTGACCAGGTACAAGGGGGTTTCTACGTTTTAAAAGTTTCAAAAGATTTTTGACTATTTTGAAAGTCATTTCCTAGGAGCTTTCCAAAGTTTTTGAAAATAGCTTCAACTCTTATCCAAAATTTCCACTAGACTAATCAGCTGGAATATAATGTTGCCACCAGATGCATCTTTTCTGCATCCACTTTGAAAGAATCATATTGCAATGTAAGAGCTTTCAGGAGAAAGTCTATTGAACTGACCTCCCGATGTCTAGACATTTCTGCATCCTCTGCATCATTCTGCTCCTTGCTAAGTTGCATGATATCATCAAGGAACTTCTGCTCAAGTCCTTCAAAAGTGCGTGGTAGGGGATTCTCTTCATACCTGATATCAATTTCATCTCCACGAGGCTGAGAATGTGCATCATAGCTGTCCTGTTTCTCCATTGCCATCCTTAGTTCTGGCCTCTGGCCTTGGTAGTAAGATCTAGAAGCTTCACTCTCTTGACCTGTAACACAAGCCATCTCTGTGAAAATCATGAGCAATAGACAGCAATTGTAAACCTAAGTAGTCAGCAAAAAACTAATTTCTGAACAAAGAACAAGATGAAGAATATAGCTACCCTAAGACGTACACACTACAGACACAAAGAACTTAAGAATAATAGATAATAGATATATTAGAAATAGTGATATGAGTAACACATTTTCTAGAAAATCTCTGATTTGCCCCTGACTTGTTGGTTTATTTCGTAAGTTTATAAAGAACTTTGGTCATACTGTAGCCTTATCAGCTTCTGATGGTGGATAAAGGTTCAAGCCAAGATACTCCTGATGCAAACTGCTGTTATGATGGACTGATTGAATAAGCATCAAGAAAAGAAAAGGAAAAGAAAGGAAAACTTAATTTACCCATGAACAGACTGTAATAATCAGTTCAAAATATACTAAAACCTTTTGACATTTAACTTTTTCTGGAGCAAGATTGCCTGTTTTATTTTATTCATCTGTCCATTTATTCTATTGTGAGGATGATTCAGAAGATGCTGAAACTCAAACAAGCGTGGTTAGCTCATGAAAGGAATTTTGAAGATATACAAGAGAAGAAGAAATGTAAGATATCTCTTAACACAATTAAATATCAACCATTAAGTAGATCAAACTTATACCTTATTCAGCTGAAGCAGAGGAAACCTGAGGATTTCCCCCCAGGCCAGTATACCACAAACCTCCAGTACCATGACAAATCTATATACAGAAGCTAATGTAAAAATTGATTCATAAACCTCTCATTGACCAATACATATCTATAAAAGGCTGTCCCTTCACAAAAGGTGATATTTCTTCCAAGGAATCTTGAGCAAGAACTAAAGACTAAGTTGACTATCTATCTCTAACAAGGCTGTTCTTTCACAAATGGTAAAATTTCTGCTAGGAAGCTGAGCAAGAACAAAACACTAAGTCCAATGCTCCCAACATAGTTCATTTTGACAAATTTTAGTCTCAATGTCTATAAAATTGCATTGTTGTCCATGAAAGAATCCACAAAGTTTGTCTGAATCAATTCAAGGATGAAGAAAATACATTGTGACCTTACCTAATCATCCTAGTATGAGAAAAGATAGCAGACTTTGTTTTTTAAAAGATAAGGTAAGTCTCATGCATATATAGTGTTTTTGAAGCATTTGAAAGATGCTACCAACTAACGTCAAAGGTAGATCAACCTACAAAACTGCCCATCCAATTTTATCCAACTTGGACAAAGACATTTACAGACATTCAGACTGACCATATGCCCATCTATAATCAAGATAAAATTATAGCTCCAATATCCTACTTGCATTCCTCAAGACTCTATCCAATATTCACATAACTATACCCACGGGCAATTGATAACTTAATTCATAAAACATACAAGGAATAACTCAGCTAAGTTAAGGTACAATATAAATCGAGTGTTAAAATTTTAAAAAAATGAGTAAACTTGAAAAAAGGAAATAAAAGTAAAGTTTTTTCATTACTTAAACTGCTTTGATCTAGAAACCATTAGGTTCTATATACAAATAAGATGAATTCAATGTCATTTCAATGCAAAGGTAGAGTTTTTCATCTTATTTGTGTTATGTACTGTATCAAAAAGAAACAAAATCAAGTTTTGCAGCAAACAATGCTTCTTGAGTGTTTTAAGATCAATTGGATAGTTCACTATAGTTGTAAGAGAGCATATAGTAACACTGCTTTGATCTAGAAACCATTAGGTTCTATATACAAATAAGATGAATTCAATGTCATTTCAATGCAAAGGTAGAGTTTTTCATCTTATTTGTGTTATGAACTGTATCACAAAGAAACAAAATCAAGTTTTGCAGTAAACAATGCTTCTTGAGTGTTTTAAGATCACTTGGATAGTTCACTATAGTTGTAAGAGAGCATTTAGTAACACTAACTAAAGACAAAACATTACTGCAAATGATTTGAAGGATGCTGTCAAATCAGCAATCAAGAGAGATACACTTGAATGAATATAACAAATTCACAAGTGGCTGGCAACTTTCTTGACGAAACATTGAACAAATAATACATGTCCCTGGTTTCAAATTTATGGGGAACAATACCCTTCCTCCCCCAATAGAAACCTCACTGTTTTTCAGCAATCTGTAGGCTAATATAATATCAATTTTGAACATATTAAAAATCTTCATAATAGCAACAAGAAAATATATGTATAATTTCAAGAACCCACAAAACACATAAGATATCGGGGATAAAAATGAAAATCAAAATTCAACAAATAGCAAAGTAAAAAAAAAAAAAAAAGAAATCGAGCGGATAGAAACCTTCATATTGAAAAATTAAAACCCTGTAGAAATTCAACAACCCACAAAAGAAAAGGAAACATTTCAGGGCAAAGAAAATTAAGAAGCAGAAGAAATTGCCTTCACTGAACATATGGGGTGACATTGGACTTTGTACTTTAGGCCCATCCTTTTCCCATCTCCATCGATTATGGTCAGACTTGCTGTGTTGCTGTTGGTGGTGTTGCGGCTGCATTTGCATATGAGGCGGTGGTGGCGCTGCCGCATAGGCATGTGATGGGTTGCTATCACCGCCGTAGTGCCCTCCTCCTCCACCTCCACCTTGTCTCCTCATCTCCTTCTGCTGACTCGGAAGCCTCAGAAGCGAGAGAAACAGGCTTTGAATTTCAGTTCTGATGCAAGGGTTTTTGAATTATTCTTTTTATTTCTCCTCTATTGATTCTATAAATATTTTTTTCCCCCTAAGATATTTATTGTTCTCATTTTATTTAGAGACATTTAAATATTTTTAGGTAAAAAGCAGATAATTTTATTAATATATTCCCTTGGTCTTACATAGTGAAATCACTCTTGTTTAAAAAATACATACATATATATATATATATATATATATATAATATGCATATATTATTACTAAATCTCAAACTCCATCACAAATTTTAGACATATATAGGATAGTATTACTCTTTTAATGATTCTAAAACAATTTTCTAAAGTTTTCATCATGTTTTTTATGTAATAATGGAATATTATACAATAAATGACAATAGACATCACTCTATATTATCAAACAATAATATTTTTTAAGTAAATTTCATCAAAAACCTTTGAAAGATCAAAAAATATATATTTTTCACGTTTTAAAATAATTCAATTAATTATTAAATGAAACTCTTTCAGGAGTTTGATGACTTGTTACACGAAACTTCTATTTTATTTTTGCATAGTTTTTTTAAAAAAAATTAAGAAATTTTGTTTTATTACTTATAAATTTATTTTTATCATTATTTAAATTAAGGTTCGTCTTTTTTACATAGTTAATTATATATTCTTATTTAAAGAAGAATATCCAAAAGAGATCCATAAATTAATGATATATTTTTACTATTGATTTGTTATGAGAATATAAGTTTATGCCTATTTAGTTCTTAATTTTTAAAGGGAATAAATTAAATTAATTTTGTTTCTCCAAGCTTGAATATGTTTGTATAATTTCATAAACAAAAAAAGATAATATGTTTGTTTAATTAAAGAATATTTTATTCTAATTTATTTTTTTGAAGAGCAAAGTCTTATTATTTTCCCAATATTTTATTTTATGTATGCTTCCGTAAACATGAGAAAGCATATATAAAATAGCTTCATTCCATTTTAAACTACAATGTGTAGCAAAACTCAAAAAAAAGAAAACAAGTCTCTTTAAACCGCAACAATTGAAATGTATTTAAAATCAATTTTCTTAATTATATTCTTGGTTTATCTTATTTATAGGGAGATTGATGGTATTTGGTAAAAAATAATTGTGGAATTTAACAATTATGTAGATATATCGAACGAAAAATAAGTGTTTTTTATTTTTCAAATGTGAGAAGTTTTGAATTCCTTTTTAAATTTTTATATCATAAAAAGTTATAAATCTTTTCACTTACCCTTTTTTTGTGAATAACTATCATCATTAATTTTACTATATCATAGTCTTTTGTAAATATAATTGAGGGTTGGCAAAAAAAATTGAATTCGCAATACCCCACCTACATCCACCTCGATAGTGTAGGGTTTTATCCATTTTAAGAGGCAAATGATAAAGATACGATTATTGACAAGCAGATAAGGAACCATGATATCCACTTACTTTTATATATATATATATGTGTGTGTGTGTGTTTTAGAACTTTTAATATGCATGTAATATATTTAAATTTGTACTTTAGTTAGTTCATAAAATAGATAATTAAATTTATTTGAAATTTTTTTAAACGAAATAAACTTTTTAAAAAAAGATTAAAAAGTATTCAGCCAACCAAATCTCTAGTTCATTAAATCATAAATTTCCAACATTACACTGTAATAATCAATTATATCACATACAAAATATACGGTATTACATAAAAATCAACATTTAACAGTACTAGCAATCCCGTTTACAATCTTCATTCGAAATCAAGTTTATCTGAATTTCTATTGTACATGTTTTTGTTAATAGACTAGTTCATCGAGGTATCTCAATATTGAATTTTAGGACAAAAGCTTCTAATTTTTCTAACATCTCTTGTGTCAAATAAATTTGTGTCCAATCTGAGACACACAATCTATGTTCTACGACTTTATTAAATAATAATAGCAAACCATCAAATAAATTATCAACATTTAAAATGACAATTGATTTATTATGCAATTTCAAATTTGACCAATAAGTTATATTGAATAATTATTTCAATATATGATAACATTCTGACAAAGTTATAAATACATTAGAATGCTTCATCATTATAACTATTCGCTCATAAAGAGAGTTTGTTTGTATCTCAAAACTCATTTCCCTGCCATAAGCTCTACTGAAAGAAGTTGGAATAATACATATTGTGAAAGCATAATAATTATGTGTTGCTTGAGCATTTACTCCAATTAATCCAGAGTTGCATCTTCCATATGCTAAAACAATATTCCAACTAGTTAATATTCTTCCTAAATCCAATGCAACCGACACATATGAAACTTTATTGCCAACTGTTGTTTTTCTAAAAAAATCGATTGTTTTTATTCTTTGTACTAGAGATTGTTCGATGGTTTCGATCTTTGAGAAGCTTATCCGTCAAAGATTTTTACTCTTTTTGTTGATGTTTCTTCTATATGTGTAATTTTTCTAACACTCTCTTTTAGTGCTCTTGGAGATGTATTTGCATAGAACGAGAATTAACAATAAGTATAGGCATAAAAAAAAAAGAATAAGAATTGAAAATAGTAAACTAAACATTTATAATTCAAATATGATTATCCTTTTTTGTTTGTCTTGTCATATTTTTCAAATTGATTTCAAAAATTAATCACATCATTTTTTTTCCATTTTGTCTTCTTATTTTATTTTTCAACACGGTTTGAATTTTAATCACATCAACTATTTTTACATTTTGTCTTCTTGTCATATTTTTCAAACCAAATTAAAAAATTAATCACGTCATCTCTTTTTGTTTTGTCTTCTTGTTTCATTTTTCAACACAGTTTGAATTTTAATCACATCAACTCTTTTTACAATTTATCTTCTTGACATATTTTTCAAACCAATTTGAAAAATTAATCACATCATATTTTTCTGTTTTGTCTTCTTGTTCCATTTTTCAACATGGTTTGAATTGTAATCACATAAACTATTTTATGTTTTGTCTTCTTGTCATATTTTTCAAATCGATTTGAAAAATTAATTATATCATTTTTTTCGTTTTGTATTCTTGTTACATTTTTTAACACAATTTGAATTTTAATCAGATCAATTCTTCTATGTTTTGTCTTCTTATCATATTTTTCAAATCGATTTGAAAAATTAATCATGTCATCTTTTCCGTTTTATCTTCTTGTTCCATTTTTCAACATGTTTTGAATTTTAATCACATCAACTCTTTTATGTTTTGTCTTCTTTTCATATTGAATCTTTATATACATTTGAATCATTTTTTTGTCATTCTTTTCATTTCTTGATTCATCATTTTTCCTACTTCATTTCCTTATTCTTCTATTATGCGTATGTAGTTTATTTTTAAATTTCTTATTCTTCTTCCTTTCTTTATAACATGGATAATTCAATTCTTAAATTGTGGAAATATTACCCATTGTTCTCTATTAATGCATTAACAAAAATTTATTGCATGAGAATGGAGCGATTGAAATTGCTAATGTTCAAAGGATTGTCTGAGGACATTAGATGGTTAATTGATGTTAATGTTTGACTAAGTGGTAACATCTATTTACTTTTTTCAAACGTCTACCTGATTTGAGTAAAAGTAGTTTTGCCAAAAAAATGTGTGGTAAAATATTAAAAGTATGTTATAGATGTGTCAGGTGAAACAACAATACAAAAGTTGTTCCCTTTGATATGTATCTAAAATTGAGAAGATAAAATCAATTTCATAAATATTGGGCTGAGTAAGGAATCATTGAATGACATCTAATTGACTCTTGAGATGCATGTTTGTGGAAGTGTTCAACGAGAATTTTTCAATCTATGCAATAAATTCAAAGATAAACAACAACGCTATAGTCTCAGTAATTTTACTTTAAACGACTTTGTATGCCAATTTATTCAAAAATTGGATAAGAAGAAAATCAGTTATATATTGTGAAGGTATTTTATGAAGTTAATTCTTTTTTATTTTATGGATATTCAAGGTTTTTTTTAATGCACTTGTTATTTAAAAAAATTATATGTTCTTGTTGTTTAAGGTTTTTCGTATGCGACTGCGAACGCAAATAGAAAAATTATAAAAATGAGAAGGTAGATGTAGACGTGAGTAGGATGGATAAAAATGGATAAGGATGCAAGTATTATAGAATTCGGCCTCACAAGTACCCTTCGTTAGCCCTATGACATAGTTATATATTCCATCTATACCCATTGTCAACCCTAAATTATGAAGTTGAGTTATTTTGGATTTTATGAATGTATTTTATGGACATTTAAAGTGTTTTTAATGCACTTATTATTTAAAATTTCTATATGCTCTTGTTGTTTATGGTTTTTAGTGAGCAAGTGCAAACGCAGGTAGAAAAATTATAAAAATGAGAGGGCAAATACGAACGTGAATAGGATGGATAAAAAACATATGAGGATGAGAATTGTGTAGAATTTGGCCCCACTCGTATCCATTGTCAATCATATTACATAGTTACATACTCAATTTGTCTTATTTTAATCGTACATTTTGAATTTGAACTATGATTAAAATATGTATTGAAAATTATAATTATATAATTAAACTTTTTTAATTGTCCTTAATTGCTAGCATGAAGTATAAAAGAAACTCCAATAAAGGCATCATTTGCACATTTGCAGCCCAAGATGATTTGTTTAACCATTAGAGAATACTTTTCTTTTGTGCCACGTGGATGAACGGTTCTTCTTGAACGCGACGAATGTAAAAAAAAATTGTAAAGCCCACAACATTGGGAATTATTTATTTGGTTTGGAAATGTTTTGAATAATTTTTACTTTTTTTTTCAAGAAACAAACTATTTTGTTCAATTGAACATAAGAAACCAAGAACATCATAATTTCATTTTTAATGAAATTTGAAGAATATTTTAATAACATTTATTATTGTTTTTAATTTATACATTATTTGGTTTCAATTTTAAATTTATATTTTAATAACATAAAAGTTTCATATTTTAGTAAAACTTGAATGATTTTTTTCATAAAATTAAATATTTTAAATTCATAATTCAATAACATAAAAATTGAATAATTTGTTAAATTTAGTATTGCATTAAAGATATTAATGAATTAAGGATGTGATAATATGGATTATATTTATTATGATTTATAAAATTTTATGATTGGATCTACCTCAAAATAGAATGGAGGACAATTGAAATGAAATTGAAGGGAGTAGTATTAATTTTCTTCTATAACTTCCTAATTATTTTCATTTTTCAGAATGCTTTTTTTAAAATGTATCTAAATGTTTTTTATTAGTATGTTGTTAATTTTTTATATATAAAAAAAAAAAGCACACACACATAGCATATTTTGTTCAAATTTTTATTATTATTTATTTTGTTCAAAACTGGAAGAAATATGGAGTACAATCTTTATAGTACAGTCTGTACAATATCAACTTTTATTTCTTTTTGAGGGAGATCCAAGGAAGGCAGTAGAGCTGGGGATACGACTGATCCATTTTAGTTCCAAAAATATATGGTATGAGCTGCAGAAATAGTGGCCCAAAAACAATTGGGCCAATTTGGTCCGACCCAAATTGGTTAGTGGCCCGTTTAGCCTAACTTCAAATAAAAAAAAAGTTTGATGTTTGACTATGCGATTTGTTGATTCAAATATTGTTTTTTTATTCCTCAATAAAATAAAATATTTCTTTACATACTTGGATACTAAATTCATGAACTTTAACTTTACATAGCTGAGGAAGATTGTTGAATTAATATGCTAAGCACTGATGACTCTGCTGGTTCACAGTTTGTCTTAACTCATGAAGTACTATTTTGAAACAAAATTGCTGCTGCTGTTCTTTGGTTCAAGAATTCAGAATTGGCTGCTCAATATATAGTACTTATGTATAATGTATAATGCTGTTTATCTTTCACTTTTCTTGTCGTATATAAAAAACAGGTAAAAAATAAAGTAGTTCAATGGTAAAATACGTCACCTACATCGTAAAGTCATGAGTTCAAATCATAATTACTCTTTCTCCGTATGTAATAACAAAATTTTGAATCTTCTAGAATAATTTTAATCAGTTCACTACTAATCATTGAGCTAACAAGAAATTGTGAAAAAACAGAAAAAAAATTCAATCTACAAGGCAGAGCCAACTTCCCCCCCCCCCCCCGGGCCAGAAAAAAAAACCCATCACCATCCCCGAAAAGGAAAAAAATTGAATCTAGAGAATGAATTTTGGTGAAAGTTAGCTTTCCTTTTTCAACTTTTTTTTTTAAGTGGCTTAATTTTCGCTTAGATTTATAACAAGATTTCAATTAAGTCTTTAATAGTTGAGAGAATACTAAACCTTTTTTTCCCCCAACTTTTAAACCCATGGCCATGGGAGGGCTCCGTGAAATTAATTAGATGGGATGGTAATTTTAGTATTATATTATCGACGTACATTTTAAAAATAAAATTACTAAAATATATATATTTAACACGTGAAAGTCCAAGGATGCATTTTTCATCTCCTATGGAGTGACAATCTTATATTATGATCTATCCAATTAAATTTGTTGTTGGAGTACTTTAATTTCTTCATTAACTAATGCATAAAATCTAGCCATAGTTAGATAATTGAATGAAATATTCCATTGAAACCTTCCAAAAGAACCTACGGGGTGGAAATATGATCTATTAACTTAAAGGTACTCTTTTACTAATAAAAAAAAATTAAACTATTTCTTAAAATACCTTTATTCAAACGGAAAAATAAAATAAAATAATAGAATGCATGGTAATAATTTTGAGTATCATTAGAAAATCTGTAAAGGAAGAGCTGAAATTTAATTTCAAAAAGGCAATAATATCTAATCAAGAAAGTTATTGTTTACAAGGAAACCTACCTATTCGAACCAATGATAATTTTCATCGTGGACAAAACAGATTCAAATAAATCTTAGAGACACAGATAATTATGTTTTCTTGTATCTATCATATATTCTTGGAAAAAGATTGTCCACCTTTTATTACCTCTAACAGGAACCCATTTCTTAAAGGTTTTAATAATCCAGTACGTAATTTACATAGTATATCAATTCCATCCTTAAACTAATTATAGGACAATAATTAATAATTAATTATTTAATTCGTAATTCAAAATATAAGGGCTGCTCTCTCTCTCTCTCTCTCTCTCTCTATATATATATATATATATGTGTGTGTGTGTGTGTGTGGGCGCTCTCTCCCATCTCCAACTTTGATAATCCACACATATCCATAATTTCTTTGTCAAATAAAGCAGAAAAAGATGGAAATATCATTGGGGGACAATGACTACCTCATCGCATAAACTACAACCACAATCTCCGATTGATTATTTTCATGGATGTCAAAAAGTGATGGAGAGATTAACACCGTGACTTGATCCATGTCGGATTAATAACAATTAGAGTCCTTAATCAAGTTTTGAGTCATTTCGGAGAATATAACGCTTTGTAATTAACTTTGTTTTGATTGAGGGGAATAAATCAAATTAATTATAAATTATAAACTAGATATCGATGACAATTAAGCTTTATCTTCCAAAAAAAAAAAGAAGTAAAGAGAATGAGACAAGTATTGTTTCGCATCATCGCATGACACAAAATTACTAAAGATCAATGATATGCCTCCGACACCTGTTGCAAAGGTAAATCATATCAATATTCTTCTTCTTTTTGGGCGTTATTACATAAAGTAAAGCATGAGCCTTGATCACAATTTGAAGTCCATGGATGGGATTAATTAGTTAAATTTGTGTGCATATACCCTAACAGAATAGCAAAATAATACATTTTTCAAATACATTCTTCTTGAGAAGTGATGAACGCATGTAAATATATATTATTTTCGAAAAAATACAAAAGTATAGACTTGTAATCGGATTATAATATTATAACTTTTTCATTAATATAATATATATATATATATATATATATATATATGTATGTATGCGCGCGAGCGTTAGAAGAATTTTTCTGTCTAAAGGCTAATAAGGAAATGCAACAGAAGGGCAGACTTGGAAAGAAAGCAAGCATGTTTGGGATCTGATTCTTGGTGAAACTGAGTTGACCATAGCTGGAAACAGATTGATAGTTAACCAACAAAGCTTATCTATTTAGTTACCGACAAGATCTATTTGTCAAATTTAACGTTAATTAGTCAGATAGGATTAGCATCTTAATCTCGTGATCGAATAATTATTCTATAATACAAGGAAGGTTAGACTTAATTAAACCTTTAATTCTCTTAACTCATCATAAAAACCTCTTGATAGAATCATTGATATAGGAAGTTACACGTTCAATATGCACATCCACATCTTACCACAAATTTTCTCTTTTTCATCAATTAATTTCGAAACAACTAAGCAAATTATATTAACTTGTAAGAATATATGATATTTCATAAATAGTTTATTATCTAGAAGACGTTGCAAAAAAAATAACACTTCAGACGTAGAATTTTTTTATTTCCTCCAACAAAAAAAAAAAAACGTAGAAAATTTTGCAAAGAATGTCCTCCAACATTTTATTATTTGCATACTTAAAAAAATGATTTGAGGAGTGACATATTAATTATGTGATCTTACATGTAGCTAAAGCATAAGCTGGATTTGTTTTTTGCCTTGATATTTCTTATATTCTTATGCTCCCAATATCTTTTATAGGAAAGTTGATAGCATTTTGTAAAAAAGGATAAGCCCAATCATATTCCCTAAATTACCTGTTGGAATTGGAGTTGAACCTCAGAAACATCCTTGAGGACATCAATGAGAATTTTTAAAAGATGAAGAAGAAAAATTCTTGAAAGAAATATGTGAGTTCTTCATGGATATTCATGGCATATATGGCAGGGACTTTTCAACATAATCTGTGTGTGTGTGTGTGTGTAGCTTTTATTTTAGGTAACTTTCTTTTTTTAAAAAAAAAAATTCTTAATTTTATAGCTTAAGTATTTTGTTAAAAACAGAATAACAAAGACATTTTAATCTTAAGTAGCCTTATATCATGTTTTCTTTATCAGTCAACCAAGGCCTCATTTATTAAGAATAAATTCATAGAATAGGCATAACATCCAGCAATTAGAATCAAGACTGTTTGTGAAGTGATAAAAGAGATGCAAAAAAACAGTGATTTAGATTGATATGAATTTGTTCATTTTGTAAACAACATATATTTGTTTGATTATTAATGAAGAGACAAATCTAATCTAAAAAATGGGATGCTATATATCTTGACCATCCTTTTATAACAGGAACGGGAACTCCAAAAGTGGTAAAATCACTTTGGCACAACTTTTTTCTAAACGTGCATGATTGTCATTTTGATTTTCGAAAGTTTTAAAAAATTTAAAATCATTATATGTAATTTGACATTGTAAATTCTAATGTGATTTTGAAATATTTGATTTTAATGTAATTAGTTATGAGATCCAAAAGTTATTGAGATGTAAACATTTTAAATTAGGATAGTGAGTAGTATCACTTGTAAATTAGTAGAATATAAATATTTTAAATTAAAAATATTATTAATGAATCTTTGTACTTCATTCGTCTTATAAATATAGGCTCATTTATTTTTTCATACGGATTAAGAAATTGTATCTAACGTAATTGGAAAAGTAAAAAAAAAAATCTCATTCTTCATATTATATTCTTATTTAGTTGATTACATCAAAATTTGAATATTTTTTGTTGAACAAAAAAATGTGGAGAATGAGAATAGTCTTTCATTTTTCTTATTCATAGCTACAAGAGGAATTAATTGAGTGGAAGTTGAATCTGAATAAATTCATTGAAAATATACATTTAATAACTTCTAAGATGAACATTTGTAAAGTTATTTATTATTCCATATTGTTTGACTAAGGGTAGATTAAAAAAGGAAAAAATAAATGCACTATAGAAATTGTAAGTGAAATATAATTTTGGACATTCGAAAAAGAAAAATAAATTTATCTTTATGAGATGGATGAAGTATAAATGATATATTTATTTTTAAAAAATAAATATTTAATTATAAATAAATTAAAATAGACATATATATATATATATTAAATTTTGGATGGATGGAATAATATTTAAAAGTACTTTGTGAAGACATTTTAAGCTTTGTTGAAAATTTTCATATTCGTCACATTAATATATTCTATTTTATAAAAAAAATTAATAAATTGTGGGCCTAAAATTATTATTTTTTCTTCAATATGGAAATGATTGTACACCTAGCAAGAACTTTTGCCAACCCTGAAGTGGGGAACAGACCAAGGATGAAGATGAAGGAGGTGGTCACATCACTCGCATCCCGGTTGCAATTCCATTTCTTTTTCTTTTTTTCTAGGGAAATTATTTTATTCTTACTATTAAATTAGAGAAAAATGGTAATTTAAATTAGATATTTTTTGTTGAAAATAGATGTACAATATTAATATTGATTATAATATATGAGAAAATATTTTTAAAAAGTTCTTTAAAATTGTAAATTTAATTAATATTCCAATTTTGAAAATAAATAATTAAAATCAAGATTAGATTGAGCATTTGGAAAAAATTGAGGTTACCTCACCTTTTAATAGAGAATTTTTTATTTATTTAATTTATGAACGGTTAGACTGTTTTTATTATCAAACTATTTGACCAAAAAAAAAATTTGAGTAAACATCGTTGGTTAACTATCAATCTGTTCCCAAATAAAAAGTAATCAATTTTAGACATTGTTAAACTAAATCACCGTATTTACCTCTTAATTAACAAACTCTGATCTCTATCATGACTAATTGACTACTGTAATCCAGAATCCCTAATAAGTGAAGTAATAACTTAATGAAATAAAAAGGAACAAGAAACAGTGAATGTGTATGTATATAATATATTTTTTATTTTATCATTTAATTTAGGTTTGGTGCAGAGGGAAAAAAATTCAGTTCATATTTTTTTCCCTTTTTTATTGTGCATTCTTTAAGTCAAAACAATTTTTACTCCTAAAACTCTAATTTATATTTATATTTTACATCAAATATATCTGTTAAAATACCTTTAATTGAAACCACATCTTCAAGTACTAATTAACAATATATTATGTGAGACTCAATTAAAATTAAACCAAACATTCAAATACAAAATTATAAAATTCATTATAAAGATTAATTTTTTGTGTATTACATGATTTATTATCTCTCTTTGATACTCATCAAATATATTTTGTCAAAAGGGAAGGTCATAAATCTACTCATTTATTGGCTAGAATAGGTCTAGAATGCATATAGCTTGTGAATAGTATAATGATTTTCCTCATGATGTTTTCTCAGCTATTTTAGCTGATTTCTAATTCAATATTTCCTTTTTACCTAAAGAAAAAATATTATTTTTTTTATTTTCAATTTTTTTACTGAATCCTCCACTTTCTTATCCTTCTCATGACAACTACTTTTATCCCTAATTGTGATTTATTTTTCATTATCTCCGAAATCAGAATCTCTAAGCATTCCCTAGCACTAGTTCCCACGGCTGTACAGCATAAACGGTACGGATAATTGATTCTTTTCTTAATAATTTTTAAACAATAAATGATTCTCTAAGGAGGCGATATTTTCATTGAAGTTTAAGTAAATAGTGAAAGTAACAAATGGTACCTTCCTCTCTCATGCATCTTTCTACAAATGGTCATTTTCTAAAAGTTAAAATATGTCAGCAATCTTTAAACTTTTTAGAATTTTAATTTTAACTTTTATACTTTAGAATAATTGATTTTAACCCATATCAATATTCGAATAGATCACTTCTTAATGTTCGGGATTAAAAACTAAATATTTTAAAGTTCAAGAGTTAAATTCAAAATCTTGAAAAATCACATGAAAATGAGACATCATCATTTAATGTTAATCCACTTACTAATGAACTACTTTTAATTACTTATCAAGGTTCAAAGATTAAAAATTTGTCTTTATTTGTTGAATGCATTTTAAGATTACATATCTTTATGTATAGATATGGTAATTTAAATTCGGCTCAACGGAATTATTCATATGATCCATTTTTTAGATTGAATTAAATTATATAATAATAAGCCTCTCAAAATTCAAGAGGATCCGATTTGAATTTCTACCTTGACTCTGATCGGGCAAAATGGAAAAATATCACTTTTAAATTAAAACAATATTATTTTACCACTTTTAAATTGATCGGATCGGACTAGTCCATATATGAAATTGGACTAAACTGTAGAATTTTATACTCGTAAAAATTTGATCTGGCTTAGTCCGAATTTCTATCTTGGTTCAATCGAGTCGAACCAAACCGGGCAGAAAAGCTTGTTTTGCCACCTCTATTTATGGATAACATATTTAGGACATGCATTAAGATAATTTTTGAAATATACTCAAAGCCTACGCCAATCAGAAAGTAATTTAAAGAAAGGAACCAATTTGGGCAAAATCCTAAATCATGCACAAAGACGAAAACCTCAACTCAAACCATGGAACAAGGACGTATCGAGGGTTGATCGTGATGTCCCCAAGATTGGGATCAATTGGGCCAGACAAGACGCATAGTGTCCTCATTGGTTGTGCTGGAATTACAAAAGTTTAGGGAAAGGCTAAAAGGAAAATCCACTACAATGTACTCTCGGACAGACCACCAAAAAACCACCGAAGGTCTAAGATTTGCCTAGAGATTTTGTTAGACATTATAATAACTTATTTCTGTCTCAATTTAAATATTTCATTGGTTAAGAAGTTCACGTTTTTATCTTTAAAATATTTAAATTTGAATATATATTATTTTAAAATAAATATATTTTTTCATTTAAAATTTTATTAATAACATTTTTAATTTAAAAAATTTATATATCACTAACTAATTGTGTGTACCACTAATAAAATTAATAACAAATGATAATGTGTCGTAATTTATTTTAGATAAAATATTCTTCTTAGTTTTAAAATTAAATCAAATGTAATATTCAATTCAATACAAATAGGTTTTCAAAGTCATGCATGTAAATAAAATATAATGCTTAGAGCAATTCAATTTTATTAAACAAGACCTATAAGGAAATTTTTAATCTATTATTACCCCTCTAAATTTATTTAATATGTTTATAAATATATTTACCATGGATTTGTTCCTCATAAATATGGAATCCTTTTAAAATTCTACATTTTTTTTTCACCTTTCACTATTTTCTTTTACAAGAAATATAATTTTTTTTATTGGTTAACATCTAACAAATAATAAAAAGAGAAATATTATTTATATGAAAATATCTAAAATTAATCCTTTTTTTCCATTTGTTGGTGTTCCTAAAAAGAATGAGATTTGTTTTTGCCAATCAAAAAAGGCAAAATGAAAGAAGAAAACTATATATACGACAAGTATGTGCAACTTAATTTCTAAAAGCGCCATCGCTTATAATTTAAATGTCATTATTCGAGTCATAATCTTTACAAAATTATTGTATTTTTTTATAAAAAAAAAAGAAGAGGAAAATTGTATATATTTGTTGTAAATAAATTTAGAAGAATAAATAGATAGATTCAAAGATTTTTTTTTTTTTGTGATTTGTGGTAAATTTGAGTTATCATAAATATTTTATTTTATTTAGGGCAAAATATCCAAAACGCTCATCAACTTTTTCAAAGTCCACAAAATGTTCCTGAACTTGAAAAATGACAAAAAATACACTCATAATTTTTAAAAAGTCCCACAATTTCATTAAATTTGAGTGTTGGTCCCTATATTCCATCAAGTACGTGAAAGTCACATGATAACTATTAATGATATTTTTGTAATTACAAAATATTTATAAAAATCTTTTGAAAACCCCTATTTTTCTTCTTTCTCTTATTTGCTTCTCCCACCTCTTCCTCCTCCTTCTTCCTAACTGTAACCCTAAAATTTAGGTTACCATCTGTCACCATTGACTCCACCACCAAATTCTCTTACTTCTTTTATCTATCCTAATCTCCACCATATTCATCATCATTGCCGCCATACCAACCACCAGTTTATTAATTTATTAATGTGTTTTTCCATTCCACCATTCAAATTCATCTTTTTTAACCCTTCTTTTTAGAAGATATTGCTACTAAAAAACCCTTACCCCTTTATCTTCCAACAAAATTAAGTAACCAAATGAAACATTAAAAAAAACAAATAAAAAAGAGCAATCTATATAGTGAGGAACCAAAATGCACTTCTAACAAAGACTTCATTCTGGATGATGCAGTGGTTAGTGTGGATCGTTTTCGTATAGTGCTCGAATGGAACTTTGAATAATTGATGCTTTAGTTTTAGAGACTCGGTCAGTTGGCTCAACTTCGACAAAAGAGTAGCGACAGATGTAATTGCCGTTGCTGCTGATATTGGTGATGATAGGTGGCAAATGGTGGTTGGTAATAGGCGATAACGGAAGAGGGTAGTTGACGGTTGATGGTAGTGGATGCAAAAAAAATAAAATTCTAGAGTTTGAAGAGGAAAAAGAAAAGAGAAGGAAGAAGAAAAAGGGAAGAAAAACAAATGAAGGACTTTTATGGATCTTTTTGTAAAGACAAAAATATCCTTAAGAGAATCATGTGTTTGGCACATGACTAACATAATGAAGGATTTAACCATCAAATTTTTTATTTAATAGTCAAATTTGACAAAAGTATATTTTGTGGAAATTTTTAAAAGTTTAAACGTATTTTTGTCATTATCCAAGTTCTGAACTTTGAAAAAGTTGGGTATTTTGGATATTTTTCCATTTTATTTATATTGACAACATGCCTTGACACACAAATTATTTAAAATTAATATATTGTTTTTAAATAATTAACCAGTGTTATTATTCAAAAAGGAAAAAAAAAGAAGAGAAATTAAGAAAACAATACAAGTACATGAAGATTAGTTGATTAAAGTGCCATCATTTATAATTCTAAATGTTATGAATTCAAGCTATACTTTCTATAAAATTCTGATGTATTTAAAAAATATATATATATATATAATATGTATATATTTGTGGTAAATGAATTTAGAAGAATAAACTGATAGATTCAAAGATTATTTATTTGTGATTTTTGGTAAATTCGAGTTACTATAAATATTTTATTTATTTATATGGACATGTGCCTTGACACACATTATATATATATATATATATATGTATGTATGTGCGCGTGTGTATTCGTTTGAAGTAAATAAACATGTTTATTTAATACAATAATAATAATGTGACAAACGGAACTAGAAAAATTTATTTAATGCCTTGAAGTTTTCCTTCCTTTCTTTGATCATCTAAATGGAAGTATTTTCTCCCTGTTACACTATTTATTGCTACACAAACTCCTTGGTGAGAGTAGAGACTGACACAAAGAGGGAGATATAATAATATTGTAGATAGTAATCATAATAACAATAATAATAGCAATAATAATAATACTAATAAACTATGAGGAAATTTAGGGGAAAAAAGAGAAGAAAAAAAAAG
Source organism: Apocynum venetum (assembly GCA_019593545.1). Taxonomy (NCBI): domain Eukaryota; kingdom Viridiplantae; phylum Streptophyta; class Magnoliopsida; order Gentianales; family Apocynaceae; genus Apocynum; species Apocynum venetum. Next base: position 4,531,625 of record SRSM01000134.1, read on the forward strand.
AAGATGATTTGATGATGGCTAAGATTTGGTTGGTTCATCAATCTCAGGAAGTGGCAATGCAGCAAGGCTCCCAAAGCAGTAAAGATCTTCTTTGCTCGTTGCACCTCTTCATGATCGCCAAATTTTGCTGCCCATTATCATATCCCTTCAAATTGCTTGCTTGAAAGGCTTTGTCCTGGTTATTATTGTTCTTGAGGGGTGTGCAATATTGTTGTGGTGGGACTTGTTTGATGACACTTGCCACTGAGGACTTTTGTCTCCAAAAGTACTCATAAGCATTGAAAGAGGCTGCGGTCGGTGGTGGAGCGGTGGTGGAGATCAGTCTAGCCACCCTGGGTGGTGGCGGGAGCGATTGAGGTAGTTGGGTGGTTAGCCCTTCCTCCTCCTCTTCCTCCTCTTCCTCATCTACTCCTAGTAAGTTGACTGCTTTGTTGTACTTGGGAGACCATGTGAGATTCTTGTTGCTTAGTGCCATCAGCTTTTTCATCACCAATGCAGATTTGTGCACATTTATCACACTTGGGTACTTGGTGTGGTGCTCTAAAACAAATTCCATTTCTGACCTTTTTCCATTTTCTTTCTCAAATCTCTCCTCCATTAGCTCTTCTTCATCATCTTCTCCCTCCTCAATTTCATATTCATCATCCTCGAAATCAGCTTCAATTTCTTCTTCAATATCGTCGAACACTTGTGCATAGCCATCTAATTCATCCTCCATTTCCTCATTTCTTGCATCTTGTGAGGGGGGATTGTTGACTAAAGTGAGTAGAAGCCGCCCATCGTGGCGTTGAGCATGGAAATAGTTTTGTGAAGGTACTGAAACAGCTTCAAGAACTAACCGGCCATTTTGTCTATGGCACTGCATGTGTAGAGATGCTCCATCTTCACGAGCCAGAGAAGGCAGAGGAGGAGGAAATGATCTAATTGGTACCATTTTCCTGTTAGGAGAGTAATTATACTTTACAAATTGCAAATCCTCCAAGGATTGGGATTGGGAATCCGATTGTTGTTGTTGTGGTTGTTCATCCTCTTTTTCCTCGTCTACATCGCCTGCCTCGGAAGGTGGGTAGGAGGAAAAGCCATCAGAGCCGGTCTCTGACCCAAGACTCTCTGTACAAATTTCAAGACTCTTCTCACTCAAAGAACTTGATCTCTTATCAAGTGGATGAATGTAAGGAGGTTGTTGTTGTTGTTGTTGAGTTTCATTAGATTCCTCATTCTTTTGTGTAAGAATTGAACCCCAAGTCCATCCATGTGGCTTTTCAACCTCATTTTTCTGTTTTTGTGACCGTATTGACCTCCATATTTCATCTTGACAAGGCCTTCGGAGCTGATTATCTTTGTCAGCATCGCATTCATCTTCTGATGAAGAGGAGGAAAAGGAATGGTGATGATGACGATGAGCAGCAGGAGTTGAAATGGCCAGCTCTTCAGATGAAGCCATCTTTTTCATGGGACGGAACCCATTTTGGGCTAGCCATTTCTTTGAGGACATATCAGCTGAAAGTGTTCTTCTCAAAGATTCTGCTCCTCCTTTGGTTGTTCTTTCACAGTCTGATCCAAGAATGGACACTATGCCTTGCTTCTCAATCACCTTTGTTAATGATGATAATACTTGTACTTCCTCCAACTTTGATGATTCCTTCCTTACACAATTACCTCCAGACATCTTCAGACAAGATCCAATCAAATTCTTTCTCTGCAAAAATATCAGTAGATGAATTATTATCATTAGCAAACAAGAAGACAAAAATGAGCCCAGAAACTCTATTATGATTAATGGTACATGCAAGACTAAATCAGTTAGACACAAAAAAAAAATTAAAAAAGAAAATGAAAATGATACCTCAAGCAAACAACAGCGTCCAACAGGGGTGCTAGTTGCAAGAGAAAGAAGGAGAAGAGGGAAAGAAAGGAGGATGATGAAGGTGATGTTTGAGGATGTTGTGGCTTTGGCTGATGGCAATTACAAGGGTGGGTGGTACTGGTATTTGTAGGAGGAACAAAAGCCTGTAGAACCGTGTCCTGGGGACCCACCCTACGACACCATGAAAAGACATTTTTTTTTTTAACACTCCCAAGAGTGAGGTGATAAATACTGGTGGAGTTGGGATACAAATAAGCAGCACTCACTTTCACTTTCACAAAGTATATTGTAAGCTTTCTCTTTCACACTATTTACATATTTTCTGCCTTCCTCGGTCTCACTTCCTTAGTTTTCACACCCATTCACAAAACGTAATTAATATTATTAAAAATATATAATTTTTATAAAATATTTTTTAAATACTATCACCATTTATTATTTTAAAATAAATTTGATATATTTTTTATATACAAATAATTTTACTTTAAATACATAAATATATTTTAATTAATTAATAAATATATATACTTTGAATAAAAAACATTACCTATAATTTGAAAAAAATAAAAAAATCCTATTAAATTGGAACGAAGAGATTATTCTTTTGGTAAGTTTTTTTTATTATTGTTTTGAAGAGAAATTGAATTCTTCATTCCTTTTCTTCTTTTGATAATATTGTTTCTTAATTTTCAACATTCCTATTCATAGAAAATGGGCATGATATATATAGATTAATACATAATAAGTATTTTAGTAAGATAAGAAATTATGATCTAATTGAATTCAAATGCCTAGATAGTGACAAGAAATAAGATTGATGACTTAATATCTTATGCTTACTGGGAGTATAAATTAACACAGAATGACATATTTTAACTTAATCCATGATACAAACAAAAAGAGTAGGCATGAAGCAAACTTGCATTCAATCTAAGAAGGGCTTGGGATGAGAAGGAAGGAGAGGAAAGAAGTGCAGAGTTTATTTGGAAAAGGATATGATATATGTGCTCAACTATTCAGAAAATACAATTCTAAAATCTTCTTTATTTGGCAAAAGGATATGATATGTCTACTCAACTATTCAGAAAATTAAATTTTAAAATATTCTTGTAATATGATATTTCTTTAGTTCGAAATTCAATATTTATATTTTTATTTTGAAATGTCAAAAATTGAATGTTTACCTTTTAAAAATAAACATATTTCTCATTTAAAATTTCACTAAGAACCTTTATAACTAATGTAGTTATAAATTACTTATTTTTATATTATTTAATCATGTTATATTAATTAAATTTCATTTGAACAAATAAATAAAAAGGAAAGACATAAAAAGTAACCCGTCAGAATTAGCAGTCAACGGGTCAAACACACTAAAATACCGTTGGATTTGACAACTGCTTCCATAAATTCTATTTTGACCCTAAAATTTTGTATTTTTTTATCATTTTAGTATGAATTTAATTGTTATATATTCAACCCCTAAAAGTTCTTATAAATGGCCTACGAAATTCCCTTCATTTGTACACCAACATTTAGATTACATTTCTCTTAATTTATCTTCCATTCTCTTAGTTTAGTTGTAAAATAATTTTTTAAGAATTTTTAAGGTATTTTGGAGGAGAAATCAAGAGCACGAAGGATGTGATGTATGAAGTAATTCCAGGAAATTTATATTTTTAATTTTTAATTTCAAATCTTTAATTCTTCAATGTGATGTTGTAAATATGATGTATTTGTAACGCTATTTTGTTAGTAAAAACATGCATTAAGTTATTAATTAATGAGATTATGAGATAATTATCTTTATGTAATTTTTATCACGAGTGATAAAACTCCATATGTTTTCTTTTTATGATCGGCCAAACCACTTACCTTTTAATCTTTTTATGGCCGGCCGAGCTACCTACTTTTTAGGTTAGTTTATTTTCATGGTCGGTTGAGTTTATCTATTTATAATTGATTATTTATATAATTCATGTTATAACTAAATATGATTGTATGAATTAATTGGATTGAAAATTTAATTAATTAACATTATTATATAGCTAGTACTATTAATATTGGATTAATAATTAAAATACAATTTATTATTTTAATTGAGTTGTAGCTCTTAACTAAATTAAATTAATAGCGATTTATATAATTGAAGTTGATTATTATATGTAATTTGATGTTGGTGATGTTTTATATATACTAATGCAATTTGATTTAACATTTAATCACGTTAGTTGGTAGTGGTGTTTAATTAAATTAGATATTAATATATTTGAGCTTATAGTGATTAATCTAATTTGTAATTATAAAAATTTGTTTGATCTTATTGAATTATAAAGTCAACTATTCAATGTATCCATTTTTATCTAGGATTAATTTCATTAAAATAAATAAATTGGTTCTAGTTCCTTGCTAGCATTTGAAAAACATAATATTTTTAATTAACTTATTTTATTTTACTCTCTACTTCAAGAATTGAATGTTTACTATTGAATTTAATTAAAAATTAATTAAGACATTTAACTTTAATTAATTTACTAAATTATCCTTGAATGAATTGTGGGGCTGATGAGTTAGTTTGATGAAAATTATTTAAATTAAGGTGGTGAGTGGTGAATATCATGAGTTAGTGAGAAAAAAATCTCTTAAATTAAATAGTTTATTAATAAAACTTTGAATAAAAATAATATTTATTTTAGAAAAGTGAATATTCAATTTTACACAAACTAAGATAGAAATACTTACATTCAATTTCGAATGAAATTAGTAAACTTTTAAAATTAGCTCTTAAAACAACCAAAAAACCCACCAACACATCTTTTGATTAAGAAATTTAAATTTAATGATTTTACAAATCTACTTATGATTTGACTCTACTTATCTGATTTACAGGTTAAGTTAGAAATATTAATTTAATAACTGTGTAATATAATTCATCAATAATGTAAGAGATTTTCATCTCTCTTCACTCTCGTAAAAAAAAAAAAATCAATTGGAGATGAAGATAGCATATCTTCATGCATGATCATTCAATATTCTAAGTGATAAACAACTCAAAACACATGAATTTCTCCTCATAAACTAACCTAAAAAATAAAGGCCTAAAAGGGATAGATTGAATCCATGCCCATGCTCATTGCCATGTCTATATCATGAGAATCGAAACATCCTAATGACAGACGAGAAGTAATAATTGTGAAGAATAATAAACAAGTACCAACGGATTATGGTGGTTAAAGTGAAAATGAAAGGCGGTGGCCGTAGAGACACAAATGGAACATTTCTTTCTAACCAAAATATAGAATTATGTAAATAAGGAAAAATGGATGATGATTGGATAAAAATGGCTTAAGGAGGAAGCTAAGGAATCATCACTTTCAGAGGCCACCGTGATTGGGCGGCTATAAACCATGATCCACAACTCCCCCAATATATATTTAAAAAAAGAAGAATCTTCGCGTATACATATATATATGGTCATATTCTTGATTCTCATAATAAATACTAGTTTTTTAAACTCTTTTAGCTAGATTTTTTTTATTTTTAAATTAATTATTATTTTTAAAGTAGTTATTTTAAAGAAATTATTCATGATCTGATAATATTTTTTTTATTTGTTTCTATTGTTAAAAATAAAAATATCATGTTATTTTTTAAAATAACTTTCTTTGAGAAATACTTTTTACCATTTAAAAAGATTCAAATATATTTTAAAAATTAAATTAATTTCTATTACTATATCGATATTTACTGTGTATTTGTGTGTTAGAAAATGCTCTTTTAGTTCAGGAGTGAATGTTCAGTTATAGTTTAATATAAGAATTAAAAAGAAATTTTAAATTTTAAAAATTTATTATAATATTTTTATTATTAATGTCATTTAGTGATAATATTACATTAGTCTCGTGACTCTCGTCCAATTATGGGGTCCCTTTCTCAGTCCGTCTGCTTGGAAGAAACTCGAAGCTCTTTTAACACGACTTATACGTATAATTATCACACAAGTTACGCTTTCTTTAACTCGTACTCCAAAAGGTTATTGATGTTGATTAGTACAAACAAAATCGTGATTTGAATGCGCGTGTTCCGTGTGTGTATATATATATGCATACGTCTGCATGCATGTGCATTTTTCATTCTTTATTTTTTGATATAAAAATAAATAAAATTAAGTGGTTTTCCATAAATCCATGAGGGGAAAGGAAAACCTTTGATGCCTTTTGTCTGCCTACGAGGGAATAAATACCACCCAATTCTCAGTCTTATCTGTTATTCATTTATCCATTATGTGTATGTACTTTGGATTTTTATTCTTTTGAAATTACACAAAAACAAATTAGTATCATGTTTTATGTCAATGTTGTACGTTCCAGTACATTTATTGTTTCCATGAAAATAATTGGTGATATATTTTTTTTTTCCCTTTTTTTTTCTTCTTTTTGAAGTAAAAGTGGAAATTCTTATTTAAAATTTTCTATTTTTTTTAAACATATAAATGTGGTCTATAAAAACAGGTGCTTAATATAGGAATTCCTAAACTTAATCAAAATGAAAGACAGTCACAAAATCTTAGTGGAAATAACGCATTTGTTTAGCCAAAAAAATATTTAAAATTTGCAAACTTAATTATTGAAGTTTTCTTTTTTTTAAAAAAAAAAATACACATGTTCTACAACTTGTACAATGAACTCTCTACATTTGTGTTTTCTTGAACTAAACTACATTTCACTTATGGAATAATAAGAAATAACATTATTAAGATTAACTAGACTTTTCACTATGAAAATCAATATTATCCAATCAGGTTATCTAGTACCATTATATATAATGGGTGGTGGAGTTCCAAAGAATGTGCATACTACTAAAGATTAAGTAATTACAAAATCTTAATAAAAGGAGTATAAAAGTACTATGTCCTAATTATCTATTCCCACTAAGTAAACCTTTGCATTCCTTTGTCTATTAACAAATAAAAAAAGTCAACTCACTTGCCTATAGGTTAGTTAGGTTCTAGACGTCACAGCAGATTAATTAATTAGAGGATTAAGAAAAAAAAAACATTATACTGGCATATTTTATCTTTTTCCTTTTTTGAAAAAGGATAGTAAATTTATTTTTATCATTTTCGATTATTCGATTATATGACAAATGTATGGTTGATTCTAAGTTGACCCCAGTACTTATAGTAAATAAAAGGATTACGCAGAGAATCGAAGCATTTTACTAATTAAATTTGTTTTGAAGATAAATGTACCATTAATAATATTTTTCCTTAGGCATGTCCAGTCTTGAGAATAAAGCCTTTTGGATTAAGTAATTACTAGTGCTTTAGTGTTTGTGTCTTTTGTTTATCGCTAATGGTTGTACCACAGTCAACAGTTCTTTGCTGACGAGTGAAGTCAAAGTATCAAATTATTTCAGGTAATAATTATTCAATTGAGGCATTCATAGTGTCGTGTTCTTTATTGCATTGGGATGCTTTAAGAAGAAAAGAAACAAGAAATGAGAGTTTAACTAAAAAAAATTGAGAGGGACAATGAAGAACCTTTGCAATCGTATGAAAAGGTAATGACCATTGAAATCATTAGTAGAGAGGAAATTTTTAGAAGAAAAAATTGCACATGTTGGTTAGAGATGCTATATGAAATTTAGATGCTGAATTGTTCTATATATATACATATATTTATATATAAAGAAGCAAAAATTGCACCTGATATGATTGTGACTAATGATGCCTTTAATGCGAAATTGAATTATAAGATTTTGGAAGTATATTTAATTTCTATTTACTTATCAAGAATTCTAAAATTAGTTTTGGCCTTTGCACTTATTTGAGTAATTCTAAATATATTAATAGGTTAAGAGTTATTATAGCGCAATGGGTATTTAACCTTTTATCGTCTCAACGCATTCACAATAGTCTTCAAGAAATTCATTTTCAAGACAAGGACGTTTTTGCAAAATATATTATGGTCAGTCAAGTATGACGGGTATAATATATTCATTCTTCTCAACTAGGATAGTCAAGAACACTTCATTCCAAACATGTGAAATTAAAATATGATAATATCAATTTTCTAATTCAACTAATAAACAATAATGTCAATAGAGTTATTTCTTGAGATTTTTCATATTTTCACTCTTGCAAAAATCATATGTGATGAGTAGGAATTGAACTCTCATGACAAGAATGTGCAACTTAATTGGTAAAGTACATTTGTTTATGACTTGAATTTGAATCATGTTATGGACAAATGTAACATGTAGTATTTTTATTTCATTTAAAAAATTGAGCCCTTATGCATGTCAAATAGGATCGAGACACATAACCAGCTAGATGAAGAGTGGTTCTAACAAGCACCACATCTTATGTGTAGCGCTTTGCCATAAAATATGTAGTTGAAAAATGAGACCAAAGGTTATGGAAAGAGAGCATATGGTTCTGTCCACTACTACCTGCTTTAATAGTAAACTTGCCATGGTCTGTGATTCCCATTTGCACTGATAGACCTTTGAGATTGTGAGATGAGACTACTCTATTCTGTCATTCTATGATAGATAAGAGTGCTAGAATTGAAATGGGCAATAGCTTGGCTAGACATCTAGATAGGCCATGATATAAAAAGAAAAGAAGGTCTAACTCTTTTTTGTGTGTTCCAATCTTTCTTACAATTTCTTTTATTTATAATTTTTGTCACTATAAAAAGAACAAAGGAATTGTTTTCTTTCTATAAAAGTAACTTCAACCACAAGCTCACAAATGCTATGTTTGAGTTGTGTTGACGAACTTTGAGGACTATGACATTTTTTGGACTATCCTAGCTTTAGCCTTTACATTTTGGCTCTTCCTCCTCTCTATTCCATATAAGAACCCCGATAGATTCGCATCAAATTACTTAGTCACTTGTTGTATAAAATATTCATATGATGGTATGATATTACTATTACTATACTAATGATAAAAATATTAGTATACTTTTTTTTATAAAATCAAAAACTTTCCTCAATTTTATTATATATATATATATTAAATAAAAAATAAACATTTGGTTATTATATAAGAGAGTAATTTATATATTTTCGTCAGCATCTTACCTTGCCTTAGCCTCCTTTTACATTTGAATGTTGTTTCCTTTGTAATTGGAACTTGGCGTAAGCACAAGTCCACTTCAATTCTTTTTGAGAATAAGGACCACATTCACAACACTAGTAGGTCCAATTGGTGATTGTATTCTTTGATCTAATATTTTTTGTATCTAATTTTGTTTCATCTCAATAGTTTAATGGCCTCTCTTTTGATGCCCACATAAAGATTTTCCACTCATAACCCTTTTCAGCATGCAAACAAACATATGGGTAGGTCTTTGTCTGTCTTTTTTATATTCATTATTGGAAACTGCTATCTTTTTTTTCAGCAAATGACAAGGATAACCAATGGTAGAAGAAATGCTCTACACATTTGATTTATAAAAGATGTTTAATTATTTATTATATGAGTATAAAATTAATCTTGCTAACCCTACCCAGTTTAAAGAATGACAACCCTAGTCTTTCTTGATCAATTGTCAGTATTCAATTTCATAGTCATATGTCACAGACAGAACAGCCTAACAAAAAGCCACAAAAACCTAAAATTCCCGTCATTCTTCGTTCATGATGCTATGTCGGATGCATCAACTTTCATATGCCTAAGAGAAAGTGTCAGTGCATATTCTTACTTTCTTCTTCTTCTTCTTTTTTTTCTCTCCTAAATAAAACAATATTTACCCTTTCGGTTTAAAGTTGAATATTAAACATTTTAATTTGATTCCCAAAAAAATGATAAAAAAATGTTGACCATATATAATTTATCATATTTTCTTATTTATAATATAATTAGCAGTAAAGTTTATGTCTTTATGAAATACAAGTTAAAAAGTCAAGAAGATTCGTAATAAAAAAAATAAAGTTGTATTGATAGAAATTAAAAACTAATTTATCCTACATTGGAATTTAAGAAATCATTATTATAGGAAATGAATAAATTAATTGATAGTACTAAATAACTAAAATTGAAGGTCGGTTACATATATGATGCATCAATCATTAGTAATTTTTTGCTATACTATTCTATTAAATAGCTTAACGTAAGTGAGAGATAAATAATAATTAATTTGAAAAGAGTTAGTAAAATTGTTTATTCCATCTCAAAATATAAATTGCTTTTCTAAAATATAAATATTTTTTAATTTGTATAATTTTTTGTCAAACAATTTAAATTTTTTAAGAAGTATTTAGTTAAATTATATTTAAAACTTTGTATAAATATTTGATTACTTTCATGACATCAACATGAATACCCAAAACGCAATCTACTTACAGCATCTCTAATACACAATGTCAATATAAAAAAAAGTTATGTCACATCATCAAAATCAAGAGTGTCATCAAATTTAATAAATTAATCAATTAATAAATGACATTTGTATAATATAATTGATTATTGACATTATACATCTTATGTGAAATAATATTTCAATTATCAATTGACACATGTTATAGTTTTTTTTACATTGATATTGATATTGATTGCATTGGAGATGCTCTAACTAGTACAAAGGAGTGGAACACTACTCGTAAGTATGGATAAGAGACACACAAAGAAAGAGATGAAAGTGGGAGGTTGGAGATTATGTGTGCTTTTGAACGGAATATGAATATTTTTTTACGGATTGCATGAAAAATATCTCTGCTTACAACTTTCAAGTCCCAAGAAGAACAAGAAGCTGTGCAAGCCAGCAAAAGAGTGTTACACTTGCGTGGTTCATTGAGATTTGAGATAACAAAAGGATATATATTTTTATATATTTATAATTTTCACGATCAAGGTTTGGCTTCGTCTTCTTCACTCTCTCTCCGTGAGAAAACATTGAAGAATAAGCTAAGAAGCTTATACCATATAACGTCACACAAATCACAGACCACAAATTAATAGAAATTATTATAAAAAAAAGATATATATGTGTATATATCATATTAGTATTATTTAAACTTTAAAAAGCTGGCAATCATTGCAACAACCCCAAAAGGGCTCTAATAATACACACTGTTTTTTTAGATTTTTGACTGACGATTGATATTTTAACACTTTGGTTGGAAACAGAAATATCTCATACGTGAAACCATTGGGGGATTTTTCATTTTTTTTAATTATGAATAAAATCAAGTTTTAATTGTAAAATTAATTAACTGTACGAATTTCAGCAGAGAAAAAAAAAGGAAATATTCTTCAGATTTATAACATGGTTTCTCTATGGTCGAAGGTGGATGGACATATCAGTTTTTATTTTTTGGGTGTGATTAATAGTTTGATTCTTTTTGTTTTCCACTTATGGAAACATATCTTGAATTTATTTTTCTTATTCGAATTCACAACACATAAAATAAAACATACTTATATGTATAGAAATAGTAATTTAAAATAATATATATCGATGAATTACACGATTTAAATCATATATTCATGACAATAGAGTACATATGTAAGAATTTATAAGTTAGGCTTATGACATATTATTTGTTTTTACGTGAATTTGTAACAGAAATCCATATTATCTGCAAAATGGATCAGAGCACGTCAGCATACAGCATAAAGAACACTTTCCATTAAGAATTTTTTTTGTGTGTATTTTGTTTAGTGGAAATAAAGGAAGATAAAAAAAAAATATTCATTCTATCTTAAATAAATGTTTATATTTTTATTTTAAAAAATTTATATCTTACTAATTCATATATAGTTTCACTATTGATCGCATTTGAAGATGAATTATTTTTTCAAGTTGAAATATTTTTATTTTACTTCTTATATTAAATTAAATGTAAATATTTAATTTGAAAAAAAAAGAAAAGAAGAAAGAGAAATGGAAATTAAGGTATGAAAACAAAGGGGGCAGAAAAGGAGAGAGATTCGGCCTCCGACAATGATTACTTTATGAAGCTTTATAAGAAGGCTTTAGCACCACCTTTATTATTCTCATCGCATAACAAACAAGATCTTACTATTATTACACTGATTGGATGATCTCTGCCTCGGGTAGCACTGAAAGAGAGAAAGCGAGAGGAAAAATGTCAGAATATGTGAAGAAGAATTCCCTTTCTTTTTCCCTCTCTTCCCTTTCTTTTCCCTTCCTTTATACTACTGCTACTACTACTAGTACTACTTGTCTATTCATACAAGATTGATCAGATTGCGAATGAAACCTTCCCACGTTTCAAAATATGAATGAGGACACGTCGCCTCCAAAATGAACTTTTTTCCATTGTGAATAGATTCACCTAATCTAAGACTAATCACCTACTCTATATCTACATTACATTTTTAAAATATACTCCTGTTAGGATTAGGAGTTTTGCTAGAGAGCCCTTTTTAAGGTCAGCCCAGTTTAAGTCCTAGGGGTGACTGCCCTAAAGTCTGGTGCAAGGCTTGGGTACTGCAACCCAATTTGTCTTGCAATGGTGGATGGAAGATTATTTCAAAATTGAAATCTCTTATATCCGAAACTATTTGACCCGACTAATATAGAGTTTGGCTCAAGAGAAGTCGAAAAGTTTAACTCTTACACATATGATGTTTCAAACAAGATTCGAAATTGTGAGATTACTGAAAGGAGGAGTTTAATTTGTATTATAGGTATACTGTATAGACGATGGAAATGCATTGATAGGTTAAGTGAAGGGGGGAGGTGCTTGTTCATATGTCGTGGTCCAAAAGAGAGCTTTGGTCCATGATGGTGAGACTAACGGTGGCTTTTTAATCATGCTTGAGGAGAGAAAGGAAAGGGAAGGAAAGGAACCTCAAATCCCTCCATATTGGTAGCCAGCCTAGAGGAATCTTGGTATATTCCAGGAGACGGGGTGGTTGTTTGGGTTCTTGCCTTGCAATGCTTACATGTGTAATGTGTGAATTTCTTCCAACTTTTCATGGATCCTTCTATGCCTCTCTTTAGGGTTTTGTTTCATCTTTGAATAATCTTTTCATGTCTCAAATTCTAGAAATTTTAATTGAAACTATTCTTTTATCCTTACTGAAGATCAGAATGAACTCGTTTTATATGTGTATATATTTCCAAAAAGTTAAAAAGCTTTTGAAGCGGGATAAATATATTTTTTGGTTTAAGAATCTTATTTATTCTACTGGTATCATTAAATTCTATTCAATTTATTTTGCAATTTCTTCTAGAACTATGCATGCATTGTTACATAAAAAATGAATAAATAAAACTGCTTATAAATATTAGGGAAAATAGTCGATTTGATCACTTAAGTATTGTCCAAAAGTCATTTGCACCATCAAAAATTTCTCTATCATTTACATCCCTAGAGTATAGTCCAAAAGCCATTTACATCCATAAATTATTGGCCAAAAGTCATTTCTTACTCTTTTTTTTTTTGTCATTTACATCCTCTATACCTTAGGACGAAAACAAAAATTTGAGAATGAAAATGACTTTTAGACGATATTTGAGAGATGTATGTGGCATGAATTTTTTTGGACTTTTGGACTATATTTTAACAATTCAAATTGGTCATATTCCTTAAATATTATAAAGTGAGAATTTATACTAAAAAATAATACTATCTAAGCAGATGCTAAATAAAAAAAAAATTATAAAAGGTTTTTACAAGAGTGAAGATGTTGAAGACGGTAGAAAGCTGAAAGAATTTCTAAAATAATCAGTTAAGGAAGTTAAAAATTTAAAAAGGTTTTTGAGTTAGATGAAGTGTCATACGATTGCAAAATAAAAGGTTTCCATGATAATAAGATTAAGTATTTGAAAGATTTTTGAAAATTTATATATAAAGCTAATATATCAAATTATATCGTTCATGTGATATATATATATATATATATATATATATATATGAAGTAATTCTTATTAAATACGCGACTTGTGTATGGGAATTATAGTTTAGTTTCAATTATTCCTAATTTCTTGTTGTTTTTGAAATCTATAAGAAAGTTGCATAGATTTATACTTTCTTTGTATTATCTCATTGAATTATATGGATTCTTCTTGGAATGACTAATTATTATTGCTTTCTAAATTGAGTGCAAAAAAAAAAAAAGAAGACATTTTATAAAAGCAAAGGCCACTAGTAGAAATGCTATTTGAGGAACAATATTTGTGTACCAAGAAAAAAGCATAAAGCTAGGAATTGATTGTGCGATGCCCCACGATGAAACACTCTAAGGATAAGGGCGAAACTCTGGACAGATTCATTCCTAAATTTGCTTAATTCATTTTCTTATATTGATGTCGAATCACTTCTTAAGTTATTGCATTAGTTCCTCATTGATTAGCCCAAATAATTCTTCTGTAAAATATAAAGAATTATCCCAAAGTATTTGCCTTGCCAATTTTGGTAATAACAAAGTAAGATAAGTTTGTATATAATATATTACCATTATTTGTAGTATGTAGCCGTGTAGGTAGGGATAGCATTCCTGGGCAACGTGTAAGTATCAAATTTTAGATTAAAGTCATTACAACATCAAATATTTTAGATTTAGTCTTTTTCTTATGCTTTTTTTTTTTTGGCTAAGAGATAAAATATATTATCCAATTCAAATGCACAAAGATTTTGGTTAAAATGTTTGCTAGTTCATACTAAATTTTGTCATTTGGTAACTTATAAAACCCCACTCTCCAAAATAAGAATACAAGATGTACCTAACTCGTAGTATAGGAGAGATTGAAGGTTCAATTCTTGGAGTATGAAAAATGAAAGATTGATATATGCACCAAGATTTCATTAAAAAATGCACCTAGAAACAAAAACTTTCTGTTTCCAATTTGTTAATTAAATGGCGTTTCACCGTATCCATCCATTATGATATTCCCCAATGAACTATGAAGGATCATCAAATGAGAGATGGTAACAATCAGCAATTAATGTTCATGTAATTGTTCTCCTGAGTTTGTACAACTAAAATAGCTTAAAGGGGGGCTTGAACCTCAGGGGGGGGGGGGTTCAGTCAATAAAGCAAGCATATTAGTCTTCCTTTGGCAAGGCCAGAGAGTGAAAGGAAATATTGGTCGAATTTAAGACTTCTCCAGTAGTAAGGAGAACTTTTAATTACCAGCAAAGCTAATGACGGAGTATCTGCATAAAATCAATCTTATCCAGTTCTATTATCTATTTATGTCTGCCTGGCTTATCTGTAGTTCCCTAAACTGAAGACCCCAGCATCCGTGGAAGAAATGTCATTTTCAACCTTCAAGAAAAATGTAAAATGAAACTCATAAGGTTGGAAGATGGAAGAAGCAAGAGGAAATGCTAAAAGGTAGAGCAGAACTGCTTCTTTGACACCATCACAGTTTCAAAAACTGACAGCAAGAATGGTCATGACAAAGGTTACAAATGAATTTTTAACCCACTATATGAAAGTCGAAAGCAATCACCAAAGAGAGTTTTTAAGGACTAATTCCAGGGAAATACATATCACAGACTGACTCATTTAGATGATTATGGTACTTAAGGCTTCTCTGCTGCAAAAACAACAATATAGAATGGAAATGTTTACATGGAAAATAAGTGCAAGAGAAATAATGAGAAACACTTCTATGGTGTTATTTTGTTCTAAAAGTTTCAAAGATTTGTCTATTTTGAAAGTCATATCCCTGAAGCTTTCCATAGTTTTTGAAAATAGGGTCAAATCTTAATCCAAAACTTTGACTAATCAGCTAGAAAACAATATTGCCTCCAAATACCTTCTCCACATTTACTTTTGAAAGAATTTATTCCAATGTTTCCGGAGAACGTCAATTGAACTAAGCTCCCGATGGCTAAAAAATTTTGCGTCCTCTGCATCATTCTGCTCCTTGCTAAGTTTCATAACATCATCAAGGAACATCTGCCCAACCCCTTCAAAAGTGCGCCAATGGATCCTCTTCATCTCCACAAGGCTGATAATATACATCATAGCATAGTTGCCATGTCTACATTGCCATCCTCTGTTCTGGCATCCAGGCCTGGTAGTAAGATCTGTTGAGTTTCACAGGATTAAAATTATAGAGGAATACATTCATGGGAAAAAAACTCTCAATCTCTTCTTGGATTGATACATCACAATGACCACTCTCAAGGAGATGATTTACAACTAAAAGAAAGATATCTATTTATAGCCATGTGAGGGTGGTGTGAATGATCGTAATTTTTGACAGTAAATGGTGGTAGAAAAACTTCAAAGACGGCAACAACTTTCTTGTTCCATTTGATAACATCGTCTACAATTGCAAGTAAAGTTTGAGATGGTTGGCTCATGGTGCTACCTAATTTTGGATATTTCCTAGAAACTTCTTCAATTGTACCCCTCATGTATATCCGGAACAAGCATTCTGACTACGTCTGTGTACATCTCTTGCTTTTCTCGTGTGACCACTTTCGTTAACATATCTGCTGGATTGTCCTTTGTATGGATTTTCACTAATCTCAACAATTGTCGATTTATAATCTCGCGTATTCAATATTAGTGAATATCAATGCGCTTTGTATGAGAATAGTACATGGAGTTATTACTAAACTCAAGAGTACTTTGACTATCACAATATACCTTGTATTCATTTAGCCCGATTCCAAATTCTTGGAGATAATGTTTTAGCCACAACATTTCTTTTCCAACTTTAGTGGTAGCAATATATTTTGCTTCTGTTGTGGATAAAGTGATATACTTCTGCAATTTTGACTGCTATGAAATAGCTCTTCATGTGAAAGTGTAGAGAAAACATGAAGTGAATTTTCTATTATCAAGATCTCCTGCCATATCTGCATTTGTATAGCCCTTCAAGATTGGATCAGCTTGCCCATAGCAAAGACATAATTTTGATGTATTTTTTAAGTACTTGAGAATCCATTTGATTGTTTCCCAATGCTCATTTCTTGTGTTAGAGAGAAAATGACTCATTGTACTCACAACATAAGCAATATATGACATTGTACACATCATTGCATACATCAGACTTCCAACTATTAAGGAATATGGTATTGATGACATTTAATCAATCTCTTCCTTGGATGAAAGCATGTTTTCTTGCTCAGCTTGAAGTGATTGGCAAATGGAATGCTAACTGATTTGACATTTTTCATATTGAACCTCTCAAGCACCCGCTTAATATATTTTTCATAAGATAGCCAAAACCTCTAGTTCTTCTTGTCTCAAACTTTTTGCATTCTTAAAATTTGTTGAATCGGTCCTTAAGCCCTTCATATCAAAGGACTTAGAAAGTTTATTTTTCAGTTGATTGATCTTTGTCGCATATTTTCCCATGATCAGAATGCAGTCTTACATATAATAGAAGTACAATGAAATTTTCGTCTGAAAGTCTTTGAATATAAATGCACTTATTTGCAATAGTTTTCTTATAGCCTTGATTCTTCATGTACAAGTCAAACTTCTTATACCACTGTACAAGTCAAACTTCTTATACCACTGTGTTTGTGTCTGCTTTAGACCATACAAGATTTTCTTTAGCTTGCAAACGATGCTATCACCAAAAATCTCAAATCATTTTGGTTGTTTCATATAAATTTATTCTTTAAAATCTCCATGAAGAAATGTTGTCTTCATGTCTATTTGTTCAAGCTCCAAGTTCACACTAATCAAAGTCATCTTGACTACTGGTGAAAAAATCTCATCAAGATTGATTAATTTCTTTTGTTGGAATCTTTTGATTACCAATTGAGCTTTGTGTTTCACCATATTTCCGCTACCATTTTTCTTTAGCTTGAACACCTATTTGTTTCTTAGCACTTTATTTCATTTTGGAAATTTCACAATCTCATAAGTATCATTTTTGTTCAAAGATTCCATCTTGTCTTGAATTGCTAGCAACCGTTTTTCTTTATCCCTATGAGATACAGGTTCTTGATAATTCTCCAGTTCTCCGTCTTCATTAAGCAAAAGGTACTTAGATTCTGGATACCTTCTAGATGAAATCTGGCATCGTTCAGATCTACGAGCTTTTAGATTAACAATTGGAGGAGATTTACCATTATTTGTGCCTTGTGATGGTCCAAACTTTTTTTTACAAAATGGGTTGTGCCTCCTGCTGTTCAACACTATCTTCTTTTTCCTCATCTTATACTTCTAGTACTTTTTTTTGGTATTATATCATCGTTTCTCATGAATTGTTTTGGTGCTGTATCTGGGATATGAGTACCATCATTTGATTTTGAGACATTGTAGGCTTTTCAATGTAATCTATTGTTTGACTTTCATGGAATAATACGTATCTACTTTTGATAATCTTTTTCTCATTTGGATCCCATAATATGTATTCAAATTCTTCATATCCATAGTTTATGAAAATGCGTGAAGTGGTCATTGCATCAAGCTTCAGTCTAATCTTCTTCAATACATGGCATATGCTAAGCATCAAAATATTCTTAAACGAGAGTATGATAGATCTTTCCCAGACCACACTTTCTTCGGAATTTCAAAATTCAATAGTATTGATGGTGATATGTTAATCAGATAGTGAGCGACACTAAGCAGAAACAAATATTTTATGACATTCATTGATAATGTTTCTCAAAAGGTGTGTGTGTATTTCTTGAAGACAAATGATCAAGTGTTTGAATATTTCAAATTGTTTCATATCATGGTAGAACATGAAATGAGAAAGAAGTTAAAGTGTCCTCGGTCATATAATGGAAACAAATACACTTCCAAAGTGTTTGATGCCTATTGTAAAACATATGACATTTGGCATGAGATGACAGTCTCACACACCCCTCAACACAATAGCGTATGTGAAATAATGAATCGGAGGATCATGGTTTCACAAATTTTGGGAAGCTTGATTTTCTGCTACGTTGAGGTTGTCCATACATATATTTCCATGAGTCTTGTATAATTTGCCACATATATGTCCTCGAACAACTGTCATAGTGCCTCTTGATAACTTTCATATGCCTTTGCTAAAGTGATTATCATAGTCTTGTTTATCAAGCGCTATCCTTGAAAGTAGATTCAGCCGAATATCTGGCACATGTCTTACATCCTGAAAAATGACTATACTCCCAACACTTGTCTTTATTTGTACATCACCAATTACTATCATCTCAGAAGAACTAAAATTTCCCATTTTCACTGCTCCAAAGTCACTAGCTTTTTATGTTGTGAAATATTTTTTGTGAGTAGTCACGTAGTAAGACGCTACAGTATATACAATCCATTATGTGTTTTTTCTTGAGACGTGAAGGCATGTCTCATCCTGGATTGGAAAAAATGCTATATCACAAGGAATAATAACTAATGTTTTCCACTATTATTCGATTGAAAACTATTTTGGTCTCGCTCTTTTTGCAATTTTCAACAGTTCTTCTTCATGTGACCCTCTATTCCACAATGATGACACTTATATGTTAGTTTTCTGCCATTTTTGGATTTGCTCCTGCTTCTACTTCTCCATTTGCCTTTATTACTTATTTGTTGTTTCATTTATTGTCTCCCTCGGTTTTTTGTCATAAGGGCATGGGCATGATCTATACCCATGCCTTTTTTTCTGGGTTTATTGTTGATTGAACATGACATTCTTAACCATAGACATTGTAAATTTCTATCTGTGGCCGAATTGTTGAGAAAAACTACAAGTATTTCCCAACTATCAAAAAGGAAACTGAGAAGTAAGAGTGCTCGTATTTCATCTTCACGCGTATATATACAGAAGGTAGTTGGTTTACCAAGTTTTGGAACTCGCTGGTGTGTTCAGTAACTAAAGTTCTACTTTTCAGGTTTATGTTGACTCAACGCCTCATCAATAGGACTTTCTTTCGAGTGGTTTTGACATGATGCATGTCTTCCAATTTCTTTCAAAGAGCATATGCATCTGTTTCTTGTGCAACATGGTGAAAGACACTATGGTTAATCCATTACCGGATTTGACCGATAGTTTTTCAATTAAATCTCTTCCACTATGCCAACTTGGAAGCTTCAGGGTTTACATCCTTCAATTCCACGAGATCAAATAAATATTTAAGACAATGAGATATTCCATTTGAGGTTTCCAAAATGTGTAGTTTGTGACATTGAGCATAATCATAGCTTTTGAAGATGATGTTGACTCTTTTGTGACTATTTACACATTTGGAAAAAATATTATTCACCAAAATAAGAATAGAATCTCACAAAAGGAGTATAGCATTATGTATGGAATGGTAAAAAATGGTGCAATAATCACTTTGGGGAAATTTCATATTTTCATAAAAGTTTATAGGTCATTTTGAAAATATATGATATTTTATGGGCTAAATTGAAAATATCTAATAGTCAGAGATCAAAATGAAATTAAGGAATAGTTTAGGGACTGATATGCAAAATGAATAGTTTCAGCTTCAAGGACTAAATTGTAAATGAACAGTGATCATCTTGTTCGTCTGATTTTTGCAAAATTTTGCTATAGAGATAGAAACTTTGATTTTAATTTCTAGGCTCGTTTGACATCGAATTGATTCACCGTTAATTTTGTTGGATTAGTTTCTATAAGAAAAATCCAATGGTATGCTCACAAACACATTTTGAGAACAATTTCGGTAACTTGAAATTCAATTTTCTCTTTAATTTTCAACGAACACTCTAGGATGGTTCTCATACCAATTGTTAAGTTTCACAAGATTATTAGAGTGTTGTAAAATTAATTTAAGAGAAAAACAAGGAATCATATTTCACAAGAATAAAATTACAGAGGAATACACTCACAAGAAAAATGCTCTCAATGCTAAACACTTTCAATATCTTCTTGGATTGATACACCACAATAAACACTCTCAAGGGATGATTTACAACTGAAGGAAAGATATCTATTTATAGCTATTGCAAAGACGACATCAACTTTCTTGTTCCATTTGATAGCATATTCTACAATTGGAAGCAAAGTTTGAAATGGTAGGCTTATGGCTACTACCTAATTTTGGATATTTCTTTGAAGCGTCTTTAAGATCTAGATGCTTGACTCATTTGACCTTTAGTAAAAGCCATCTCCATCAAAATCATACAACAATTAACAATGGACAACAATAGACTAAGTAGTCAGTACATGCTAATTTTGAACAAAAAAACAATATGAATAATTATAGCGACCATCACAACATATAATGAGGCATTGGTTTCATAAAACTAGTGGAAGGCCTAAATACAGGATTTAAAATCCAGGATTTAGTTTTTTGGACATAAAATTTCGACTTTTCGCAATTAAATAGATATATTGGATTCCTAAGGGATTTATCAATTGAAAAACACATTTATTTAGGCACCAAATTGAGTTGCTTCATATATATGCCACGGTAGCTATAGTATCAACTACTTCTCTCAAAATGAGAAATACCTGCAAATGCCTTCTAACTAGTCACGACTCTTGAAAATTATTCATAGAGCTATATATATATATATATATATATATATACACTCATCCGAAATTAAATATTAACATTTTTATTTTAGTTTGTCCAGAATTGAATATCTATTTTCCTTAAATAAACATATTTTTTTATCTACAGTTTCATTAATAACCTATTTAATTTAAGATATTTATATATAACTAACTCATGGTCCCCACCACTTACCACCTTAATTTAAGTAATTTGTATCTCACTAAGTCATGAGTTTCACAATCCGATATGCTAATGTCAAGGATAATTTTGTAAGTTAATTAAAATCAATCAATTTTTTAAATTTTTAGTTAAAGTCAAAACTGAACATTCAATTCCGGACGGAGGGATTATTTAATAGCATTAAACTTCTTTCACTCTTCTTTTGGATTGTTCTCAACAATCTAATAGTAAGTCACAAGAGTTATCATTGCTAACATGGCTAGAACCAAAACTTTCTTTTATTACATTAATTCTTAAGTGTGTTAGCCCTAGTGTTATTAAGAATTTCTGTCCTCTTAGCTTAGTAGGGTGTCTATAAGATACTCTCAAAGTTGCTATCAATAAGGCTTAGTTTAGTGGTTGGCCAAATCATTAGCTAAAACCAATTTGCCTTTATCAAAGGCCACCAAATCATGGATTGTTCCCTTATTGCTAATGAGGTTGTGGATGAAGCTAAAAGGAGAGGCAAAGGGACTGATTTTTAAGTTGGACTTTGAAAAGACATATGATTGTATTGATTGGAATTTATTCGAGCTTGCAATGGTGAAGCTGAGGTTTGGTTAGAGATGGATCAAACGGATTGCAGCTTGTGTCAATTCTGTTTTGTTATCAGTTTTAGTGAATGGATCCCTTACTCGCCAATTCAAAATGTCTAGAGGCCTTTACCAAGGGTGCTCACTTTCACTTTTTCTATTATGCATACTAGCTAAGATATTAAGTAAGTTTCCTTAAGGCTGCATTTTTACACTATATTGATGGGGTTAGCATTGGCAACTCAAATTTTAAATTAACTCATATTCAATTTGCAGATGACACAATTATCTTTTGTTATGCTTCAAAAATAGTTTTGGTGAATTTTAAAAGGCTGCTCAAGTGCTTCGAACTGGCTTCTGGTTTGAAAGTGAATTTCTATAAGAGTTTCCTTTATAGTATTCATGTGGAACTACCTATTCTGCAACTTGGGCTCAAATGGTTAAGTGTCAAACCTATTCTACCAACTAATTATTTGGGTCTACCCTTGGGTGCTAGATGTGGTTCGATGGCTATTTGGGACTCAGTAATTGAGAAATTCATATAAAAACTCGAGAATTGGAAAGGAAAATACCTCACAATGGGTGGTAGATTGATCCTCATTAAAGCAGTTCTTTCAAGTCTACTTATTTATTTTATGTATTTATTCAAACTCCTTGTTTATGTAAAAGCTAAGTTGGATAGTATTAAAAGAAAATTCTTTTGGAGTGCAATGAAGATAAGAGAAATATACACTTTGTGGATTAGGATTCTATATGTAGTCCCAAAGCTCTAGGAGGGTTGGGATGACGGATCTTGAGGTGAGAAACATAGGTTTACTTTGCAAATGGTTTTGGAGATTTTCTCTTGATAAACATTCACTTTGAAGAAAAGTTCTCTGCAAAGAATATAGGTGGAACAATGATACTATTCTTCCGAGCGTGGTGCATTCAATTAA
Organism: Apocynum venetum; assembly: GCA_019593545.1. Taxonomy (NCBI): domain Eukaryota; kingdom Viridiplantae; phylum Streptophyta; class Magnoliopsida; order Gentianales; family Apocynaceae; genus Apocynum; species Apocynum venetum. The sequence goes on from SRSM01000134.1 coordinate 4,554,586, forward strand.
TTTTTCTCCATTATGGCACTTTATTTTAGCTCCCTTTGAGGGGAGTGGATTGTACAACAATATTTTTTCATTTGGGTTCAGTATGAGCTTGTGTATAGGGGACATAATTTCATTTTGGACTAACAAATGGATAGATAATATAATCATCAAAGATTCATTTCCTTACACTTTCTCGTTGGCCATTGTAAAAGTTGGCTCAATCAAGGATTTTGACTTTTGGAGAGACAATGTTTGGTGTTGGAAGATTGACTTGAGAAGGCAAGTTTTTGATTGGGAGGCGATCCAATAAAATCAATTTCTTGTGGTTATTCAAGATTATATTCCAAGCCAGGAAGTAGGAGACAAAATGATTTGGTGGAAAAGTTCCAATGGTGTTTACAAGACTTTTTCATTTTACCGTTTGGTGGAAAAGTTCAAGGGAAGAGATAAATGCAACAAACAAAAGAAAGAAATTGAAGAAATGACGCACTATTAAAACAATGCCAATTGCCGTTGAGGTGCCAATTTCAATAACTAAGGTAGGAAGCTCAGTGTAAATTGCCGCTCAGACATCAAATTCATTTCTCAAACGACAATTTTATTTCTTATCTGATTTTAGTGGGTCGACTTAGTCTTTTTATGTACAGTAGCTCTAAAAACGTGTTGTACTTATTTATATACTCTTTTGGCAGTGTTTTATAAACCTAGCATCCTTAGACTTTCTCTAGAACTTCTTAGCTACTAACGAACATATGTGAAGTCTTGTATTGAGATTGAAGAAGATCAAAGGAGTGGATTTGTCCATATTTCAATTCTCCAATTGAATGAATTATTTTTAATAATTTATTTTCTTTTTAATGATTTTATTTATGAATTCCGTGTAATTTGTTAGTTAGTAAGGATGCGTATTAAGTTGAGTTATTATAGAATTTTGAGATAAAATCTACTCATAGATTTGGATTTAACCGTTTGATTATCAATAATTGATCTTTAATTGGAATAATCTAATATTTGATTAGTTAATGCTAAATTGATCATTGAGTATTTGAACAATTTCATAATTAATTCTATCAATTGCATGTTTTCAATTAATACTATCCACTTTAATTGATTTATATGGTTGATTAAATAGGAATTGAGAATCAAATGTTTGATCTTCCATTGTAGTATCATTAATTGATCTTCCATTGATAAATTACATGAATTTAATTGTCTATTATTTTCGTGATATTTATGTTGATGTTGTTCTTTTTTGCAACTTTATTGATAATTTTATTCAAATGATTTGATAATGTTATTGATTATATTAGTGATTAATTTGCTGCGATACGCGAAATTGATATATTCTAATTAGAACCAAAATTGCTGCGCTACACTATATTTCAAGTCAACTTATCTAAAGTATTTTTATCAATGATTATCTCATATTAATGAGACTGAATATATATTCCTTACTAATGCATTTTTATCATAGATTTATAAAAGTGTTTGAAGTGTTTAATGTTTATTATTTTTAAAAACTTTTCATCTTCTATTTTGTTTTTCAACACCCAAATCCTCTAAAATCTAATTAGATTTTTCATCCAAAGAATTTAGAATTCTCTGTGGGATCAACTTTTATTTACCACTACTACGTAATTGTGGATTTAGAAATATATTAATTTAAATGTGCAGTGACACGCTCGACATCTCAATTAATTGTGATGAATGTCAGACTTGCATTCTTTGCTGCTGTCTTTGCATATGGGACGGGGCTGCAGCGGGGGGCGCTATCATAACCGAAATGCCTCCACATCCATCTCTCTTTCAGCATTCCAGCCTTGTCAATTGTCACATAAAGGGTTTTAAGATTTTTCCTTTTTTATTTTGGTTTAATAAAAAAATCAAAATATAGCCATTCTAAATCACCGCTCATGCGAAATTGTCAATTTTCTGTTTTAGATTGCTTCATTCAACAGTAACAGGGATGATGAAATGACAAACACAAGCACTTTAAATCCAACTTTTTTATGAAGTTACCAATTTGCTAATGTAATTTTGGCATGATAAAAGAATAGAACCAAACCTGTCAAAGCAAATGTCCCCCCCAGCACTGCACAAAGCCGGGTGATGAAGTGGAGGAAACTCCGACGTTCTTCTTTGATGGTAACAGTAATAGGTGACAGATCATACAAAAAGTATACGGCTGTCACAAATAACTTGATATCAGTAGTATGATAAATAGTGAGAATAATGTGATAAAGATTTATAAGAACATGTAAGAAATTAGCTACCACTAACGATACAAACCTGGCCACATCCTATCATACTCATTAATTGGAGAAAAGTACTCTGTAACAGAGAATTGATTAGTTGGGAGAACTTGTTTCGATAAGTTTCTATATTCAGTTGGATAAGTATTTTTGTTTTTTAATGTTATTCTGATAAATATTCTTACTCTAAATTTTTATTGTAATTGATAAAAAAAATTTTAAATAGTTTGATTAAAACATGTATTATGAGATTATTTTATCTATTTTTTATTTGTTACTCTCTACTTTTGTTTAATAATATCTATTACTCTCTTGTGTTTCATAATAAGAATTTAATAACATATTTTTAGTGACATTACTTAAAAAAACTCAATTAAATCACTTAGAGATTAAGGGACTAATAGAGACAATGTTGGAAAAAAAATAATACACACAGATATATATATATATATATATATATATAGCAATCAAACTAATTAATATTTTTAAATGATGGAATATATTTTTTATTCTATTTGACATGACTTCATATATTTACTTAATTATTATTAGAGTAATAAAAATTTAGCATATCAATAAGTAAAATTATCCTTAATTTTTATTTTTATTTTTATGAATATGCTTGAGTATAAATAGGGCAAACCTCCGCATTTGTGAAGACATCAAATCCATTCAAGACATTCAAGCAATTTGTGAATACAATCTCCAAATTCAAGACTTTATAGTGAAATAGCAAACTCATTTAATTCTTTATCTTTTTTGTTTTGACATTTATGCCCATTTCATTTTTTTTTAAACTTGTTAAGTCTTTTAAGGTTGATATTTTTGTTATTTTGATCATTCCGATAAAAATAATTGTTGTAATCCGACTGAGAAGCGTACATGACATTCATATGGATAAATTTTTTAAAGTAAAATTATTAAATTATAATGAACAATAAAAATAAATTAAAAGTAAATTATCAATTACAAATACACAGCAAAAGATTTTTAGGTTTGAAAATTTTGTTTAAGAATTTTAAAAGTTAAAAGTGTTATAAAGCTGAAGAAATACTTTTTTTAAAGAATCTTACACAGTTAATTTTTATTCACTTTATGCTACTATGTCTTCTAGAACTATACTTGTATTGTCACATCATAAGTAAAATAAAATAATATCATTATAAGAAGGGTTACATATAAGTATTATTCTTTGTATTCTTAATTCTTAGCATAGTGTCAATATATAATTAAATTTTAGTTACCCTTGTAGTTTTGCAATCCGAGAACTAAGAAGTTGCATTGATCTGCATCAACTTCGTATTATGTTTATTATAATGTATAGATTCATCTTAGAAAGCCTAATTACTAGGGATTCCTAAATTGAGTGCAAAAATCACATTTTGTAAAAGTAAAGGCCACTAGTGAATGCCATTTGAGGAAGTGTGCCAAGGAAAAGCATAAAGCTAGGAATTGATAGTGAGATGCTCCAAGTTGAAACACTATAAGGATAAGGGTGAAACTTTGGAAAGATTCACTCTTAAATTTGCTTATAGGATTTAGGTATCTCAATTTATGTCCATATATGTTAAGTCAATCTCATCATTAGTTATTGTATTAATTTTTCATTGGTTGGCTCAATTCTCCTGTATAATAGTCAAAATCACTCCTTAATTTTCATTTTTGTCTTATCAAAATAAAAGTTAACGTTTTTTTAAAATAAATAAATAAATAAAAGTGAACATTATTTTTTTATATCTTATTTGACTCAAATCAAGTCAAATCTACACGAAGAACCTATTTGTCTAAAACCTTTGATAGTTGAAGCTAAACTTTGCTATTTAAACTCATGAGACTATGCACACTTTAGACTCAGAGTCAAGGATGCAATACAACTTATACCAGCTTTAGGCCAAATAGTATATATATATATATATGACATTTAGCTTGTAGTTTAATAAAATTAGAATATGATTCTTACAGCACGAAAATGAATCATATATAGACTTTATGAATGTTTTTTCTGCTTTAGAATCTTTTTTTAAAAAAAAAAGAAAAAAGTTGCAAACCCAAAGGTTTGAAACCATTGCATGCATACATGTCATATCCATATTTTTCAACCATCAGAATTATTAGCTAAAGTCAGACTTTTATGGCACTTTTACTCAATTATGAGCCTTTTTTTTTTTTTTTTTGCTATTGTCTTCATCGTAGGATTCCACATGAGCAAATGTATTCGACAATTAATTTCAAGTGACTTTTGCTGGACATAGATTTCACTAAGTCTTTGGTTTGTCACCTGAAAGGGGAAAGAAGAAATGGAAGAAAGAGTATAAATTACAACCGACATTTTGTTGTTCCCCATAAGAGATTATTCCATTTTCATCTTCATAAACATCATTATGAGTAACACAAATATTCCTAACAAATAGTTACTACACTTACACTATTTTTTGACAATGCATGATTTGTATATGCTTCACATACTGAGGATATATGGAACAACAAGCATCCCACTGTCCAAAACCAATTATCACTATATCTCCTAAGAGATACTGATGAGTGCATCCAAATAAGGATGTGGAGGTATGCTCCATATTTGTCGATTATATGTTTAAAAATTTGTAATTTTTTAGATAAAAATAAAAATATAGACGATATAACTTCTTGAAATATATGGTTCAAGAAGGTGGGGTTTATCTGAAAAAACTTGGCAGAATATTGAACGAAAGAAAAAAAATATCTTTTGGGGAAAATTGTCATCTTTCGAATTTTATGGAAATTTATTTTGTGACCCCAAAGGTTCTTCAAAATATGAAAAGATATATATATATATATATATATATGTTCTTATAGGAAAATTATTTTATTTATTCCCTAATATTTTTAATTACGGGTAGGCTTAGGCCCTAATTTTTCTTAAAAAATCCTTTTAGGTCCTTAAAGATTTTACGAGCACTCTATTTGATCCAATTTTACAAGCACCCTAAATGGCCCCGCCCATTGGCCCGTGAGCTTATGGGCCGGCTCGATTCCTATAAAAATTTTTTGTTACGTGATTAGTCTTAAACCCCTTTTTCTTACATTATGTTTGATGATTTAAATGATTTTTTTTGTTTATATAGTAAATGAATTAACATTATATTTGATGGTTTAAATGTTTTTTTGTTTGTTTGAAGATGGTTGGTTTGTTTTAGAAGTTTTTGGTGTAAAATTGTAAATGTATTGCATGCTATACTCTATAGATATAAACATTACATAACATTCTATTTTATCTTTTATGATTTAAATTTGTTGAAGTTGAGATGACATAGTTAGCTGTTTTAGTATTTTTTTGAGCCAAAATAAGACTATAAATGTATTGTTTGTTTGTAAATGGTTTAATAGATTTGTTTTTTCAATCAACATAAAATCATAACTTTAAAAAAAATTATAAATTTTAAGGCCATTTTGGCATGTTTCATGGCCCATGTAGAGGCTAAGCCGGGCCTCAATATTTCAGGCCTGTACAATTTGGCTCAATTACATCGCTTGGCCTGTACATCACTTGGCCCGATTACACAATTGGTGCTCGAAAATACTCTCTCTATGGTAGCTACTGCAACTGGCAAAATAAGTGACAATTTCAAGAGAAAATAGACTAAAGAATAAATTATGTCATTTTTTGTTTCCACCATTTTATGTGCAAGATCACTAAGCCATTTTAAATTTGAAAACATTATATCAAAACACATATCCATAATATAAGTCTCAAGTTGATCCTCAAGTATCTTAAGTTGAAACTCAAAGAAGTCTTTGGGATAAAATTTAACGGTTGAACAGATAAGCAGTTATGTATTTGTCTCATTGAAACGGTTATTTAACTCTTGAATTTGCAAATCAATAACGGTATAAAACACCTCAATACGATATGATGCAAATTTGTTATTTCCTCCACATTACGTCAAGGTCTTCATCGAGCCAAAAATCTTTCTTTCATATTGCAAACATTAATATGATGATTTTCACAAAATGAAGAAACTTCTACAATTAAAGAATCCCAATTATCATCTCTCAACTTTTGCAATCTTTCTTTGCATATTCTAGCTAAATTCATGGCATTGACAAGATATTGATCATTTCTTTGAAATACTTCTACTAAATCATTTGTGATCCCAAGTATACTCATCATCAAATGCAAACAGAAAACAAAGCTAAATGATATAACAAAATCTAGCAAAACCATTGCTTCAAACTCTTGCTCAGAATTTGATCCATATTCTACAACCATCTCAATTATTTCAACCACAGATGAAACCATACAAATCAATCTGATTAAAGTACGGTAGTGTGAATCCCATCGTGTGTCACCACATTTTTGAAGATTAATTTCTTGGTTTAAACCTTGATCAGTTGAAATCTCATCATTATTAATTGTTTTAGAAATCACTTCAACATGTTTTGCTCAAAGAATGTCATGTTGTTTAGCTGATGCCCCAACAATATTGACTATACTAGTGACAAAAGAAAATAAACCAACATTTTCCACATGATGCTTTGCAACAGTTAGAAGAGCCAACTGAAGTTGGTGAACAAAAAAATGAATATAATAAACACATTGATTTTCTTCCAAAATAAGTGCTTTTAGAGCATTATACTAACCTTACATATTACTTGCTCCATCATAACCTTGCTCTCGTAACTGAGATATGCTCAATTTGTGTTCAGAAAAAAAAAATCAATGGCATCTTCATTACAAACACTATACCATTGCAAAAGTTCAAGAAAATTCTCTTGATTACTTGACTCTTCAGACTCATCATCTCCCAACATGAATTTGGAACTTTTCTTTCTTCTTCTAATTCTTAAAACCCTCACCAACAAAAGAATCACCATCCCATCCTTGTTCTCCACTTCGTGATATGAAGAGATAACAACATAAACAATATATAGTATATTTTGATATACTTCACTCCAACCAACTAGGGTGCTCATCAAATCAAGAAGGATTAAATCGTCTTGATTTATTTTCAAATTTTGTGCAAAGAACATTATGTATTCTAGGCTAATATGGACCTTTTTGCAAATATTTTCTCCTAATTTCATCTCTAATATTGAGATTATAATCTAAAAGTTTGAATCACAAACGCAGAAAGATTTGACAAGTCAACATCAGAAAAACTTTCTTTTGGATTATGATAAGGTTTATTTAGAGATGTTAATTCAGAAATTGCTGTTCTTTTAAAGTATTTATCCATACCTAAAATAAATTAAATTCATGGATAAAATAAAATGCATAAATTAATAATTAAACAATTATTAAATGATAATTATTCATTAATTAAATTCATCGATAATTAACACAATTAAATAATTTCAAATTAAGAAATTAAACAATTAAAACATCAATCTTTAAGGCTAAATTTCTCAATCCTTAGAAGGCTAAATCAAAATATAATTTCAAATTAAACGTAAAATAAAATAAAAATGAAACAATTAAATTTCACAAATTGATTCTATCAATCTTTAAAGGCTAAATTTCTCACTCCCTAAAGACTAAAGACTAAATCAAAAAATAATTTCAAATTAAACAATTAAAACAGAAAATAAAATTAAAAATTCACAGAATGAAACAATTAAAATTTCACAAATTAAACCGATCAATATTTAAAGGTTAAATTTCTCAATCCCTAAAGGCTAAATTAGAAAATAATTGCAAATTAAACAATTAAAACAAAAGATAAAATTACACTTTCACATCATTAAACAGTTAAAATTTTACAAATTAAACTGATCAATCTTTAAAGGCTAAATCAGAAAAATAACTTCAAAAATAAAACACACACAACTTACAACACAAAGTATAGTAATTATGAAAAAGAAAAAGAAAAAATAAAACTAACCATATGACTTTGAAGAACATCTGCATATGTGTAGAGACTGACGAGGTGCAAGACTGGTAGGAATTAGGATTTTTTGTAGGTAGTGCAAATTCTAAGATTAGAGAGTAGAGATATTTGACAAATTGGGGAAAATTTCTCTTAACAAAACACAAGGAGCCATTGCTAAGTAAAAATAATATAAATTCAAAAACATTTTACTGTAGAGCTACAATAACTTCTTTATTTTAAAAAGTGGGTCATTTTAAGTAATAACTCTACTAGAAATAGTGATAAAAAAAATAAAAAAAGCAAAGGGATATGAGCATAAGAAGTTGCATTTTACCAATTTCTTGGTCTAAGCTTTGCATGACCTATGTGAATGTAAATTAAGCTCCATTGCCTTTGCATCCTTATTAAAATAATCCAATCCTGCTTGGAGGTTCATGATCAGACAAGCCCACTCAATATGGTTTCATTTGATACGAAAAACCTTGTGGCACTTGAAGAAGTCCATGGGATCTTTGACGAAATGCTTACTTTGAATATTAGGGTATTTTTCTTTGATGAAATGCATTGAAGTTTTAGGTTTTGTAGATAAGGGAGAAAGAAGGAAAAGAACTCATGATATTACTTCTGTGCATAACCATTCAGCCACGTGATGAAATGCTGATTAACGTTTCATAGTGTTCTAAGCACAAGACCCATAATATATCTCTCAATTTGTTTGATTTTTTTATCCGGTGTTTTTGCAATTGCAAACTACATTCTAATTATCGTGTAACATTTATGGTTTTATTTATTTTGTTGTAGACCTCCTTGGGTAGGACCAATCTTAAAAGATGACTTCTTATTCTTTCCATTACTTTAATAGTAATTTTTTTTTAAAATGTGGGACTAAGTGTTCTTTTATGAATTATATGACTTCTTATTCTGCATTGTGATTTCATTTTATTATCTTGTACTTTTGTAATACATACATGCCTATTTTGGTAATCATACTAGCAACAATATATGATTTTATCTTGTTTTAGTTAATAAAAAAATTATCCATATTCGTAATGGATACATAAATAAAGTGAGTTGCACCCATTATTAATTAATGGATTTGCAACATTATCTATTGAAAGAATAAACAGAGACATTGTATCTTGTACTAAAATTATACATTTGAGGTAAATTATTCTTGGTGGTGTTTGCAATTGAAGTAGATATGCAACTGTGAAAAATATAATTGTGGAGATTGTATTTCCTTAAAATATTATTAACACCATTTATGGGGAAAACTTCTTATCCTCCTCAGTCCTCATCCTCTTTCTTATTAACCTCCTATTTCTCTTTAAGCCCCTTATATCTAGAATGCTGCATGCTACTTTAGTGATACAAGATAGGCTATATGCATAATCATTTAATGCTATGCCCATATAATCTGAAATCTATTTCACATCCTTATTTTTTTATTACTTTTGTCCATGAATGGATAATAACTTTTTATACATCTTTCTCAAGTCCTAACATAAGTAGACAAGTACACTATTCTTAAGCTAACTAGTGAATCTCTTGGTTTGTATTAGTATTATCCACTACGTAGCACGTAATAGAAGAGAATGTAGAAATATTTTGGCACAAGAAATATAGGTCAATGATGTGTGGCAATTGCAAACTAAAGTTTCAATCAATTCTTACCAAATCCACGCCATAAAAATAACATAAATCTAGTACCCCTAACAAGATGTTTAAATAGAACATCCATGCCAAAATTGATAAACTATTCATACGAAAAGGATTATATCCATTGATAAGTTGTGAAGAGTTTGACCAAGGTTCATTTAATTGTGAATATTACCCTGCCACAATGTGATGTGTTCCCAATGCCAACAAAAAAAAAAAAAAAATCCATCCAATGATATTAACTATTAAATTTTTTTTCCAAATAATGCATTCCATGCCAAAATATCACAAGTACCATGTCAACTTGTGTCATATCCAAAAACAATAAAGGAAGAGTTAAAGTGTTTAACCACAATAGCAATAAAACATGTCTACTTTTGTTACTACGAGTTCTTCACAAAGAGGATAGGTTTTTTGCTAGCATTTTAAAAAAATCTTAGATGCATTGTTTTGAAGATGTATAGATACATATAAGTTATGTTTGGGCAAGTTGAATTTCTAAAGAGTAAAAAACTATGTTAAGAATTGAAATAAACAAGATGGTAATATCCAACTCATATCAAATTTTAACAAATTACAATATTTTTTCTTCAACAGAAATAACTCTTATTAGTTTGGTGTCTAAGTTTGGAAGAATTTATCATGCAGGGTGACTATTATTATCAAAAGGGTTGATAAAGATGAAAGTTGTTATGATTGATAAAGAAGGGAGACAAATAAAGATGTTTTATTCATATTTTGCAATACAAAAGTGGAATAAAATAAGTCATACACAAATTTATTCAACTTTAAAGATCGAAAATTTGTTATTGCACTTGGTTGTACAAAATAAAAAGAGAAACTATAATATTATATTGTGTTATCATGGAAAAGATAGATACTACACTAAAAAGCTTCATCATAAACATAAGATTAAGTACGACATAATTTGAAACTATAGAACTCTTAACTCATTCTTTCAAAGAATAATTAGGTATTTATTTTAAAGATTTAAAATGAATTATATACACTATATCTATAAATTGATTTTTATTTTTAATATTATTTTTAGAGATATGCTACAAGTGCAAATAGACATTCAGAGAAAAAAAATGTTTATTGACATAAGGACCATGAGCTCATGACCAGATTAGAATTCATGATAGTAGGAGATGAGGTTAAATTTTAATATATCGGTGTGAGCAATGACACATTATAATAAGTCACTTTTCTTTGAAAAAAGAAAATTAAAGAAAATTCTGAGAATTTGATGGCTTTGATAGAGAGGTTATTCAATGATTCAAAGTTAAAATATGAATGCAAGTATTTCAAGTAACATGTTCTTTTATCATCTAAATTGTTTAATAAAAAAAAGGTTTGATATAATTTAAATTGCAATTGTTTTAGTAATGGTGACTCTATTGATTAGATTCCCCATAAATTAATTATGAATAAGAGTCAATTGACTTAATTCATTAAAAAAAAATTATATTTCCTTTTATGTTTAAGTTCCCAAAAGAAAATTATGATCCCGAGTCTAACTTTTTTTCCCAATTTTTTTATAATAGGGATGTGGTTCACATAGAATTAGAGTAGTTATTTTTTCTTTTTATTTGTTTTTAATCACATTTTCTGAATTGTTCTTCAAATTTGAAGCACAAATTTACTGAAAGAGTCATTCTTTTGTGCAGTTACGTTCATCATTATGTATGAGATTCGCGGAAACACAGTTGGTGGGTGTAATAATAAGGTGTTTAATTTAATAATGTAACATTAATTATATATACTATTTCTATGAATAAGTTTTTATTATTTTTTAATATCAATTTCAAGTATATGCTACAAGGGTTGATAGACTTTTATAGAAAATACAAAATTTATAGACTGGATGAACATAAGCCCATGACAAGATCGAATTTCACGATGGTGGGAAATCGGGTTAATTTTTCATATATTCGTGCAAATAATGACATATTGGATAAAACTCTTTTTTATTGTGTGGATGGTGAATGTTTGATGACTTTGTTGGAGGGTTTGTTTAGTACGCAGTGATTCATAGTTAAATTATGAATGCAAACATTTCATATCAAATGAATTTTAGTAACACCTTCAACATCATTATCATCTAAATTGTTTAATATGTTTGAATTGAACTTTGAATAAGTTCAATTTGCTTATATTAGGAGGAAATTGAAATATTGTCATATATTATTGAATATGTATAGATTTTACGCTCCCATGGATGCCAAAATATTAATACTGAGAAATGAGATCCACAAAGATACTTTTTGAGTCTTCTACATGTATACCAAGAGGTTTATTGGACTCATTATATCCCTAAGGAAAAATGTTTGATGTAATTAAAATTTTACACATTTGAATACATTTTATAATTAATGAGCTTATTGGTTAGATTCACTATATCATACTAATTCTTTTTAATTGAGAATACAAGTTTTATTATATTTTTATTATTTGAAAATTGTAATGTTTATTTTTTTAAAAAAAATTAATAGAATTTTTATGTTGGTTTAATTAAGAACTTTATAATTGGTTTTATATATTATTTTCTTTAAAAATATTGATGCACTAAACTAGTTTTTTTTTGTTCACTATTAAGTTCTAAAAAAACATTTTTTTTTCTTTTTATGAATGGGTAAGGATGAGGATGGTTTTGTTCTCAACAAGTATGGTGATGACATTTCTAATCCCCAATCTACCCCTCCTAGGTTGTTGCCTCTAATTGTGAATGTTACAAATTACATATAATCCCTAATCTACCTTTCCCAAATCGATACCTCTAATTGTGGATAATTCTATATATTCATTTTATGTTAATTCATATGTCTAGGTAATTAATATTGCCAAATTCATATGATAAATCAAGTATTACCAACCAATTAGTTCTCAGGTTTTATTAATCATGTATTGATTTGTCTTTCCCTAAATTCATGCCAACTCTTATACAGTGCTCAAGAATGATATTGTTTAGTGATATGGATACCATACACATCATTCATATCTTTATGTTAAATAACAATTTTTATTTTTATTTATCGAATAAAAAGTAAAAAGGTAGTTCAAATCTAATTGTTTGCAGGGTATTCATTCTATGGCCAATAAATGACAGCCAATGATGCCGCAACTTCTCCCAATGCCCTCGTGAGATCTTACCAACTGTCGAGTTCAGATATGTTTGCTGCAAGATTAGGGAAAGTTGCGCTGACGTGCGTAGTACCAATGGCAATCGGTGTTGATGGATATTGTTGTTGACAATCAGTGTTGATTTCTAGATAGAATAGAAGGCATAGGATTTTGATGGGTATGTCTTTTATAATTTCTTTTTAGAATAGTGCTCTGATTTTTTCTTAAGTTTAGTGTTGATAATAGTCTTAGGTTTTGTTGGAGTGTTTGTTCTTGTGTCATGAGTTGTTTTTTTTTTTCCTATTGTTCTACGTAACTTCTATCTTCCAAATATGAATTTTAGTGGTGTTAAGCCTCACTGGAGAATGGTTCTCCACTATATTTATATTGGAAATCTTCTGATTAGCACTACTCTTGGGTCGATTTACTAGTGTTTTAAAGAGTTTGGAACCATTATAGATATATACATTTCAAAAAGTTGTAGAAATGTTGAGTTATTTTCTTCTTCTATCTGTGCTTTTGTGAAAAGGTTTAAGGCATGGTGGGCTTTTCATGGAAAGTATAAAACTGGTGATAGGAGATTCAGATTCTTCATATGGTAGAAAGGTAGCTTATATAAGTTTTCTGCCAAACAGGTGGGCCAAGGTGTCAAATCTTGTCTACAAAGTTTTGATTACATCCACCATGAAGATGCGTTGAATAAATAATTCAAAGCTTGTCCCTTTTATGTGGACGATGTTGTGAACTTTTCCCCTGTTTTTGAACGTGGTAAAAATGTTGTGATTTTGTTATAACCAAGTTAGATCAGATGTGGCTTGACAGTGTTGCAGTAGGTAAACTCAAAATATTAGTGGATTGGAAAGTTATTCAAGATGATCCTACTCTACAAAGAATTGGGGCTCGTGTGGCTCATATAAGTAATGTAAGTATTTTGTTAGTTTTTAAGTCACCTGAAAATAGAGATATGTTGCTAGTTGAATGTTCAGAATTTTTTTTCATTTCGTTTGAATCTCAGAACTCTTGGACAAGTGATTTTTTGGAAAGAGTCTCCCAAGTTTGGATCAAACTTGAGAATGTTCCTCTTGGTGTTGGGTAGTATGAATTCTTCTGTACATTATGAAATCTTTGGGGAAAGTTTGTGAAATTGCAGAGGTACCAAAGAGAAATTTTTTATTATATACAACATGGACAAAATTGGAAGTTATGAGTATTCATGATATACTGACTATGGTTGAGGGCTCGGCTAAAAGAATTAAGTTTAAAATTTGGGTCTCTTTAGTTTAGGAAGATCTTGTGCCAAAAGTTCCAATGGTAGTATCTCAGATCATGTCAGAATCTGATGAGGATGAACTAGTGTCGGGCTCGCCAGTTTTTGAGCTAGAACAGGTTCAAGAGCTTTAGCTCCCCATTAATGGAAGTTCACTTAATGATGAAAGAATTTTGATCAGGAATGATCTTGTTGGTAGTCCTATACAAAACATCATGTTGTTTTTTGTGCCAAACAACGGTGTTTTATCTCCACAAATTTTGGATAGACATAGTAGTCATAATGTGGTAGACAATGACGTTGAGTTTGATGTGTTGATTCCTATGAATGAGTCTCTTATTGATAGTGGTAGCTATTTAAATTTAAGTTCAAAGAAAAACACAGAGATGTTTACTAGAGTTGTTGATGAAAGAAAGCCCAATTGTTGTCTTTAGGTTTGATCTTTCAGTCCACAAGATAAGCCTTCCAATTGGTTCCAACAAGAAGTGTTAGATCCCAAGGTAAAGGTAGGTGATTTAGCTATTATGTTGGGATAAAAGGCACATAATTGGGCTTGAAATGTGATGCCTCATTCTAATAGTGCAAGGATTAAAAAAGGTAAATATTAGAGCACAAATTATGTTAGCTATGGCAAGGTGGTGGATGATGGGTGAGATAATTTTATGGTAGATAGTGATATTGAGCATATGAATGCCATCATTTGGAAAGAGGCTATAGAAACTCTTGAAATTGGTAAGAAGTTAGGAATTATTTTTGTTGAGGAAGATGATTGAGTTATTGAGGTTCTAATGGAGATGAAACAGAAGAACTTTGAAGGTGATTAAGCTGGATTTTTAGATGTTGGTTCAAATATGGTCTTTTAGGTTTTTTTGGTAGCATGTGAATTTTTTAGCACTGAAGATCTGCTTTTTTTTTTCTTCTATAGTGATCTTTCTTCACATCAAATTGGAAGGTTTGTTTTTACTTTGGTTGAGGCCAATTTTGATGTGGAATTTGTGATTTTGTTTGTAATCAATTTTTTGGCTTAAAGAGTTTAAAGTGGATAGAGTCTAGTTTGTGTTCACTCGGTTTTGATAGGTTGTTCATTCATATTTTTTCTATGTTTATGGCTGTTGTGTTTTTATTGTTGCTAGGGACTTGGTTGTTTATGCTGTAGATTTGTGTATCTGTTTTAGTTGCTCAAAGTTGGTGATTATTTATAGGTTATTCTATTTTTGTTTTGTGTAGTTGTCTAGGTTTGGATAGTAGTTTTAATGGGTGTGTATAGGTTTGATGTTTCAGTTGGGCAATTGGTTTTTATTTGCAAACTACACAAAACTACTATCCATAAGACAAATATACAAAACAAACCCATTAGAACCCAACCAACTATTAATATATTATTAACGGTTTGTATCTCTTGATAGGTGGAGTTTCTACTTCCCCATTTTTAATATATTATTGCCTTTCAAAAAAAATTTGTCAAATTCACAAATATAGTGGGCTCATTATACAATTGGAGCTTTTAAATGACCTCAAAGCTAAATAATACTCTCTTTATTTGAAATTGAATTTGTGTGACTGCCTAAAAATTACTTTCTTTGTCTCTTTTTATAAAATATTACAAGCAATTTCACACAAACAAATAATTATTTTATTTCATATTGTATCATTATTTATTGTACTTGGAATAAATACTATTTGTTTTCTCTCTCTCAATGAGCATTTATTGTATTTGGAATAAGGAGAAAATAAGTAGAGGTAAAATAGTTAATAATAGACAAAATAATCATAAAAAGTAACAAATCATCTTATATTTAGGAACAAATAAGTTTGTTTGTTACATCTTATAAAAAGGAATGGAGGGATAAAAGTCTTTGACTTTAAGAGAGTTATCACATTATCTTTATTATTAATTTGATTAGTGGTAAAACTATTAATTAATGGAATGTAAATCTATTACATTATGAAACTTAAAATGAAATGTCCAATTCTAGACGGAGAGAGTATAATTAATCAAATTAGCACACTAAAGGAATTATTAAACTCTAGTCAATAGAAGGATCACAAATTCAAAACATATATTCATGCCAAATCAAGCTTCTCCATGGTCTATTGATATGGGTAACAAAAGCCCATTCAATAATTATAACTAATTCAACTTGTAATTGGAAAAAATCCAAAAGAAAACATAAAAGTCACAAATCCACACTAGGAGAGTAGAGTATACCCAATCACATAATTTACCTAAGTACCGATCCCTAACCTATATACTTAATATTTAGCTTAGAAAAATAATAATAAGTAGAAATAAAGCTCATATAATTCTTGGGCCTTGAAACTCTACTTGTTACTCTTTTCCTTCTTGATTCCTTGCTTGATTTTTAAGTGAAATTGGAAATATTGGTGTATTTTTGTGTGATTTGGAGGTCGCCTCTCTTGAATTTTGCTTGAAAACAAGCTTCCTGTCTAAGGTTTCTACCTTCCTCTCTCTTTAAGTGAAATGATAAATGAGCTCTTTTTATTTTAAATTTTAGACATCCTGAAGTAAACGATCTTAATATTTTGCATGATTTGGACATGTGACTTTGTGGTAGGATGTTAAGACATTTTAGATAATGGATGATATAAATAATCTAATAGTTTGTAGTTTGTAAAAACTTGTGTGTAATTTCACTTGATTTTATAGTAAGATTTTTTCCCCTATTTTCCTATTTGTAAAAGTATATATATTCTTTTGAATACATGTGGTAAATTGGGTCGGGTCCAATGTTTTTTTTGTCCTAAAATTTTAAAGCTCAATCTATACTAATTGCTAGGTCACGTCTAACCCAAATTGTCAAAGCTACACTATTTTTTATAATTTAAATTATATTATTTTTAAGTGGTCCAATAGACCAAGAAAGAAAGTCGACTAGTCTTCAAGGCATAGCTGAGTTGATAAGACATGTGGAATGTGGGGAGAAATTCTCTGGCAATGCCGGTTCGAATTTCATGTGGGACAAATTTTTACTGAAATATTGTTGATGTTTGTCCTGGTTTAAATTATGTTGGCTCTCTCCTACATTTGTCTTATTTGGACACATCCCTCGATTTACAATTCGATTGATTAAAAAACCTACGAAACATGTGAGAAAATTCCCTATCCCTCGTCAAAAGAAAGTCACACTAGGCTGAATTACTTGTAACTAACATTCTTAAATCCTAGCCCAACTTAAAAATTGGACTAAAGAGCCCAGCCCTCGGGTTGAATTCAAATTGCAAATCCTATACTCTTTGAGTGTCTTCAATTCCTTAAAAAAGAGAAAAAAATTTGTTCTTTCTGTTACTTTTTCGCTTTTGATAAATGTCTTCTTTTTGTTAATTGTGTGGCTGAATATTGATATGCCTTCCGAACCATGAGCCAAACTCCAAGTTTTCTTATAGATGGGCCGGATCCAATTAATCTCATAATTAGTGAATTCTGAATTAATGTTTGAGTAGATAAAAATTTATTAAGGACTTGTTTGGAGAGAGTTAAAAAAAATACTTGAACGGCAAAAGTAGAAGTAACCTCAGATGGGGGACAACGGAGCGACTCCGACAACAGCTACCGTCGATGAAGATTTGCTCCTCAAGCAATTCTTCGCCGAGGTCAGTGAGGTTGAGCGCGAAAACGAAGTTACGAGGTTAGAATTTTCTTTTCTTGAATGGTCTTTTCTCTGTGTAATTCGGATTTTTTTTTGGTATTCAATTAGGGATTCTTGTGAAATGATAGATATGCAAGTGAGTTTTTATATTCGAATTTGTTTGGTGCGTGCTTAGGGAAATGAATTAGGTCAAAAGGGCAACGCTTTAATCTATTTTAACTGCAGAGAGGTTGAAAAGAATTGGGCTGAGATAGTTTAGCCTGTCTGTTTGAATGACTATATTCATCCATTAACTAAGAGAAATTACAATATAAATTGCTGATGTTGTTGAACGGCAGAAAGGGAAAAAAAATTAAACTACTAGATAAAGCGAGAGAAATGTGGGTTGTGGTCTTGAGCTTGTGGGATATAACTTTTAGCATTTCTGGTTAACTATAACCTCTGTTAGACCATGTGTCTGGGTTGAACCTGTTTTATGTTCTTGCAGTGTCCGTGAAGATGGTAACCCTTGTAAAAATACAATTTAAATATTATCATCCACTGTAGCGTTCTTCAAGAATCAAGATTTCCTGACCATCTTATGAAACTCTTTTGTAATTTATTGTTTTGAAATCCAAGGTTCGCTTTTTCTGCTTGTGATGTTTACCTGGTTTTAACTAATGGGAGCATTAAGTATCAATACTGAACTGGCAAACCTGATTATGAAGGTTCTTTGATATGATAATCAATTACAGAAAGCCTATCAGTAGGGAAGCATGAAGGTGTGCATTGGATTTGATGTGATGATCAATCTTGGATTTGACTCTCTACATTGATAAGAGATAATGGCTGCATTTTGACAACCTTTCAATTGCCATTTTATTTTTAATATTTAAAAGTTGAAAATTGGGTGAAAACTTTTTCGGACTGTAGCCAGATAATTCTAGCAATAAAAAAATTTGTGAACCAAAATGGAAATAAGCTGTGACTGTTTCAGAGTGAAATTCACTATTGTTCTCTAACATTTGATCTGCTACAAATGTATGATTATCTCTTTTTTTTACCCCCTCTTTTCTCATTTCCTCTTTCTCTCCCCATCGCAGAGTATATTCCTATCTGTTCCGTGCTGTTTCTTCTTTGCACCACCAGTATCTAACGTCTGCTCCCATCTTTATCTCCATGTTCCGCTCTCTGTTTCTCATTCCTTTTTCTCCTTAAACCAAACTTTTAATTGCCATACAGATTGGAAAAAGTTTGAAAGAAAAACCAAATTGCAGAGAAGGAAGGTTTTGGTGAATTTGACTTAATCAACAATGAAATTAGAGCAAAACTGATGAAGAGACGCTTGGTTCTCTTAAATTTTAATCCCCCTATTCCACCCTTCTCTATTTTTTTCTCTTGTTGAACCATCCAAACAATTTGAGTCTTCTCTCTTCTTTTCCAATTTTTTGTTTTTTATCTTTGTCGAATTTCTGTTGTTGGGCTAGAGATGGAAGATGGCAGCATTGAGTAGGGTAATTGGGGTTTGGTGGATGTATGGCAAGCATTTGGGAACTTGATGAATTGTAAGGTTGTCTTTGTAATTTCACTACTAATAGAGAGGACCTTCACATTTTTTTTTATAATAATTTTGGGAAAATTATCTATTTTTAACTTTAATAAGCACAAAATTAT
This sequence comes from Apocynum venetum, assembly GCA_019593545.1. Classification (NCBI taxonomy): domain Eukaryota; kingdom Viridiplantae; phylum Streptophyta; class Magnoliopsida; order Gentianales; family Apocynaceae; genus Apocynum; species Apocynum venetum. The sequence continues at coordinate 4,573,976 of SRSM01000134.1, forward strand.
TCTAAAAAACTCAATAAAAGATACTTTTAAACTTTTAAAAATTGAGGTTATATGCTAATAGGCTTGGAAATATAAAAATAAACAAGGTCTGCAAAGAATGATTTTTTTTATTTTTATGAGATATAATTAAGCACATATATGATATAGACCCTCACTTTATTGGTAGATGAGAGATAAAATCAAAGTGACCACAAGACATATTTCATAGTTGATATATGAAACCTCATAAATTGTATGGAATTATATACATGTGAATTCAAATTCCCTGATTGAGTTTCAAATTAAAGAACAATGTCAGGCATTAGGTATGTGAACTGTTACTTTTAGAATTCAGAAAACTATTAGTCATCATTTCACCATTAACTCATATAACTTCAATGATAAGAATGCTAACTTAATATTTCCAAGTATAGAAATCATGTCTTATATTTCTTGTTATTTGCTATTCTACAATTTTCTCTGAGGATTAATAACTCAATATCTTGCAGGATCCTTTCATGTTTCAAATTAAATCCATTTGAATATCTTAATCTCCCATTTGATTCAGCACCTGAAGATGTGAAAAAGCAGTATCGTAAGGTAAATGTGCTAGTACTTTTATATCACTGATTAATATAGAAAGTTTCTTGCTTACTGTTTAAATGGTTTGCATCACTTTCCTTTTTGTAGTTATCTTTGCTTGTTCACCCCGACAAGTGCAAACATCATCAGGCAAAGGAGGCCTTCGGTGGTAAGCAAACTTATCTTGTACTTCCTAAAGGTTTATTGTGTTTTACTAGTTCTTGAACTTTTCTTGTTTTTCAACAGTTGCTCAAAACCAAGTGATTAATATTACAGCTTTCCTAAAGGTCTCTAGTTTTCTTTCAAGACAATACTTTCTAAATCTTCCTTATCAGTGATTGCTCGGCTGACCTGAAAAAAAAAATTTATCTTGGAGTTTGTTACTTTTTAATATTCTTCTTCATGTATATTCCATTGGGATATCTAATTACATATGTGATCACTTGTAGATTGTCTTTTGCACCTTTTTCTTTAATAAATTCTAGATAATCTTGTGCTCCTTAGTATAATATTCCATGCTAGTATAGTAATGCTTTGTAGAATGTGATTTAGCATCATATTTTTGCACATTTTTAGTTCAAAAAAAAAAAGAAAAGAACCAAGCACTGTAAACTCAGAGTTCAAAATGCATTTGTTCTGATTTCATGATTTTGTGTTGGCTTTATTACGAACTATTAACTCATAAAATTCTTTTCATATTTTTTTGCAGCACTAGCAAAAGCCCAACAGTTGTTATTGGACCCACAAGAACGTGATTATATCCTGAGCCAGGTTAATGCAGCAAAAGGTATTTTCTAGGGATAATTCTATTTAACCTCATTTCTGAAATTTTGGTAACTAAAGAGTGTTATGAGCAAATTGGATTTATGTAATGCAATTGATGGGATATGATGAATTAATGATGTTCACTTTGAAAATGAATCTTGTCAAGTGTGGAACTTAATAGGGAACTGAGGTAATTTCAGGTTGCACACTTCTAAAAATTTTAGTTTGAATTTTTGGAGTATTTTCATATGTTCATCTACCGTTTTTTGCAATTTTTTTCTTTTCTATGTCCACTTGTCTCATTCAAGAGCTTCTCTTGCCATTTCAAGAAATTATTTTCTTTAATGAATACGACGGATCTATATAAACCTTCATGAATATTCTTATGCATCTCCCTTCTTGTTGAGTAATTGAAAAGTGATTCATGTTAGTTATTGGAGTTTTTACCTAAATATGCTCTTTTTTTTTTTAATGTAGTCTATTATAAACCTCAACATGAAATTATGTCTAGCATATACCCCTTTGTTCTTGACAAACACAGACCTGTCCGTGGTAAACATGTTTCATTCTTATGAACCATAGATCTTGACAGGCGATGATCGGAAAGAAAGGTTCGTCATTGTCAAAGACAAACTTTGAACTCCGCAAATTAAAGGAAATGAACGTTGCATTAGCAAAGAAAATGCTTAAAAAAACAGTAATAATGAGGTCTGCCATTGGCAAGGACGGACCTAAAATAATAATAATGAGGTTCACCATTGGCAATGACGGAGCTTGTAAGGTCCATCACTCCCAAGGACAGCCCCTCCCTTGACTCAATTTTCTGGCTTTGAACTCAGATTCTGTTTGTGCTTGGCATTAACCGGGGGGGGGGGATCCGTTCTTCCTAATGGCGGAGGGGTATATGTCATACCTAATCGTATGTTAGGGTATATGACGGACCACATCTTTTAGAATGAGTATATTTTGAATAAAAACTCTGGAGTTATTAACTATCTTTTTCATTCTTCGTTTTTCTGTCTTGTCTTTATCATGCTTTTCTAAAACCAAGAAGGATTCCAATTTTCTCTATGTTGGTAAGCAGAAGAACTTAGAGCAAAACGGAAGAGGCAGCTGAAGAAGGATACTGCTACAAAATTGAAGTCAATAGTTGACGAGGTAAGCTTAGACTGCACAAAATTTTCTGCTTGATCTGCTGTTACTTCATCATAGTAACTGTTCATTGCACTAGGGGGTATTATCCCAAGCTTTGGAAACCGTAAATATGAAACAAGAAGAATAAGAATTCAGCCATAAATATGGAACAAGAAGAACAAGAACTCAATCTTCTCATGTTATTTTGAAACGTGTTCTCTAAGGGATTGTGAAAAATTGGATGGAGAGAAGAACACTTGAAACTGTTGGAGGCATAGTCAACGCAATGGCACCCAGAAAACTAATCAATTAAAAGAAAAAGCTGAGGATTTTCATACACAGGAATTCAGAAAGAAATACCAAATAATTTATAATCCATAGAGAATAACTATAGCTGGTAATTCAAAGAAAAAGAAAAAGAAAAAAGTGCAGTGAAGGGGGATGAGGTGAGGAGAAACTGTCAGAGGTGCTGTTGCTTATGCTTCATTTTTTTTTTTTTTAAAAAAAGGGTTGGGGGTGGGGGAGGGAATAAACGAGAAACTAAACTATTAATGACATTTAAGTTACGAAATCAAATCATTCCTTCCAAATTTTAATCTTGGAGAAACTGTCAAATGGGCTGCATCTTATAGCAGCCTAATGTCCAAAGGTGGAAATCATTTACATTTATTCTTTACTTTATCCCAATTGCTTCACCCAAAATCTTTGCTCATCAATTCTAATTTATCCTATAGGTGTCCCTTTTCATGTCTCTCACCACGCAGCCTACAGTGCATATCTACTAGTACCCCCAATTCCCCCAAACCTGTAAAACAAGACTTGAACTTTTCCTTTCTGGCCTTTTTTTGAGTACATTAAAGTTGGCATAATGAAAAATAACTGAAGTTGCAATTACGAAATTTAAAATGCAAAAGATGGAACTCACAAACTTAATGCAGGGGAAATATGAACAAGAATTTGAGAGATCAGAAGCATTCCAGCAAGAGTTGAAGATGAAGGTTCGGGAAATATTGACAGAGCAAGAGTGGCGCAGAAGAAAAATGCAGATGCGTGTATGTTTTCCTGCCGCCTGTTCCCATTCTATCTGTATTTGTGTATTTTAATTTACTCGTGTTGTTGGTTTGTGGATGTCACACAGATATCAGAGGAGGAAGGCCGGTTAAAGAAAGATGAGGAGGAACAAAAAGAGATGTGGAAAAGGAAACGTGAGCACGAGGAGCAGTGGGAAGGGACAAGGGAAAAGAGGGTTAGCTGTTTCATCATTATTACTTTGTAGTATCTCTTTTATTATACAAAGACAAGTGATTGGGCCATTTAGTTCTCACATTCTATCATATGTCTGGCAATTTTCCCTCAATACTTGTTTGTTTTGTTGAAGAGATGAATTTATTCTACTTATCTTTTCTCTCTCTTCCAAATTATTTACCATGTTGTCTCAATCTCAAGTCAATTTTTGTTTCTCATAGATGATAGAAAAGTTTAATTCTGTAATCGGTGCCAGATTGTTAGTGAGTGGAGGCCTATCACAAGTTAAATGAGAAGCATCTCTAGGGTTAGTCATTACTTTTGCAGCCCCAAGTCATGGGAAAAAGTAACCCAGAAATTTAAATGAGGAATATCTAAATGCGAGTCTGAATAGAAGAAATGACCCTCAAATCCAAGCTCTTTAATTTGTTGAGTGTGGCTACCACGACAAAAGTTCTGAGGAATAATGTTATTGACTAATAGACAAAGAGTGCAGAATGCTAGCCCATGTAGGCATTTGTTATTGTCATTGGCATTTATATTCTCATGCTGATGAGTGTTGATCAAGTAATACATGAAAATATACTTTGGCTTAATTTATGCCCATGCTAGCAGCAATTGCATCAAATCTGTGATTTAAATTCAAAATCCATGCAAACGATTTTTTTTTTTTTGGGTTAATCTTTTATTTGATTATTTTATTCTTATTCCGGATGTGTCTCCCTTGTTTTCATGTTCGTTACTTTCTTGTATCATCAGGTTTCCAGTTGGAGAGACTTTATGAAGGGTGGAAAGAAGGTGAGAGAAATAGTTAATTATGTGGCCTCCTGTTATGTGCTTGCTTTCCCTTGCAAACTTTGATTATATTTATGCTTTTAATGGTTGATTTGATTGACATTTCTCTTCACATCTGTTCAGGTTAAGAAAGGAGAGATTCGCCCTCCTAAGTTGAAGACAGAAGATCCCAACAAATCTTATGTTCAAAGACCAGTGAAACGTGGTTAGGAAGGATGGTTACATGCCCTTGGTTTGGTCATTAATTATTTTGTTCAAGATCAAGGAGCTTTTGCTTGGTAGGACTAGTCTTGTATAAGTCATTATAGAATCCAACCGCTCTGCAGTAAGTTATACTTGCTTGTTGCATGCAAATACAAGCTTATTAATAGTCATACTCTGTAGTGTTCTCCATAATGTAATTTACAACCATATTTTCCAGAATTATTCATTGTATTAACTGGTTATGCAATAGGTTGTTTGGTTGGTGGGACTGCTGGTTGTTTCTGTAGCATTTTGCTTATTTTTTTTGTGTACATTCACAGGGCTTAGGCTTTGTTGCGATAACTTGCTGTTAAACCCAATGCTAGTACTGCAAGAAGGGACTGGTGCTGAGCTGAATTGTTAGGACTAGAGGATAGCAAATGGTGAGGATCATCTTAACCACTACTACACTGGATCCTGTGCATTAGGGTGTTAAGGACAAGCTACAGCATCTTGTAGCATAGGGCAAAGGCAGGAGCTTGCTTGCTACCCCTTACAAGTTGGGTTAAGATAAAGGATAGAGCTGAAAGAGACAACTTACCCGATTTGTTTGTGGCATATGGCTCCTCAAGAAAAGGAAAAAAGGAAAAAAAAAAGTGGCATATGGCCGATCTATCTACCAAAGATGAGGGCTGTCGATCCCTGAGTCATGGGTAGAGAGTCTATGAACTAGACAATTACGATCTCTCTTAATAAAAGGATTAAAAGGTAGGTAAATCCATTAATGAGCTCGAAATATTAGATATCACCTCCAGATAGTCATTTCTAGAACAAGATTAGAATAACAATGACCTCTCATAATTTTTAAATTTGATATGATCGACTCAGCTCAAATAGCCTACCCAAGGGCCATTCCTTTTGAATCACATATTGTAAGATGAGGTTGCCATTTAGCTGTATGAAACTGGCGCAAGGGCCTTTGTAATTAGGCTAAGAGCATCTTTGAATATTCAAAGGTTCATTAAGCTCGAAAAAGGATCATCATCAGTGAGGATTGATTTTCCTTTCTTGCATACAATACAGTAGCTTTGGCCTAACAATATTTCTACTTTTGGATGTAAAACATGTTTTGTATATAAAATTTCACTATTAACTCTTTTAACATTCAATTAACTCATGTGCTCTTATTATTATTCAAATTTATAACAAGAATAGTATAATTTTTTTAAAAAAAGTTAAAATATTTTTAATTTATTTATCGTATTGAATCAAATTAAATATTAATTTAAACAAAAGAGTATTATTTAGAGTTTTTTCCATATCCCACCCCCACTTTAAACTTAGGTGGGATAAAGTTATCACATGATTCCCATCCCCAAACAAAGAAAAGGGCAAAAGATTTCTTTTTAGACCCATTTAAAAATTTTAACAACCTAAAAATATAAAATTCTTTACTATAAACATGTTCAAATTTTTTAACAAATTTTTAAAGTTCAAATGTCCAAGTATATGAAATCTTAAAATACTAATTTGACATTATTTTAATTAGCATCAAGTAATTATATATAAAAGAAAGATAAATACATAATATATATATATATATATATATATATAGTTATGAATACATTTGTATATCTAAATAATCTATATAGGCACACACACAAGGGAGGATGAAGCGAGAATGAGCTGGAGAAAGGTGGAGATGAGAAATAAGAAAATTTCATTCTCATCATTGTCTAGTATTCAATCTACAATTTCAATAATTACTTCAAATCAAGAAATTCACATCTCCAATAATGTGCGAATGAAATTAACAAATATCCTATTTTAAGTAGGATAGTTGTTCTCCGCGTAGAAGAGAAAATTCTAAGTTCGTTCCTATAAAATTGAATTCACTTGATATTTTAAATAGTCAACTCGAATCAATTATTAATTGGTTTAGAACAAAATGATTTTTATTAATTCATTCTAAAATAGTTTGGTTTTGATTCTTAATTCTTTTCTTTTTTTTTTTAGCCCAACAGCATTTAAAGAAAAGCTGAAAATTGAGTACCCTTGTTCTCATAATTTTTGAAAATTTGATGTTTTAATTTTTGAATTATTTAAAAATTCTAAAAAATTCAATTGGAACTCAACTGAACCAAAATCCTTGTTCAAGAATAGAATATGTAACAATTATCTTTCATCATAGGCTTTACAGATCTTGAATGAGGACTCTATGTTGTAAAACCAGTCACATACAATCTCCACAAATTGTATTCATCTTCCGACAGACACATGCTTAAAGAAATGCCATGGCACTGGTACAACGTTAAAGTTGATCCTCAACCTCTTGGTGGATAGATCCTGCCGAATTTTGTTAATCACGCTTTTTTTTATTATTATTTTTTATGATTCAGGTTTAGTCACAAGATAGTAATTTCGATTCCTCATAAACTATCATCATGTTAATTGCGAGTCACGCAGCACACTTTCTTCATCGGATAATGGAAATTTATTGTTATTTTCTAGAAAACAAACTGGATAGTATGTCCTCTAAAACCAGACCTGGGAAACTAATTTTGTCATTCTCATTGTAAAACTAACCGTGATTATGACATGAATGTAGAACGTGTCCTCTAATTTCACTTGTGGTTTGTGTCTTATGTAGTGTAGGACGTCTTTGGCTTCTTCAATTTTTGTGCCAATCAGATAATTTTCGTGCAAATTCAGTGGCGGCATTTCCTTGGTTTCTAAAGAAGAAAAGTAAAGGATTTGTGTTTATATATAAGCAAAATAAAAGGTTTCCATGAACTTATTTATTTGATTTGACATGTTTTATGTTTTTTTTTTACGCATTAGTCTTGTCACTATTTTAACATAATTATATAAAATAAATTAAATTAATTTTTATCTTTTCAAATTTCAAACTTTTGAAATATTTTATAAACTCTTCTTGTAAATTTTAAACTATTATTATCTGTTTTTCAATATTCATGTTACATTTAATCATTTTTAAAGAAAGAACGGATGAAATACATGTAATAAATTTATCATTAAAATAGAAGAATTACAAGAATACTTATATATATATTGTGATTCTATTTGTGATGAAATTATGATAAAACCTTATATTTTAAGAATAATTAATAATGTTATAAGAAATATATATGATTTTATTTGGAGTATAGACAAAAAGACCATGATTGATCAGAACATATTTGATATTGAGGGAACTTCTACTAACACCGAAGTCGAAAGTCCATGAATAATTGATTGAAGTAAGAGAGTGTTTTTTGGTAAAACCGTAAGAGAATTACGAAAGTTTTGATTCATCTATATTATCGAATAATTGTTTAATTTTTTAAAACAAAAATTAACACATTTTAATAACAAACTTTCATTTATTTAATTAAAAAAATTACCCTTAAATTTTGAATTTTTTCCTAAAATAAAAATCAAAATTGTATTAAAACTAAAACTATAATCGTTTGAAATCGTGATTTTATCTTAATCAAATCTTACCAGAATCGTAAACCGTTAAAATCATTATTTTAAAGTTTCAATTTAAATTTTTCATCCGAAAACATAAGCTAATGCCCCAAAGGATATAAGGATCCATTCTCGTATTTATTGTCTCATTTGTTTAGAAAAGTTGATTGCACAGTCAGAAGCCGCTCCGGCTGTATTGTCAAATGGTTGCAAGAAAGAAAAATAGTTTCCTTTGTGCCGATTCTTGTTAGATTCTAATTAATTAGGTCGTATATGTAACTTTTTATTATTATTTATTGAATCGGAAATTTTATTTTTCAGACCTTTCTGTTTCTTGATCCATTGTTCATTTAGATTTATAAAAGTCATATTTACGGCTGGCAAATATAATTTTCTATTTTGTCTTCATTAGCACTCATCTTTTTTTTTTTTTTCATCCAATTTTAGTGCCATATACTTTTTTTTTCTTATTTTTAGATAAAACGTCTTTACACGTACATGGCTGCATCTTTAATATAATAATAAATAATCATAGCGTCCAACATACTACATCACTATATCATTTTGGTAGTCATTGTCTCGGCAATTTAGCAATAACACCTTTCGTAGTGCTTTTTTTTTTCTTTTCTTTTTGGCAAACTATAGTTAATCTATTTAAATAATTGGATGCCCCCCTCCCCACACGCCACCCCACCCCCAAAAAAATAAAAAATAATAGATACTTAGTAGTATTACTTTGTTTCCCTTGTTTTAATTATATCCGTTAGTTTCTATATTTTGTGGTGCCAACTATAATTCAAAACAGAAGAGAAAAAGGAAAAAAAAATCCTTGATATATAAATGGATTAGAAATTATCACTTTTATAGATATATTATGGATATGAATCAAGAAAAACAACCAAAGGTAATATCTCAATAGTGTCCTTTTCCTCCAAATTTCAGTATTGAGTATAGATGAAGAATATTGGAAGAAAGCCATACCTGTCCTCACTGCTGTATCCATACTCCATATATATATATATATATATATGAAATTTATTTGTACTCTTTGAATTAAACATTTGTATTTTTTTTTGTAAACAAAGTAACTTTTATTTAAGATCTTTTGAATCATTCATTTAGATTCTGTAGCATCACGAAATTCAGTCTTTCTTTCTAGCATATATGCACACGAATAATTCTTCGTTCTATAATTCTATTATTGGTATTTTTTATTTATTATATTAGGCTTTGTGGAAGACTTTATTACTTAATTTTCTATATGTATAGTCGTGGAAAATGTTAGTATGAGATAGACTTTAAGAAGTTTGGGGCATAATAATTCATTCCCATAGAAAAAGCATAGCCATATTATAATGTTAGTATGAGATAGACTTTAAGAAGTTTGGGGCATAATAATTCATTCCCATAGAAAAAGCATAGCCATATTATAATGTTAGTATGAGATAGACTTTAAGAAGTATGGGGCATAATAATTCATTCCCATAGAAAAAGCATAGCCATATCTTCCATATTCATAATCATAAATCATACCCAAAAATGTTGCTATTTAGTTCAGGATTTTGATGGCCAGTTTTTTCGATTGAGATGAATATGCTTCCAGAACTACTTTGCGTGGCACGGAGCAAAGTGATTTAAATGACCACATAAACATAAACTATGTTAGTCAACCCACCAAATTGCCATCCTAAAGTATAGTGTAACTCTTTCCATGAATGGGTTATTTGGTTTAATATAAAATAACAGTACTAGTTTGGAAGGAATGATTAATATATAGCTCAAGCATTATGTGACTCAACAAATCAATCAATGTTTGGCCGGCTATTAATACATTAAAATTTTTAAGACTTTCAACTATTATGATTTTCTTCCAATATGGAGTTTTCGTTTCTACCTAATACAATGTGTAAACCTCGGCCCTTTTTTACTTTATCCTTCAAAATAAAAAATGTTTACATTTTTTAAATATTTAAAATTGAATGTTTAATTTTTAAAATATAAATAACATAATTAAGGGATTTATTAACACAATATATGAGTTCCACTACTAGCTAGTACTATAGTAACTTCCTTTAATTTTTGTCCACATTTAAACACGAGTGACGAGACATTCAATTTTTATCACTGCTTAGCATAATCCGGCATAAGTGCATCTGTGCAGGGTAAGAGACATAATCATATATACCATCAAGTCGAACACGATTTTTGCCCCACACAACAATTATAGAGATAAAGTTATGGCATACATATATATATATATATATATATATATATATATTATTTGCAATTTTATTCACCTGTTGAAAATAGGATAAGAGAGAAAATACAAACTTGCTGTCCCTTCCCCGTTAATGTAATTTTTATGTATTCTAAACTTGGGACAAATATTGTAGACAACAAAGAAATAAACTTATTTGTTAATTTTAAATTAAAATATAAAATGACAAAACGAAAGAAACTTAATATATAGCATGCAAATATTCGTAACTACATAAGTGGTTTGATTGTACAAAGAACAACATATGACACTATCATATACCCTATTATGTGAATCATGACATTATCACATATATTCCACACCAAAAAAAAAAAAAAAAAGTCCTCTAAAAACTAGTGAAATATTATTACATGAAACCATTAATATAATTACTGCCCAAATAATATATTTTTAGTACTTCAACCACATATCTATAGTTCAACTTATTTATCATGGTAAAAAGTGAAACCTTCTTCAAATCTCCATCAGAGCAGATTCCCCTTCAGTGAGAATAATTTGGCAAGTCCCTTCGACTAATTAAACTTGGGTCACAGAAAGTCTTCCAAAGATTTTCTATTCTCCTCTTTCAGGTTAACAAAGTTGAGACCATCAACGTCATTGATCCATCCATACTTGTCCATAAACTTATTAGTTAGGACCTCAGGAGGATACTTATCAATGCAATCTTCCCACACATTAGCATCATCCAAGTCCCTCACCACCTCCCAAACACAATTGTTACATTTAAAACCAGCTCCAAGACTAATCATAATTATTCTATCACCTTTCTTAAGTCTCTTCTTAGCTTCCATGTACCCTAAAACATACCAAAGGCCACCCGCCGACGTGTTCCCGAACCTGTAAAGCGCCATCCGAGACGGTTCAACGTCATATTCTGTAAGGTTTAGGTGCTTTGTAACCCCATCAATGACAGCCTTTCCACCAGGATGTATACAAAAGTGCTGTAGTCCAGTTTTAAGATTTGGACAAGCTCCTTCTATAATTGAACTAGTACTACTGATGCTGCTGGATTTAGTAGTACTTTCCTTCCATTGTACAAACACAAATCGAATTATTTCCCAAAAAGGAAGGATTTTAGGCAACATGATTCTTAGATTCGAGGCAAGAGCATGAACTCCAACTTTTGTGAGTTTCTTGGTGAGACGAAAACCTGAGTTTCCAAGATCATCTTCCACCTGGATACAACATTGGTACGCATCATTATCCGACCCGAAATGACTACGTACCATGCATTTCAACTTCAAGATGGCTCGAGACTTTAAAGAATTATTATTAGTAAAGAGCATTGAACAACCACCTGAACGAAACAAACAATTTGAGAGCATCATGGATTTTTCTTTGCCACTGTACCAATTTGCACCGAAAGATTCCGTGCTGACAACAATGGCCAATGCGTTCTTATGTGTCTTGAATAAATTCTGGACCAAATCAATGGCAACAACGCTTGCACTGCACCCCATTCCAGAGAGATTAAAGGCCTTAATATCAGGCCTCATCTTGTAACGATTCACAACACGGGCTGATAGAGATGGAGATGGAGAAAGTAAGGATACATTCACCACAAGTATGTCAATTTCTTGTGGGGAAATCCCTGATTTGGCAAAAAGATTGTCTAGTGTTTGGAAGAAAATATCATCCATCTCCGATAACGAATCGGATAAACTAGGACATTCTTCTTTGCCCAAAAGGACATTTTCTGGGGCATATGTCTCTTCCCCGATCCCAGAATTGACCATGGTTTTCAAGAGAAACCTGTATTCTTCCAGGCCAAGATTTTTGTTTCTCAAGGAAATGGCAGCACATGTTTTTGAGTCTAGTTTTCTACTATCTTTGGCCTTGTAACATTCATATGCTAGCATGTAACAGCATCGATGTGTTCTTCGGAAGATTAACTTGAATAGTTGGAATATGAGGTAGATGAAACAAAGAACATAGATTGAAATGAAGAAGAATTCCATTTCTGTGTGAAAGAAGAAGAAAAAAGAGAATTCTGAGGCCTTTAATTTGCTGCTAAAATGTTGAATATGTATTCAATTCGTCAAAGCATATCTATTTATAGGCACATAAGCTAATTATTAATTAATGTTAGCCCTGAAATTATTTTACTAAGAAAAAACATTAATAATGGCACATGCACACACGAATCTTCTATTATATCAACTTACAAAATATATAAACGTTTAATGCAATATATATCTCTTCATCATTACTATATATGTTCCATAAATGACTCTAATTAGACATAATTATAAACCCTAATTAGTTTTGTTTGAAGGATTATTTCGTAGAATGATTTCCTTTCTTTATAACCACTAACTCTCAACTAATTCTGTCAATTTAGAGTACTATTGTCTTTTGACAAAATGAGTCATTCATTATGACTGAAGGCTAAAATCAGGTAAGTGTATTTATATTTCTTATTCTTCACTATAGGGCAGTGCAAGAAGACCCTTATTACTAACAACCGCCGCTGCCATATAGCGGAAGATGAGGGTGGGAAGGAAGAAATTTAATATAAATACAACTTAGAACTAGAAAGATAATACTGAAAATAAATAAATTTATATGAATAATTGATAAAATTAAGTCATAATCCCATTTGGGAAAAAAGTCCTAATAGGCTCGGCAAGGTAGTAATTAATGAGTAATAATGAAATATTTCAATTGGAGTGGTCCACGTGAATTTTAGACCAATCTGATGCTACAGAGCTGATACCATAGAGGATGAGCATAAAATTATGGATAAGATGAGAGCTGAGGAAATAGGTGCTGATGAAAACATGAGATGTGAAGCTTCAAAAATCAAAACTAATGCAAGTGAGGATCAAGTAGAGAATCAGGAAGGCGGTAGAAAGAAAGCAAACACATTCAATATTTGGAAGTTTCTTCCCCACCGCCACCCAAAACGAAAGATTAAAAAAGAAGCAAGAAGAAAGATTCTAATTTTTGTGGATGCCGACTGTAATTCAAAACAAAATCCTTAAAAGAAAAGGATTAGAGATTGCCGAACAAGAAAAATAAGCTATATAATCTCTCAATAATTTCCTGCAAGTTCTGCTCTAAATCAAGAAAGATGTCACCTCCGAAAACATGGATGCCTCCGTTGAATTCTCACGATGCATACACTACTTTTGTTTCTTTCATTCCCTTTAACGCCAAAGAAGGTTTTTGGCGATTAACAGTTCGGTTCATCATGAATTTTCATGCCGTTGTTGAGTTCACATCACCCCATCATGACAAGCCCTTTCCAGGGCTCTACTTGAAAGACACTCTCTACTACTCCTGTCGCTTAATAACCTCCCCGTCTTTTTCTTCTTCTTCTTCTTCTTCATACGAAACTGCAGAAATCCTAGATGACATGTTCTCCGGAATTCTTCTCCCTTTCGAATTGGATCACATCGTATTTCAACATACGGATTCAGTAGGCACATCTCATCAGAAGTTGAACAATTTCCAAGATTTGGCTACTATAATTCAGAACATCATCATAGAAAGAATGAAATCTCAGAGCAACCCCACCGGCATTTTATCTTTCCAATTGGATATCTTAAAGTCGGTTGTAATATCGGACGACGAGTACGAAGCATGGAGTTCCTCGTACAGCGAGAAGAGAAAGGCGGATTCAAATTTTGTTATGGAATATATGTCTGCAATTTTCAGTACAAGAACAGATGAAGAATTATTGGAAGAAGAGGAAGCTTTCGATTGCAAGACTAGGGCAAAAACATCAAATGACACACTACATGATGGCAGAATCGATTCATCAAAAGAATGCCTGATTTGTATGGAAGAACTGCCTCCACAGTCGCCGGCCACGGGTTTGCCATGCACTCATGTATTTCATCGAAGTTGTATACTCAAGTGGTTGCAAGAAAGCAACACCTGTCCTTGCTGCCGATTCTTGCTACCTTCTGCTTATAGTCCATAGATATATGAAATTTATTTGTACTTGTTGGATTAGAATTTTTTGTAATAAAAGCAACAATTCTTCAAAAAGATTCTCTCTTTTTTTTTCTTTTTCTTTTTTTTTTTCTTTTTTTTGTCTGGTTGTGTTAAGCATTTAGATTATGTTAACATCACGAAAACCAGACAAGCGTTAGCACAAGCTTTTATACATTTTGAATGAATTAGTGCTTGATAACCTAGAGCTTAACTAGATTATGCCACCTCACCCAAATCACAGAATTGAGATTTGCAACCTAGTTACTGCAGGCAACCAGAGGTCTTTGAATTACATTATCCCCAAACTGCTACAAACATCCACCAGCTATATACCAAACTCAAATTCTGGTATATCTTGGGTGCAGGGATTATAAGATTTATTGAACTTGTCAACATTAAGGGCCACTTTCCTGACGAGTTAAATAATAATACTTTGATTAGTCTAATACCCAAATTAGAGAAGCGCCGGAGACTATGTCGCAATTAGAGAAGCAGACTATGATTCCTCGGGGAGTAATAAGTGAAATGGAACGTAACTGCCGTAATTTGTAAACACAGTTTCCATCCAGTTGCTTGGGAGACAATTTGTAAGCCTAAATTGCGTGGAGGCATGGGCTTTCGCTCTTTAAAGTATGGTGCTGCTGCCTGCTGGTGACATGCAACTTAAAGGTAACTAGCACATGGTAGACTCAAGACAAATGGATTGCTTTAGAACTGCAATATTGTTGAAGCTCCTGTCTGTGAACGTTGTGGACATGGTTTTGAAAGCCCTCTGCATGCAATCAGGGACTGTCCAATACCCGAGGATGTTTGGCGCCTGCCCCTTGTGAGGCATGCCCAAATGATTGGTATGATATGGGAGAGCAGGAATGGATTGATTATAACCTGGAGCTGGGAGGATAGAAGCACAGCAAATACTGGAAGCTGATTTTCATTCAAGCTGTTCATGTCGTGCACCAGAAACCAAGTTCATCTCTCGATCCTTTGTGTATAGTTTATGCATAGGCTAACTCGTAATTTGTACAGTTTTTTGCCATTGATAATATACAAGATGCATATTTTATCCAAAAATAAAATAAACCGCGTTCTATTCTGTTAATGAAAAATCATATATGCAAAAGACTTTAACTCGACATCGTGCATTGATCATTCTCCTATCTCATGTTATCATCCTGAAAAAGCCTTTTTCTCTTCACACACAAGTTACATTGTACAAAGCAGCAACACGAATTACAAAACACCCTCTATGATACATGAATGCTCAAGATTATGTATATCTCACCAATCACATATTTAAGGACCCTCCAACGTCCTCTTTACGTAGAACAAAAATAATACAACTAAACGAGGAATAAAAAATATATAGGACTAAAAAGAAAAATACCCAGCACTACCCACCCTGGAAAATCAACCAACACTGTAACTTCTACCTGCATGCAGCTCAATGTACAGAGGAACTTCTAAAAATCCCCGAACAGCTATCATCAGGGCACAATCTGCCGGAAACATGATTCTACAACTCAAGTATAGAAGGCCTAGAGGATGTGTCGAAGATTGTCTAAGAATTCCAAATGCGTTCATGTATCCACAAGTGGCAACACATCATCGGGGCATTCTCCCTATGGCATCATGCTATGTACAAATCACCGGAAATCCCAGGAGTTAGCATAACCCATGAAGAGGTATAGGACAACAATCTCAGACGGAATATCTAAATCCAAGCAAGAGATCCTCGATCATTAGCCACTTGAGGACGACCTCTAGTCGGTGTCGGTGGTCTGTTAGCATTAAGCTCCTAATAAAATATGGAAACAAGATCAATCCCAAGTCATAAACACCATCATGCATGTGAGGATAGTAACTAGAAATCCTAAAAAGGTGATTAAATGACATACCTGCATCCACGTGTCTTCTATATGTCGTTCAGGTGAAGTTTCAGGAGATGAAATTGCTGGTGGCAATGGATGAATGAGCTTTGGGACCACAACGAGATCTCTACCCAAAACTAATATTGCACCAGCATTATTTGCAGTGCCTGAAAAATCAGAATAAAACATAATGTCCAATCAAACAACTCTACGAGAACAGTGGATTCTATCCACTTATTTTTATAGTGGTCACTACCACAATGTAAAAACTGAAGAAAGAACCTTCACAATCCTGCATAGGTGAAAACCAGAAAGAAATAGCATACCACAGTAATTTGTAGCTGAGAATAGAGTAATCAAATGTCCTTGAGCGAATCTTTCAAAACCATCCATCACACATTCATGTGCCCTAACTATCAATTGAAGATCATTGTTGTTGCAAAATTCCATAACACGATCAGGCTGTAGAGAAGAACAATTTAGAAAATTAGCTGACCATAAGGTTAAAATACCAAGGAATCAAGCTGATTCATCACTGGAACTACAAAACACATTCGCTGAGAGAAGGAAAAGATCGATCCTTCACATGTAGCGCAATAAGCTACCAAGACAAGATGCTTTAATTAACCCTGGCCTTACAACTGTTGGCAAATCAAAATTGGCCACATTCTGTAATGAGATAAGAATTGGCAACTAAAAGATTTGGTATCATACTTTGACAGTCATTTCTACATGATCTCACTAAATGCACAAATAGCTCCATCTCGTTTATTTTATTTTATCATGTTCAGGCAGCTTCTCTACTGTGTCACTATAGATCAACTGGGATAGATCAATCAAGTTTTTTCAGTCATTGCACTAGCTTATCATGGACTAGACCAGTAAGTTACCTGCTAAAGCAGGTAATACAATAGGAAATTCTGAGCAAAAGATGCTATTTGATGAAACTGAAGTATTACCACAGTAACCAGGAGATGAGAAACCTTCACCGTGTTTACACACTTCCAAAATGACAAAAGGATTTGAAATAGAGAACTCTCTCTAAACTAAATAGTCAAGGTTGAGACTACAACACATCACAGGGAAAACACTCACCCCGAAGGTTACCAGGCCAGGACCTCTGGCATTTGGACGCAATCCTTCCACGCTGTCATTTTCTGTTGGGTCAGACCTACAAGCAGGAATACTTAATAAATGGGTGAACATGAAAACCAAAAAATAACCACAAAGATATAGAAAATATACTAACCACAACAAATCCATGAGAACAATGGAGCCCGCTTCCATTGTAATTGGTCGCTGAATATTCTCAATTTGCTCAACATGATTTATAGACCTTCCAATGCCACCATGCATACATATTATTTTTTTCTCTATCAATGCAGCAAGTGGAAGCCAATTGAACAATCTGTTTATTCGATGCCATGCCCAGATTCCATCTCTCTCACCCTGTTCCAGTTACCATAAAGTTAGCATCTTTGAAGAGAAGATAGCAGAAATAATTTCCATTCAATACTAACCATGCGTTCAATGCATTCGATTCGAAAGCCAAAAAGTGCATTTATATCTGCTGCTTCATGATTCCCACGAATTAAGTGAACATTTAGGGGATATTCAACCTACACATAATTCATAAACAAAAGACCATGTAAAATCAGATTCAATAATAGGATAAGAGAAAAAGGTTTCCTTCAAGATGCATTAGCTAGGATTAGGAACATATACCTTTAATGCAAGGAGAAGAGTAATAGTCTCCAAGCTATGCTGACCCCGGTCAACATAATCTCCTAAAAAGAGATAATCAATGTACCTGAAAGACATTTATGTCAAATTAGTACACAATTCAAGTGCCAGAAGTTCGAGTCCCCTATATTCAAGAAAATCAGAAGAATAAAATGGAAAATGAGCAACATGATCTGCAGAGAAGATCAAGGTCCAGGGCAGGATGGACACAGCATATCAATTGCAATTGATGGTAATGTGTTGATAAATGAGGAAATTCAGGATAAATAAATTCAACAGCTCTAGCATCCACATTAAGGATTTCAAAAAACTACTACTGACTACAGCTTCATCACATTATATATATATATATATATATATATCTGAGAATACTAATGACAAAAACATGTTCTTTCCCTGTTAGCTATGACTATTAAATCCAACCAAATGGTCCATGAGAGATCAGAATTTTCTAGCTAGGATTGTAAAAACAGGATATCAGTTTAGTCAAAAAACTGTATAATGCGTTGAAATGAAAAAATACTCAAAGTTTGAAGTATATTAGTTTCCCAAACATACAATACAGACAGGAGTACCAAATATAAACAAAATGTTCCTGGAAGCCCATCTACATCCTTTTCCCAGTAACACAGTTACTTCATAAGGATCATGACAAGAATGAAACAAAGAGACATTTTGCTCTAGAAAATACATGCAGTAAATGGAACACACTTTCTGAAACATTTGTTCATGAATGAAAATTAATTACTGATGAAAGGAAGAAAAGTAGCATGAAAAGTATGTTCCTCCAGGAATAAACATCAAAATCTCCAATACATTTAACCACCATAAATTAGAATATTCCATGAAGGTAAGTAACTAAATTACTGGATGAGAAAGTACATTTATAGCTCCATTTCATTTTTGTTCTGGGATCCTTACCATTCAGATGCAACAATGCTTCCAATTGTGACAATTATTATAACCATGACTAACATATTACATTCCCCCCTTCTCTTGAGGAAGGTTAACATGTTTGCAAGGCCCAACGTCCTAAGGTTCAACAGTTTACACATTTGAATTATGCAAAGGAATGCGAAGTTTACAAAAAATAGTCATTTAAACTTTGAAGAGAATATGCAGCCATGAAATAAGAAACGCCAAGATAAAACGGAAAGGAAAAGAAAATAAACTAATTGCATGGCATCGAAAGAAACCATCTTCCATTTCCTAACAACCCAAAATGAAAAGCAGGATTTTGAGACATAGGAGGGTAGCCAAGAACATAACACCAACAGCCACTGTGGTTAATAATATTGAGGCTTCAAATGCAGGCAACTCATATTTACACATTAAATGGAGCATTTAGGAACCCAAAGATAAGAATTGGATTTTAAAGTATAAAATATCAGATGGCCAAAAGAATGAACATGTTAAAGAACTGATACAACTCAATTTCATACATGAAACCACTCTTGGGGATGATATATGAACTAAGAGTACAGATAATCAAAAACACTTACGCAATATCCCCAGCTGTTGAAGGGGATCCATACTCATCAAAAAGACGCATAAGATCGCCAAATTGCCCATGTAAATCGCCAAATATTTTGATTGGAGCCTTAAGCTGTAATACACTAGGTTCGCTAGAAAATATTCTTTCAGCACTGTCACAAAGATCTGCTATCTCATTGCAATCAAGGAAAAATTGACGCCTAACAGGGGGTTTCCAACCACGAGGCTTTAGTAGATGAGCAATCACCTAAAAATAAAAACCATATCCTCTCATTAGTAAATAAGCAGACCTGTAGAAAAGAGCTTCAAGAAATTGTTTCTATTCATACACAAATACTCCTATCAATTTTATCTTTCTTTAAGGAATGGAGGGTAAATTTTCACTGGCTGATCAGTTAATTTATGTCTTTCTAGCATTGAGAAAAAGAATCTTCCTTCTACTACTTTTTTACCAATATGATACACCGGAACTTGTGTTAGGAACAGAGACTCAGCCAAAACATGCCATGACCAAGCATCTAGTGAAAAAAGATGTGGAAATATGAAAAATTCAGAAATACATTCCGTATAAAAAGATATACTGTCCTCTGGATATGAAAGAAAAGTAACATACCTTTTTGGGTACACTGTTGATAGACATTTGCCTATCCAACAGTTTCCTCGCAGCTGTTGCACTCTCAGGAGTGCCATAACTCACCCGTCGTCCTTCATTTTCAAATTGATCAATTGAAAGCTGTCTCACCATGCCACCCAATGCACCCCCTGTCTCTGCAGCTACAACAACCTGCCAATGCATCAAAAGCAACCAATTAATAAAATCACAGATGAATTAACACCCAAATATTAATAAACTCAAACAGCCAAGAAATTGAGTACTGACAGCGCGATGATGGAGCCTAACGCCTGCTGGGGCAGAATTGTTTGAAACAGCAGATTCAGGCTTAATCATGGTAGGTATTTGCTTCCCACTGGGAGTTGCCTCTGCTCCACGATCTCC
This sequence comes from Apocynum venetum, assembly GCA_019593545.1. Taxonomy (NCBI): domain Eukaryota; kingdom Viridiplantae; phylum Streptophyta; class Magnoliopsida; order Gentianales; family Apocynaceae; genus Apocynum; species Apocynum venetum. Next base: position 4,594,452 of record SRSM01000134.1, read on the forward strand.
CCTATCCGGCAATTCAACTTCTCCATTAACTTGTCCTTGCCGAGCTTTCGCAGCAGCTAATGTAGCACTAATAGCCTCAGCTTCAGCTGCTGCAGCCTCAACCAAATACTCAACCCCTTTGCTCGTTCTCCTGGCAGATAATGTCGTATTTTAATTGAAATTTCAGCCCAAGAGTTTGAAACTAAATACAGTCAGATATCATGGCTCATATTCACCAGCAAACTCACCGAGAACCTTGAAGCATTGCATTTTCGGTACTGATATCATTATACATATCACCATTTACAGGGGGGGCAACAGGACTCCCCAGTACAACTGCACCATCGGTGCCTGCTTCAGTAACTGCTTGTCTCAGTCGTTCATCACCATACCTTCCTTGTAACCTTCCTGCCTGCACATTGGATGCAGCAGCTGCTGCAGCAGCATGTGAAGCTGCCGTTGTTGTTTCTGAAGCAGCCAGATCTTCAGCGACAAGCAAGTCATCAAGCAAGACACCTATAACGAGAGCAAATAGATTCAATTTCAGATAAATAGAATATTCAAAATAGAAGTACTCCGTCACATTAGCTCCAGAAACTCTATGGCCAACAGCTGAATACAGAACACTATTAAGGATGAATAAATAACACGATAAGAATGAACATTTAAGCCAAACTAAATGTGGGATGGAGAAATGCTTCATGTGTAATAGTTTCATCTCTTACCACCACGAAGGCCACCATAGATGAATATCAAGTCACCCACAGCAGCAGCAGCATGCCTACAACGCCTGGTCAACTCCACAGCAGCATCGCCACCAGCAGCATCAGCACTGTACCTGCCAGTCCTGGGACTAGTAACCACTGACTTAGTATCACACCAAACTCCAGCTGCAGTATCCAGGACTACACAAGAAAGGAACACGGTTGCTTATAAAAATCAAGGCAGTGAAATATTTGCCAGCAATTAAGTACAACAGTAGGAAAACTACAGTAGGAACTTTGTTAACATAATTGTTGCTGAGGGAAAACAAAACAAAGGAAGTACCTGCCACACTCGATGAGTCTTCCACCATTCTCCCACCACCAAGAGCCCCTCCAGATACATGGAGTCTTGCATTAACAAAAACCTAGAAACCCAAAATACAAATAAATACTTTCCAGATTATTAGAAAGCTTGTGCCAAGGACGAGTCTATACAGAAACTCACTGCTGCATGCTGATATCTAGGAGATGGTGAGACACCAGGAGCAATTGCCCATTCCCAACGACCATCTCTATGTTTTGCAAGCCCATATGCACTTGCCAGAGGCTACAATGAAGAATATCATCAAAAGGAAGATAAGTTCAACCCTAACAGAATCCAAGTATTCAACTACCTAGAAAGTTAGAAACAATAATTCAGAAAATGTAAGGTCTATGCGCTCAGCAGTATCTAATGGGCCATATTCATCTTTTGTGAGCAATAACACAGAACGATAGTCAGAAAGTAGCTATAGCTAGCTCTTTACATATCAATTAGAGGTATACTCTTGTCAAGATAAATCTGATACTAAGAACAGAAAACTCTAATTGTATTGCAACTTATACTTATGTTCTGAAACCTTCAAGTCATCCACTTCTTAATTAAGAATGAAAAAAACATGCATTTTTAAAAATTTATTTGCAATACCATGAAAGCAGGGGGAAGAAAAATGCATTTGGCCCAGTCACCAGGCCCAGAAGGCACATCCAATTTTGCTGGATCCCACCTGCTTTGATGCTCAGGTGAAGCCACTAGAAGTAAGGCTCACTGCTTTGTACTGATTTTTGCTTCTAAACTATGAAATACACTACCAAGTAACCATAGGCAAGCTCTTGCCAACATTCTTTAGTATTATAACAGTAAGAATAGAATAGTCTAAGAATCATGAATAATTAGTAGAACAAGTGGCAATACCCCCCCCCCTTCCAATTATAGGCACTGGTAATAGCAGAACAATAAATGAAATCTGTAGAATACAAATTAAAAGATAACAGAAGGTCACAGACACAATTACACAAACACATAACTTCAGTCAAGGATAGGAGGGAATAGAAAATATAAGAGAAAAAACCACAGAAGAATGCAGCAATCATGGCATAAAATGATTAGCCTCATTTCTAATTATAATGAAAGGAAGACCTTCTGGAAAGGCACAAACTATAATCGACAAAAAGAATACTGAGAAGTGCTGCGGTGAAAGGAAATAGACAATGACTGGACGCAACCAGTGTACTGCTAGTTATGCATATGGAGTGAGCATCTAGCTTACCACACTGTTGGCATCCCTCCCTCCACAAAGTAGAAGAAGACCATCTGATCGTGCACTTGCAGTTGCATACCTGCACAAAGCAACATTTAGAAAATAAGGAATCAATCCATTGCAAACCAAAGTCCACATTGGAAATTATTCCAAGAAGAGCAGAAATGTCAAATTTTGACAGGAGACATGTGATATGGACTTTGCTTACAACTAACACAATAAGTGTAGATAAAGTTTTTACTCCTCTAAAGTCCAAATGAGAATACTCAGATCTAAAGCTCTTGTGGCACAAAACAGGCAACTCAAATCACTTATGGGCTCAAAAAATCAACACATGAAAACCCCTTCTCAAAGTATGCAGACATCAGCCATTTTCCTCTCATAAACTGATGCAAAATCATCCAGTTCAATTCTAGCTCGGATTCTTGGAATGATATCCTTGCTTACTTGATTCATCTTCACGAATTAAAGGAACTATCAAGGGTTACATTCTGTGTGCATGCAGTAAAGGAACTACCAAATCAATATGTGTGTGTGTGTGTGTTTGTGTGTGTGCATGCATAGAGTTTTGTTTCTGATATAATCTACAAGTTCAACATTTAGGCAAACCACGAACAATTGCTAAGGTCAACCGATCTCAGAAATTCCCTACATGATATTAACTTACGTAGAGAGGTGAATATAAAGAAAACATGCCCCACTTGGCTCTTGTTATGAAAAGTAAAAATTAAAAATAAAAAGAAGATGAAAAAGGAGTAGTATCAGGCACAATCAAGCTGGAAAGATAGCCTTGCAAATAATACATCCGTTGCACGGTATACTGTGTGAGTGAGCAAGCAATTAAACAACAGCTAGCATTCTGGCACATTTTTCCATTCATCATTATCTGGAAACTAATAAATCTGGCTGAAGCCTAAATGGATATCTTTTACAACATATCTTGCAATGCTCTAGTTAATTTGTCTGGAAGGAACCTTTCGGCACATTATTTCCATTCTCTTTTAGCATTCGAGCAAAATGAAAAACTTTTTTTCATGTAGTAAGAAAAATCAAACAACAAGAGCATCCTCTGTGTCCAGCACAGACAAACTCATGAAAGTGAGATTCTTGGAGGTTCATTATATGTAGTTTGTCACAGTGGATCTTCAATATTAGTCACTAGAGATGGCAGTAAGCTAACATCTTTCAATCCAAGCTGTATCTTACTGGATATGTAACCAACATAAGTGAATTTAGTTTCTCTTGAAAATCTCAACTTGAAAACACCTAGCCAAATCTTGAGTTTTATTCTTATTGTAGCACACATATGTAACATGAGGATTCTCAATGAGTCACTGGCACCCAAAAGCCATATTGTTTGGCTAATTCAGGCTTTTTAACTGTTAAAATATCTAAACACTACCACTTCCAAACTCACAATTTATGCAAAAATGGACCTCACTTAGAGACCGAGATGTAGCCCCATTAAGTATTCTGAGAGAAGAACAGTCCTCAGTCTTTCCATGCAATTGAGAAACTAAACATACCCAACCAACCAAAATGCATGAGCTCCATCATAGAATCCTATTGCTAAGTCTAAGAGAGGTTAGCATTAATAAGCTGGAAAAAGCAAATTTACAAGTTATTACAGATTATAATCCATGTTCAACGAGGGTAATTCAGTCAACTAGATACCTGATTTACAGGGTAATGAAAAGGTATTTAAGGTCTTTAAAATGCCAAAACTAGCAAATTTCATTAAATATTCTGTTGAGAATGTACAAACAAGAGAAATTAATTTCTACAGCAGGAAGGTAACATAAATGTTAAGCTACGACCTACCTAGGAGGATCCAGATCAAATTGGCAACCGAAATTCCAGAGCATAAATGAATATTTGGCATAACTTGCTACCAAAGAAAATGATATTGTAACAAGACTGCCAAACAAGACATCTTAGCATACAAATATATTAGGGAGGCTCCCAGTCCGTATGTGTTAGGAATTAGGAGGCTTTTTGTAGACTAGCACATTTGTAAATAAAAAAATGAAAAAGGATAATGGAACTTACATGCATGGAGGTGGACCTTCACCTTCTGGTTCCAGTTTCCGCCATTCATATGGCTTCGCAGCCGTGTCCAGAGCCCACACATCAGCTAAAGGCCGTTTTCCTGAAACCCATGCACAACATGAGTGTTCTCGAAGGTCCAAGTAAACACCACATAGTTCAGAAAGTATTCAAACTAACTGACCATCATTTCCACCAATTGCCATGAGATATCTTTGCCCCACCAAAGCCATGACATGCCCATAACGAGACCCTGGTCCATGGCCCTGAACCACAACCCTGGAAGAGGGAAGCATTTACTTCAAATATCCACACTCATGCGGCAGGAATATATTTAGAAACACAAAAAGTAATATAAATAACTTGATCACAGTTATCTACAAAATCTCTTGTAGAGGCTAACCTGTGCCATCGGGGTCGCTGTTGTGTCAGGTCCAGAACATGAAGATCCTCAGCAGACAAACCAGCTGGACCAATTCCACCCTTCAACGAACAGGAAAATAGATGATAATTAGTTTGCACTGACAGGTTACATCTTAAAATAGTCTTCCAAAGCCAAACCAAAACCTACCTGTATAACAACCATAGTCCCCACAGCAGTAGCCACATGAGCTGCCCTTGGTGTAGGTGGTTCTCCAATGGGAGTTATTCTGCAATGAAATAAACGAAATTCAAACCTCATTATCACCATTCTGGATTGGGCAACTACCAAAGAAAAATCTTCTTAGAATATCATACAGACTACATGCTAAGTTAATATAACGGTCAAGGCTTACCTAGACCATTTATTTGTCAAGACATCATAACAGTGCACATCAGCAGTAGCTCCAGCTAACCCTGAAATCATTTGTGACTAGCAAGTAATGTCCCATTTTAAGTAACAAACAAGAACCAAAAAGCAAAAGGTGTCACAGATTCATTCTACAGGATCTGTTTCACTACTTCACATCTATCATGGAACATGACTTCTCAATCACATGCTTAAATTAGGAACCTCTCAAGATAGGAAGTTTCCCACCCCCACACCTTCTGCCTAACAACAAAGAAAATGGAATTTACTTCATCCACTGTGAATTTCAAACCATAACAAATGAAACCTTAATCTGGATCAAAATAATTAATTCAAACTAAAATCAGTTGAAATGTTATCTTATGGCTATGAAGAAATTATAGATACAAAGAATTTCATCGACTCCGATTATGTATCTAGGTTAAGCTAACTCAAAAGCAAATTCAAATTAATCTTAGTTTCGAAACTACCACTCCCCAATAAAAACCAACGGAAAGAGGGAAAAAAATGATAACCCATAGAAAGTGCAATCACAAAATCAGAAATTTAAAATGAAAACATACTAATTCCGGCACTGCCAGCAGAGGAAGGAGTTCCAGAGGCAGCAGAATTCCCTTCTAAAGCGGTGGCACCACCGAACAAAATCAACCTGGGACCAATATAACCCGGTGACCCTTCTTCCCCAACAGCAGGGACAGCAGTGAGAGTATGACCGCACCTCGGTCCCGGCCCATCTTCCTTCTTCTCTATAATGGCGTTCACCACTGAGTAAGTGGGCGCACATCTAGGGCCCACCACCGGACTAGTATTACTACCCTGCTGCTGCTGTTGGGGTGGCTGTGGCTGAGACTGCTGCGGTTGCTGAGCTGGCAGTTGATGTTGCGGAGGAGGCTGAGATCCTCCTTCCTGGTCAGTATCATCGGGAATATGTTCCGTCGTAGGTCCATTCGCTGTGGTCGGATCGTGATCGGACTCTTCCGATGCTACCATATTTGAATCGACATCCATGTTACCTTCCTCCAATGCCAAACCCTAAATTCCAAGCTTTTCCCTTCAAGATCCGATTGAAAGCCCCGATTCTCAACAATTCGCATTTCTATTCCACATTTTATTATAATCGAAACCCTAAATTCCCTCAATAAAAGAAATTCAAAGATTTAATACACCCGCAATTATTCGAAATTCAAAAACCCTAAAAGTTCCGATCCTTCGTATAAATCACCTGAAAATTTTCCCCAAATGAAATTCTATATAGACTTCGAAAAATTTTAAAAAACAACAATTTACTAGGAAACCAGAGAAAAAATAGTAGAGAGAGAAACAAAATCCTATGGAAGGAATTTCGTTTTCTTTTCCTCTTTTTCTCTTTTTTTTTTCTTTTCTTTCCCCCTTTTTTCTCTCTTAATTCTCGAGGCGGTCGAGGAATACAAACGGAAAAGGGGGGACGGCCAAACACACCACAAAAGTGTTTTTTCTTGCAATTATCTCTCTCTCCCACTCTGCTAATCCAAATACTTTCTCTCTCTACACCATTTTCATTTTTCACTCAGCCTGCCAAGAGCCTCTCTCTCCTATGGCCCACCAAAAAATATATATACACATATTTCTGTTTTTTTAAAAAATATATATATATATATATATATATTTCTTTCCTTCGTATGGCACATTTTTACAATTATTTGAACAACGCTATTCTCTTAATTTTCTCTCACAACATACTCAAAATTAAAAAAAAATTATAATTTTAAAATTTTATCATATTATCTTTATTATTAATGTAAAATTAATAGAATATTAATTTCTTAAATTAAAAATATTATTTTGAAAATTAGGATGAGTAGCCAATAAAATATTGAGAAGCATTTTTATATAAAAATATAAATACGTATATAAAACAACATTCTATATAAAATTTATTTTTTATACTTATTTTTCTAATAATTGAGATAAATTAAATCATTAAATGTGTATGTACATTAGCATGGTTGCGTATTAAATTCACATTGAATTAGTTAATTTGATGGATCATATCATCATATGATATGACCGATTAATGACATGTCTTCCTCATAAGTCATCAAATGCAATAGAGAGGGTACATTGTTGAATGGATTTACTACAGGGTTTAACTTATTAGAAGAATTAAATTAATATCAGTCTAAATAAAGAAAGGAACAAAATAAAAATGTAAGAATGTAGCAATTCAATTACTTCATTTATTTCAAAATATAAAATCTTTTGAGCAAATTATTTGTTCTAAAATATAATATATATTATTACTTTTGAAGGTTATTTTGTATGTTATTTTCAACATTAATTTTACTTTTAAATAGAAAAAGAGAAAATAATTGATTTAGTCACAAAAAAAAATTTAAAAAAGTATGATATAATAAATTATGTTATTTTAGTAAAGTAAAATGCTTGTGAAATGTTCAAAATATTTTATATTTTGAAGTGAAGGTAATATTTGATATATTCTTGTTTTCTTGATATACTTACTAAAAATATTAATTCTCTTTATGTATGTTTTATTTTATGAGTAAATTTAATTAATATTTATATTTATTACGAGGTAATGATTAATCTAATTAGATTAGTTCTCAATAGAGTAATGCAAAATATCGATGTTTAAAAATTTAAACTCAAGAACTTTATTAAAAAGATAAACAAAAGCTGCTTTCTTTACTTTGGCAACTCATATTGAAATTTCTATACTATTTTGTTGACTCTCCATATATAATTTATGTACTTGTATGAGTATGGAAGAGAACTAGAGCCTAGAGGGTTTGGGAGGGGAGGATACAGTGAAGATTTTGGTTGAAAATGACGGGGGAAATTTTTTAGTAAGGTACAAGCATTGAGGCACATTGTGCAATGATCCAAAGAGGGTCTAAGAGAGAAAGCTGGTTACTAGGAGGAAATTAAATTTTGGGAAATGAGCGGAGGAGAGACGCGCAAGGGAAGAGCGTGGAGAAGTCTGCAGAAATGATCCGGCCTGACAAATACATATGGGGTGATAGCTGGCTTTGTGTAGATATTATGGTTATGGTTCGATAGATTTTGCAATATTTTATGTTGTATTATTCTTTTTGTTTGTGAATTTTTGTGTTTGTATTTGTAGACATGGGGTTGGTGTTGCTTTGTGTTTTTTCTTTTTCTTTTTCCTTTTAATGTAACGTAGATTTGGATATTGGAATTTGTTTCATAATTTCGATGTTAAATTAGTTAGATTGATTTTACGCTCAAGTAAAAATTCATTTTTTAAAAGAAGAATGTGTTTCAAACATATATTTTTATTTATGCTATAGATATTAATTTAATTACTTTTATTTCTAAAATATAATTCAAATCGAATCGCAACTCAAGATATTTGTATATATATAATACCTTAATCATTTTTCTAAATGAGTAATTGATAAAATGTATATGGCGAAAGCAAAAGGATGGATTGTAAAATGGCCCTTCACATTCGTGGAGTGTCAAATCCTCCCCTTTAACCCCATCCCGGGCTCACTATATGTAATATCTAAATTTGAAGAATTACAAATTATATTTTTAATTATTAAATTATTTTTATTTTTGTTGATATACTATTTTTTTAGTGTTCAATTCTTCTTCTTTTTTATTCAAACCCATTCAATTCTTAATATTTATATTTGTCGTTTTATATAAAAAGATTCATTTATAAAAAAAAACACAGTTTTACCCTTATTCAAACATCCTATAAATAACTTGTGTTTTCAACAATACAAATACCTAAATTGAAAAATAGATGAATTTACTTATGTGAATAAGAAACTAGTGACTTACTTGGACTAATTAATTCCTCCTTTTTTTGCACCCCCGCCCTTTTAGAAAGAGATGAGAGAAAAATAAAAAAAAAATAATGAAATATATTTAAGATTTTTAATGAAAAATTTATATGGGTGCTTTTGGTTTTTTCCTATTACATAAGATGTAACTTAACAAAATGTTAAATGGGACAAATAATTAAAGTATGGAAGGAGTATATTCCATAAGTTGTCCTTGCATGTTGAGGAGTGCCACATAGAAAACACTATCAAGCCCTTAATATTTTTGTGGTTAAAGATTTTCCAAATGTAATCATAGGTTTTGAAATCCAAAAGGTACAGCTCCTAAGCATCCAAGGACCATATAATTAATTCTTCATGCTTCTCATGCCATGTTTTCGTGTCCAGGCTTTATCAGTATAAAGGTTTCTGCTATCTCCCCAAAAAATACTTCACTTTGCTGTCTCTTTTCTCCTATAATTGTGTTTAATTAAATTTCACACACAAAAGAAGAAAGAAGAACCAAAGTCATACTAACTTCTTGATTCCAAGTCCAACCATGGGAAATGTATGGAATTTGGTTTCTTATTGGATATATACACACACACACAGGATTTTGTCATGCCCTGATAGTGATATGATCAGCAGTATTCATTCCCTTGCATGCCTAGAAACATGTATGTTCCTTTGTCTGCCTTCAATGCAATTACACACACACACAAGTATATATAACCCACACATATAATATATATTCCCTTCAATGCATAATGTATGTATAAAATACCCTTCATAAATATTCTTAATACTCCTTCTTGTCTCAATTTAATAAGTTTTTTGTGTTTGTCTCAATTTATAACTCAGCTTTCATTTTTAAAAATATATGCATTTATTAGATGAACAAAATATCTATTTATAAGGGAATTGTTTTGAAAGATAAATGATTATGGTATTTTAAGAATACTTTATTCAAAATATACATTTTCAATAATATTAATTATATATTTTTTAATCAGTATGAAAAATCAAACAAATCTTTCAATTTGGGATGGATGAAGTATTATTAATTTTCTCTTTTCCAATCCTAAATAGTAAAAAATAATATAGAAAGTTCAATTAAACATCCTAAATTCATTTACTGTATTTTTTTATTGGAATAGAATCTTTTAATGATTAATTAAGAAGGGTAAGATAGGAAAAAGGGTAGTAAAAGAATTTCCAAATAGTGACAAGTAAAAAAACAATGGAGGGAGAGATTTTATTTTCCCCTCCATTCCTTTTTATCTCTCACAACTTAAAATTTTATTAATCCCTTTTTTATTCATCACACTCAGAAAATCTAGGTAACATTAATATTAACTTTTCCATTATATCTTTCCCTAAAATCTAATAAGTGAACATTAAAATAGTTGTTAAAACAAAAAATTAAGGGTAGTTTGAAAAGTTAAAGAAAAAAATTGTATATAAATTTAAGAACTTAACAAAAAAAGAAGCAGAAAGTAGTTAGATTTGATCGATAAAAAAAAGAAGATGAAAAGATAGCTGTATATATATATATAGGTATAAGGCATCGGTAGTGTTAGTTGGTGTCAAAGTCAATATTCATAGCCAAGGGACAAACAAAGATAGAAAAGGTCAAAGTACATCTGCCATTCATATAACAAGACCACCAAAAAAGAAGGTAAAAAAGCTGCACTCGAAAGACTAGTAAATGGGGAGGGTACTTGAAGGTACTTTTATCTTTTTAGAATTAATTGTCAAGAAAAGGTCAATTTTTAATTATTCTTCCCATACCAACATCCTACATATGTAAAGAATATGCAATACACATTTTTACAATCATGGAATTGCATGAATATTACTGGCATAAATCTATCAGTATTTAGTAATCATGTTTTTCATTTATCAACTCCTTTCATTACCAAGTATTTAATAACTTATTAAAACATAATATAATATTTTCTCAGTTCCAAAATATGAATAGTTAGACTCAAGTTTAGGCAAATTTGCCATAATTCCCTTATTATAAATATGAATAGTTAGTATTTTTTAAAATGCTATCCTTTTATTATAATTCTCTGTACCCTTATTATAATTCGCTTCTCATTATTTTAAAACTTAATCTAATTAATAGTTTAATACTCTCTCTCACACACACTCCGTAAAACTTTCAACTTACCCACCATATTATCTTCCTTGTGCCATATGATTTTTTTGAATTCTAGTACATTTTGTGTATTTCCTGAGTTTACATATTTCTAGATTTTTTTAATTTCGGGTTATATGACTATGTTTAAGGGAAAAAAAAAAGGTAAGGTGTCAATAGTATTGATTTGTTCTAGATTTGTGCTGCCGCAACAAATGTGTTTTGGGTGCTGATTGTGTGGGTTTGTTATGTCATTCTCTAATTGTATAATTTTTTGTTGATTTTATTTGGGTTTCTTGTGACTGCCCCAAGCTTTTGATTTTATTTTTGGTGATTGGAGCTTAAGAAACTTCCTCTTTGATGGTTTTTTTTTTCTCCATTTTCGATCAATACTCACAGGAAATAAAAAAATTGAAGCGAGGATGGATAAATTTGTTTGACAAGTATGAAACTTTTTGTTTTTTTTTTTCCATTTTTTATGATCAAACTCATAATGTGGAGATAATTATGGAAGAACCAAAATGAGTATAATCGAAAAAATGTTATCGATTGACCAAAGAAAAACAAACAAAGTCTAGTCAAATGCAAGAGGAAGGAAAACAAGGTTTGGTGGAGTAGTAGTTAGGGTTTTTTCCTTTAATTATTTTATTCAAAAATAAATATATTAATTATATAATTTTAGTTTTTCAATTTGGTTTGATTTTTAATCTTATAATTGAAAATCGAACCAAAATTTTAAATTTCTATTAGAACCAAACTGAAAAATAAAAAAAATCAAATCAAATTTCAAAAATTAACTTGAACCAATTCGATATTTCGAATAAAAAACACTCATAATAATATAAAGGAGTTGAATAAATGAATTTTACTAATGTTAGTTATTCACTCCTTCCGTCATTATAAAATAGTAGTAATAGTTTCATTTAAGATTTGTATGAAATTAAGAAATAATTACATTATCTTGATTAGTAGTGAAAAAGTCTAATAGTATAATTTTATGCTGAATTACTCATTAGATAATAGAATTAAAGACATGATATTCTCTCTTTCTGAAAAATTCTGACCACGTCCAACTAATTCATATGAAAAAAAATTAAAGGATGAATTAATTCTACACATTAAAAATTGATAATATAATTTATATAAAGTCTATGGTTCAAAACAAAACATGAAAAAATAATAATATACTCTTAATTTTCTCAAATTTGATTTTTTAAAAAAATCAAATAAAATTATATTTGTTTTAAAATGGAGAGATTAGTTAATGGGATAGGCCTAAAAAGCTAGTCATTAAATTTTTTTTTTTTTGAGGGAATTCAAAGTTGAATTAACCTTTGTCTTAAACATACCAGTCAAATATAGAATAATTAAATATGACAAAAAATGACTAGAAACATTGAATTATGTTAGAAAATTAATAGGAATCATAATTCCTTGTCAACTCAACAGTCAACACCAAGAGTGAGAATCGGGGGCTGTGTAGAAGACTGAGGGGGGTTGTGTAGAAGACCGAGGAGGGACATGTTTTGGAAAAAGAAAACCGCAGTTTTATGAAGTAGGCAATCAAAGCAAGGCTTTGAATTGAATCATTCCTTTATTTGAACTTTCTAGAATAATTCTAGTTCCACACCTACCCCTCCCCTCACTCTCTAGTCATCCTCTCACATCACATATAAGTATCTATGGGTATATATACTGCTCTCCCAGGCTAAAAAAAAAAAAAATTGAAGAAAAAAACATGAATACCTGTTTATTCAATTATCAAAGTTATCTGAATATAAGTATCTACAGTTTAGTTGTGATAAAATGTCTCACATGTCATTATAAAAATGATGAGTTCGAGTAATACTCTTGACAAATATTGTATTTTTTTTTTAAAAAAGTTATCCTTTAAAAAATTTTTACCTAAAGTTAAATAATTACATAATTTATTAAAACATTAGTCTAAATTATGCAGTAAAATAACTATGTATTCGGGCAAGTCATTTTCAAATTCTTAATGACATTGAAAGATCTATTCGGAAGAGCAAATATCAATATTTTTTTTGTTTCTTTGTTTAGAACTTCAAGGAAAAGTTAGGGAAAAAGTGAAATTCCGACATATACGATAGTGCATAAAAAAAACAACAAGAAAAAAGAAGAAGATAATAGTTCTCTCCATGCTTAGAGGCTCTATAAGTGGTCTTTTTAGTAGAATTTGAAAAAAAAACTAAATTGGTGATTATTAAATCAAGGATTTGTGAGATTTAAACCCTATTAAAAAGTCAAGAATTTATAAATTTTATCCATTAAATTATTAAATTAAAAATTGTATTATTTTAATTTTTTAAAGTATCGATTATAATAAAAATCCTTCATAGAAAACTCTATTAACTATTTCATTGTGGTGATTAGTAATTAGAAGAAGGGAAAAATTGAAAAATAAATGGATAATTACTCCTTTTTTGTTTTTGGACAAATTTGTGTTATGCCAATGAATTAAAAGAAAATCCACCAAAAAAATATATATACTAAAAGAAAAAAATTGTGTCATGCCATGTGGTGATAGAAACTCTTGTATTTCAACGTTTGGTCATCTAAGTATTCCAAAATCCAAACTACTACCTGTGATAGCCAACTAAAGTAAACTATTTAATGGAAAGAGGAAATTATTAAAAATTCAACACTTCTGAGTCTTTTATAAATTGTTTTAAACCTTTAAGCATAATTTAAGAATTTAGAAATAATACATTTTTTAATTAAATTATTCAAAAATTGAAGCGCGAAAAATTAACAAGAATAATATTAGAAATAAAAGCAATAAATACTTATCAAATTATATAAAATCACTTACATCTTGAAAATATTATTTTCACTTTAAATTAAACAAAAGTAGTATATAGTCACAAAATATTACTACTATTACAAAAAATATTACTTTAAATTATTTTTACCTTTGTAAAAGTATAAAAATATTACATAATGTTTTGCATAAGAGATTCTTTTATGTACGTGGCAGTATATTCATATAAAAAAAATCAATTACTCTTAAATATCACCTAAACTGATTTAGACATTTCTTTATTGACCGTGATTGACCTTCTAAGACTTGATACCGATACTTTTGTTTTATTGACCTTCTAAGAATATAGGAAGGTCTCGTTGAACCATGCAGGTTCTTTTATGGTACTATAAAATTGATAATAACCGCTATATATATATATATATATATATATATATATATTAAGGAATGAAATCTTACAACTTCTTTACTCTTAGGAAAATTCGTCTATGTACCCTTATTTTGGTTATTAAGGTCCTTTCTCTTTTTTCTTTATTTATCTTGTAGGCCCTTATGTATTAAAAAGTTGGCTATTATAATCTACCTTTTAGAATAAAATTTTAAAGAAAATTATTTTATTTAATTTTGTATGTTTGAATATTTGGTCATCAAATTCTCATATATTTGATTATTGACGTACAAAATTCAAAACTTTCAAGATTTGTTAAAAATTTGATCAACAAATAACTTTATTAGCCAAATTTTAAAAGTTTTAGATTGTATAGGCCAATATCAAATATATTGAACCTTAATGGCAAAAAAACTCAAACATATAAGACTAAATAAGACAATTTTTCAAATTTTAACAAACAAAACTTTTTTAAGGATCATAATGATCAATTTCCAATACATAAGAGATTTATAAAGTTAGAAAAAATATATATATATAAAGAACTTTGATGGCTAACAAGTGAAAAATAAGGGACTTACAAACCTTGATAGACAAATTTTTCATTCTTTTATTAAGACAGTACAAGAAGTAATCACATCATATACGAATGATAATATTACGACCATAGCTAAATATCAAAGGAAGATTGGTTAATTTAGCCCTTGACATTTTTACATTTGATCCCTTATGTCCGTATCATTTTTTTTAGGTTATCATCCTTTTTACGTTTAGTGATTTTGGTCCCCATCATTTTTTTTCCTTTTTTTAAGTCAGTAATATTTTTACGATTTACACAATAGGTACGCAATTAGTTTATCTTATTTTGTCTAAGTTGAAAATTTCATTAGAGGTAAAAAAATAATCTAAAGTACTATTGTTTAGTGTATTTGGTCCCTAACCATTTTGTGTTCGGTGGACTTGTTCTATAACCATTTAACTTTTGATTACTTTGGTTCCCAATATATATATATTTTGTTTTTTTAAAAAAATTAGTAACTTTGATTCCCATTTTTTTAAATTTTTAATCATTTTGGTTTTTATTTTGAATTTTTTTTTTCTTAAGACCCATTTTAGAGGATAAATGTTTTTGGAAAAAATCGATAAATTAAAAAAAAAAATGCAACTAATAACATAGATTATCCAATTGTAAAAAAAATTAAGATATAATTTTATAAGGGTGCATTCTATTTTCTTAATATCGAATCTCATATGAAAACAAATTTACATTATTTGGATTCAATTTCATTTGTAACTTGTATTTTTTTTAATTACCGGTTTTTCCCTCCAAAATTTCTCATATAAAATGAGTCTTGAGAAAACCTTTCAAAATGATTAAAAAGAAAACTCTTGAGAATCAAGTTACTAATATTTTTTAAAAAGGTAAGGATAAAAAAAATGATATATTGAAGACCAAAGTCATAAAAAATAAAATGGTTAGGGACCAAATCCATCAAAAGATAATCCTTGAGATTACTCTTTTACCCCTAATGAAATTTCCAACTTACACAAGACAAGATGAAATAATTAAATTTTGACAAAAACCTGATCTGAATGATCTATTGTGTAAATAAAAAACGTAAATGATCTAAAAAAAGGAAAAAGAACGATGAGGACCAAGGTCACCAAATCTAAAAAGAATGGTGACCTAAAAAGAAGAAAAAAAATGATAGAAACTTAAATTACCAAACCTAAAAACGTTAGCAGTTACACTCATCAATCTTTCATCAAATGATATAATGTATTTACATTCCCAATAAGAATAAGCACAGTAGCTTAGAATATACCAAAATAGAAGAGATTAAAGTGATATGCGGACCATGCCACAAAAGCCTTTTGTTTTCTTTAGAAGCCTTTTTTTTTTCCTTAAATAAGGACTACTGGAATGATAATACACTTATAATATGGAAAATAGATAATACTAGGCTGGAGAGCACACTATCGCTAAATTACTCGTTGTCAACCATATTTGCAAAATATGCTATTCATAATTATCCAACTTTTCACTATCAACGCATTTGCAAAGAATGCATTTTCAACCCGTATCCTGAAGAACGTATTTCTAAAATGTGTTTAGTTAGGTTTGCCAAATAAGAAGCAAAGCTTACGACATGAATATATTTTTGAATAAAGAACACATGTTCAAAATAAGTTATCAGACAAAAACACATTTTCTAAGCATGTTCACTGCTTGAAAATACACTGACTAATCTCACTAGTAAACTACTAGTAATACAGTTTTTAAGCACTAGTAGAGTAGCAAAATCAAGACCAATGCTAAATGGTTTAAAAAGTTATATTTAATTCCGACAAAAAAAGAAAAAGGTTTCTTTAACTATTCACATATCATCTGAACTTTCTGGAATCACAACATTCTATAAAATGACCTTTTCCAACAAGGAGGCATAGCATCTTTGTCCTATAAATCCCAGCAGTGTATATATAGGTACAAGAATCTTTCCTTACCAACTACCCTTTGGCAGTATAGGGGATTACTGTGTTACATTTTTGTTTTGCCAATTTTTCCCTGCAAGGAGAGAAAATTTACCTTTCTTCCTTCCTTCTATGATAACCGAAAAACATAAAGATAAATAAGTCGAAGATGATGATGATAAGTACATTTTGAGCTCAGCATTGGCAAAACCCAATTAATGACGATCTGTTTGGGTCTGATGATCATACTGGCATTTATTTTGTACAGTAGAAACAAAATTCGTTCTGGTTTATGCTAATATGCCAATTATCATATATCTACAACTCAATAAAACAACCATATCTTGCACCGATGTAGTGCAGAAAAACAATGCAACGCAATGGTAAACAAAGAGAAATATATGAAAATATTAGACCTACCAAGGAAATTGTTTACTGTTCACAGTGAAAAGGAAACGGAAAAAAAATCCCTCTTACAAAAATAGGAGAGCACTCATTCTGAAGTAACTAGGAATCTTAAAGACACAAATAACATCTCGAATTTTGCAACTCAAAACATAGAAATGTACTGCTTGGTAATGAGACAGCATGCAAACTTACACTAGAGTGAGGTAGAAAACATTTGAATTTTCTGACCTAATGATCAGTTTTATCCTCACATTCTGTCTTCTCTCCTCCGTGGAGCACAAGTAATGATCTCGTCAACTCGTAAAATCATCTCAACAGCCTCAGTTGCAGAGAGCAATACAGCTTGCTTGACTTTGAATGCTTCAGAGATTCCTAACTCGATCATATCTCCCACCTGTTAACAGGCCATAGATAAGATTTTTGTAAGTATGAAGCAAATCACACAGAGCAATCCGCAACACAGAAAGTGAATTAAATTAACGCATGATAGAGTGGAGAAACCATTGCCATCATTCACCAAATAATATGAAAAACAAGTCAGTTCAAGCAGATAAAATCTTCATGTCTATGTAACTTAAGTGGGAATGAATTCTTCCAACTTATAAGCTTAACGATCGAATTATATGCAGAAGCATTTAAGGCTACAATCTTTTTAGCATGAATGGCGCATCATTTTCAGTTTCACTTTCATCTTTTACTTTTTGAAGCAAACACATGACATCTAATTTTGCACTTTGTGAAATGGTAGAGAACCCAAGTCTCCAAAATAACCTAACAATGCAAATTCTTGTCTCATTCCTCATGTTTTAATTAGCTTTCTACTGCACAGTGAAACTTGTAAAAGAACAACTCCTAATTGTACGTTGTGCATGTAGCAGTAAACCAGTGTGCCGCCCTTTTTATAGCATTAACGAATTACTCAAATGTAGATACTAATCCAACTAAAGAAGAAAGATTACTCCCAACCCAGAAAATGGCAGTACTTTTCTGATCTCTAATTCAATTACTTACAGATCCAGAGATGACATCAATTCCAGCAGTGCATCCTTCTTTCTGGTGTTCTGCACGGAGTCTAGACACCAATTCAGCACTATCCAGACCAGCATTATCAGCAATGATGGTTGGAATTGCCGAGAGTGCACGAGAGAAAGCTTCAATAGCGTGAGACTTCTTCCCTGGAGTCTTCCTAGCCAAATCATCCACTTGCTTTGCCATGATCATCTCAGGCCATCCACCCCCAAGCAGCACCCTACTGTCAACTACAGTCTGAGACAGGACACATAGGGCATCATGGAGGGATCTTTCAGCTTCATCAAGTACGTGAAAGCTGCCAAGCAAATGAACCATATTACTTTCCAGAAATCACATAATCACCTAATACACAACCATCTTCCCTTCGACCCAGCCAACCCATTAAGCCCCCGCCATTGGGCCTAGCATTGGGTTGACTCCTGTTTCAGCAACCTATAGTCAGTGAAACTGGGGCTATATATAATCTAAATCTTCTCTTGCTTCCCCACATTCTCAGATGAAAAAATTAGATAGCAAAAACTAACAAAATTTAGCTAAGCAGATGATGCCAATTAATGGGAAAAAAAACCTAGAAAAGCATGGTAAAAAAAAAAAGGTATACCTTGCACCTCTGAGTACAATCGTACATGCCTGACCCATTTCACAACCAGAAAAGTGGATCAATTTATCCTCACCAATCATGATTTCCTCAATAAGTTTGCAGTACCCTAGTTTAACCGACTCTGGATTGTCAAAGGTTGATGCAATATCCCCCCCAGTAACAAGTGCAAGTCGTTCAATACCATCGAAATCAGCATGCTCAATTGCAAGTATTCCAGCATCAGCAAATAATTCCTCAGGAAAATTGTAAATCAACTGCCGGTTAACAAAACAGTTAATTCCATGAGAAATAATCTTCTGCACCTTCTGCCTCATTTTTTCCTTTTCTGCCACTTCAATCTCAGCAACCTTAGACATGGAATCAACACGAACACGTGCACCGTATATTTTGACTTTATCTGTATCCATGGCAGTATTTGAAACCAAAATCTTTGCATTCTCAATCCTCTTGGGTTGACCAATACCAATTTTTTTGTCCAAAATAAATCTGCAGCACCATCAAAAGAATTATGCGTCAGAATCAGCATATTAGCATGAGTAGCATGAAGATGGATTCTGAGTTACACCAGCTTAACATTAAGAAAAGTAGCAAAGGGGAGGCAAAATATTTTACTATTTTGCTTGTTTATAGGTGGGAAAGAAACAGACAGTTCAGAATCCTTTAATGCACAACAATAGGAAAAGCCAATACCAGACAAAATGCATTGTGCTATCAGATGAATAAAACTATGCCACTCCGCCACCCTCCCCCCAAAAACAAAACAGAATAAATGAAGAGGAATTTGTCCAATACCACGATATTATTCTGTTGATCACATAATTAGGATAACATTCAAAGTCACTTGCATAATGGATTAGTCTATTATGCAACTTTTAAGAAAGACATGAATCTTATATCAGATTTCTATTTTATATGCCTTAAAAGGACATAAAGAATTCACCTAATAACTGAGCAATTCAACATGGAATACATTGCATTCAAAAACAAGGGAAAAACAAATACTCCTACAGCTTAAAGAATCACTTAGGATCATCACTCTCCACCTCCCCAAAGAAAGAAAAAAGAACTTAAGATAAGAGATGAAAAATTCTGAAGGGGAAAATTTTCTCCCCTACATCATAAGAGAAGCAAAATATTTATGTATAAGAACCTAGAAGTCTAGCAGATGGAATTGCTCTATGAACACTTCTTGTATTAGCTGACCTACCCCTCATCTAGAAATGAGTCCTTCAGTGAACCTCCAGGCTTCTTTATAATCTGGATGGCCTCCAGGTTCGTGCTACCCTGTCATTTGCAATCAGTAAAATCAGAAAACCAAGTAAAAAGGTTAGGCCTACCTCAGAATTGATGGAAAACCAAATGTTAATTTACCTTTAGCCTCATTACAGCATCAACAGCTAGTTTTGCAAAATGTTCCTTGTCTTGGGACAAAATTTTAGAACTCAAAGTTGTCATTGCAATCTTCATTAAGTCCGCCTTGAACTTCTCTGCATTGCCAAGAAAACAAGTTTTCAAATGTAAAAGGAAAAGTAAACCATATCTAAAGGAAAAGTAACCCATATCTAAAGAAAAAGTTGACTGAAACACATGGGCAATTGACAAGAAACTTGCAGCAGCACTTGAGGCACCTCCATGTGCATCCATAATTATATTGAAAACGCATACAATATAATTTCAAAAACTAAAACTATGCTATAGAAGCACCCAGGAGTTGTCATTGATGTACCTGCGTCCTGTTTATTGTCTACAACTTTCTCCAATAGAGCTTTACGTGCACATTCAGCAGCCATACGAAAACCTGTTCAATAAATAAGCAACTAATTCAGAGAGAGATAGGCTATTAGATCTAAACAGCTTCAACGAATGAGGTCAAATGTGACAATAAACTTAACCATCTGATAAACAGACAAAAAAATAGAAGTAGAAAAAGGTGATCGGGATTAAAAGGAAAAAAAAAAGTTTAATCCCATAGAAAGACATAGAGTTCCCTGCAGGCCATTATTATCATAGAGTTCTCATGGTCAGGAAGGAGGTCAAGGAAAGTAACTAAATTGAAAAACAAAAGGTTACTGTCCAATGCACACCTATCATATTCATTTCTTTCCTTAGGGGGTTGCTAAATAGCAAGAAAGATTATATGTTCACCAGAAAATTGGTAGAGGTAAAGTAAAAAAGAAAATCCTGGCCAGCTAAACAGAATTCCAGAAGTAGACAAAAGCATACAAGTTAATTGATGTAACCAAACATGTCCAAGTGGAAGCATAAGTATTTGAAATAACAAAATATATCCCTGTAATAGCCCAATAGCCAACAATTTGAAAGATAGCTGAATTCTTGAAAGAGGGCTATGAATTTTCTCAGATACTGCAGATGAATCGCATAGCAGGATAACTAATACCGTGCAATCAATGTCCATATGGGCCGCAACTCTAAAACTACATGAAGAATTATTACTAGCATCCACTCTAGAACATGCTATTAGCAACATAATGACGTCCCTTCTAAATACACCACAAGTTGGAGGATTTAAGCATCATAAGCTGCCTAATCAGTTTAGAAAAAGCACTTGACTGATTCAATTAGGCATTACTAAAGTTAAGGCAAGAAAGTCGCACAAATATAAAATGTTTCCTAACAATAAGCAGCAAGCCTTTGGATAAGAAAAAATCCAAAGGAGAAAACTGACCAGAGATAATTGTCATTGGATGAATCTTTGCATTCACCAGCTTCTCTGCCTCCCTCAAAAGCTCACCAGCCAGGACAACTACCGAGGTAGTCCCATCTCCAACTTCATCGTCCTGTACTTTTGAGATGTCTAACAATGGGATTAAGGTCAACATTTTCCCATTATAATGAATCATCAAAGAAAATAATATGATATTTAAACAGATTTTCTTTTCAAAATAAATGTTATCTTTTTTCAGGAAATTGGATTTTTTTCGTTGGGGGGGCAGGGGGATACTATAGCTTGCTTTCAGCTCATTCATGAGATTGAGTATCAAAACCAAGACTTGTTAATGACTGAAAGCACTTGCAAAAGATCACCTTTTTAAGCCCATTTAACATGCATAGAACTTAAATGTATCTCTGAGAAAGAACCTTTCTTCAAAGCACAGTAAAACTGACAAGCAATCTGATCCCAAACAATCAAAAATAAAAGATTTATTAGAGGACAAAGAGAAGATAATGACTAAGGATACCAATGAGAACTTTAGCAGCTGGATTGTCAATATGAAGGGACTTCAATATGGTGGCACCATCATTTGTAACTGTGACACTTCTACCCCTACCTGTTGATTGCAGAATCTTATCCTGCAAAAGAGATGCATGCATATATTGAGTACACAAGGGAAAAGAAATTACATCTTTAAGTGCCTATGCAACTTGAAGGATAGGCTTTTTACCATTCCTTTTGGTCCTAAGGTTGTCTTCACTAAGTCAGCAATGGCCACAGCTCCAATAAAAGAGGCCTGAATAAGATAAACAGAAACGTTCTCATTGATAAAAAAAAGAAGTTATATTCACACCTTTCATTACTTAGACGTAACAGTAGAAAAACAAATTTTCCTACAAGCATTTTACCTGTAAATCTTGCCTGTGTGAAACATGCTTAAAAAACACACAGACAGCCTAAAAAAGAAATATCCAGTTATTTACTTTTGAAAATCCAGGACTTACCATTCTAGCCCGTTCACCCTTTTCTTCTGTAGCTTCATCTTTAAAAAGCTTCTCAACCAAATATACCCAAAAATGTCAAATGCACACGCCAAAACATAAAGATATATTAAAGGAAAACACTCTAGATTTCTAAATATTAATAAGAATCTAACGTACCGCCATCACAGTGAAATTTCAGATAATTAACTAAAATCAAAGATCAAAGTTGAAATATCTGCAAAGAGGAAAACGTCATGACATCATTACAAGCTAAAAGAAACCAAATTTTCAGTCAACAGCAAGTATTTGTATCAATATGATGCAACATTATAGAGTACTAGGCTTTCAAATTTACAGTATAAGAGTGAATACTTTATCAGATGTTAGTTAAACACAATATCTCAGAAGAGAAGTCAAGGCACAAACATTCACTTTATTAAATGTGACGTGAGTATCTGAATGAAAACAACATCGGTCTTTTAACTGATTACAATATCTTTATTGACAGTCAGGAATTCTAACAATTAATTATAACGAAAATCTTTAAAAATAAAACAATTTAGAAAAAATCTACAGACAGGAGAAATTAACTGCACACAGATCATCCAAATTACTATAAAATCCAATGTGCTGAACAAAACTATAAAATGTCCCCTCTACACAGGAGAAGAAAGTTGGAACATGTCGATAACCACTATAAAATGCCCCCTCTACACAGGAGAAGAAAGTAGTTAATTTAGAAGAAAAAGGAATATTTCCAATTTCAATTAAACAAGCTTCAACATTTCCAAACGAAATTGCATTACCACTAACTATACAAAGGCGCAATTGCATTTTTCTCGTATATATACTAAAAATGAAAAACAAAATCCATTTTTTTTCCGAGTATCATCTACTATTCTCCGTGTCAGCTGCTAAGAAATGAACGGCATCCAATAATTATTCTGATTATATTACTCCAGAGACTTCAGAAAAAAACTCAATGGCAACACCCAGAAAAATCCATTCTTGTCCCGAAAGACTACCTAAATACACAAAACGCGCAGAGATTGAACAAGACAGACACATATAGACGTTACCAACATCTCTACATATACCTAATCGACGGCCAGTTCAAGCGAGATACGAAATTCCTAACAGAAAAACGAAAGCATTCTACCTCAGATTCCGAGTTGTTCCGATTTGCAGATTGCAGAGGCTCAAGATGCTTACTTCACTGACCCCTGCGGTTACGTAGAGGCTGAGGAGGAGGTCGGCTGTGGTGGCGGAGGCGGAGTCCGAGCTGGGGGTTTGGGTTTGAGTGAGAGCGTCGAAACTATAAGGTTTAAGAATGGAGTAAGGCAATGTTTGGAGTGTGGGAATTTGGGGTTTTTCTTTTTTTTTTGAATGGGGAAGAAAAGTTTTTAAAAACCTTCCCATGACTTCAATTTTCTTTTTTTAAAATCTTTTTGATTCGTTTTCCAAAAAACAAAAACAAAAACAAAAATAAAGCTTTTGATTCAATATAGTATTTTTTCTTGTATCAAAATAAAAATTGATCACTAAATTAGATGAAACTATTTTTATTTCAAAAAAATTAAAAATATATTATTTTACTATAATAAAATCATTATTACTTACTTTCAAAATATTACATATAAGAAGAAATTACTCTTAGTTCAAGAAATTTGAAGTTGAAATAACTTAAATATTTAATGTTTTTAAAAAGCATATTGTTATCACTATTTAAATATCTCAATTTGGCAAAACAAAGCCCTTTAATAAGCGTTTTGAGTCTCATTCTCTTATTCCTTATTTACCAAAAATAAAAATCCTAAAAAATAAAAATCTCAAATTTTCATAAAGTTTGATCCAATTATTTCGTATTAGTATTTTTTAATAGATTTTTCATTTTATAGTTTTGCTTTCTATTTATTTATAATGATAGTGATATTACGTCTTTATTTAATAAGTAGTTTTTTTAAAAAAGAATTATTTTCCTCTTTGACTTGACGGAAAAAAATATCTTGATATTCTTATTCTTCTCTTCTTTTTAAAGAGAATGAAAGTTTTCTTTGTTCTAACCAATTTTTATTACTATTAACAAAAAAAAATTATTTCACATTTTACAATTCCATTTTAAACTAAATTGTTAAAATTTTAAGAAATTTATATTCTTATTCTAATTTTTTAACAGCAAGTGCATTCCATGAACCATGTCTAGGCTGGTGAATCGCAATCGACTTTCTTTGGTATAGAGTGTTGAATATTTTAGTGTTTGAAGTATATTTTATGAGACATGTCTTTTAATTAAACTAAACAAATATATTCATAAATTGAGAAACTATGTCTCTATTCATAAAATAATAATTAAAGTAAATGAATGTTTAAATTACATAAGAGTATGTCTGTTTATATGAAATGAATATCAATTAGTAGACTCATGCATCTATTTGTAAAGTCTCTTTATTATCTATAAATGCTATGATATTTGACTACAGTTAGTATAAGAAGTTTTAGTAGTTTAATGCAATCATTTTTTACTTGAGAGAAAAACAAAATTTTAGACTATTTGAATTCTAGAGTGAAGAATTAAGAGAAAAATGAAGAGTTGAATCTTGGAAATAGAACACCCAAAGTCTTCAGCACATCAGAAATATTATGTTTTAGGACATTGCTAATCAAGTCTCTGTGTTGACTACTATTGTGATACAAGTTAGTATATTCTACTTATTATTTATTTTATGTTAATATATTATGTATGAATATTATTATTAATATATCAATGATATATGTATATGTTCTAATAATCTAAAACATAATAAAATTTTGTTGTTAATATTCACATAATATAGAATACAAGTTCAAATCTACAAATTGGTGTCTCCAAATATGAGAAGCCCGAAAAGTTCAACGGATATGACTTTAAAATATGGCAAAAAAAGATGTTATTTTATTTGATAACATTAAATTGACATATCTTATTAATGAAGAGTGCCCAAAACCAACATATCCTACATATAAAGAAGCATAATTAATTATTATGGTATGAAAGAATTCTGACTTTTTTTGCAAGAACTATATGCTTAATAGATTTGATAATGTGTTATATGATATTTATGTAATATATGATACATCTAAAGAAGTTTGAGAATCACTTGAGAAAAAATTATAAAACAGAAGATAAGATGTAAGTGCTAAGAAATTTGTCATTGGCAAGTTTCTCAATTATGTCATGTTTGATTCCAAGCATGTTACAAAACAAGTTGAATAACTTCAAGTGTTAATTTATGAATTGCATTCATAAGGTTGTGCAATTAATTAACATTTTCAAGTAGGAACAATAATTGAAAAGTTGTCTCCTTCATGGAATGATTTCAAAATTTATCTTAAACATAAGAGGAGAAATGTCTATGGAGTATCTTATACTTAGGCTGAGAGTTTAAGAAGGCCATAAAAAATGAGACAAAATTAATGAAAGCTAGGGAAAACATGGTTGAAGGCAAACCAAAATTCCAAAAGTTTATAGGAAAATGCAAGAAAGTTGCAAAGAATCTTACATCGAAATGTGAAAAATTCAAGAAGATCAAAGGGTCATGTTGGGTATGTGGAAAGATAGGACACAAGGCAATTGACTGTAGACACAAAAAGAACGTTGCCAATCCTATGCAAAATACATAAACAAATTTCATGGAAAATAATTATAATATTAACTTGGTTGTTGTTGTCACTTAGGTCAATATGGCTTATGATATTAAATGTTGGTAGATTGATATTGGAGCCATAAGACACATTTGCTCGGATAAAAATATATTTTCTAAGTACAAGAAAATTGGAGATGATGAAAATCTATGCATGGGAAATTCATATTCATCAGAAGTGGAAGGAAAAGGCACAGTCATGTACCTGAAATTAGGAAAAGCTTAGTTTCCAATCCACTTCTTAGTGAGAATAGATTTAAGCTTATGTTTGAATTTGATAAATTTGTATTAACTAAAGGTGGAATGTACATGAGAATGAGGTATTTGGCTGATGGGTTGTTCAAAAGTCAATATAATGGTTACAAATGCTATCAATAATAATAATAAAAGTGTAGTTTATGCTTACATTGTTGATTCTTATGATATATGATATGTTAGATAGGTCATGTTAACTTTAGATCTTTACAAAGAATGATTAATTTAAATTTAGTATTGACATTAAACAAAAATGTGAATTATGCCCATAATCAAAGTTGGCTAGAAAGACTTATAAATATGTCTCGTAGAGATCAAACGAATTACTTAGTTTAATTCATAGTGATATTTGTGATTTTAAATCAATAACAATACAGGGTGAAAATAATTATTTCATCACATTTATTGATGGTTGTAGTAAGTATTGTTATATTTACTTGATTAAAAGTAAATATTAAGCTTCCAAAAAGTTTAAGACTTATAAAGAAAAGTTGAAAATCAATACAGAGGCTTAGCAATGTACTAAAACAGAATATTTCTCCCCTTATCTGATGTGCTAAAGATTTTGGGTGTTCTGTCCCATGATTCATCTATGTATTCTTCTCTTAATTCTTCATTCTAGAATTCAAAAAGTCTAGAACTTTGTTCTTCTTTGTTTTTCTCTCAAGTAAGAAATGAATGTCTTAAACTATTAAAAACTTCTTATATTAACTCTAGTCAAATATCATAGTATTTATAGACAATAAAGAGACTCTACAAATAGATACATAACTCTACTAATTGATTCATAATTTCCTATAAATCAGACATATCCTTATGTAATTTACACATTGATTCACTTTAATTATTATTTTATGAATAAAGACATAGTTTCTCTATTTATGAATATGTTCATTTAATTAAAATACATGTCTCATAAAATGTATTTCATAAATTATACTTCAAAGACTAAAATATTCAACATAAAAGGGAGAGAAGCCTCCTCCGCTTGTGAGAGCTACCAATGTGGCAATGTCCCATGGAAACTATTGAAGCATGATGCTAGCCACCTTCTCAAGATGAGCAGGGTCTCATATATAAGGGGAGGACTTTTTCCTGGCCCATTGACTACACTAAAAGTTGAAAACTAGTGAAGCAAACATAATCAGTTGCATCAACTATATATGGCGATCCAAAATATTGCCATATTGGTGCAACAAATGGACAAGTTTTGGACATGATACTGCTGCAAATATGAGCATATATTTCCATCACCGAGAAACTTCTTTTTGGGATAAGAGGCCATTTCCCCTTTACTAACAATCAAATTATTAATGTTTACTACATTTTTATTTTAAAATTAAATATTTACTTTCTTAAAATAAAATATTATATATATAAAATATTCCTAACAATCTTCTCATTTTAAAAGATTCACATCTAATTGATTAATGAACTTTATTACTAACTTAATTGACAACAAGACTAATGAAATAACTTTCTCATAGTCAAAAAAATTCTAAGTTTAAATTAAATCAAGTATAGACATTAAATTTTGAACAGATGGAGTATTATAATCCATAGGAACAACATGGTCTATCACAAATGCTGTCTTTTTCGAGAGTACAAACTACAAACGGATGGTAGTGTACACATTTCTCTTTGAAGTATGAACGAAATGCGGGCATAAACATTCCTTGCTGGACACCCCTTCCACACTGCTATTCTACCTTAGCTTTGATATTTATTTTAGTCATTTGCTATAAAGTAGGGCACATGCACATGCCATTTCTATGTCTTGCACAAAAACTACAAAAGAAATCGCAGATGAGATATCATTGAAATATACATATACATTGTTTGAGGTCAAACAAATATTACGTTACACAAATACTGACTAGTGAAAGATTTCAGAAGCAAGAAACCTGCATAATCCTTCATCTATATGTCTGTTTCCTTGACTATTGTCCTTCCTTGATCAGGTGTCTTCTACAGCTTAAATAAGTTCTGGAGAGACATGAACAATTATTAGAGTTATCTGGAACTTGTCATTTTCCTGAACTCGCACCATGCTTGGCTGCATCTTCAGCGCTCATAGTCATGAAAGATTCGCCACAGCCACACTGCCCTTTTGAGTTTGGGTTGATAAATATGAACTCTGATCTGATTAGGACCAAAAACAAATGTGAGCGATTTTCAAAGAAGCAAGGGCATAAGACAAGATTACTAAGATCCTAAAACCAAAACCTGAAAATCTCAGGTGCTTAGGATTTTAATAGGAAAACAAATTTCATGTGCAAGCATATCACATGGACTTTAATCAAGTAAAAAGCAATTTACTAGAAACTAAGACAACAGAAGAAACTGAAAATTGCAAAAAAAGCAAAAGAAATCGGTGTTTAATCAACTGCTAACTGTTATTGTCTATAAGGTTCTGTAGAAATTCAATTATATTGATATTATGGGAAAATTTTGTAAATGATGAATCACTCAGTAACCATACACTAGCAAATTTAGACAATCTTATGACATAGCAATAATAACTTAAGTACAAGTCAACCATTTTGCTACTTTTGGAAGACAAACCAACAACCAACAGGCAGCAAGATCAAAATGGCCACTAGAGCTTACAACAGAATGAATACATAAAAATATAACTAAACAAATATGCAACGCAAGAACAGATATAACTAGTAGAAGATTCTGAAAAATCAATTTCACCTACATATATGTAAGCACAACGCAAGTATCAAAACATAGCATTACCTTAATTTGTCATCAACGAAATCCATCTTAGTTCCTATGACATGCATGAGGGCTTTTGGATCAACCAATATCTTAACACCCTTGTCCTCAACCAACTCATCAAACTTTCCTTTTTCATCTGTTCATCAAAGAAAATGCTCATTCAACAACCTAAAAGAAACATGGTACTATCTTTCAACATTTTGATCTTTTAGGCCAAGTACTTCAGTCCCACTAGTTGTCCCTACCCCCTGTGAGCGGGGATGGGCAGAGGGGGAGGGATATTGAAAAACTGAAAATTGGTGCTTGAAGTCTGAAGACAAAAAAATCCATGAAATAGACATAACTCCATGCATGTCTAGAAGAGGATGAATCATCAGCTACACATTTTCTTGAAATTACAATTAAAGGAGAAGAAATGAAACAATAATAAGGGAGAAAAGGGTTACAAAAGTAACTAAATCCTCACGAACATAAATTTGTTATAGGGTGTGCAAACTGGAATGACTTCATAAGTCATAATTTGTCATGTGAATTATTAATCTCTTACACACTTGCTCCACAGTTGGAGCACAATGTGATCATTTTGGTAATTCAAAGGCACTAAATATGGCATGCTTCATTTCAGCTATAAATCATTAAGCTATTTGCAACCTCAACTGATAAAAAGGGGAAATGCACCTCTGGCCATAACCAGTCACAACTTGACATATACTATTATAAGTAAAAGACTTCCAATTGCATTAATTGACAGATTCCTATTACCCGATGATCACAGCAATGAAATGCTGCATATTTAAATCTATTTATGACTTGACTAAACAGAGCAACAACCTCCAATACTAAAGATTCATCCCGGGATCCACAAGTTTTATCATTTATACAGAGGAACCTTCTCCTCAAGTTCTCAGTTTGATTTTTCTCTTGGATAAGCATTTCTGGTATAAATGAAGTAGGGTGCACAAAACCTACACCCACCTAGAATCAAGCAGGATTCAATATGCTAATATTCACCCTGTTTCTACAGACACACACACAATAAAAACACCCTTTTCCTTATAATTCTCTATAATCACCACAAGTCCAAGCAATTCAATTATTAGATGCTAAATGAAAAGATAGACATTCAAAAACAGCCTAAACCAAGACCCAAAAATTCATATCCATGTAAAACACAACAAAATATAGCTGTGAAACAAGAAGTTCATCAAATTGAAATAAGGACCTGCATAATTGAGGGTGTAGGATAACCCATTGCAGCCACGGGCTTTAACACCAAGCTTGAGAAAGGAGCGCTGTCGTTGATCCAATAGCTGGCGTACTCTAGAAGCCGCCACATCCGTTAATGTGAGAACTTGCTTTTTTACAGCTGGTCCCATCTTCCTCGCACCTTCTTTCAAGATCGAAGACAATGATGAGGATGCCATAAAATCTATGTAGCTCTTGTTCTTTTCTTGATTTATCTATCCAACACGGACAGGAGCTTCATTCCGATTAACTGATATAACCACCCTTTGAGGTATTTGGGCTTCGAGGTCCCGACATGTTATGCACCATTGGATTAAATTTCAAATAAGATCTCGACCGTAAAATCATTAACAATTTAAAATTTTAAATTATGAAGTCCCAAAACTTGATATGGCCTAGACAAATTAGTGTCAATCTCTCTGAACAAAAATTTTAAGAAACAAATTTTGAATAAAATTCTTCTGGCAGACAAAATGAAAAAAAAGAAGAAAAAGAATTAAAGATCGGAATAGACAGTCAATAAATCAAACCATAGAAAATGTTTAGCAGATAGACAGTAGACACAAATATTACAAATACAACTGCAAAGAGCCAATCCAGAATATTGATAAAGGCAGGGCAAGAGTGGAAATACAGTAAAATTTCACACATGATCTGGAGAGCAGTAAGTCAGTAGCGGGTCTCTAATCCCTTAATTCGACCTACTCTTGATTTTATTTTCTTCTCAAATTAATTAATTCACTGAATAAAAAAATCATAAGTCGTGGTAGAAAAATTCCAAAATAAAAGAAAAGAAAATAAAATATGAATCAATGAAAAAACTTTGGGGCATATCATCTAAATCACTGATTCACCACATAAGCCAATGCGCTTAATAAAATTATATAAACATTGTGCCCTCGAAATAAATGGAATGATAAAGGATGTCAATGCAATCATGTGAGTTCAGTTATTAATTTTTTAAAAATTGTATATCATCTTAATCAATCCAAACACATTTGACAATTTACACGATATTATGAGTAACTAGTTATTATTCCAGTCATACTCAGTATAAAGCCTCCAAAATGGGTAAAAATGAAGAAAACAAATTTGTTTATTGTCGGCACATGTTTGATAGCCTAATTAAAAAAATAAAACTGAAAAGACTAGAATGATCAGAACAGCTTCTATACTAGAGGACAGAGATGGCACATTTTTTATTGTGTAAATCACTACAAAAGGTTATCTTATTCAATAAACCGACAAAATTTAAAAACTTTAGCCCAATACTGAACAAAGAAAATACTCATCATGAAGAAACAAGCCACTCTATATATACTAATCGACAGCGAGATATGTAATTTCTAGCAGAAAAATGAAAGCAATCTTCCTCAGATTCCGAATTGTTTTTTGCCGATTGCAGAGGCTAAAGATTCTTAGTTCACCGACCACTACAGCAGCGTGGAGGCCGAAGAGGTGGTTGTGGTGCTATGGAGGTTGTGTAGCAATGCTCGGCCCGTGGGGGAAAAGATTACCTGAATTTTATTTCGATGGAAAAATGAATGAGCCTATAGTTACAATTTTAATTCTATTTAATTTCTCTAACAACATTCACTTTAATTCTTTTTTTTTATTTTAATCGTTTCTATATAATTTATCTTTGAAGTTTACAAAACTTTTTCAATAGAATTAAAGTTTTAACTGACAATTGAATTTTTTTTTCAATTATTTCATATTCAAGAAATTTAGAAAATTACAATAGAAATTTTTAGAGCATAAGAAAGTCTTTCACGCTCTGTGATTGCTTGCCTTTAAAAATAAAAATAACATGTCTTTCACAAATCTAAATGGCTTGAGGTAAGGCTAATCCAAGAAACAACAACAATTTGACATCTTCCTTCAGCAGCTAATCATTTCTCTCAGCAATTTCAAGTTGATAACCTCTTACTGCATCAGTAGTTGATAATATATTTGGTGATAAATCCTCGTATCTTTTATCTTTCTCTGCAATAGATAAAACAGTCTTGTAAATCAATGCGATAACTAGTAGTGATACAAAATGTAGGACAAAGGCCCATGCATCCCAGCAAAACCAACAGATTCACTCAACAGCAGCTGAAGAGAAGATGGTGAATTGTTCCTAGTTGCCAAAGAACACAAATAGCATGGAAAATGTTGTAAATTTAAAATGATCCATCTAATCTGTATAAACCCGTTTACAGAGGAGTCATAACACAAAAGAAAACCTAGGAGCAACCTTTTTCTCTACTTAAACACACCAGCATTTCCATAGTTGTAAAATGATTAGTCCACTACTCGTAGATGACTAGATAAAATGGCCAGCAGACCATCAAAGGAAGAGATACAAAAAGAAGAAATTGTAGAACCTTAAAAAATTGAGCCAAACAAAATCTCATCCTAGATTTTAATATTATAACTCTTCACCAGCACTACAATAAGTTACCTGATGTACAACTACTGAAACATTCTTTCTTTACTTGCTAAGAAATGCAAGACATGGATTAACAAGTGGCAACTTGCAAAAAAAAAAAATGCAACTCAACCAGCAGCAGTTACATCTTCGTAGGGCCTGTATTTACTGGCTTCTGGAATACCCTTACCAGTGGCATTCCATCACCTCCATCATTCTTTGCTCTCCATGCCCGGTCTTTCTTCCTCTGAGGTTTCTTATGGTGCTTATGAGGTGCAACTGACTGCTTTTTCTTTACTTGTTTCTGACTTGAAGCCAGTCCATTTGCCATGTCAAATGAGTTCAGATCATCTAACACATGCTCAAGATTAGGTGCACCTTCGGGCTCACTAGGTGGAAGGTTCTCACTATCAGATTCTTCTGATTCATTTATGTCAGACAGACAGAATTCATCAACACCTTGTATACCAGCTTCCTCATCAGACACTTCTGGGGGCAATTCAAAGTGAGGGAGCTTCCCATCAATATAATCTTTCAAAATCTGCCGTGCAGCTCTTGTCTCATCTGGCAGCCCACTTGCAGCAACATATCCCCGGGATGCACAATATGCTCGCAGAAATTCAGATGCCAAGGGGGGTCTAGATTGCAGCTCATGAGCCTTAGGTTTTGGCAGAGAGATATTGTAGATGGATTCAATAACTTGTCTAGGTACTCTATTTGCAACAACCTGTACAGCCTCTCTGTGCTCAGTCATTCTATCGATTGGCAAAACTCCTGAAGCAATCATCTCATATCTTGAACTTGTAAAGGATGGAAATACTAATCCAGGGCAATCACATAGTGTGAGCTTTTCAGATATTATTAATGTCTGGAAATGCTTTGTCTTCCCAGGAGTTGAGGTAACACCAGTACGCTTCTCTCCTACTAAAGCATTTATAGTTGAACTCTTCCCAACATTAGGATACCCCACAAATCCAACAATTACACTCTCAGATTTAGAGTCCACAAAATCTTTTTCAGCAGAATGAACATGCGATGGGCCTGCACTCTCCATCCGTGATCTATTTCTCATTGAAACAATCTCTTCAGCTTCAAATTGTAAGCGCGCCAATAGCTCATCCCTACCATATACCTTTGTATCAGAATCAAGTGGTTCTTTCACATCTATTTGCATGTCTGAGGAGATACTTGGCTTTTTCCCCTCCAAAGCTGCAAAGGCAGCCTTAGCAGACCAAAATAGGAAGAGAATCCCATTAAGACGAAAATATCTTGCCCATTTCTCCCTGAAACCAATGCCAAATCAATGTTTATGATATAGAACAAGTAGAGATTCATAAAGAAATATCATAAAAGTTGACTAATACTAACCGGACAGAAAAAGGTAGCAAATCTGCCTTATTAACAAGAAGCAATGTCCTCTTATGCTCATCAACTTCTCTTGCATATGCCTGCATTGATAAGAGATAGAGATTCAAGTGTAAGTAGGATTTGATCAGAACTTAAAAAGGACGTGAAAAGGGAAATCATACATCAAGATACAACTATAGAAAAAAGAAAGTTTTCAGGCTTTCTTTATTTTAAAACGTTTCAAGGCTCGTGATCTTATAGGTCACGTGGAAAACAAAACAACAGTTAAAGGAGGGAAGGGGAAGAAGAGAAACTTCCCCAAGTGAAACTGGAAAGGAAGTCTTGGCTATAATATATTATTATCTAAATAAGATGACATATGATGCCTCAGCTATGTCATTCCCTATGTTAGATCTGAAAAGAAACATTGCAATCTATTCAAGAACTCTAAATTACCTCCAGATCAGGGCAGCGGTAGAAGAGTGGATCTCGTGCGTCAACAACCATGACAAGCTGGAACAAGGAAAAATAGAAGGATAAAATTAGCTTTTAGAAGTAAATGACTGATGATACTCATAAAAAAATTAAATGAAGATGATGATACTCAAGGTTGTTCCACAAATCCCACATGTTTAATATTAACCTTTATTCAGAGAATGCAGACACAAAAGTGGCAATGAGTAAATATTAAAATTCTTCCCCAGGATTAAATTGCACCTATGTATGGTTCAACTTAGTTTGCTGATGATGCTTCATAACAATCTGTTAATTATATGATCTTTGTTTGCCACAACCACCTAAACTTCCAAACAAAGGATGCTTTTCTAGAGAAATTCTTCTCTCTCTAATTTGTGCATTATTGTATGTCTGTATCATCTAAAGTTATCAACAGCCATTATCAGCCATTATGCAGGCTAAGGATTACTGAGAATTACATAATAAGAACCAACTAAGATCTACTCAAGAATGTGAACCATGTGCATCAAATCCAGGTAAAAATTCCAAAGATACATAGATAAGACATAACCATGACAAAAAATGTATAGCATTCACAACTCAGACAAGTTAATTAAGTTTAATCAACATGTAACTTTTTCTTTTAAAAAAAATGCACAACAATTGTTAAGAGTATCACTTGAACCCATGATCTTTGAAATCGTAGGTCAAGCTGCTTTACCAACTAAGGTGGTCTTGTCAATCAACGTGTTTATTTTAAGTACGAAAAAATATTCTTACCCGTACAGAGATAAAGCTATTAAATGAAATCAAATATGTTTATCGACATTCTTTCCTATCATTTAATAAACAAAAAAGTCACTATGAGGGCGAATGCTACAACAAAGAAATTGACAAAATGAAACATTTCTCACCAGATCACTGCGCTCCACCACCCTCCATAGCTGTCTCCAGATATCCAGGTTCTTCTCAAATGGTGTTAAAACCAGCTTCTCATTTTCCTCAAGCCTGAAGAAAACAAGGCATTTATTTATGAACAAAGTAACTCAATATGATTTCATGGAATGATGCAAAGGGAGCAAAACATATGTTCAATAAGCAAATAAAACATAAGGCACTCAAGAGGATAATCTAAAACCATCATTAGCAGTCACTAATGCTAGAATACATCATAACTTTGCATAGATAATGTAACTACTAAAATCTAATTCTCTTGAAGACCCAAAATTAATGGTCAAGGGAGAACTATGGCATACTCTCTACTAAAAAGAGGATGATCAGGAAAATTTTGGATCTATGTGATAAAGTTACATATTATATGCTTGCGGATACATTTAATCCCAGAAAAATATTCAACTATGATTCACATAGAAGATGGGATGATTGCATCTAACTATCGACTATTGCAATACCGTAACCTTCCATATGAGATAAATGCACTCAAACCAAAAAAAATAACTGTGGAAACTCCCCTAAATACTCTAGATGAACTTTCTGAAGCTTTAGACTTCAATTGACTACTTATGTTTTCTATAACTTCTTTGATAAAATCCAAAGACATACATCTAAAATAACTTTAACAAGTTCTATTACATGAAAATTCCCCTCTAATTTCTCATAATTAGTACTGCAAGAATTTTTCTCAAGATATTATTTATTGGATACAGCTACAAAGCAGATGGTAACATAAGAAAAAGAAAATTGTGCAAGAAATTTTATTAGAATAGATAAATAACTAATGCAATGCAATTTATAGAGCATGCACATGCCTTAGAAAAATATGAACTGGAAAAATGACATGTTTGATTCATATTAGTTGCTTAAATTCTTGGGAATTATAGAGGAAAAAAGGAAAAAGAATCCAAATGCAGCAAAGTCATCACTTTATTCTTTAGGACAGGTTACTCATCTTTGAATTTCTTTGTTCCTAAGGATAGCATCAAAACATTAACAAAATTCAGTAACACACTCCATCCTTCCATCATCTAAAACATGCTTGATTATATATATATATATATATATATATATATATATATAATTCTCACTCTCTTAGGTACTTGACAAAATATGATTGAAAGTCAATGCACTGACGTTGACATTCTTACAGATCCATTTGGTCAAATCAGTTCCTTTATACATATTCAAATATTCCCGCAGAAAATACCTTCATGGTAAATACTGAGAATGTGAAACAAACAAAAGAAGAGCAGCAGACAAGCAAATGTAAACTATATCATAAAACCAAACCTTGCAAGGCTGCGACGCCAAGCTAGAAAAGCTTGTCTTTCATTGGTATCAAGCTCTTCCACAGTCATTTCAGCCTTCCATGGAGGCCTGAAAAAGAATAAGTGTATTCTCAAATATGTTCTTCAACACCACGTCTCAAGTGAAAAATTGAGGAAAAAAAGGCCAACCTGCGTGGAACACGGAGACTGCTAGCATGTAATGCCTCCTCTATTTTCTGCTGCTTCCTCCTTTCTTCAGGTGCCAACTCATTTGTGCTGAAGCTGGAGTCTCTATTGCAACATAAACATGCATAATGAGATGCCATAGAGCAACCCGGGGGGGGGGGGGGGGGGGGGCTTTAAAGAAACAACTATGTGCTAAGATAAAATATGCAATCTCATCTATTAGCATATACATTCATACATACATATATGCATGCATAAAATAAGCAAAGAGTGAAAGTTTTTCATTTGTACTGGAGCTGGAATCTGTAATGCATAATGAGATGCCATAGAGCAAACCACTATGTGCCAAGATAAAATATGCAATCTCATCTACTAACATATATATTCACGCAAAAAATAAGAAAAGAGTGAAAATTTCACATCTCACTTAAAATATGCCAAAAACAACACATAAATGAACTCCTGTGCACTGAAAGTGCAGATAATCAAAACAATCCTGATCCATGCTGAAAGTATAGAATCATTAAACCTTATTTCAGAAGATTACAAGATTTTATCTTCTTTCTCAAGAAAAAATGTTAAATTTTTCTTCTGAAATAAAAGATGGAAAAACAAAACCTAAAAAACGAAAATGTATAAGAAAGAAATAGCCACCTTTTAGCAGAAGAGAGCCACAAAAGTTTACACTTCCATAAATCAAAACCATGCAGTTCATAATAACTAAACATCATCAACGTGCACCATCCTAAACATATTATCAGAATTTAAACAACACAAAACCGCATTTATAGAAGTAATTCATCCAATTTCAGCTAAATGAGCTTATCCCAACTATTTGGGACCATCCACAACAAACCTTTGGTTCTCTCACCGACCATATTGCTCAAAAAAGGAGTAAAAAAAAAGACCTTGTTCTCTACAACTCAGAAATGTTTAAATTGTTATAAAATTGGAACAAAATAAAAGGCGCAACTAATCACCACAAACCAGCATTTGTTATTCAAAGCAGAAAGACGGAAGCTTACAAATTGATATGGAGGTTGACAGGTGGATTATTATCAGAGTAGATGCGGAATGCCTCATCGGCCTGCTCAATTACGGCATCGATATCACTAACATCGGTGACAGATTCCAGAACCTTCTTGTGCTGCTTGCTGTAAAATCTGCCCTTTTCCTTGCTCTCCTGGATCATTTGGTTATGGTGCTTCACCAAAGACCTCCCTAACGCCGACTTCTCCCCCTTCCCCATTGATTCTGCTCCTTTTCTTCTTCGGTTTTCAATTCAACTCGATTTCTTAGGAAAAAAGAATCGAAGAAAGCAGTTATATATATTGGAGAATGGGTTTATATAACTGAGATAGGTCTACAACGGTGGTGGTGAGACAGAAGAGGGTTTCGTCTTGTGAATGGGGGAAGAGAAAACGAAGTAGAATTATGAATTGATTTTTGTCTTTTTTTTTTCTTACTTTTTGTTTTTAGCTTGATGCGCCACGGCAATAAGTAACTAGAAAATATATATAGATTTGGATACTATTTTAAATTAAGGACTTATAAATATATCTAGTTCAAGATTTTTAAAAAAGATATTTGTAAAATTTTATACTTAAATACATTTTATTGGTTAAAATTTTTAAAACTATTTATTCCAAACTACATTTTTATGTTTTATTTTAAATATATATATTTTATTTAAAATTTATAAGGGATTCATGTAATCAATTAACAACATGAACAATATAGTAAATTATGATAAACTCTTTTTTATCTCTAGATTAAATTAAAAGGTAAATTTTTAATTTTTAATGGATGCATTTTAAAAAAAATAAAAGAAAAATGGAAGTGTTATTTTCTTATTTTGAGACGTAGAAATGTAGATAAAAAAATAAAAATATAAGTAATTAATAAATTAGTAAATATTAACAAAATTGTTAATTTATATTTAGCATTCTATAAAATTCACAAATATCTAATACTTAAAAAAGTTATTAAAATTCTCAATTGAATAACACCATGTATTGTATGATGAGAAGCATTCATTGAGATTTTAAACACCACGCAACACTCTCAAAATCAACTATAGATGACAAAATCCTTGTTTAAATTCCATCCAAAGTAATATGTCCCTTTGGAATGGAACTGCCCGATTTATGTGCAAATGAGTGAGTTTTTCTATAAATAATCATTTTTGTTTTATGTATAAATTGCATCAATCTCATTCAAATTATTCACTTTTTTAGATTAGCATTAGAATTAATAAAATTATTGGGATTGATAAAATGCAATTAAATTTCTTAAATAACTATTATTAATACTTAATATTTTATCAATAAATGTATAAATTATAAGGTTAGCAAAGTGCCTGGAAGCATTGACGACTTGGAACATTTTTGGTGAGTAGCCCACAAGAAAAGGGTGAAAAAAAACCTCACTCAACAAGGGAAGGAACTTTAACTTCTACATCAGGTGAGAAGGTAGACTGTCCTTGATGCTGGTTCAGTTAGCCAATCAACCTGCATTCTAACACCATCTGCTTGAATTGGAAAGTGAAAGAAATTTCATATGTAAAAAAATGTGAACAGCTCATTAAAAATTTGTAAAATATGATAAAATTGTGAGTGTACTAAAATTAGAAATTAAATAATTTAAATGAGACATAAAAAAATGTGAATAATTGAAATATGAATGAAGAAATATATACTTCATTTGTTCCACTAAGATGAGCTTATTTTCCTTTTTCATCTATCGCAAAATGTAGTTTAGTTTCTTCATTGAAATTGTTATTTGATTTTTAGCTATCTAAAACATTCATATTCATGATTTATTATTATAAAATTTATTTTCAAACTATTAGAATAATAAATATTAAGTTAAAGATTTCATTTTTCAAAATAAATACATAATTTTCATGACACTTGAAACTAAATTTGTACACATTTTCACACAATTAAATTTGAATTTGATCAAATTTTAAATACAAGTTAGAAATGACAAAATATGAAAAATAAAAACATAATTTACAATATCAACAATATTAAATATATATTTTTAATATGTGTAAAAAATTCTACCAACCTATCTTAGTGTCTTAGTGAAAGGGGAGAGAGTATATATTATATGTTTACTATTTTTTACAAATTCTTAATGCCTATTATAATTATATCACATTCATATCTTAGTTTTTGTAGAAATTTCAAGCAAACCAAATTAGGTTAAGTTAGGACTCCTATTGTACAACTTGATATATGATCTGCATCAGAAATGACAGATTGACCCATTTACAAATGGGCTAAATAATTTAATTAGCCCAAAGATCAAAAATAGGAAAAGGATGCCAAAAAATAAATATCCAGCCAAATATATTTGATCCTCACGTGCAGGAGAAGAGATGAGCGAAGCCAGTCAAGAAAGAAAGAGATAACTTCCATTTGTGCACTTCAGAAGATTCTTTCTGAAATTTATTTTTATTTCTTACTCTCTGATTTCATCGCACTGAAACAAAACGGAATTTTTTCTTTGTTACAATGTCGCAGTTTCATATATGAAAATTAAAAACCCAATATTGCGTTAGTGTGTGTGCTGACGAACAGAATTTTGGT
Source organism: Apocynum venetum (assembly GCA_019593545.1). Taxonomy (NCBI): domain Eukaryota; kingdom Viridiplantae; phylum Streptophyta; class Magnoliopsida; order Gentianales; family Apocynaceae; genus Apocynum; species Apocynum venetum. Next base: position 4,634,955 of record SRSM01000134.1, read on the forward strand.
TGATGACATTGGAAAATTGAATGGTGGGAGAATCACAGTAATGGGATGGGAGCTCAGAAGAGCATTCATGCTGGCAATGGTAACGAACTCTCAAATTTTTTTCCCTCCCTGTTTTATAATTTGGTGTTATTTCTTGTTTTATTGGTTGTTTGTTAATGAAGTGATAAAGAATAATTCAAGAAAAAGAACCCTGATTGACTAGAGAATTGATTAGTATGAGACTGAGGATGGTTTTCGGTTCTTTACTGATTTTAAAAGGTTTCTTTTGAATTATAAATGGTGAATTATGGTGATGCAAAGACTGATTATAACTTTTGAAAATTTTGTGCAGCTAAGATAGACTTCAATGTTGATTTCACACATAAATTATGTGCTGCTTTGATGCTACATCCTTTCAGGTCTTTATTTTTTTTATTATTATTCTTTTTCATCATTTTGGCATGATTCATGTTTTCTTGATTTCTTTACTTATTTTGCACTAGACTAAATTACTGGTTTTGCTTTTGACATGCTTCACTTTTTCTCTCTAAAACAGGAATTCTGTTAGTCCACTCTCACTAGTTATTGGGAGGTAAGCTTTTACCTTAGAGTAGTATTTATTATTTTTTGTGAGAAAGAGTATTGATTTATGTCATTTGGCAGTCTTTGCATAAAGCACCCAAATTTATTCGGTAAGAGTGAGAAGCTTGATGTTTTGTGGGACAAAGGACTATATGACTCCAATGTCTTGATAGCTTACAGGAAGCCAAGGCCTGAATGGCTTTCTCAACAATCTTTTGTTATACAGGTTGCCGTTTCTTCTGTTACTTTATATTCACTTTCTTCTGGACTCTTTCCTTCTCCTTTTCTGGACTTTCATGACTTTGAAATATACTAAGTTTAGGCCCTTATAGGAGTTCTGGAAATGAAAAAAACAAATAAAAAATTAATTTAAAGCATGCCTTATTCTTGATAGCTTGTTGCTAGGTCCTTTTATTAATGGATCAAATTTACCTTCAGCTGTATATTTGGAAAGAAGTTACTGGAAAGTTGTTTTCCTATTGATTCTTGCTACTGATTCCTACTGAAAATTTTCAGATATCCTAAACAGTGGATGCCTAACTTGATCTAAGTTTGCAAGAATTAAGCTAGGGGATATCTTCCGTATAAACTCCAAATAAGTTCTGAAACAAATTCATGACTGTGACTCTTAGTTTAACCTATTTACTTGGATACCTGTCAATCTTACGGCCTCACATGAGTTTTCTCTACTGTCCAGCACTCAATTTCTCCTGAAATTGGGGTTCACGGTGTTCCTGTTGACAACTTTTCTCGATCAGGGAGTGGAGGTGTGAATCTCTGTCGCTTTTCTGCTGGTTTAGATCTGAGTGAACCTGCAAGTTCCAATTGGAGCAGCAAAACAAGTATAAAGTTTGAGGTGAGTATGGATTTCATGTCATTCGGAACAAGTGAGTGTGGTGGTAGTTTTAACTCCATCATATGCAATATGACCCAATTGAATATAGAAGCATTTTTATCTATCTATGCAGCATGTCCGTCCTGTGAATGATGATGGCCGCCCAATAAGCAGAGATCATCATGGGTTTCCAGTAACCTGCAGGTAGGTTTAGCATTATTCATTCCTGATATTCATGAAGTTTACGTTGTGATGTTTTCTTATTTGTGTGGATTTTTTTTTTCAAGTGGTGGGTATCATGACAGTATGGTTGTAGTAAAGCAAGAATCTCGATTTGCAAAGGCCAATGAAAATAGTTTCACCAGGGTAATGTATTCTTGCTTTTCAAACTACTACTTGTAGACTTTAATGTTCTAAGTGAATCTTAGGAACTACTGCTGGTTAAATTTCATCAGGAATATATGAAGTTATATTGTATAGTTGATAAATGAATCTTTTGAATGAATTTGTATACAGTTCACTCTGCAAATTGAACAAGGGATTCCTCTTCTTTCCAAGTGGTTAATCTTCAATAGGTTCAAGTTTGCTGCATCGAAAGGTGTCAAACTTGGGCCTGCATTTCTGTTGACAAGGTGAGTAATATAGTCTGACTGTAGCACTAGGTAGATATTGACTGGGATTTTTGCACTCAATTAGGAAATACATGGTCTTATTTCAAGGGATCGAGAAGTTTATCTGTCATAGGGGCAAATAGCAAATGAAAATGAAAATGAAAATGCTGGAGAAAGATAGCAACTAATGCTAAAGAAAAGATGAACTTGATCCTGTACGAGAGTTTTCTGTCACTGATAGCATGAAGGATTCTTTCAGTAAATACACTTCACATATATGGATCCTTCCTTTTATTTTTCTATTTTCCTGGTGCTGCTGAGAGTTAGAGTGGATGTGGAAGAAAGAAGAGTTTATGTATTAACCTTAAAATCATGGATTTTTTCTCTCTAATGAAATTTTGATAACTTCTTAGCTCCAAGAAGCTCTATCTTGATGCTCCTTTCACTCATTCCTCAGTGGTACTCAGCAACTAAGGACTATTTAAACTTAAATAGATAATTGTATTTGTTTTTTTTCTTCTTTTTCCCCATGAGCATCATCCTTAGCTCTTCTGCTGATAGCCTTACAGGGGGGTCTATTGTTGGGGATATAGCTCCTTATCAAGCTTTTGCAATTGGAGGACTTGGTAGTGTTCGAGGATACGGTGACGGTGCTGTTGGGTCTGGAAGGTCTTGTGTAGTTGCAAACAGTGAACTGACTCTTCCTTTGGTATGTTTTTGTATACTTAATAGACAGCATTAAGTTCCATGCACTAATTCATACTTATGAGTCTCACATGTTCTTTAATTGCACCTCCATTTTGGTGCTTCTAGATGTTATAAGTTCTGGAGGAAATAAGGATACAGATTTATGAATTTCTTGAGTTTGGGATATGGATCCAGTGTATTTCAATTATTCATGCATGCTTGAAAATGATGTGATGACAGATAACTTAAATAACTTAAATTGTCAAGTAAAAATAAGCGAGTAGAGTGAGCCTCCTATTTACAAATCTTATGCACAATTCTGGTCAACAAATCCTTGAGTGCATGACATGGTATGGTGTTGTTTACTTTATTAGGGAAGGAACAATGTCTTGGTGGAGGAGCTTTTGTTACTGTCAAAATGCCATTTTATCAATGGGAAATTCAAATATGAAATTGAAAGCTACCCAAGTTGAAGCTTCCACAAGATATTTTTTTAGCTAAAAATTAAACCATAAGATAATGTGAAAAACTTCCAATCTACGCTTTGAAATAAGGTCTGTGGTTGCCCTCTAACAAAATAAGGTCTGTGGTTGTCCTCTTCAATATGGTCAAATCTACTTCTGGTGTGAGACTGTAGTATGGAAGCACTGTATTTGTTAGATGTAAACAATCATGAGACATTATCTCTTGGGTGCAAAGTAAGGAACTTATTGATCTAAGAGGATCTTAGTGTCACGAGAAGAAGAGCTGCTTCAATTATTCACCAGTTATGTTTTTGAATAATAAATGTGGCAGCTAAAATCAACACAATACTTGCTATTTCATTCTATTACTACAGTTAGATCTGCATTTTTATACATTTTTCTTCCTGAAGTGTAAGTGAGAAGTGGAACTTTATTCATTTGAACATGCCAAGACACACCTTAATGGTGGGTTGGGTTTTAATATGAAACATGAAATGCGCCAAGTGGTCTTTTACTTTCCTGTATTTTCTTCTGTTCCTCAAAATGATGATGTGGTTGATTTTTGTCAGTGTTGTGTGGGGAGGGAAAGGAGGGGGTGGAACTTGTTTGGAAATTCAGTTTGTTTTACTGCATGTGTAATTATTTTTTTTATTGGCTTATATGTCATATCATAAGCGATCATGTACATTACATTACAAAGTAATATTGGGGAAAAAAAGATTAAAAAAAATCATATGTACTGCAGAATTATAATGCATCAGTTTTTCATAGTCACTAGGCTTCATCATCAAAGAAGTTCACTAATATTAACATGAATTGGAAATGTATGGCTTACTCATTCTAAAGCCTTTAAGCTCTTAGATTGGTGATAATTCAACCTGGCAATGTTAGGGAAGGCAAAGGTTTCATGTCGAATTCATGTGATCATGAAAGTGTGTCCATTTGTTGGGCTTGAAGGAAAAGAGTACACTCATACCTGAAGGGCGTGTTAAGAGTGTTTAAATGTACAAATGAAATTCTTTTCAGAGCTGACGCTTTTAGATGAGATTTATCAGAATACAGCTCATCTTTTTAGCTTCAGAATGACTAAGCTAGCACATACACTGGCTACTGTCACAACTACCCTTGTTGCAAGTTTTAAGAATAAAACTTCATCTGACGCATGAGAAATTATTATCTAGTAAACCTGATGTAATTTACACTGTCATGAAATTATCTTATTTCTATTTCCTAAGTTGTTGGTGATGTTTGAGTAACCCATGTATGCATTTGACATTCGTACAGGAATTGTTTTGCTGAAACTAGCCTAGTGATGATTAGTTAATGAAATTTTCCTTTCTTGGAATGCCTTTCCCTTTTTCTATAAATCACTCCTCTTGCACTTGCCTTGAAATGTCAAATTGTTACTTATTTCCAATTCTGCATGTGTCTCTGCTCCTCTCTCTCTCTCTCATTTTCCCAAGATTTGTCTGCAGTTTAGTGATGGTAAAAACATGTGCATTTACTTCTCCATCTTTTGCATTGCAAGTTTTTTCAGTTTTATTTTGTATATCATCATTGTAATTCTTTTCTTTGTTTTGGTGTGTGTCTTTGCAAATCTCAAATTATACCTTCTTACAGCAACTGCTTTTTTCTCCAGAACCAGTTGCTTGAAGGTGCTGTTTTCCTAGACTGTGGATCTGATCTGGGTTCTGCTCGTCATGTGCCTGGTCAGTTCCATTTTTTTATTTTTTTTTGGGGGGGGGGGGGGGGAGAATATGAGTTCCAGTCTTTCATCCATTTGTAATAGCAATTTATCTGCAATTGCTTGCATATACCTAAAACTAATGGTACATCACTTGACAAATTTAAGATCCTTCAGAGTTCAGACTGAACTGAACCTTATTCAAAGCCTTAATCTGGTGTTCGATGTGAACTTTATTCTACTAGTGATAAAAAGATCTAGCCACTCTGTCACCCATTGATTCTTCTAATGTTTGTCCTTCTGACTGGATATGAAGAGTCAATGACTGGTAAAAATAGTTTCAGAAAACAAAGAGTATAATGAATTCCAGGATGGCACAAATGTAATTATGCTGACATCTATTCGGTTTCTTGGTGATGGTCTGTTGGCATTAAGGGAGCACACAATTCCCCAAATTTCCTTTCTGCTTTTCCTGGAAATGTACATTGGAATAATGATTTATTTCCATGTTTTAGGAAATCCTGCTCTCAGACATGGTAAACCAGGAAATGGAATTGGTTTTGGATATGGCCTTCGCTTCAAGTCTCACATGGGGCACTTCCAGGTTGATTATGCAGTTAATGCACTTCAACAGAGAACTGTCTACTTTGGTTTCAGTAACCTTGGCTCATGACACTCCTAGTCAAGATTCCTGTGCCACCAGAATCATCAAGACCTCCAATCTGATTATTGAGGATCACATTCTGGGTTCATGAGCTATTTCTAATCCAACTTCTGACACACCATTCAATTTCCTATATGTGACGAGGACATGCAGAATTTGGCAGATAGGATTTCATAAGTCGCCAGTGTGCAGAAATTCAACCTCTTTCCCCTGGTTCATAAGGTCATACACTCTCCACTTATTTTGACATCAGGGAGAGGGAAAGAGCAATTGATCTTAGTGAGGCATAGATAGCCATATCTTTTCACAAGCTTAGCATACTACTGGAAAAGAAAAAGGAGTAAAACAAGAACTGATCTTGTCATTAATTTGTCTTTGATAACATTTTAGCAAGAATTAGTTTGAGGATATATCCTTTTACCCCATTATTTGCAGAAGCTCCTTTTGCTTCCAGAATCATATAATTTGAAGATCAAGTGCTTTTTGGCTCAAGTCGAGCCTTAACCCAACAGTCCTTTTCTCCCTTCTTTTAATTTTTTTTTTCTTTTGCTGGGGGGGGGGGGGGGGCGCTAAATGATAACCAAAAAGTCTCTTAATATATAAATGGTGTGACTTTTATGACAAGTTCCCTGATTTATTAAACTGATTTTGTTGAATCATTTGAGATTCAAGAATGAAAACGGAACTACAACTACAACACAAAAAATGTACACTATGTTAGCATGCATTTGTCATGCCTCATTAAACAGTGAAACGTTATGCTCATCATTCTATGTCAACCATAAAATGCTTTTAGAAATATCGAACTGGCGTTAAAGTGTCACAGGCTTCAAGTCACTTGGTAGGTCTAATTTGGATGCCAAATGAATCATCTTTATTCATTGTAGTTCCCTAATCCCTTTCTTTTCTTCCCAAAGAAAATGACACAAAAACACATCTCCACATCACCCATGCAAAGTAGTTGAAACCTCTCTAAACGAAAATTATATGAGATGGAACCAAATTGACTTCTACACATGAGATTTAAAAAAAAAAACAATTTTCTTTTCGTTTCGAATTAAATATTTACATTTGACTTAGTACAAAAAATTTAGAAGAGTCTTTGATATTATAAAATTATGACAAGAACTTTGTTGTTTATAGTATGTGGTTAATCTAGAAATGATATGACTTAATGAGAAGTAAATATGTTAAATTTAAAAAATTATTAGTAAAATTTTAAATTAAAAATATATTTATTTTTAAAATAAATTATTAAATTAATCAATGTTTTCTTGGTTGTTAGGTTGGTTTTGTGTGGTTGGTTGATTTAATGTAGATATATTTATTAGGTAGTTTTGTTTTTTTCCCACAACAAGAATGGGAAAGAAGTTTGTCATCAAATTACAAGAACATATAATGTGCAAGTTTTTATTCAAAATATACTAATTCTAAAAAATGTAGTTTAACATATACTCCAACATGAGATTATTATTGACATATACTCATTTGTTCTTGACAAACACAAACTTACTCATGATAAACATACTATGTTATTATCACACACTTATCTCAACAATCGAAAATAGAAATTATCATTTTCAAAGACGGATCTTGAACCCTGTCGATTTAAATGATAAACGAAAAAATGAAAGTTGCATAAACAAGAAAAGAAAGGAAAATGCTCCAAGAAAAAAATAATAAGGATCCGTTATTGGTAAAGAAGAACACCAGTTAGGTCCACCACTCCTAGAAAAACTTTAACTCAATTTTACGTCAATGGTTCGTTTTTTTCAATAGTAAACTTTAGAAAAATCTTTTAAATTTAAATTTGATATGTGATTAGCAACAATAAAAGGTCCGTTCTTTCCAATGACATGAGAAATTTATGTTGAAACTAATCACATATTAGGATTGGTATATGGCATATTGTATTTTTCAGAAGAGATATTTTGGATAAAAACTTTATACTGAAGTCCTATTACATATGTAAGAGGTACCTAAGTCCGTACACAAATAGTTTAATGGAGAAAGTGATTAGATTATAAAAGTAGTATAACTATTGAATTTAGTTTATTGCTTTTCTTCTTAAGTATGGTTAGCTGTAGCTGTATCTATGGTGGTGGGTATGGATCTTGAAATTATGATCAAGCTGGTCCAACAAACTTATGTAGGCCTATTGCTCTTTTTCTATCTCATTAGTAATATTTGGTTACTTTATTCGAAATTGGCAAACTTATGTAGGCCTATTGCTCTTTTTCTATCTCATTAATAATATATGGTTACTTTATTCGAAATTGGAAGTTTCTATTTTTATTTTGGAATGCTTAATTTTTTAAAATAAAATATTTTTTATTTAAATTTTATTAATAATATCTTTAATTTAAGAAATTTATATATTAAATATTAATTATTCCACCACTAACCAAGTTAATAACAATAATTATTATACCATCACTAATTAAAGAGTGAGTATTTCTTTTTAATGAGTAATATTTCTCTTTTTTAAAATAAAAATAATTGCTGAAAATGATACAATTAAAATTCGAGGGCACAATTATTTCTCTACATCCCATACTCTAGCAACAAAAATAGAAAAAGGGTAAGGTATGAGATTGAAAAAGGGCAGAAGGGTCCATTTTCTTTGTAGCTTTCATGATTTCATCATCTCATGTAGCCATGGCCCCTCCTATAATTTCCTTGTAATTGTCTTCATGTTTTCGTGGCAACATTGCATGTATTTTATGGCCAACATCAAATTTATCATTGGTGTAATGTTCAAGGAGTTATGAATAATGATCACCGATTTTTTGTTTGCATTTCTTTAAGTTTTAAAAGTAATGTGAACCTTTAGAAATAAGTAAAGATTTTTTTTTTCTTCTTTAATCTTTTTTAGGTAATAATCACACCTGTCTTTTTAATAGTCTAAAGTTAACAGATCAAATGGGCATTTGGTTGATTTTGTGCCATAAACGTTTAAATGATACTAACCCTCTATATATCTATATAGATTAGTGTAATAAAAGAGCCAAAGACAATAAAACATGATCACAATCAACAAAAAATTATTGGTAATAAATAGTTTAAGCATTCAGTCGTTAAATTTTTTTTTTCACTCTTCTGTTTATGTTTATTTTATTTGATGGAAAATTTGTTATAGCCTATAATTTATAATTAATTATGATTTTTTTTTAAAAATAAATTTATACTCGTTTCAATGTCTTTCTAATCAACTTCATAATCAATTTACATTTTGTTTTTATTATAATTTTGCACCATATTAAGATATGTAATTCATTTACCCATCAAAAGAAGAAAAAGAAGATATATGCTCTTTTCGCTCATCTCAATTTTACTTAATTTTACACTTTAAACTTATATAAAGATTAAGATAAGTATTATAAATAATAATTATATAACTAAAATTTCTAAATTTTTTTTATTTAATAGTTAGTGTATATGTATTAATTTATATATATTATCCACTAAAATAATTGAAAAATCATTCATTAATAATAAAAATATATATTAAAATTAAAAATTAAATAATTAAATAGAACCATTCAAAATAAAAATTTGAGTAATTCATAAGATTCGAATTCACTTAGACCATTTTCTATTTTGTCAAGAATGTATATCTTTATATTTAAATGAGAAAAGTACAAATTATAATAAAATAAAATAAAAAGAAGAAGAAGAAGAGAAAAGTACAAATTATAATAAAATAAAATAAAACGAAGAAGAAGAAGAGAAAAGTACAACAGCCGACACACACGCACAAACACTCTTTTTCAGGAGGGTTCCCACTTTTCCCGCTGTTTTATAGTAATAATGCATTTCTTCTTTTTAAGGGTAACCAAGGAATTGTCTTTCACAATCTAACCCAATCAGGATTAGGTTTCTTTATATTGTTTGGAGATAATTAATATTTTCATAAAAACAAATTGTAAGTTGATTGAGTCATTTGTATTTATTTTAAATAAAAATTATGTTATAATTTTTAGAAATATTATACCCTTTTTTTTCTCTTAATACTCTCTTATTTCTTATTATATTTTCTCTTACATCTATTGTCTTTGTAAAAGAAGAAATATGATTTCCAATAAAATATTCATAATAATTAAAGGCAATTTAGGAATAAATCTATAAAAATTGGATTTAATGACTTATATTTTGAAGTGGAAAGTCATACAACCAATGTCTACTTATCTTTGCAAATTGTAATAGTTTGAAAGTTTAATATTTTAAAATATTTCAATTTTAAAAATTAGAAATACTCCAAATGATTATAAATATTATTTTAATTGAGATATTAAATTATTCTCCTTGTTCAGCATTTACTATTAACTTTTAGCCTAATACAAGAATTAAAGAAAAATTTAACCTTAAAGAAATTACTATCATATATTTTTTATTATTGTGGTGAGTTGGGAGTTCACATGTAATTAATATATGTAAACCTTTAAATTAAAAAATAAAATTTTAAATAAAAAATATTTTTCTTTTAAAAAGTCAACATTCAAGTTTCAATATTACAAAATGAAAATATTTATATTCAATTCCGAACAAATGAATATTTATTGTAATAATAAATATTAATTTTATAAAAAGATATTTAATATTTTATTCATTTTTAAATTAAATATTCAAAATTATTTCAGTTTTAAATATTTAATTTTCTAAAATATATTCAAAATTTAGGTAATATTTCATCCGTTCGAAATTGAATTTTCATATTTCTATTTAGTTTGTTCGGAATTAAATGTCAACTTTTCTTAAATAAATATTTTTTATTTAAAGTTTCATTAATAACCTCATTAATTTAATAGATTTATATTCGCTAACTCATGATTCAGAGAATTCATCACCTTAATTTAAAAAAATTACATTTCACTAACTTATGAATCCCACAATTCATTATACTAATTGTCAAGGATAATTTAGTAAGTAAATTAAACTTAATAATAATCTTTTTTTAACTTTTTTAAAAGTAAAAAATAGACATCCAATTTCGGATGAATAGAATATTTTCTTTGAAATTTTAAATTATAATTACCATAAAACTGGCCCTTATTTGATGATATGCATATTTTAGTACTACTTGATACTATTTCTTTCCATTTAGAATTAAATGACACTTTTTTTTTTGAGATGTTTACACTAAATATGTATTTTTTATAAGTATATTCTTCAATTAAAGTTATCTAATAATATTTTTTAATTTAAAAATTTATATTTCACTAATTCAATAACATATAGTTAATTACATTACAATAATAAAGATATGGTAAAAAATACTTTGATATATTTCTCGAGATCAAAAGTTCTAATTTTTGTCCAACGTTAACACTAATGGGAGAGAGTATTGCCTTTATAAGCTGCGAGCACGAATTAATAATTAAATAAGTAAAAACTTTGGTCCAAAAACTAGTCAAGATTAGCGCTAAATCCTATGTCCGTAAAAGTACAGACCTAGCATCTATCTTTGGTTCTTTTCTCCTTAATTGACAGTATTTTTGTTATTTTTTAGGATTATTTTGTATATTGTTTTATATTTTATATATGAAGATATTTTAATTTTAAAAAATAAAATTAAAAATAGAATAAGGTTGTAATTCTGAGTCCGTGAAGGGATATCAGATACGTCCAAAATTGCTGAAAAACAAAACCAAAAAAAAGAAAAAGAAGAAACAAAAGAGAATCCGAAGCTTAAAGGAGGCACACGTTCCATTGGTTCACAGCAATTATTTCGTATAGTTCCATCACTAAAGCATCCCATGACTTTAGTGCTCCAGAACTTTCATAATGCTTTTCCTTCTTTTTGTCTTCTAGCCCAAGTATGAAACATGCTATGAATATTGCAAATAGGATGCAACATGTTCCAAATTACTACTTCATCTCAAGAAAAAGAAAATTCAAGAAAATTGCTTAAAGTACTTATAATTTAGTATTCAAATATCTGCCCATCTCATGAGATCAAAATTCAACCTTACTCTATACTTTCATCCACTAGCAACATTTTAAATCTCACGAAAAAAAATGGCAAAAAATTTATCATTCAAAAGTTCTCTTCATGAGGATGGAGTTGATTGAGCTTGAAACAACCCAAAACATCATAGGCAAAGGTTAGTTCTACGATCGCTGGACCAAGAACCTTGATTTGATCACTATGAACTTTTAATGCTTCTAGTCCATGTAAAATTAGCTATATTTTCATTAAGGATTAAGAATTTTTCTTCTAAGGTATTCCAATGGTGCCACTCTACCGTGCTTAGAGCCATTAAAGTTTAGCCATCGTTGAAAAGCTGGAGAAAACACTCAAAATGGAATAACTCAATACTCAAGCAAAGGGAAAGTCAAAGCTAAAAAGAAAATAAAAGGGCATGAAATAGTGGGGGGTAGAAGAAAGGATTATCCCTTACTTCTTCTTTTTATTTCTTTTTGGTTTTCTTAAAGAAATCTTTTCCATGGGGAAATACATCCAACCATTCAATAGATACAATTTTACAAGTCACAAGCTATTGGTTTCCTTAGGACTTGTTTGATTCTCACTACTCTAAACCATTTTTCCATACCCACCCGTACTATATGTACAATACAAGAGAGACCCCTCCCCAGAAGAAAAGGAAAAAAAAAATTCAACATTACCAGAATTACCTGGTGCAGCTACATCTCAATATAATTTGACCAATTTTGCCTCTGAAAGTTCTTCTATGCTTAATTTGGACTCCTTGGGTTCCTTAGGTCGAGGGCTTTCTTTTTCTTTGCCAGCCCCTTCAAACCTTATTCCCAATCCCACGGGGTAGACCAACATCCTTGTATTCATGATGTCCAGAAAACTTTTGTCCCTGCCTTCTCGTCAACTGTGAAACAAAATTTCACATCACAATTAGGCTAGACCGAGTGTCCATATCACAAGTTACACAAGGTTAAATAATAGCTTATATTAATTGTTTTGTAATTCAATAGTCAAAGTAGCTGAATCCTAACATTAGATTAAAATAGAACATTCTCTTGATCAATCGGGTTTTCAGATGAAACAATATATTTATGGGATACATCCAAATTTTCATCTAAAAATATAGAAAAAAATTTGTGAAGAAAAAGATAAGTAACTCAAACAAAGATGCCTTGAACTCCAGATATGCCAAAAACATAAAACTCACATCAATTCAGCATGCAATTGCCAAGTTGTGACATTTTCAGCTAACAAAAGGGAAAAAAGAGAAAGAAAATATCTTGTGATCAAGTACAAAAGATTATCTCAATCAACGCCATATCCCACCTAAAAAGCCCAAATATGACAGACTTCCCACCACCAATGACCAAATGTTCAGATTTCATTTGGTAGATTGGACCAAATATGCAAAGTAGAAATACCGGCTCCATTATATACCACATTACCAAAATATCCACCATTGGCTCCCCAAACATCACTCAACTGAGCCAACTCATGGAAAATCTAGAGTCAACTCAGAAATGCCCATACGAAAGAAAACAAGAAGTTACCAGCAGAGACCAAACGGAAAGCTTAGTCCTTGAAAATGACTGAATCTGCAATTTCCATCAATGGCTTCAGGCAATCTGGTGAGAATTTTCTTGCAAACATGTGAGAATAGGTTGAATTTGAATCCCTTAATCTGTAAATCAGGTCAGGAGAAACTTCAGGAGGATAATAAGTATGCGGATGCCCATTTACACTATCAGTCCAATTCACCATAGTCAATGTGAATTTAGTGCATCCTCGTAGATCCAGCCATTGACAAAAGAGTGGGAAAATAGTGTTCTTCAGGGTAACAAGACTCTACGTTTATACAAGGCATCTTGAACTTCCTCCAGAGACGCCTATCTTTGATAACCGTCAAAGCGTGCCGCCGTGTGAGGGTGAAAAATTGAGACCCAACACGGAATTGATCAAAGCTCACTTCAGGTTCCATCACATTTTGTCCTCTTGCATTGTATCGATCCCATAAACTAGGGGAATCTGGCAAGATCTCAATGTAACTCAAGTAGTCTAAATTTCGCTGCAATTTCTGCATATCAAAAAGGAAATTGTAGAAATAATTGAAGGAGTGCAAAGGGACGCAGTGCTGTGAAATTAAAGTAAAATAGGCATTAGCAGGGTCATCTAAGAGGGCATTAGCGAGGAGGCGGCGAGCGGCGGAGATGAGAGTAGGGGACGAACGCTGGGTTCTCTTAGAAGGGATAGTTCTGTTAGCAAAAACCCCAGTTGGAGGGGTGATTCTGACTGAAGGATCAGAGTGGATGTAAATGTTGTAAAGATTTGGATGAGATTGGTTGAAGAAACGTTCCCAAAGTGGTAGAAAGTAAAGGTCTGAATTAGTGAGAAACATAAAGGCAATTTTGGGGCGGAAGGAAGAGGTGGAGCCTAGGTGGGCTCTGGTGGAAGGGAGCTTCGCAGACTTGGAAGAGGCGGCGGCGGTGGTGGAGGAGGAGGCGGTGATGGCCTTATGGAAGAGGGCGAGATCGTCAAGCTCATCTGGGGCAGTGATGGTGATCCGGCGAGGAGGAAGTATGCGAGGGGCTAAGATGAATAGTATGGGGAGGGACAGGAGGAGAGTAAGGGTAGGGATGAGAGGGGATGAGGGGTATGAGAACAGAGGCATAATGGAAAATGGGATTTTTGGGAAGGGAAAAATATGGGTGGAAAAAGGGTGCTTATTTTAGAGAGGAGGATGCATTTTGTTTGTGGGTGGGTTTAAGGTTGGAAGGGTGGAGGAAAAGAAGTGAGCATTAAAAAATTTTGGGTGTGGAAATGGGAAGTGAGAGTAGAGAGGGAAGAAGAAAGAGAGAAGAAAGAGAAGGAAAAATGGTTGGCATTGATTGGGACAGCAGCAGCAGTAAGCTGGTGGTGGGGTTGGGGGGGGGGGTGTGGTGTGGGCGGAGAGAAGGGTTGGTAGTGAAAGTTAAGTGAAAGATAGATCCACTGGTAAATGAGAGACAAAGGAGATCGAGAATTGCAGATCAATATAAAGAAGATGAGAAGTATGATGGTGGATCTGTAGATAAAATTGGATAGTATTTCACATCACTCACTATAAATGAAATTGAAAATATTACAACTGAAAAATTACATGATTGTATTACTCCTTATATTCACATTTTTTAGATATTCAGAGTTTTGAAATATTTACTTTTTTAAAATACATGTTTTTTTGTTAAAAGTTTTACTGATAATTTTTTAAATTTAAAACTAATTCATATAATATCAATATTAACCTTGGATTTGGTAAAAAAATTAATTTAATATTTAATTTAATTTTTTATTAAATTAAAAATAAATATTTAATTATGAATGAAGAAAATAAGAAAATAACTTTTATGGACAATGTTGAGATGTGTGGGTCTTCAGATTAATGTATGGGCAGGTTGGATAATTTCCCGGCTTTTAATTCTATTTTCCCAGCATTCAAGTCATTAATGTTGCTGTTACTAGATGTTTTACTCTCAACGGTAATTGTGAACTATTAGTATTATTAAAAATTATAAGTATTATTTAAGTTTTCTTGATTATAAACAGTGATAAATAGAAATAACGTAAGGACTAAGGACTAATGAGCTTTAGAATACAATTTTCACTATCTCATACCATGAGTAAATCCATTGAGAAAATTATGCCCACCAAATCAATAAATATATAGCATTATACAAAACAGAAAACAAATTAAACCTACTACTCAAAGAAGTCATAAGAAATTTAATACTCCTACTTCCGTCACATAAATATAGTCAAATTTTTTCGACAGATATTAAATATGTTATACTTTTGACGGTTTTATTTTCAATAAAAAAAATACTATATGTGATTACCCAGTATTTTCTATCTTCATATGGAAAGAATTTAATTGGCTTCAACAAGAGGGAGTTGCAAGAAAACGTTTTCCGCCAAAATTTATATCCATTAAAACTAGATCAATCAATAGTGAGTAATATTTTCTAGGGAAATAAATTATAATGGCTTGGCAGATATTATAATATTTCATTTATGAGGATAATAAAAATAAGAGAAAGTTTAGGAAGAGGGGATTTTCTTTTACTTTTTTCTTGTTTATTTTTCCTTTAAGGGAAGAAGGCAAAGAAGAAATGGTATTTCCAAAGAATAAAAAGAATACTTAATTTGGAGTCGTTGAAATGGTAATTAAATCATGAACTAAAATGGAAATGAAGAATTGTAATTAGAAAAATATAACTACACTATAAATTTATATATTTTTTCTTTATATTAGTTTAAGGTATTTATGACTTATATTTTGAAATAAATGGACATTAAATTATGTTGATTCACAATTTGTATATGTTAATATAATTTAATTGCAATGGTGAAAAATGATAAATACCATTAGTATTTATTTATTTATTTGTTTGTTTAAATTAAGAGGTGATCACGATTTTGCAAGCATCATTAACCATTCAAGATTCTTGGTTGATTTCCAAACCTTACTGCCTAAGGGCAGTTCCGCCCACCCCCTAGTTGATTGCAAATTCTAAAAATCAATGTTAATTTCACAAATAAAGAAAATGGAAACAATATTTATAGTTATATCTTTGTTTTGAAAGAGCAGAAAATTATGTATGGGAAGTATGAGGAATGAAAATAATCATTTTGACAAGATTGTAATTTAGTTGGTAAAAGTATTCATCCTATTACCATTTTATTTTTTAAAAAAATATCAATATTCAATATAATTGTCATCTTTTTAGTTTTTTTTTTGTTAATACTTTTCAAAGTAAATACAAAAAAAAAAGTTCTTCAGTTTCTGGTGGTTTCAATATATTAAGAAATTTAACCGATCAATTTCAATTTCCTTCAAAAAAGTAATAACATATAAGAAGAATTAACTGAGATCCTTTCACGTTTTTTTTAAAAAAAAAAAGAAGATGATTTAGGATATGTTTTAAAAGGTTAGAGATATCTAGGGACGTGAAAGCAATCTTTTATTCAGGAAAGATGGTATTTTAATAATAATTCACCATTTTAAGCCTTTAAATTTTCAATCTTAACTATTTTGATTATTCATAATTTTAATTTTTTTAGATTCACAATAATTTTCGTTTGATTGTTTTGGTCCTTTCAAAAAAAAAAAAAAAAACTACCGAAATCCACTCAAAACATACATATTACATTCACATGAGGTAATTTTTAAGAATAAAATTATCAAATCACGATAATAACTTATCAATTTAATCTCTTAATTGTTTTGGTACCTAACTATTTTCAAAAACTTGTTAGGTCCTCCAACTTTCAACTGATTTTTTGGACCGTCCCTAATAATTTATTAAATAACTTATACTAAATGGATATCATTCAGGTCAATGTTTTAGCAAAATAAATGACTAACTTTTGCATTGTCACAACTTGAAAATTTTGTTAATAAAAAATAAATATACAAACTTTACATGAATATTTGACAATTTAAGCCATTCATATTAGATATAGCTTTAAAAAGAAAAAGGAGTTTTTTTTCTTCCAATTTTTAAGCCATTATTTTACCAGTTAAAGAATTGAGATTTAAGAGAAAAAAATAATCGAAAGTTGTCACATTGGATTATCAAGATGTAGTGTTAGAAAAAAAGAAAAAAGAAAAGATTAAAAGATAGATGTGAAATTCAATGAACACAATTGAATAATGTATCCAAGTTGGCCAAAGAAAGCTTTCGGCATGCATCACTGATCAGCAGCATTGTTCTGATCTCTGAAAGAAGATTCAAAAGGAATTTTGGCAATTTCTTCCTACTTTAAATGTGATTTTATTTCATTCATCTTCTTTTAGACCAAATAAATGTTTGCCAAAAAGTCTGTTCGAATATGCCTTTATTTCAAAACCCTTTTTTTGTATGTCTCCAAAAGATTTACCCTATCAAAATTCAAAATTGTACGCAGAATCCAGTTGGATTTGGATTAGACCAAAGGCGCTAAACAAACCGAATAAAGTGATTCCTTGTCTTGCCTTTGGGCATAGCTGCTAATGGCTTTCATCTCTTTGGGACCATTTTGAGACTTATAGTGAATACTTTATAGTTAATTAAAAGTCTTTTTTAAAAATGAAGTGTGCTCGGAAGTTTGCTTGGTGGTTTGAACTTTGAACCAAACTAACCATAATTAACTCAATGATTGAAAGAAAGGACAGTATTTTTTTTTTTTTTGAATTACGTTTCATTATGAGCGTTTAATCTATCTATACTATACGTAGATCTTAATAAAAAATGTAAATTGCGAAATATACTTAAGTAAACAACCATCTTAAAGCTCATGTACATTTATAATCTATATAAGGAATAATTCCTGCATTTTACAAGAATTGAACATATACAATGCAGATACAAGTAAAGAAAACTTTAAGCACTTCATTACTCGAAATGTTTACTGTTCAAATGTGGAATAGTTTTCTGAGTATCTTTTTGTGATACCCCTTGGTAGGCTTCATTGGCCCATGGAGTTCTTAGTCCCTCTGGGTGGGCTTCATTTACCCATGGAATCACTCAACAAGGTTTGATAAAAATTCTCATATTAGTTTTTTTTCTTCTTTTAATAAAAGACTTAGCTAAATTCATGAGAGAATTTGTGAGTATATTAAATCTCCTAATATATATATATATATATATATATATATATTTTAACCCTATGATATTATCATCTTAAATAAAAAGTTTATAAGTAGAGTAATTCAAAATTTTATACATTTTTTCACTGTGTAGTAATAAGAGATGTAAAGGTAAAACATTAATCTTCATTGGAATTAGTTTTAAGTCAGACTTAATCAATCCAGAATTTGGCCTTTAAACCGTCTCCCACTTTTCAATGAATGGCTGACCGGGTAGGCTTTTAAACCGTGTCTTGATCAACTTCGGCTATTTCAAATTTCTCAAAGCCACACTCTGGATATCCCACTTTGGTTGGCTACGAGTGATAAACAATTCTCAGATGAAATCAGCCTATCTCCAATTTCTGAGGCCCTCAACTGAAGAACTGGAATTTCTTGGAAGAAAATGTGGAAAATACCAGGTTCTCTCCCCGTGTAATTTTCACTTTGTGGAAAATGATGCACGGAAGACTTAACTGTGGGACTGCAACATTTCAGTCTCACCAACATGTCAAAGATGTGGAGATTTTTTTGAAAGCCTTCTGCATGCGAGTAGGGACTACCCGAAAGCTAAAGCAGTGTGGAAACTTCTCCTAAAGTCCTAACCCAATGATCTTTGTAGCGAATTTTGGAAAGAGTCCAGAGATCATGAGTGGATTTGCTCAAACTTATTGGAGAAAGGCTATCTCAAGTGAATATGCCAACTGGAAACTAATTTTTAAGCAATCCCTCCGTGTCCATTGGTTCTTACGAAATCAGGAGGTCCATCATGATCTTAAATTTGTTGATCATTCTCTTTGGATGGTTAGATTTTTAATTTTTTAATTTTTTTTGAAACTTACAAACCTGCAAATACAACACTGATTTCTCCTGCCCAGTATTATGATTTCACACAGCACAGAAGCAATTGCCCAGCACATAGCTATACTTGTATTCTAGAAAGAGCAAAAAAAAAAAAATCAAAAAATCCAGAGCATTCAGAGAACTTCAGAAAGAAATACGAAATCCACGTTGTATAAAAACTTGGATTACTAGAGATCTATTCAGTAAAGGCAGACAATTATCAATTAAATGATAAACATTGCTACACCACACACGACTTACGATACCCTTTCCAAGATTGTTGAAATCATGGGTATCTCACTTCACAAATAATTGAACAAGAAGAACAATTTGACAACCTTTCTACAGAGGGGAAAAGAAAGAAGTTTCCCAGCATTTGCACCTCACCAAGGACTTGAATCTCAGAAAATAACCAAAAGAAGATATGCTGAGAAAAAAATGGAGACAATAATTTACTATTACAACAGCCTCAATCAACACCCACAATGTTTATTTCTGTGAAAACAACACCTGTCCTCCAACTCTGTCGTCACAGTATCGCCAAACAAATAGGAACTGAAGCACTGCCGCAGCATTTCTTCAGAGAAGTGCCAGAATGTACAGACTAGAAAAAGTTGAACTCAAATGGAAGAGCTGCAAGGCCAGTGTGAATTTTGAAGCTATTGATCCACAGTTTGTGATGCCGATTTTGTAACTTTCTGATCATCTGTATTTGATTTCGCTTTATCCTTAGCAGGCTTCTTTTGTACAGTAGTAGATTTCTTGACCACATTTCTAGCAGGTTGTCTAGTTGTCAGAGGCCCCAGACCTTGCCCTGATCAAATCAAATAACAAAAACTTACGAGGTGCAGGAAAAACTGGGCAGAAAAAAATTATTTCTTTTAATTTTCTAATATAGGTACCGTTGGCTAAAGAAAATGCATTTCGTGTTCTTTTTCCGGGTGTGCAGTTATTTGATTTAGTGAAGCAAGATTCAAAACAAGATTGAACATTCTTTCCCTAGTAGCCATCTAAAGCACAGTTACAAGTTGCATCTGGAAGCATCTGGAAGATTGACGCAAGTGCTTTAACCATTTCAACAAAATTTTCTATTTCCCAAACTCAAAACACACAAGTTTTTCCCCTTCTTGAAAAGGAGCACTAGGAAGAGAGAGAGAGAGAGAGAGAGAGAAGAAACTGACCACTAGGTAGCGATAGTCTATTCTTTCCTAGCTTATCTGAATTTGCCGATGATCTCTCTTTGGGATTGCTATGTGACCTTGAAACAATATTTGATTTAAAACTAGCTCCTTCAATTAAATCTTCTAGAACTTTAGCCCTTGGTTTGCCAGACATTGCCATAGGTCCTTCTTGCTTGCTTGCTGACTTATTTGGTGATGAGCTACAACCATCAGAATGAGATGTAGCTGTTTTCTCATTTGACAAGTTGGAGTTAATGCTTGAACGTGATGGCCCCACTTTCTCATTCTGATGGTTTGAAGCAACAGCTTTCTTGATAGTAGACTTTGCCTGTGTCCTGGTTCCACTTTTTTCATCAGCTGATCCATTCTCACGGACCATCACTCCATCTTTAAGATTAATGTCTAAAAAGCGATTCTCCCAAGGACGAACAGCCATCCATCTTTCCAACCAATTCCAGCCCCAGTTGCTTTTATCTGGTTCAAATCCAGCGGGGGTAACCTGCTGTCTTGACCCTGCCTGCCACTGCAGCAGAACATGATTTTTCTTTAAGCCTTAGTAACATATTTCGCAACCAAACGAACAGAAGGGGGAGAAGGATGGGTGGAAAAGTTAAAGGAAAGACCCTAAAAATTATTAATTGTATTTTGATTTTTGTTCTGTTGTAGAGGAGGATAAAAAGGATTTCCAATTGTTAAAAGAAATCCTGATCAGTACGAAAAATAATTCACCAGTAAACAGTGAGAGATAGGAATAGGAAGGTAATACTTCAAACAATTTCTGGAAAAAATTATAGCAGTACCACACAGCAACTTAGGGGGGGGGGGGGGGGCTTCACCAAACATGGCATCTTCTATTATTATTTTTCCAATCTAAGGAGCTTTTACAGTACCCTTTCCTTGTCAAATGCAAGGTTTTCCATACCAGTAACTTTGTATATTCCTCTAGTTATATAGCTTCTTTCTTATTCCAATATCCGTACCTGATATGATTAAATAAAAATCAGTATAATATTTTAACAGAAGTAACTAAATCTTTGACCCCTCACACTTCAAAGTTGTAAAAGCCACTCTTTCAAAGAATGTTGTCTTTGCAGGGGGTGAGGAAAATATGCCTTTTCTTAATTTCCCACAATAGTTTTTTGAATAGAACCCTCAAGTTTCACTTTAAATACTGCATGGACAATACAAACAAAATGCAGAATACGTGCTATGCTATGCTATTCTTATGTATCTCAGCATATTTTTGTTTTAAATCCAATACAGTATCCATGCCCATATTCGAGTCAGTGATTAGTAAACTAATGAATTGCTTAATTTCATTCATATACAAAATTATTGACCCAAATACAGAAATCTAGCTGAAACTTACCAGTATCAATGGCTAAAAGTGCCAATAAGCAATTGCAAAACAGTTGTAAAATGATCTATATACCTTGTGAATGAAGACAGAACAAGTAGACATATAAAGTTATTAAATCCCAAACTTAATGAAAACAAAAGCATACATGGAATAACAAATGTCTTTATCATGGAAAAATTATGATTATGCCAATAAAAAAAGTGAGTGTAATTTTGTCAATCATATCATGACTCCTACATCAACGTCAACAAATACATGAACAGCTCCTAAAAAGACATTCAAGAGCTTCACTCATTGAAAGAAAGTAAAGAAAACATTTTTCTTTATCATGCTGAACTTTTTCAAACCTTACTTCCTGTTTGACCTAACTATATGGCCATGCACTTCATAATGCAAGTATATTATCCTTCATATGTGGTAACAAAGGAATGCTACTTCTTTTGGGGCTATATCTAAATGACTGACATAAACAATTAAAAGTACACAGATAAATACTAAGGCTTACTCATTCTGTCATAATCTATATGATTTGCTACCTCCTTTCCAAAATATGTCACTGAAATTCATAAAATACAAATAACCATTGAAATTTGCAGAAATATTTTGATAATAGAAGTTGGCTGTGAAATGACTTATATTATTAAAAGGAGATGGTACTTTATTTTTGGAATTTCCAAAAATTTTGACACATGGCCAAAAGTGGAAAATATAAATAATACTCTACACACCTTGAAATTCATTGGAGTTCCCATATATTACTCTTATATCTTTATTTTTTTAATGAAGTGAACACTAGCCCGCATGTTTCTTTCATTTCCTCATACTCATATAAAATGCCATGCTGGCTTGAATACTGCCACATAAAGTGGGATGAAAGGAGTAACTTATCTATAGCATCTTTTCCCTTTTTGGGTGTCAAGGAAGGGTGACTGCTACTTATTTTCACACGTGAAGCAAATTTTTTCTTCTCTTTTGCACTTCATTGTTTTATCAAAAAGAATTAGATAAGTATGCATAGAACTTCTCAAACACTTGATAAAAACTTGTAAAGCATGATGAGATTTATCATTTTATCATTGCTATTATAAGCTTCTGACTTTATGAAGGCCAACAGGTACAGTGGTTGGGAATACATTGATTCTCAATTGTTTTTCCATCACTAAAGATAGCACAACAAATAATTAAAATATGAATTTTGATATTTAACTTGACAATGATTTTTTTCTGCTGTTAATGCATCATAATGCCTTATACAAGAAAATAAAATGGTTACCTGGTGAGCCAAAGCATATGCCATTGCCCTTTCACGTTTGGCTGCTGCCTCTTGCCTTTTAATTAACTTGGCTTGAATTTCTTCAACAGATCCAACACTATCACACCACCCTTCCTGTGTATCACAGGAGGTACTAATAAAATTAGAGCAGCCACACCCAGTTTACACTGAACAGAAAAAATGAAATGAAAATTTTCCAGTGGTTTTAAATTTTAGAAGAGAAACAAAATAATATAGAATATAAATCTTGTAACGCTAGAAAACCCTCATAAATTACAGTAACAACCAAAGAGACAATGATCTAGCAGTTCCCATCTGACTTATTCATTTAGCGTCACAGAAAAATAAAAAAGCTTAAACCAAAAGAAGAAACAGTCAGGTGATAACACAGAAATGTGGTAGATATTAGCTAATGATATTGCAAAACAGGTAAACTAGTTTGCTTTTAACTCATTATTCCAGAAATTGTTCAGGAATACATATAGATGTTGCATACTTCTATTTCCCGAACACGAGCCTCATGTTCAAGTTGCTGCTGAAGCTTCTGTTGGCTTGTTTGACTTTCCAATGCCATACGAACACGCCTTGCTCGTACTCGAGCCTGAACTCTTACTAGAGCTTGCATACAGCGAAGGGTAATTGCAGCTTGTTTTCTTACAGCATGGCCCCGGACAAGAGCTTGAAGTCTCACCAGTCCCTTTAAAGCTCGAAGAGCTCGTCTAGCCTGATAATCATCAGGAAAACATTTTCTCAAAATCAAAATGCTTACCCATGTTCAAAAAATATTTCTTGACAATTTGCATCAGAAGGCCAAAATGTTAGATGAATAGAATAGCATGCAGAAGTTGCTTCCCGTAAACTGAAAGAAAAATATGAACTATTCAAAATTTATAAAGCATTTACATTTTAAATGCTAGATTATGAAAGTGTATGCTTTTTTTTAAGGGTTTCAAGCTATACAGAAGGATGCAATAAGCACAAAATGGTAAGTTTTACATGTACAAAGCTTCAATTTGCCTTTAAAAGCCATAACCATCCCAAAAGAAGGGGAGGGAGAAGGCCTCAAATTCCTTTTAACTCAATTGTAAGTCAACATATAAATGCTTGCTATGGAACACTATGGGACAGTCCATCTGCTAAAACCTCCCAAAAATTTTAGATACTTTATCTGATTTTATTTTTTAAAAAACAAAAATTTGTGAATAACTAGTATATTCTTCAATGATAAACTTAAAAAAAAAGATATAACCCTTATCATAACCGAATTTAGATGGTCCACCAGAGGTACAAAAGAGACTCCAGTCACTCCACAAGTTTTCTATCTACTGATAGTTACCATAAACAACACACAAGTGAAGGATGTTACTAATCTCACATGAAAAGTAAAAGCACCCACTTGTATTTGCTATAAAACCCTTTGCAACTAACCATATCAACTTGATGCTCTGTAATATCAGTGAATGCAATAAACCCTTGAATTATCAGAAGACAAGGAAAAAAAGGATAGCCAGCCATGAGCAAACCAGCTAAAATTCTCAAATGCCAACCTATCGCCCTTGTATAGTTAAAAAAAAAAAAAATTCTTTAATATGACAGAAAATGTACAGGTAAATCAGTACCACTAGTAAGTACAGATGATTGATAGTTTTAAATTCTAGACTAAAAAGTAAGTACAAAGCCCTAGAACTTGTCATTCAATTCTGACTTCTGTCAAAGGTCAGAAATAATCTTGGAGAAAGGAGGGAGGGAAGTTAAAAAGAAGCCAATAGGTATGGATAGCCCTTTTTCTTTTTCATATGAAACATTGGCATAAAGTTATGGTTCAACCAATTTCAAAGTTCTTTTTGCAACATTGACTATGAAAAGCCAATACCAATATTGTAATGACGGCTTTAAAAAAGTAATAAGTATTTCCTCATTTGTCTATCAGTTAGCTTACAAGCCATTTAAATTGTTAAACTGTAGGCTCATTTACAAAGGATGCAATTCAGAAAATTTCAGATCAAAGTGCTAGGCCCCAAAAGGAAAAGAAGCCAATAGAGAAAACCATGATTGCTCAAATATGTCAATTTGGTCCCAAAATAAAATAAATAAAAAGTAAAAGTGCAAAGCTTACCAGGAATCCTCTAAAGGCTGTTTGGATGCGTGTGGCTGCCCATTCTTCTCTCTGTTGTTGAATCTGAGCTGCATCCTGCACTTGAACTGAACTAGAAGGAGTGCAAGCAGCTTCTGAAACTGAAGGCATGTCGGCATCTTCAGCTGGTCTGGCAGCATCCTGATTTAATTCTTCCTGAAGTAAATCGGTGTCAAATTCAACTGAATGCTTTCTTCGATGCCAAAACTTTCCAGCAGCCCCAGTCCTCTGAAATATTTAGATGAGGCAGATAAGACTCAATGAAAGGCTCAGAGAGCATAATCAATGTCAAATACAGTAATTCCTAAAAGGACAACCTTGACACTAGTTACAAAGTAATGTGAAGCAGGAAAATTTACAGAAATAACTTAAGAGCACCCATGCAGAAAAGACAAAATTTTATCTTCAGGTTCCTGTCATTTTGCTCTTGTCAGAAAAATGCACAAACCAGATACTCCAAAGGTGAACTGTAAAAAGAAGCCAGAACCCCAACTGATGGGATTGGACAGCAGTATGTGAGAAACCCAGAAAATCCTTACATTATTTTACATGTATTACTTTTATCTCTCTGTTTGCACACAGTAATAATATTATTTTTCATTCCTGTAGTATAATGAAAAATTGAAAATTGAGAAATGACAGAACTATGCTGAACTCTCTATGATTTATATCAGTGGAGAAGCATGCATGATTTAAGGAAGCTCAATGAATAACAATATCAGACTTATCTTTATAACATTGCATTACATAACTTTTCTCTTATCTCACTTTTTGTCCATATCTTCCCACTGTATTCTTACTCAACATAGGGCCCTTCAACTGAAGGAGGTAGGAGGAGGAAAGATTAGCTTAGGAGGAATTTGATTACTCACGTTTTCATCCTTCTCAGAAGAATGTGATTTTTCCGGCTTCTTTAGCCCAACCAATGCTTTAATCCACTTTCCCGAGACACCCATTATTCTAGAAGGGCATTGAACGTCAGGTCTGCATGTAAGTGCTCCAGTTGGTTCCTCCGATAACTTTGCAAAAATTAATCACTGAAAGCACACAGAGAGCAAATGCAGTTCAAAATCAATGGAAACCCTGAGTCGGTCACCAACAGTATCCACTCAGAGAATAAGATGCAAAGAGGATGCAACTTGTAAATGGTAATATACCAAGGTAAAACACACATTAGACCATTTTACTGTTAGATTCAGAAGAGGAAAAACAACAGAAAAATGTTGGTCAAAATAGTACCAGATTGAAGAACAGTTCCTTGGCAGCATGTCTTCTCTAACTAAAGCCGAAGCCAGCAAAGGAGTAACAAGATCAATAATTTTAAAGAAAGCATCTTCATGCTCACAACATGATAGGGAAAAAAAACACTCCACCAATATGCTTCTCAATTCATAATCAATCCAAATTGACTATCATGGTAGTAGAAAAAGGAAAAAAGAATAGAAATGATTGTATGTGAAAAAGAGAAATTTTCTGGGTGTTGTAAAAGGAAAAGGGAATCACCCTTACTGAACAGAAGGAGCACTAATATTTATGAGGATCTTTAGGGAAGCAAACACTAAGTTCACAATAGAAATATAGCATTAACACGATAAAATCTCTTTGAGATTTAAGTCCTTTAAATTCTCTGAAGCGTCTGCCATTAACAAAGCTGTTATCAGTCACATTTGT